>CM076583.1:744705225-745397496 GCA_034641835.2 Pinus albicaulis
TCCACGTTTCTTTTTAAATAAATAACTTGTAATGAACTTTCGGCTCTATATTTCACCACCCAGCCTTACAACAATCACGCTTCAGACTTATGCTAATTATCCGCCAATCGTTTAATTAAACAACTTCATTATACTCCGGCCCCACCTATATATATCAATAACCAATCAAACACTCGTATCGTACCTGGCTATCCTCCGCACACCTTAGTTAACCTCCGGGCAAGTTCAACGTGCGACCACCGTCCGATGGCCCTTCTCAAAATCAACGACTCTTTAGTATTTTAGCCTAAACTGCTTGGAAATGCTTTGGCGATAGATGTAGCAGTTCAGCGATGGTGAAAGGGGTCCCTTGCCACGTGTTAAACTTTCCTAATGGAATCGTATGAATGAAATCCTTTCTGCTTGAAAGCGCAGTCTTGATATATGGGCAACCCGCTTTTGTGATTCTGCTCGTGGTTTTGGTACAGGGCTTGACCACGGGTGCAAGTCTGGTTCCGCTCTCCTTTTGTTTGTTAACTCATGTCCAATCCTCGGGTCAGGTTCCGAAAGCACAACAATCTTGTCTCTTTATTAAGCGAGATTTTTATATTTGAACAGTGTTCACGACCCCGGTTCTCTTAAGTCGAGCCCGCCGGACTTCAAACGACGATAAACCATAATTCAAACCAAATTCGCGTTCCAAAATAGCCTGCTGACGTCGGCCAATTTTGTGACGCGAAAACCAAATGAATTCCGCCCTAATCTTTTTCGAGTCCGAAGTTGGGCTGGCGTACGGAGGGAGAGTTGTGACGCGAATTTCTTATCAAATTCGCCCTAATCTTTTTTGGGTCATTTGTTTCTTTCACATACCCCTTTTGACTTTGTAAATAAACAATTTGCATCTGCGTCATTTCATTATTAAAGTGCTTTATCCCAGTCTTTATCTACTTGATCTTCCAAAACCAGCTATTAGCTGCTTGACCGTTACCTTCTTGAAGATAATTGAAAGCTGAGAGTATTTTAAGTTCTTCTTGTCATACTTGTTTTCATTTAAACTATGTTTCATTTCCAATCAACAGAATTATGTATTCCAATTCCGCTAAACTGAGAAAAATCCTGGTTTTAGTTTTAATTCTGCACTAAGGTCTGAAAAGAAGTTCAGTTTGGTCTTTTTCGTTCCCCGAACTGCAATTATATTCCCAAAACTGGTAATTGTGCCCCTTTTCCACAAAAACCCCGAAATTCCATTTCTGAATCCACAAGAACCAGAAATGGAAGTTCCTGTAGCTCCGAATGTCGTGCCCATCAATGCCCCTCACAAGGACTTGGATTATTTGCCTTTAGCTGATATGGATTTTCAAATTAAGGACTTGCGTCTCAGTGAGAATCCTCTTCGAATATTTTGCCGCTGCAGAGACAATTATTTGAATGGTTCTGACATATTTGGACTTTGGGAATCAAATCTTCCTATGTACCTTCTCCCCTCAGTCCATATTTTTCATGAGTTAATCCATTATTGCTACGCAAAGTATGATCCCAACCAACGAGCAGTTTTATCCCCAAGTCAAAATGTCCTTTTCCCAATAACTGCTCAGTCCATAAATGAAATGCTACAATTCCAACCTGGTCAAGCTCTCATTCCCTTGTCCATGGTTGAATTACTTGAGAAATCTACTAAGTTATCCCATGAAGAGTTAAACCGCCTATGCCAAACCTTCATGTTACCAGAGCATCAGCCTAAAAACCCTCCCCCTTATGGTTATGCTTTCTTTACTAATGAGGGTAGAGTTATTTTAGACATGATATCTTCCATAATGGGCTTCAATACTAGTGAGTATGTTGATCACTTAACCCTAGTATTTTTATCCATTTTTACCCCTGGACAACCTCCTGCTGTCAAGTACGATTTTGCATCTTATATTGCTGACAAAATCCATGATCAGTTCATGAGATTTGAGAATGAGAGAGTATTTAAGTATTCTTTTGTCATATATCATCTCATGATTTACTTTCAGTCAGAACATTTCCCTTTTTATGTTAAGAAACTTGATGCCAAAGGGAATCCTAGGTCAGTCATCTTTTGGTCTGCCATTACTCACAATTCCTCTGATTCTCCTTATTCCTATAATGAGTTTGTCGACCTTTTTGTTCATCTTGCAACTACCTTGTTGACAGGAGTCTCTCCTCCTAGAATTAACAATGAAATCAAGAAAATCCTTCAGCTCTCAAAGCAGTACAAGATAGGTGACTGGTACCTATATCAAAACTACCGCGAGAGATGGAAGGATATATGGATTATGAATTATGCATTCTATTGCCCAAGTATGTCAATGAGACTCTTTGCATTAGAATATTTAGGCAAATGAATAATTCAGATATAATTCATTTTTGCAATGCGAAGAAAAAGGCTCAACTCAGGATCAAGAGCCAATTAGGTCCCTTCATTTGTAACTCTAGGGAAGCTGGAAAGGAAGCCGAAAGGATTTTAGAAGACTATCTCAGACTACAAAAGAGTTTCTATTGGGTGCCTTATGATCCAAACAACTTTATCTGTGATAGAAGAATGAAAAATAAACTGTCACCATACATCCATCAAAGAATCCCAGAAATAGAACAATATGCTAATATGGATGAATGGACAGAAGGGACATTGGTTGAAAAAGATAGTGAGCAGGTCAATGTTGAAAATGTAATGAAAGATCTTGAAAATATACTTGACCTAGAATATTTTGGACAGGTGCAGGGATCTTCTTCAGCCAGGACTTTACAACAAAATTTGCAGGAGATTAGTACAGTAGCAGTAGAATCTAAAGGAAAAGAAAAGGAGCCTAATATACAAATAATTGAAAAATTCATAATGACAGAGCAACCAGAGACTTCTAAAGAACAAGGTCAAGGACAAATTCCTCCTACTCAGATCAGTGAGCCAGAAATTTCTATTTTACAAACTCCTTTGAATATAGAAAAGGGCAAAAAGAGAGAGGCTGAAACAACTACTCCTATTGGTGGCTCTTCTGAACAGCAAGATGTTAAAAGGCAGAAATTAACTCCCCTTCCAGAAGATGAATCATTTCAGGAAATCTCTGACAGCCAGGGAACAGAAGACAGTCAGCAAACAGATATAGGTAGTGGGACAGGAATACAGAGGCAACAAAGTGCAGAAATATCTTCTTTCAAACCTCCAGTAAAAACTGCCTGGGACATCAAAAGAACATTCACCAATATAAAGGCCAGGAACGATCCACTTAGACTTAAAGTGTACAACCAATATTTGAAGATGGCTCCGAAAAATCAAGAAATATTGATGTCAGCTTATGACATCCAACAAGGTAAGATGTTAATGAGCCATTTGAAGCCCAAGGTGCAGCAGCCTCAGACAGCTGCAGATTACGTTAGGACTAATTTTGAAGTCTTAGCAAAGGATATCCATCCTTTAGATCAAATTGAGCTACACAAGCAAACAGGTGAGATGATTTATTCTACTCTGAAGGATAAATCAATGATGACCCATAAGTTGCAGGATTCTTTGGATAATACTAATACACAGTTGCAGCTTGAAAAAGCCTCCTCCCAGGCTAAGGATAATAGAATCAAAACTTTAGAGGAAATAATCATTGGTTTGGGTCATAATCCTAAAGATGTGAAAGGTATTGAAGCTTTGATCAAGAGAAAATATGATGATATTGCAGCTCTGGGAAAACAATTAAAGTTACTGGCCTCAAGACATCCACAGACTACAGAAATCATCAAACAAAATTCTGAGGAAGAACTAATGGATTTGCTCTTAAAATTGAATGAGCAACTTACTGCAACTGAAAAAGAGCTTGAGAATGCATTAAAAGATAAGCAGGAAAATATTCTAGTATCTACAACAGGAGTAGTGACAGGTACAACAACAACAGGTCAGCCAGCAGAATTGTCACAGAGCAACACTACAAATTTGAACACTGATGAATTAACAAAGTAAATGGAAGATATGAACATTCGGGCCATAGAGCTTCACAAAACAAAGGAACAATTGGCCACTCTAGAACATAAATATGATCTTTCAAAAATGAGTGTTGCTGATAAAACAAGAGAAGTGAACAAATTAGAAAAAACAGTCAAAGCATTGGAAAATGATCTCACATTGGAGAAACCTTTAAAAGAAATAAATGATATTCTTTGGGATAATATCATTCAATCAATAAAGGATGTTTGGCCCTCAATTCAGATAATGGATGAACAGAATAACTTAGTTAAATTGGCTCTGGATGAGATTGAGAGATCAAGACAAGAGTTGGGAAATATGCCAGAAGAGGCCAATAGACTTATACATTTTTGAATACTCACACTAAGAATCAACTTGCAGAAATTAGTATTCAGGACAGGACCGGAACAATTCTGGAAATAAAGAAAGTTTTTACTAAAAGAAATCTGGTACAAAATTTAGAACAAAGGTGCTCAGATATGCAAGAAGAAATCATTGCCTTCAGAGAAAGATTGAATATTTTGTTAAATAGAGGATTGCCCAGTCCTATAGTTGCAAAAGGTAAGCTAATGGACCTTGATAGTTGTGTTGAAAAATTGGACAAATATGTTGATAATCAAGCTAGTTCTTCAACTAGTTCATCAACAGCAGCATTGCCTACAGGGAAAAACCTTCATGACAGATTGGAGAATTTATTTTATCTTGAGCATGAAGTAAATCATTTTATTCACAAATCGGCTTTGATTTTATTGGAACATCTTGAGAAATTTGATGAAACACTAGAAAGTTGCAAAAAGGACAGTACTTGGGTTAGTGATTGGGAAGAAATGATGGAACTTTTGTAAAAAATTATCCTTACATAAATTTTTGCCTATTTACCACAGTATATCATGATAAAAAGGATAAAAGGATGAGCAAAGGTCAAAGAGTATCAGAGCAGTTAAAGAGTATCAGTGAAATGAAATAATCAACATAGAATTACTAAAGAGGACAGCAGCAAGCCAAGATATAGGGCCTGCCTCCAGCACATTCTTAAAAGAAGGAAACAGCACAACATCAGTTATCATTTTTCTTATCTACGAGACAATTTGTCTCTATATTGTTTTAATGACTTCATGGACTATTTTACTTCATATAATATATTAAAAACAGCGTTTTTTCTCTTGTGAAAAAAAAATGATTAATGTTTATCACTCTGCCTTCAAAACTAGCGATGTTGGTCTATGTTGTTGGTTTATTGATATGGTCTGATGGTCTTCCTCACATGATTAACGTTTTTCTCTGTTCATGGATTTTAGGTACTTTAATTTGTATTTGGAACAATGGACGTCGGTATTCTATCTGTTGCTTTACTATTCTACATACTGCTATTTCACTTTCTTATAGATGCCTCGGGCATATTTGGATGCTTTCTCAGATTGTCGATAATCTCCATATGGACCGTTACTGGGTTTTATATCATGTCCCTGTATGTGACATGGGGTATTTTTCTATCATTGTCTGGGGTGGGACTTCCACTTTTCTGGATGGATATTTGGGTTCCAATCTTCGGATGTGAAAATGTAATGACTTCATGGACTGTTTTACTTCATATAATATATTCAAAATAGCATTTTTTCTCTTCTGAAAAAAAAATGATTAATGTTTATCATTCTGCCTTCAAAACTAGCGATGCGGGTCTATGTTGCTGGTTTATTGATATGGTCTGATGGTCTTTTTATATTTTGGACATATCACACTCCTCACATGATTAGCGTTTTTCTCTGTTGCAGGATTTTGGGTGCTTTAATTTGTATTTGGAACAATGGACGTCGGTACTCTATCTGTTGCTTTACTATTCTACATACTGCTATTTCACTTTCTTATAGATGCCTTGGGCATATTTGGATGCTTTCTCAGATTGTCGATAATCTCCATGTGGACCATTACTAGGTTTTATATCATGTCCCTGTATGTGACATGGGGTATTTTTCTATCATTGTCTGGGGTGGGACTTCCACTTTTCTGGATGGATATTTGGGTTCAAATCTTCAGATGTGAAAATGCAATGACTTCATGTACTGTTTTACTTCATATAATATATTCAAAACAACGTTTTTCCTCTTTTAAAGTTTCATTTTTTTTTTTAAAATTGAACCTTCCGTCGCAATTCCGACGTCTTGTAAGCGTCGGAATTGTGACAGTTTACAGACGTCGGAAGCGCAACGTCCAAAACGTCGGACCACATTTCGTCGTAATTGTGACAGTTTACAGACGTCGGAAGAGCGACGTTCAAAACGTCGGACCACATTTCATCGTAAATGTGACAGTTTGCAGACGTCGGAAGAGCGACATTCAAAACGTCGGACCACATTTCGTCGTAATTGTGACAGTTTACAGACGTCGGACGAGCGACGTTAAAAACGTCGGACCACATTTCGGCGGAAGTGCGACAGTTTATAGAGGTCGGAAGTGCGACGGTTTAGGAGACGTCGGAAGAGTGACACTTGTTTGGATGCGACGGAAAAGTGTCGATACTGCGACACTTTTTAGTTGTGTCGGAACTGCGACGGCATGGTAAAACACGGTTTGCCCGCCCTCTAACTGTCGCTCCTGCGACGACAATGTGTCGGAATAGCGACGATTTGGCCGTCGAAATTTCCGCCAAATTCTCTAGTGGTTTCCACTTATATCTGGTGTCTTTGTGCATGATGTTTATGAGTTGATCTGGTTTATATCATCTGCTTAATACTTTCTGCTCTCATATTAAGTCTACTGTTACATTATATTAATGCTTGCTGCTCACATCCTAAGATTACTCACATGTTAAGTTGAACATGAAATGGAGTAAACAAGTGTTAATGAAAAAGTTTTAAAATTCCATGAATGTGTTAAACTGATTCACCCCCCCCCCCCCCCTCAGTTTAACTAAGGGTTCAACAGTTTGGTCAAAAAATTGAGACTGGGGACTCATGACCATCCTAGCCCATATCAACTAGGATGATTCAACAAGGAAGTAGAGTTAAAGGTAACCAAAGAGTGCAAAATCAGATTCACTATTAGTGCTACCTTTATTGATGAAGTAGAATTGGATTTAGTTCCACTAAACAAATGTGGTGTTGTGTTTGGTAGTCCCTATATGTACATGTGGGATGCAATCTTCATGCATAGAGATAAACGTCCTCATTAAGAATGAATAATCCTCCACATCAACATGCACAAGGGAAAGTCGAAGATCTCACTTGTAATTGAAAAACATGCCAAAAAATTAATCAATTCTAGTAAGAATATGTTTTGTTATTTTTAAGAGAAATTCAAGGTGTAGAAGAGTCCATGAGAGCTAAGTCATCACTAGAGGGGTGCACTAGGGAATAGAAACAACAATTGGAAGAGTTGGTATAGGCATATAGGGGTTTCTTCCGATAGCCTAAAGGGATACCACCCAAGAGACAAGTGGAGCATGAAATCAAATTGTTTTTAGACTCTATGTTTCCAAAAAATTTGTTGTACATGCAATCTGTTATAGAGGAAAACAAGGTGAAGAAGCACTTGTAGCAACTACTAGAATAAGGTTTCATTTGAAATTACCTCATCGAGTTGGTCACCCATCATCAATTTGTCAAAGAAAAATAGGACTTGGTGGATGAGTATTGATTACGGGATATTAAAGAAAATTACACTCAAGAATAGGTACATCCTACCCAATATAGATGATCTGCTAGATCAGTTTGAGCAAGCCAAATACTTCATCATGCTAAACTTAAAGTCGAGATATCACTAGGTTCGACTTGGAGAAGAAGACACTCAAAACACCACATTTAAAACTAGGAAAAGTTTATATGAGTGGTCAGTCATGTTGTTTTCCTTATGCAATGCACTGGCTACATTTATGAGGTTAATGAATGATATATTGTGCCCTTTTATAGATTCATTTGTTATCATTTATTTGGATGATATATTGGTATACATTGCAACTCGGGAGGAGCACATCTCACATTTGATGTAGGTCCTAGAGACATTAAAGAAGCACTAGATGCTAACAAATCTCAACAAGTGTGAGTTTGCTCAACATTATTTGGTGTATATGGGATATGTGATAGAATGTAAAAAGTTGTAGATAGATTCTTCCAAGATGGAGGCCATCACAAAGTGTCCAACGCTTACTAATGTTTTTTACGTCAGGAGTTTGGTTAGGGAAAGATAGTACCTAATGAAATTTATAGCCTCATTTTTAATAGTAGAAACACCACTCCACACCATAATGGCAAGTGACAAAATTTCCAATTATGAAAGGGTCAGCAAAGGGCCTTTAAGGAGTTAAATAAGATTATCATTCAAGCTTCGATTCTAGAATTACCGAACTTGTAAGCCCTTCGACGTGGAAGTAGATGCCAGTGGGTATGCTATGGGAGCAGTATTGATACAAGGAAGAAGATATGTATGCCACCATTCTGAATTATTTCATGGGGTGGTTCTCAACTTACCTACTTACAACAAGGAGCTCTATGCCCTAGTGCAAGTTGTGAAGAAGTGGAAACACTATCTGATGGGAAAGGAGATGGTAATCCACACATATCACAAACCACTATAGTACCTACAAGCATAAAGTAAGCTATAGTAGGTCAATAATTACAAGTGGATGGGGTTTATGTGACAGTTTAATATAGTGATCAAGTATAAGAAGGGTAGCACAAACAAGTTGACCAACATGCTTTCAATGGCACCCACATCAAAGATCACAACTTTGGGAATGCTTATGCACATGGATCCTTTTACCCATTATGCAGAGAAATAGGCATACATAGAGGATGATGATTTGAATGAGGTGTTTCAGTAGTTGTAAATATAGAGTCACATGTGTAACACCCTCCTCCCACATCTGCCCAAGTAACCGACCAACCGGGGTAAACATGTGACGAAGAATTACTATGATATTATTCAACCTCCTAGGTGATGATCAGAAGATCATGTGTTTTTATCAATATTGAAAGTGCTCGAAAATATACCGAACCTGAGCGACTGGATAGGTCTCGTCGTTGCGATTCCAACGCAGTGAACGGTTCGAAAAACCGATGTCGTATGAGGAAGATATCGCATTCTAATTTTTTTCCTAAACAACTAAAATTTTTGTGACAGGAGTGACTGGGATGCCCAGTTAGCATGCAGGTACATTTAGCAAGTGGCATAGACTGGGAATATTCCCTTTTCTCAAACCCAATCAGATTTCAACAAGTGGCAGATTCAGGGCCGTAGATCTGGTTTGTATGAATTTGATGAAGGTCGTTGGATGGAGATGTACGTGTTTTATTGTGCACCGTTGGATGGGTGACACGTGGCAAGCCCAGAGGCTGCCACGTGTCCCTAGGAGGTTAGTGTAAAATTTATGTGAGGTTTTGGGGGTTCGACACCGCAACCTCTGGCACGCCAGCAAAGACCTCCACTGTCTCCGCTATACATTGTTTCTTAACCTATAGGTCTGCCGCTTAAATTTAAAGTGTAATGTTTTCATATTTGGGGGGGGGGGGACCGCCAACGGTCCCAACCCGCTGGTGGCCCCATTGTATGTGGTCACATGAAAATTAAACCCTGACATAAAACTTAACTGTCAGCTATACAAACCACTACTCTGGCGGCTTCGGGGTCATGGTCACATGTCACACCGTGACATAAAACTTCAACGTGATGGTTTCCGATAACGTAACCTCTGGCAGAAAAGCGCTATCACATGCACGGTAGGGTGACATCTTATGCGACGGTTTCGGATCCAAGGTTTATCAAACCGTAGCATTCAGGGTCGGGTTGACCTGTCACATGGCGGAATTTGAATGCTTGGTTGCGTTTAAGTGCCGACGGTTAATCCAAAAGGGTTTCGGAACATTGACCATAATTTGGGTTCCACTCCAATATGTGGAGTTTAAAACCATGACCACGGGGGTTCTGGGGGTCGGCATGTGGCCACCCCCACCCCTAACCACTTGTGTTAAATGCCAATGGTTTAAATTGGCAGAATTTTAGCGCAGGATAATTTTTTGGGATTGTTTCCAAACTAACTGCAGCTCTCCACAATTAGTGGAGGTTTTCTAGCTAATATTGGTAAAAATATTTGGGAGGTCAATTTTCGACCAATTTGGGTGAAACAAGAGTCTACCTAGACTAATTTGAGCATTATGGAGCCACTGGTGTAGATAAAACAACCATTAGAGGCTTGTAAACACATGTATTTGAATTTTTGGGCATAATGACAAAGAGGGACATGCCATTGGGAGCTGGACCAGTAGATGTATCCCAGGAGGGGTGAAATGCTTCATCATGCCTGCTGTGTAAGGATTTTCATGCTTACTAGGCTCAATATTAAGAGAGGAGAAGGAAAATTGGTGGAATAAAGAGGTTCTCAAAGTGAGCCACAACAAAGGAGGGAAAGATTTCCACATTCTCCACAACCTAGTTCACCTCCAAAAGAAGCAAAAAAAGCATTAAGCATGCCTCCAGAGGAAGAAGAAATCCATGAAGAGGTGGATCCCAAAGAAGAAGAAAAGGTGTTCAGGAAATAATTCCTTGACATGACTGAAATGGTGAGAGCCCTTTATTAAGAAAGGAATGAAAGACTAGAAGGATAAGGATCCAAACTTCACAAGGAAGGTCGAGGATCATCAAGAGGTCACAATGATGAAGATAAATCAAAGAAGGGAAATGGAGGAAATGGAGGCAATGGAAAGTCACCATCCTCACCCTCATCATCATCATCCTCTATTTCATCTTCAATACGCCAGTCACACAAGTCAAAGAACACTGGTAAAATTCCTTTTCTAAAACTTGATGTTAAGTTTGAATTGCCAATGTTTAATGGTGAAGTAAATGTAAAAAAGCTTGATAATTGGATTAGGCAATTGGAGGTCTATTTGAGAATTCAAAACATTCATGATGATGATACCAAAATCCAACTAGCTTCATTGAGAATGGAAGGTGCAACACTTATTTCGTGGGAAGCCAAGACAAAGGAGGAGATCAAAAAGCGTGGTAATATTATCCTATCATGGACTGATTTCATTACTGCAATAAAACAACAATTTTATTGATCAGCTCACATGCATAAATCCATAATGAACTGGCAAAAATTTAGACAATTGAAAGGACATAATGTGCAAGAATACACCCAAGAATTTAGGAGAAGAGCTCTTTTATTAGGGGTAGAGTTGTAGAGCCAAGATACTTTGCTCAAGCACATAGGAGGCTTGCATAGCTACCTAAAAAATACTATTCTCATGTTTAACCCTAATAGCTTAGATGAAGTTTGTGTTTAGGCCACACATCTAGAAGCTAGAGGGAAAAACATTATTGATGAGAGTAGGAAGAAATTTTTTAAGGGGAAAAACAAAGACAAGACCTCAAAAGGTAAGGGCAAAAAGAATGCATCTGTCAAGAAAGAGGGAGAAAAAGTGGTTTGTAAACATTGTTCAAGAGAAGGCCATGAAGAGAAAAATTGTTGGAAATTACATCCTGAAAAGAGACCGAAGTATAACAATAAAAAAGGGAAGTAGAAAACTGCAGTTACAACTCAACATGACTTAGGAGAGGATTCAGGTGATGAATCAAAAATTACAGCCATGGGATTGAATAACATGAAGGGGAAAGAAATTGAAACAAAACCCAATACTAGTACATCAAACTGTCACATACAAGCTCCAAATGAAGAAGAAAGAATTGAACTGTTTCATGTGAGGGTCATACCCAAACATACCAATATTAACACACTATTTGACAGTGGGTCACAAGAAAATTTAATCTCTGAAGACTTGGTCAAGAAAATTAACCTTGAGACCATTCCGCATCCAAAACCATATCCACTTGGGTGGATTTGTAAGGATGCAAATTTACAGGTTTCAAAGAAGTGCATATTGCGCTTTGCAATAACTGCACATTTTGTTGACATAGTTGAATTAGATGTGGTTCAACTTGATATTACAGGTATTGCATTGAGCAGTCCTTACTTGCGTGATAGGAAAGAGATCTTCCATCGCTATGAGAACAAATACCATTTATTCAAAGATGGCAAGGAGTACATTGTTAGATCACATCGCATGAAGACAAATATTGCAATGGTAAATGATGGACAGGTGAAGAGGCTAGTGAATTCAAGTAAGAATTTTGTTCTTCTAATGATTAATCCTAAAGCTGATGTTAATCATGAATCATTAGAGGATTGTGATCCTAAGTTTAAATCATATTTATATGATGTAGTTCATTCACATCATGAGATGTTTCAGGAGCCAATAGGATTGCCTCCAAAAATGGATATTCAACATGAGATTCAGTTGCAACAAGATTGTCCTCTTCCAAACATCGGCATGTATCGCATGTCGATAATGGAGAATGCTAAAATAAAGAGGAAAATCAAGGACATGTTGGACAAGGGAATCATAAGGCCAATCACTTCGCCATGCAGTTCACTCATAGTCTTGATTCCAAAGGAAGATGGGACTTGGCGCATGTGTGTAGACTTCAGAGCTTTGAAAAAGAGAATGGTAAAGAATTGATACCCACTCTCAAGGATAGATGATTTGCTAGATCAGCTGAAAGAAGAAATTTTTTTCACTAAGTTAGATTTATGAAGTGGATATCATCAAGTAAGAATTGCAGAAAGTGATATATGGAAGACTGAATTCAAAACAAAACAAGGACTCTTTGAGTGGTTGGTTATGCCGTTTGGTTTGTGTAATGCACCGAGGAATTTCATGCGTGTTATGGATAATGTGTTGCATATATATTTCTTGATGAATTTGTGATTGTGTATTTAGATGATATACTCATTTTCAGAAAAACAAGGGAAGAACATGTCTTGCATGTGAAAAGAGTGCTTGATGTTTTGAAGAAAGAGAAATTATTTCTTAAGATGTCAAAGTGTGAATTTGGAAAGACTTATCTGCTTTATTTGGGACACATTGTAGGAGGAGGCAAGTTGATAATTGATCCTTCTAAAGTGGAAGCCATTGTGAATTGGCCCACTCCTAAAACAATAACTGAGGTAAGAAGTTTCTTAGGTGCAGCTCAATATTGGAGAAAGTTTATTACTAAATTTTCTCCCATAGCAGCTCCTATGCATGCAATGACAAGTGTAAAGAAAGGCTTCCAATGGGGAGGCAAACAACAACAAGATTTTGAATCTTTAAAAGACAAGATCAATTATGCTCCGGTCATTGCATTACCAAATTTGAGACATCCATTCGAGATACAACCCAATGCTAGTGATTATGCCATGGGCACAATACTTTTGCAGCATAGTAAGCCTATCGCTTTTCATTCTGAAACATTCAATGGTGTTGTAACTAACTATCCTACATATGAAAAAGAGCTGTATGTGTTGGTACAAAGCGTCAAGAAGTTGAAACACTACTTGATGGGTAAAGAGACAATTATACATACCGATCACCAACCATTACAGTACTTGTAGTCGCAAACAAAATTGCAGCAATCATGACATTTTAGGTGGATGGGATTTCTTCAACAGTTTCACTTGGTTATAAGGTACAAGAAAGGTATTTTCAATAAAGTTGCTGATATGATTTCAAGGCCAATTATAAGTGCTTCTACTTTACTTAAAAATGATTCTATTGTACATGAGAGTTACATAGAACAATATGCATCTGATGCTGATTTTCAAGATGTGTATGCTAGTTTGAGTGAAGGGAATCAAGTTGAGGAAAATGATTATCCCATGCATAAAAATTTGTTGTTTCATTTGGGCAAGCTGTGTATACCACAAGGAGAGAGGCTTAGTGTCATGAGATAGGATCATTCGTCTCTTATTGTTGGACACTTTGGGGTAAGAAAAATAGTGGCGCATCTACAAAGGTATTGCTATTGGCCTCACATGATAGATAGTGTGTCACGTTTTATAAGAGGTTGTTCTATGTGTGCAACAAGAAATCCTAGCAATAGGAATCTTGGGTTGTACATTCCATTACCGGTACCATCAAGGCCGTGGGAGAGTGTCTCCATGGAATTTGTTGGAGGTCTACCTATTTCAAGAAAACAACATGATTATCTTTATGTAGTTGTGGATAGATTCAGTAAAATGTGTATACTTATGCCATGTAAGAAAATCATTACTGTTGAACAAACCACTGAAATTTATTTTCAACATGTATGGGTTCATTATGGATTGACAACTTCTATTGTTAGTGACAAGGATTCCAGGTTCGTTGGGAATTTTTGGTCCAATCTTTGGAATATGATGGAAAAAAAGTTGAAAAAGAGTACTGCTTTTCATCCGCAAACTGATGGCCAAACCGAGGTGGTGAACATAACCATTGTGCATCTATTGAGAAGATATTGGAGCAAACATCCAAGTTGTGGGATGAACAACTGCATTACATTCAGCACGCTTACAACCGGGCAAAGCACTCTTCTCTGAATACTTCACCTTTTGAAGCCTACTTTGGGTATTTTCCGAAATCACCATTAGACTTCATATTTGAGAAGGATGTTGCAATTGATGGGCATAGTGATATTCACAAGGCTCGAAAGTTCATTGAGAAAATTCAAATTATTCATCAACAAGTTCAAGAACAACTTGAGAAGAGTTAAAGCAAATACAAGGAGAGGCATGACAAACATAGAGTTGATCACAAGTTTCAAGAAGGAGATGAGGTATGGTTGCACATAAGCAAAGAAAAGATGCAAAGAGAAGGTAAAAATCTCAAGCCCATTCACTATGGTCCATTCAAGATTATCAAACAAGTTGGTAATAATGCATTTCAACTTGACTTTCCTTCATATATGCAAATGTATTTCGCTGTAAATGTGGAAAATTTACGTTTGTATGAGCCTCCTTTGATTGATGATCAAGGGAGTGATGTACAGCTGCCATCTATAGAAGATTTCTCGCCTGAATTTCTGGATGAGCTCAAGGAGGATACCATCCTTGACACAAGGACACACAATTCTAAGAGGGAAAGTGTCAATTATCTTCAAGTTGGGCTCAAGGGCAGAAAACCAAGTAAGGCAAGGTGGATGGAAGTTGAAAAGGTGAGGGATTTGTACCCTTATCTTTTGAATAGGTAATTAAAGTCTTTGGGGTCCAAAATATTCCCAATGGGGAGGTGTGATCAGGAGATCACGTGTTTTGATCAAAATTGAAAGTGCTCGAAACTGTACCGAACCTGAGTGATTGGATAAGTCTTGTCATTGCGATTCCGGTTTCGTGAACGGTTTGAAAAACCAATGTCGAATGAGGAAGATATCGCGTTCTGATCGTTTTCCTAAAGATGCCCAGTCAGCATGCAGGTACAGTCAATAGGTGGCATATACTGGGAATATTCCCTTTTCTCAAACCCAATCAGATTTCAACAAGTGGCAGATTCAGGGCCATAGATCTGGTTTGTACGAATTTGATGAAGGCCGTTGGATGGAGATGTATGTGTTTTATTGTGCACCATTGGATGGGTGACACGTGGCAAGCCCGGAGGCTGCCACGTGTCCACAAGAAGTTAGTGTAAAATTTATGTGAGGCTAGGGGGGTTTGACCCCGTGACCTCCGACACGCCAACAAAGACCTCCATACACTGTTTCTTAACCTATAGGTCTGTCGCTTAAATTTAAAGTGTAATGTTTTCATATTTGGGGGGGGGGGGGGACCGCTAGCGGTCCCAAACTACTTGCGGCCCCATTGTATGTGGTCACAGGAAAATTAAACCCTGACATAAAACTTAACTGTTATCTATACAAACCACTATTATAGCGGCTTCAGTGTCGTGGTCACATGTCACATTGTGACATAAAACTTTAACGTGACAATTTCTGATAACTTAACCTCCGGCGGAAAAGCGTTGTCACATGCGCGGTAGGGCGAAATCTTACGCAACAGTTGCAGATCCAAGGTTTATCAAACCGTAGCATTTGGGGTCATGTCGACCTATCACATGGCGGAAGTTGAACGCTTGGTTGCATTCTAAGTGCCGACGGTTAATCCAAAAGGGTTTCGGAACATTGACCATACTTTGGGTTCCGCTCCAATATGCAGAGATTAAAACCGTGACCGCGGGGGCTCCGAGGGTCGGCATGTGGCCACTCCCACCCCTAACCACTTGCGTTAAATTCCAACAGTTTAAATTGGTGAAAGTTTAGTGTCGTATAATTTTTTGGGATTATTTCCAAACTAACTACAGTTAACTGCAGTTCTCCACAATTAGTTGAGGTTTTCTAGCTGAGATTGGGAAAAAGCTTTGGGAGGTCAATTTTCAACCAATTTGGGTGAAAAAAGAGTCTACCTAGACTAATTTGAGCATTCTGGAGCCACTGGTGCAGAGAAAACAACCATTAGAGGCTTGTAAACACATGCATTTTCAATTTTGAGCATAATGAAAAAGAGGGACATGCCATTGGGAGCTAGACCAACAGATGTAGCCCAGGAGGGGTGAACTGCTTCATCATGCCCGCTGTGTAAAACTTATGTGTGATTTTTTTTCTCTATTATAAACTGTTGTACAATTGCACAATGTTATTTAAGCTTATTTTCATGCTTAAAACTCACAAATTCGTCTATGTTTCATGGTTAAAATACTTATTCCTTAAGAAAAAAAATGGAGACAAATTGTACATGTTTTTAATACTAAAAGGACACTTAGCACAACAAACTCATACACTCCTTTCAGGTCAGGTGACCTTAAGGAAGTGGAATCGATGGAAACACATCAAACAAGACTTCCACATCAGCAACAAAACTTTTAGGAGCCAACCCAAATACTCAGGTATCCAGCCCCTGGGTCCGACTGAGATTTTAGACTATTAAACTCCTAGATACTCCCTTGATATAGGCAAGGGTGCATCTAGGAGGCTATAGATTCTCCCACAACATAGGCATGTGTGTGTCCAGGGAATTTTTCCCACGCACATGTGCCAGCGTCCCCAGCATTTTAGACACTTTTTCAGCCCAGATCCTAGGTCACTGCCCAGAACTCAATGACAAGTTCAAAAATGAAATATAAGAACGGAATAATGATGCAAAAAGAAAAACTTGAACAAGGATTTGACTAGACCCCTACTAGCTATGATATTCATTTCATCAAATATGTCACAAATATGTATTCTACAGGTTTAAATAACAGATATGAGCATAAGGGTCTCATACTTATCTCAGAATCGCTAAGAAGCATTGTTGCCTCATCAAATTAACTGAATTATCATCTATTTAGGCATAGATACATTGTTCACTCATTTGCGAATCAAAACATGATGAGATCCATACAATCATCACCATCATAAGACATATTCATAACCAACATATAAACAACAGAAATGTCAAGCACATAACAACCATATAAGCCACATAATAACAAGCATATTTACCTACCAATACAAGAGGAAAATAGATCTTATTGACATAAGAAAAATGCAACTAAGTCTGGGACTTCCACGTTCCACCCGACCATAGACATGGTTGAGCCAAATCTCTCTTCAGCCAGTCACCCTCGTGCCATATTCCAAGCATGAATGTGGGATCTCATAAACCAAATCCATCAAAACCAAACCAGGGCTTCCAGAGGCCAAACCACCTCTAACTTCAACCAGTGATTCCACCTCACGGTCGGACATCACAACCATCACCAGATTGGTCTCCACCCAAGCTTTCCAGGGCTCCAGATCGTTTGTTCCAACCAAGGCTCAAGGACTAGTAACTCAACCCAAGTTGTTACAGGGCTCCAGAGCATTTTTCTAACCAAGGCTCTAGGACTAGTAACTAAACCCACCTAGGGCTCCAGAGTGTTTGACCAACCAAGGCTACAGGACTAGTAACTCAACCCACAACTGCCGCCGGTCTCCAGAGTGTTTGTCCAACCAAGGCTCCAAGAAATAGTAACTCAACCCACAGCTAAAGGAACATGAGAACCAACCAGAAAAACAAACAATGAAATGAACCCACAACACCATGGCTATCTAGGAAATGGCAAGGCTAGGAAAATCTATTTTCAATCCAGGAAATCCTCCATGTCAATGACTGATCATGCCCAAGAAACCACATGCATACACAATGCATGCAAAAACTAGTGAGGAAAACATACATGCAACTCGGTACCTGCAATCAAAACTCGTTGTAGTTGTTGATCATGTTGTCCTCTTATGCTTTCCTGCTCTCCCTTTGCCTTCTTGCACCAAATTTCCAAGTATGTCACACTCTCCAAGAGTGCTCCAATAAAACTCTAAGTATCCAAGAGTATGAGAGAGAAAGAGAGAGAATAATTAGAGCTCCAAAACTGCACTAAGAAAATCCATGAACTGGTCCTTAGAATCCTTTTTATTAATATTGCCTCTATTTTCTCCGTTTTCCATTATTTTCCTTCATTTTCCTCCTTGCATGCAACCTGTGACCTTTCATCTCCCTTTTCTCCTATTTTCCATTATTTTCATAAATAAATACCAATAAATGCCACTTTTCCTTTCCAAAGCCTTAGGCATTGCCTTTGCCACTTTCCATAGCCATAATAAACCATATGAACACTCACACTAGGATGTTTTGCCCAACATTTAGCTTGGAATATGTGTCCCACAACCTTGGTTATTATTTTGTCTTTATTAACTTTTATTACATGGAATTTTCATTAGGGTTGTTACAAAACCCTCCCCCTTGGGGGTGTTGGGTGTGTGTTATATTATTTCCACAACTAACTCCAGGCGGGAAGCGGGTAGCCCCCCTATACGGGGTTTGTGGCAAAGCCCCAAATTTTTATTTACCCTACATTAGGTGGGTGGTCATGCCTATGGTTTTGTCCATGGGTTTGCACATGGTTTTGTGCATGGGTTTACAAATGGTTTTGGACATGATGGTTTTCTACCCTTGGTATTTTGTAGATCCGATCAAGAGAACTACAATTATTTTCTAATCCAGGGTTAATGGATTGGGGTTTATCAATGATTTGGCATGTATATATATGTGTTGTAACATTTAAAGGAAAATAATGAAAAATATAGTTGGTAGTCTTGGTTTTGGGTTCCACGGGAAATCTCTTTGTATATTTTTTTTTATGTTTTATGCTCTCGCTATTGTTTTATTTTATGTTTTAAGATTTTGTTTGCAGATAATTTCTATACAAGGTTAAAACCTACAGGGGGAACATCGTCCTTGATGTTCAACGACACCTATAACCAACAATACTGTTGTAAGTAAAACATACTACCCATGGAGCTTTATAACTTAACTTGTTGTAGTGTTTACAATGATCAACTCGCTGAAAAGCAAACCAACATGACACATGAAAACTATAAAATAATAATGACATGACACGCATACCACTTATTGGAGCTTTATAACATAGCTCATGGTGGTAGTTCCATCCATACACATGTACATATACCAAAACATCATACCAAATTATACCAAAACACCTGTGAAAACATTCGCTCAACCAACGAATAAGGAAGGATACATAGCCTGCATCTAATTTGTCATCTCCCATGTAGCTTCATCAGGCCCAAAGTGATTCCATTTCACTTTAACCTGCTCGATTACTCGATTCCAGAGGATGATATTTTTTCTATGAAAAATGCACTGAGTTTTCAACTGGAATTCTCCTTCTGACTCCACCTACAATACATACCATTCAATCACATGATCAACATATTTAACATATTTCTTAAGAAATGACACATGGAAAACATCATGGATTTTCATTTTCAGAAGCAGTGCAAGTCGATAGGCTATTGGCCCAATCCTTTCAAGAATATTGAAAGGTACACAAAAACTTAGGTGCCAACTTGGCACATGATCCAATCCAGAAGGAGTTGTTATTTGGCTTGATGCGCAAGTATGCCTGTTCCATAACATGAAAATCCTTAAACAACATGTTATGATCTGCATATCTCTTCTGCCTATCTTGTGCTGCTTTGAAATTCTTCTTGATTACCTGCATTTCTTGTTCCATCTTTGCCGACATGTCTTGCCCAATTAATACCCTATTAACTAGATCACTCCAACTAATGGGAGTATTGAAACTCCACCCATACAATGCCTCAAATGGACTCATCCTCAAATATTCATGATACCCACTATTGTAGGCGAACTCTACCAGTGGAAGCAGGGAAAATTTTAGGGGTTAATATTCATAGGTGGGCTATTTTTCCATGCTTTTTCCAAAAAAAATATTCGCCAATTTCCATTTTTTGAAAATTGATTCGCCCAAATTTTATAGTATAAAATCGTTTTACCTAAAAATTGCCAAAATTTTATATATACTAATATAAAATAATTAGAAATCTAAATATTTAAAAAAATATATATATCATTAAAAATTTTACAATTTACATATTGGGGACTAATAAGATTCGCCAATGTTTCTAAACTTTAGGATGAACTTTCAACCTTAAAATTTTCCCTGAGTGGAAGATACTCTTCCCACTTCTGCTACTCATGCATCACATACATCTTCAACTTATCCTCCAATATCCTGTTGACCCTCTCTATATGTTCATTTGTTTGCGAATGATGAGTTATACTAAAGGCCAATTATGTGCCCAAACCTACAAACAAATCCTTCCAAAACTTGGAATTGAACTTTGTATCCTGTGGAACACCATGTGGAACTTGGAATTCAATATTTTGTGGAACACCATGCAATTTGGCCACATCTATGATGAATACTTGTGCTACATCACTAGTTGAGAATGTATAATTCACTAGAATGAAGTGTGCTACCTTTGTCAATCTGTCCACAACAACGATGATGGGATCGTGTTGTCTCACCATCCTTGAAAAACCTGTGATAAAGTCCATGGAAATGACCTCCCATTTCCATTTTGGAATCGTAATCGACTATAATAGTCCACCTGGATGCTTACACTCTTCCTTAACCTGTTGAACATCCAAGCACCTAGGCACAAACTTTTCTACATTTCTCTTCAAATTCAAACAATAATAAAACTTCTTCACCATTTTTAGTGTCTTCCGATAGCCTGGGTGACCTAAATATGGTTTCGCATGAAACTCCCTCAATATCACCTTCTTGAGCTCACTACTGTCTGGCACATATATCATGTCTCTAAACCTAACCAATCCATCTATTGTGAGATGATAATCCACATCTTGTGTTCTTGCACATGTACCTGTACCTGTACCACCACATTTACCTATACCTATACCGCTACCTGTACATATACCTGTACCACTACATGTACTTGTACCTGTACCACTACATGTACCTATACCACTACCTATACCTATACCTGTACTCTATTGAAATTGTGCCTAAGCTCCATATACTTGACATCCTATTGACCTGTACATGTACTTTATCCTATAAATCTGTCCCATAAGAGCTTATGGTTGCTATATGATTCACGTGTCTCTGCCTGCTAAGAGCATCTGCAACCCTGTTCTCTTTACCTTTAATATACCTGATCTCAAAGTAAAACTCACTAATTGTAGCCAAACATCTAGCTTGCTTGGCATTCAGATTCGGTCAGTCAAATAGATACCTCAATTTACTGTGATCACTCATCAATAAAAACCTCATGCCAAGAAGATAGTGCCTCCACATATTCAATGCATGTATGATTTTTTCTAGCTCAAGATCATGTGTTGGATAGTTCTGCTCGTGCTCATTCAGTTTACATGACTCATAGCATACTACTTTTCGATCCTGCATAAGGAATCTACCAAGTCATTTCTTGCAAGCATCTATACATACTACAAACTCTTTGTTCGAATCTGTGATTTTAACATTGGAGCATGTGTCAAAAACTGCTTAAGCTACTCAAAATTGGCCTCACACTCTATCCATTCAAACTTCTTACCTTTCCTCTGCAATGACGTAAGAGGATAAGAAATCTATGAGAAGTTCTTGATGAACATCCTGTAATAACCTGCCAATCCCATGAAGGAACTCACCTCATCCACATTCCTAGGAGCTACCCACTCCATGATGGCCCTTATATTTTTCGTATCTACTGTGATTCCCTCCTTGGAAATAACATGTCCCAAGTAATGTACCTATGTCTGAAAGAAATTGCATTTGATAAGCTTAGCATACAACTGATGCTCTCTTAGCAATCTAAACAGTGCTGCTAAATGTTCAGCATGCTCTTCCTCACTTTTATAATATACCAATATATCATCAATGAACACATAAAAAACTTGTCCAGATAAGGATGCAACACCCTATTCATCAAAAACATAAATGTAGTTGGAGCATTAGTAAAACCTAAAGAAACTACAAAAAACTCATAATGCCCATAGCTAGTCCGAAAGATTGTATTGTGAATGTCGTCTTCTTTAATGCCTACCTGATGATATCCCGATATCAGATCAATATTCAAGAACACTGTTTCTCCCTTCAGTTGATCAAACAAGTCATCATTCCTCGACAATGGATACTTGTTCTTGATGGTCACTTTGTTCAACTGCCTATAGTCAATGCACAATTTGAGAGTACCATCCTTCTTCTTTACCAACGATATCGATGTGCCCTATGGCGATACACTTGGCCTAATGTATCCTTTGTCAAGCATCTCTTTTAGCTGTGAATTTTACTCTACCAACTCAGTTGTGCTCATCCTATAAGGTGATTTTGATGCTGGCGCTGCCCCTGGTACCAACTCAATAGAAAATTCTACTTCCCTGTGAGGTGGAAAATCTAAAATATCTGCGAGAAATACATCCTAAAACTGTTGTAGAACTGGGTACCTACTCAAAACATATGCATCCTCAACTTCCTTACCTTTGTCACTAGAAATACGCACTGCAAGCACACAATTTCCTGCGACTGCACTTGTCCTGCATAGTTGTAACCATTATTACCGATGTTGCTTTCTTCTTACCCTATAAGACCCTCGGTTCCCCATTTTCATCCAAGCACTCAATAGCCTTGTCATAAAAATCCAACTTGGTCCTATGAAGGTATAACCAGTCCATACCCAATATCATACTATACGATCCCAATGGAAATATGTTCAAGTGTGCTATTGTAGACATACCATTCAACTCAAATACACAATCTCTTTCCCAATGATGAACTCTCTTCTTAGTACCTGTAGCCAATTGCACTAACCAATATTTTGCATGCCCTTCTTTACTCAAACCACACTTATCCACCAAGTCAAGACTAACATAACTATAATTATATATAGGGTCAATAAAAATAGAAACTACTTGATCACAAAGCTTATTTTCCATCTCGATAATAGACTGTTGGTGATCTGCCTGCCTTTTATCCAGTGTTGCATAGATCCTAGGAATACTATGTCCAACATATCTCATTGTTTGTGCCTCTTGCGCATTGTAGATCTGTGATCTACCACCCTGATGTTGTGGAAAATATTTCTTACAATGATCTCCTCTACAAGTCCAACATCACACGGGCTCCCTATTTTCATTCTTATTCTTCTCCTCCGACCGAAGTCCCTATCCTCTACCATACGTATTGAACTTCTTAGGTGGTGCATATTTCTCTTTCTTACCCGTATCTTAAGGTCTTTCTCGCTTCTTGTCCTGTTTTCCTTTGTTACTTGCATTACCTTTCTAGTATGGCTTAGTCTCATATCTACACTTTGATTTCTCTTAACAATGATTTAGTTTCCATATGGCCTCCTCCAAGGATCTAGGCTCATCAAACTCAATCCTATCTTTGAATTCTATCGACAAATCACTAATGAATCTATGAATCTTGGCCTTCTCATCCTTGAGGTAAGGCACATATCTCAATAACTCCAAGAACCTGCTAGTGTACTCCTCATCAGTCATAGATCCCATCTTTAGCTCATAAAACTATTTTTTCCTGTCATCATAGTATATATCTGATAAATACTTCTTCCAAAATAGCCTTTCAAACTCACTCCAAGTCAGTTCCTCCTCATAAATATCCTTGACATTTTTCACATCTTCCCACCAAATATTTTCCTTACCTTTAATGTTGAATGTAACTAATTTGGATTTCATGTTTTCTGAGTAATCATGCAACCTAAATAACTTCCTCATACCAAGAAACCATGCCTTTGCATCCTGTGGTTTCTTCATCTCTTTTTCAAATGTAGGTGTTTTTGCTTTCTTAAACCCATCCGAAAAATATCCCCTATCACTCCTCCTGTAAGGATGATAATGATGACGATCACGATGCTTGTCAAATCCAGAACTAGAATAGTACCTGTGTATGTCACCTCTCCTATCCAGAGTGTCCAAGAACCTGCCATCTCTAATCGTGTCATATATATCTGACCTATGACCACTAGGAGACCTACTTTCATATGCCCCATTAGTCCCATCCTCCTTTCCATAGTTGTTCCGAAGTGGTCCCTATTTTTGCAACTCTAACAAACTATGAAGGATTATCACATTAACCTTTGCTTGATTTTCCTATGCCTGTATGAGTCTATCATTATCTGCCTTGCAACTCCTTATTTCTTCCTTCAAACTTCTCAGTGTGTCTACCAAGTCATAGGAGTGACCAACATCATTTTGCTCATCTGATTCATAGGGAGAATCTTTGTAGTCTACCATCTTGCTACTCATCTTTGATTTCTTTCCTGGAAATCATACTATGTCAGCTAAACCAAATCACAATAAACCCACGTACCTTAGCATAATTTGGGGAGGATACTCATGTGCAATACCAACCAATCAACGTAATGCATATATAGATATAATCATATGAGCATATAGACATATAACACATAGGTGTATCAACACATAAATGTCATTCCAACTAGAGTCCAGTCATCAATGCATGACCATATCACTACACATGCCATGACCTCATGCATGACAACATAAACCATACCAATGTACATGGAAAATACACAAGTATAAACATGGAAAATACATAAGCATAAACAACATGTAACCAAGAATAAACAGAGAATACACGTAACACCATGTAAGAACATGTAGCCATGTATTTACAGACAATACATGTAACAACATGTAACCAAGCATACACAAACAATACATGCAACATGATCCAGGTGGATATCGGTGGCCACCCACCTATTCCATTTGGACCAGCACCATCAATTCTTGCAGCTTTTCACATTCAGCGCAACTTACTATTTTTAGCAGGTTTTCGGGTCCTCCACTCTCGGAGCCGTTTTGGGGGCTTAATGATCCAGGTGGATATTGGTGGCCACCCACCTAATCCACTTGGCCCCCCACCATTGTCTCTTTCAGTTTTTCAGTTTCGGCATAACTTACTATTTTTAGCAGTTTTTCGGGTCCTGAACTTCCGGAGCCGTTTTGAGGCCTAGCGACATTTTTGGGAAACGGAGAGCAACATGGGTCCATGGACCGATGTTGCTCATTCAAACAGATTCCTCGGATAGATATTTCTAACGAGCTATTGAGCGCGTCAAACGGAGATCGGGTGCCAAAGTTATGCCGCCGGGAAGTTGAAAACCGCAATTTACCCAAACGGCCCAAACGAAGCCCACGGTTTTGCGCCTCATCTCCCTCTGATTGGGATTTTGGACGTTTCGGATTCTCATTGTTTCTCAACAATAAATAGGCCCTCGAGCCTCATTGTAACATATTTTAGAGGTATGTCGCCATCACATCTCTTCTCAGAGATTCGCTACCAGCACCCTAGCTATTTTATTTCCATTATGCCTGTAAGCATATTTCTGTTATTTGATATTAATGAAATGAAGCATTATTTCCATTGCATCTCTATGTTCATGGTTATTTCTATATTTTGTTGCATTCCTGCATAAATCCGGATCAGTGGTATTCGCAAACCCCGACGACCTTCCATGGCGGAAGAAAAGAAAGACGAGGGAGCAGGAGATCCTATCAAAATACTGCTCGAGGAGGCTCTCGAGAAACAAAGGAACGTGATGATGGATAACTTTGCTCAAATCCTTCAACAACTGCCCACATATGGCGCATCTGCATCCAACAGCCACTCTGGAGGCGCCACTCCCTTCAAGGTACAGGTAAACTTTGACATTCCTATATTTGAAGGAAAAATAGATGCAGACGCTGTAGACATATGGTTAAATTTGTTGGAAGGGTATTTCTCGGTCCATGACTTCTCTGACCGAGAAAAGATTATTTTTGCACTCCTCAAAGCCGCCCCCCATGTCAAAGATTGGTGGGAAACCTACCGTGAGCAAGAGGGCGAAGGGGAACCCTCTCTATTCTCGACCACACCCACTTGGAATTCGTTCCGAGACGGCATCAAGGAACAATATTACCCCATGGGGAGCTATGAGGACAAATACATCCAATGGACCATGCTGCGGCAACAAAAGGATCAAGATGTGCACGAACTAACGAATCTGTTCCATACCCTGCACACAAAGTTGGGTATTAAAGATTCAGAGAGACATTTGGTGCTCAAGTACCGCGGTTGTCTGCACAAACACATTCAGGAGGAAATGGAGTTCCTCGACATTACATCGCTTGGCACGGCATATCGCTATGCCGCCAAGATCGAGCA
The DNA here is from genome assembly GCA_034641835.2 of Pinus albicaulis. NCBI lineage: Eukaryota > Viridiplantae > Streptophyta > Pinopsida > Pinales > Pinaceae > Pinus > Pinus albicaulis. The sequence continues at coordinate 744,731,566 of CM076583.1, forward strand.
TAAATTTAAGCAGAAGAAGCGAGACTTTGGATCTGCAAATCCGAAAGGTGCCCCCGAACCGAAGAACAAGGAGCAAGGCCAAAGCAATGCGGCTCAGAAAAACACCACAAATCCAAAGAAGGACACAGGGAAGTGGTGTGAATTTCATAACAGCCCCACTCACAGCACAAGCGAGTGTCGGGCCAAACAGTCTTTGGTGGCCGAACTAAAGGCACCCGAATCAGATGCATTTTCTGATCCTGAGTTAGAACCAGACAAAGGCAATGACAAAGGGAAGAAAATCATTGATGCGGATCCCAGTGCCATTGTTGCCACCACCAAGATCCAGAAGGAGGGTCCAGAGGATCCAGAGGAGGGGGAGCGCCTCTTCCAATCGCAGATGTGGGTGAAGGGTTCTCCGCTGCAGTTTCTCGTCGATAGCGGAAGCCAAAAGAACCTCATTTCAGCAGACGTCGCGAAGCGGCTCGGCCTACCAACCATAGCACACCCGCAGCCATATACCATCGGGTGGCTCCACCCGGGGAGAGATCTCCGCATCCGCCAGCAGTGTCGACTTCCATACAGTATCAAGCCATTCACGGATGAGGTATTGTGTGATGTTGCTCCTCTTGATGTAGCTGATGTATTATTGGGCCAACCATACTTGTGGAGGCGACATGCTGTGTATGAGTCAAGGCCTCGTGCTGTTATTATTACTTTGGGAAATAACTTGTACAGGATACCGGAGGTAGTACCGCCTCGTGCCATCTCTTTGACAACTGCAAAACAACGCAGTAAGATTGTTTCCCAGACCAGGAAATTCATTTTCCTTACGACTCACTCACAGGGAAAGAAGAATATTGTGGCCACAACCTCGAAACAGGGCTCCCTTTCACGGCTGCAGCAGATGGACAAAGTCATGGAGGAATACAATGACAATTTCTCCTCACTCATAGAGGTTCCTCTACACTGTCAGGACAAGAACTCCATTGATCTGACTCCCAATGCACCCCCACCTGATGTTGCCATACATCCTGCAACTACACATACAGAATCCAAACATGTACTGTATGAGGCTGATAAAGAAACCAAATTTACTAAACGCATCCAGCATGTCCACCCGCAGGTTCATGACATCTTCAACACATCTAATACTCAGTTCAACAGAATTTGCCTCATCTCATGGAGGATCTCAACGCAATGGGGACCATTGCTTCCTAAGGAGGGAGGAATGATCCAGGTGGATATCGGTGGCCACCCACCTATTCCATTTGGACCAGCACCATCAATTCTTGCATCTTTTCACATTCAGCACAACTTACTATTTTTAGCAGGTTTTTGGGTCCTCCACTCTCGGAGCCATTTTGGGGGCTTAATGATCCAGGTGGATATTGGTGGCCACCCACCTATTCCATTTGAACCCCCATCTTCAGTTCTTTCAATTTTCAAGTTGCAACAAAACTTACTATTTTTAGCAGTTTTTCGGGTCCTGAACTTCCGGAGCCGTTTTGAGGCCCTAAACGACATTTTTTGGGAAAACGAAGAGCAACATGGGTCCATGGACCGATGTTGCTCATTCAAAAATTAAATTCCTCGGATAGATCTTTCTAACGAGCTATTGAGCGCGTCAAACGGAGATCGGGTGCCAAAGTTATGCCCCCGGGAAGTTGAACCACCAATTTACCCAAACGGGCGCCCACAGTTTTGGCGCCTCATCTCCTACGGTTAGGTTTTTGGACGTTTCAGATTCTACATTGTTTCTCAACAATAAATAGGCCCTCGAGCCTCATTGTAACACAGTTCAGAGGTCTGTAGCCATCACATCTCTTCTCAGAGATTTGCTACCAGCACCCTAGCTATTTTATTTCCATTATGCTTGTAAACATATTTCTGTTATTTGATATTAATGAAATGAAGCATTATTTCCGCTGCATCTCTATGTTCATGGTTATTTCTATATTTTGTTGCGTTCCTGCTAAATCCGGATCAGTGGTATCAGAGCGGGTCTGCGCTTTCTTTGTTTTTCTTTGCATGTCCCCAACGCGGTCAGGGTATAAGGAGTTAGGGCTCGATCTGGTTGAACCCTTGCAAGATCAGCCCCCCAAACCCAGACGACCTCCCATGGCGGAAGAAAAGAAAGACGAGGGAGCAGGAGATCCTATCAAAATACTGCTCGAGGAGGCCCTCGAGAAACAAAGGAACGCGATGATGGATAACTTTGCTCAAATCCTTCAACGACTGCCCACATATGGTGCATCTGCATCCAACAGCCACTCTGGAGGCGCCACTCCCCTCAAGGTACAGGTAAACTTTGACATTCCTATATTTGAAGGAAAAATAGATGCAGACGCTGTAGACAGATGGTTAAATTTGTTGGAAGGGTATTTCTCGGTCCATGACTTCTCTGGCCGAGAAAAGATTATTTTTGCACTCCTCAAAGCTGCCCCCCATGTCAAAGACTGGTGGGAAACCTACCGTGAGCAAGAGGGCGAAGGGGAACCCTCTCTGTTCTCGGCCACACCCACTTGGAATTCGTTTCGAGACGGCATCAAGGAACAATATTACCCCGTGGGGAGCTATGAGGACAAATACATCCAATGGACCACGCTGCGGCAACAAAAGGATCAAGATGTGCACGAACTAACGAATATGTTCCATACCACTGCGCACAAAGTTGGGTATTAAATATTGGAAGGGCATCGGGTGTAAGTACCGCGGTGCAATGCGCACAAACACATTCGGGAGGAAATGGGGTTCTCGACATTACATAAACGACGGCATATCGCTATCTTTGCAAGATCGGCGAAATTTAAGCGGAAGAATCGAGACTTTGGATGCGCGAATCCGAAAGGTGCCCAGAACGAAGAACAAGGGCAACTGTAAAGCAATGCGACTCGAGAAAATGACCACAAATCAAAAAAAGGACACAGGGAAGTGGTGTGAATTTCATAACATCCCCACTCACAGCACAAAATAGTGTCGGGCCAAATAGTCATTGGTGGCCGAACTAAAGGCACCCGAATCAGATGCATTTTCTGATCCTGAGTCAGAACCAGACAAAGGCAATGAAAAAGGGAAGCAGATCATTGATGCAGATCCTAGTGCCATTTTTGCCACCACCAAGATCCAGAGGGAGGATCCAGAGGATCCAGAGGAGGGGGAGCACCTCTTCCATTCGCAGATGTGGGTGAAGGGTTCTCCGCTGCAATGTCTTGTCGATAGCGAAAGCCAAAAGAACCTCATTTCAGCAAAGGTCATGAAGTGGCTCAGCCTATTGACCATAGCACACCCGCAGCCATATACCATCGGGTGGCTTCACCCAGGGAGAGATATCCGCATCCGCCAACAGTGTCGCCTTCCGTACAGCATCAAGCCATTCACGGATGAGTTAATGTGTGATGTTGCTTCCTTTGAAGTTTACTCTTGATGTAGCTGATGTATTATTGGGCCAACCATACTTATGGAGGCGACATGTTGTGTATGAGTGTAGGCTTCGTGCTATTATTATTACATTGGGAAATAACTTGTACAGGATACCAGAGGTAGTGTCGCCTCCTGTCATATCTTTTACTACTGCAAAACAACGCGGTAAGATTGTTTCCCAAACCAGGAAATTTATTTTCCTTAGAACTCGCTCACACGGAAAGAATAATATTGTGGCCACAACCTCAAAACAGGGCTCCCCTGCACTGCTGCAGCAGATAGACAAAGTCATGGAGGACTACGAGGACAATTTCTCCTCACTCATAGAGGTTCCTCTACTGCTTTATTCAGGACAAGCACTCCATTGATCGACTCCCAATACCCCCACCGATGTTGCCATACATCCTGCAGCTACACATACAGAATCCAAACATGCTCTTGTATGAGGCTGATAAAAACCAAATTTAAACGCACTCCGACATGTCACAGCGGAGTCCATGACATCTTCAACACATCTAATATAAGTTCAACGAATTTTGCCTCATCTCATGGAGGATCTCTTTTCAATGAGTATCATTGCTTCCTAAGAGGAGAATGATCCGAGGTGGATATCGGTGGCCACACACCTGTTGCTTTGGACCCCGGCCTGCATCAATTCTTGCGGCTTTTCACATTCGACACAACTTACTATTTTTAAACAGGTTTTCGGGTCCTCACTCTCGGAGCCGTTTTGGGGGCTTAATGATCCGGAGTGGATATTGGTGGCCACCCATCGAATCCATTTGAACCCCCACCATCAGTTATTTCAGTTTGTAAGTTTCGGCACAACTTACTATTTTTAGCATTTTTTCGGGTCTTAAACTTCTGGAGCCGTTTTGAGGCCCTAAACGACACTTTTTGGGAAAACGGAGAGCAACATTGGTCCATGGACCGATTTTTCTCATTCAAAAGTTGTACTCCTCGGAAAAATATTTCTAACGAGCTATTGAGCACATCAAACGGAGATCGGATGCCAAAGTTACGTCCTCGGGAAGTTGAACCACCAATTTAATCAAACAGGGCCCACAGTTTTGGCGCTTCATCTCCTCTGATTAGAGTTTTTGGACGTTTCAGATTCATTGTTTCTCAACAATAAATAGGCCCTCGAGCCTCATTGTAACACGATTCGAGAGAGTCTTATTAGCCATCACATCTCTTCTCAGAGATTCGCTACCAGCACCCTAGCTATTTTATTTCCATTATGCCTGTAAGCATATTTCTGTTATTTGATATTAATGAAATGAAGCATTATTTCCGCTGCATCTCTATGTTCATGGTTATTTCTATATTTTGTTGCGTTCCTGCATAAATCTGGATCAGTGGTATCAAAGGGGGTCTGCTCTTTCTTTGTTTTTCTTTGCATGTCCCCAACACGGTCAGGGTATAAGGAGTTAGGGCTCGATCCGGTTGAACCCTTGCAAGATCAGCCTCGCAAACCTCGACGACCTCCCATGGCGGAAGAAAAGAAAGATGAGGGAGCAGGAGATCCTATCAAAATACTGCTCGAGGAGGCCCTTGAGAAACAAAGGAACGTGATGATGGATAACTTTGCTCAAATCCTTCAATGACTGCCCACATATGGCGCATATGCATCCAACAGCCACTCTGAAGGCACCACTCCCTTCAAGGTACAGGTAAACTTTGACATTCCTATATTTGAAGGAAAAATAGATGCAGACGCTGTAGACAGATGGTTAAATTTGCTGGTAGGGTATTTCTTGTCCATGATTTCTCCCGGCCAGAGAAAAGATTATTTTGCACTCCTCAAACCGCCCCATGTCAAAGGCGATGGGAAACCTACGTGAGCAAGAGGGTAAGAGGACGAAGGGGAACTCTCTTTGTTCTTGGCCACACCCAGTTGGAATTTTTTCCGATACAGGATCTAGGAACAACATTACCCCGTGGGGATCTATGAGTAAAAATACACCCAATGGACCACGTTGCGGCAGCAAAGGGATAGAGATGTACACGAACTGATGAATTTATTCCATACCCTACGCACAAAGTTGGGTATTAAAGATTGAGAGAGACATTTGGTGCTCAAGTACTGTAGTTGTCTTCACAAACACGTTCAGGAGGAAATGGAGTTCTTGGACATTACATCGCTTGGCATGAAATATCGCTATGCTGCCAAGATCGAGTAGAAATTTAAGTAGAAGAAGTGAGACTTTGGATCTGTGAATTCGAAGTGAGGAAAGGTGCCCCCAAACCGAAGAAAAAGGGGAAAGGCCAAAGCGGTGCAACTCATAACAACACCACAAATCAAAAGAAGGACATGGGGAAGTGGTGTGAATTTCATAACAGCCCCACTCATATAAAAAATGAGTGTTGGGCCAAACGATCTGGTGGCTGAACTAAAGGCACCCGAATCGGATGCATTTTCGATCCGAGTTGGGAGCCGGACAAAGGCAATGACAAGGGAAGCGAGATCATTGATGCGGATCGGTGCGTGTTGCCACCACCAAGATCCAAAGGGAGGGTCCAGAGGATCCAGAGGAGGGGGAGCGCCTCTTCCAGTCGCAGATGTGGGTGAAGGGTTCTCTGTTGCGATTTCTCGTCGATAGCGGAAGCCTAAAGAACCTCATTTCAGTAGAGGTCGTGAAGCGGCTCGGCCTACCTACCATAGCACACCCGCAGCCGTATACCATCAGGTAGCTCCACCCGCGGAGAGATCTCCGCATCTGCCAGCAGTGCCACCTTTCATACAGTATCAAGCCATTCACGGATGAGGTATTGTGTGATGTTGCTCCTCTTGATGTAGATGATGTATTATTGGGCCAACCATACTTGTGGAGGCGACATGTTGTGTATGAGTCTAGGCCTCGTCTTTGTTATTTGAACTTTTGGGAAATAACGTACGGGATATCGGAGGTAGTACCGCCTCCTGCCCATCTCTTTGACTGTGAAAAACAACGCGGTAAGATTGTTTCCCGGACCGGGGAAATTCATTTTCCTTACGAATCACTCACGGGGAAGAAAGAATATTGTGTACAACCTCGAAACGGGAGAAAATCCCTTTCACGGAGTTTTAGAGCGAGATGGACAAAGTCATGGAGAATACAATGACAATTTCTCCTCACTCTTAAGAGGTTCCTCTACCTTTGTCGGACAAGCACTCCAGTGACCTGCTCCCAATGCACCCCCACCTGATTTTGCCATACATCTGCAGCTACACACACATAATTCAAGCATATATCTTTGTATGAGCGATAAAGAAACCAAAATTACTAAATGCATCCAGCATGTCCACCCGCAAGTCCATGACATATTCGACAAATCTAATACCCAGTTCAACAGCATTTGCCTCATCTCATGGAGGATATCAATGCAATGAGGACCATTGCTTCCAAAGGAGGGAGGAATGATCCAGGTGGATATCGGTGGCCACCCACCTATTCCATTTGGACCGGCACCATCAATTGTTGCATTTTTTCACATTCAGCAACACTTACTATTTTTAGCAGGTTTTCGGGTCCAGCACTCCCAGAGCCATTTTGGGGCCTTAATGATCCAGATGGATATTGGTGGCCTCCCACCTATTCCATTTGAACCCCCACCATCAATTCGTTCATTTTTTAAGTTGCAGCGCAACTTACTATTTTTAGCGAGTTTTTCGGGTCTTGAACTTCCGGGCCGTTTTGAGGCCTAAACGACATTTTTGGGAAGAAACGGAGAGCAACATGGGTCCATGGACCGATGTTGCTCATTCAAAAATTGAAGTCCTCGGATAGATATTTCTAACGAGCTATTGAGCGCCTCAAACGGAGATCGGGTGTCAAAGTTATGCCGCCGGGAAGTTGAACCACCAATTTACCCAAACGGGCGCCCACAGTTTTGGCGCCTCATCTCCTACGGTTAGGTTTTTGGACGTTTCATATTCTACATTGTTTCTCAACAATAAATAGGCCCTCGAGCCTCATTGTAACACAGTTCAGAGGTTTATAGCCATCACATCTCTTCTCAGAGATTCGCTACCAGCACCCTAGCTATTTTATTTCCATTATGCCTGTAAGCATATTTCTGTTATTTGATATTAATGAAATGAAGCATTATTTCCGCTGCATCTCTATGTTCATGGTTATTTCTATATTTTGTTGCGTTCCTGCATAAATCCGGATCACAACAACATGTAACCAAGCATACACTCATGAAGACACATTCCACAACAACAACATCCTCTTCCACATGGCGACATCACCACAATCACGACCGACGCCATGCATATACAACAGTCATATAGACCGAAAGGATGTTTAATACACATGCAACCGACATGAATGCATGACCAACACACATCGCCCATCCAGTCAAGGGGTGAACCATGCTCTGATACCACTCTGTAACACCCTCCTCCCACATCTACCTAAGTAACTGACCAATCGGGGTAAAAATGTGAAAAATAGTTACTATGATCTTCTTCAACCTCCTAGGTGACCTTAAGGAAGTGAAATCGACGGAAACACATAACAAACCTTCCACATCAACAACAAAAATCCCAGGATCCAACCCAACCACTCAATTAGCCAGCCCCTGGGTCCCACTAAGCTTTTAGAATATTAAACCCCTGGACACTCCCTTGATATTGGCAAGGGTGTGTCTGGAGGCTCTGGATGCTCCCATATCATAGGCATGCGTGCGTCCAGGGAATTTTTCCCACAGACCTATGTCAGCGTCCTTGGGAGTTGAGCCACTTTTCCAGGCCCAGAGCCCAGGTCACTTCCCATAAATCAATGACAAGTTCATAACTGAAATATAATAGCGAAATAATGATGCACAAACAAACACTTGAACAAGGATTTGAATGGACATCTACTAGTCGTGACAATCATTTCATAAAACATGTCACAAATATGTATTCTACATGTTTAAATAACATATATGAGCATAGGGGTCTCACACTTATCTAAGAATCACTAAGAAGCATTGTTACATCATCAAATTAACTACATTATCATCTATTTAGGCATATATTGTTCATTCATTTACGGATCAAAACATGATGAGATCCATACAATTATCACCATCATAAAACAGATTCATAACTAGTATATAAACAATAGAAATGTTAAGCACATAACAACCATATAAGCCACATAATAACAAGCATATTTACCCATCAATACAAGAGGAAAATATATCTTATTTACATAATAAAAATACAACCAAGTCTAGGACTTCCACGTTCCACCCGACCATAGACATGGTTGAGCCAAATCTCTCTTCAGCCAGTCACCCTCATGCCATATTCTAAGGATGAATGTGGGATCTCATAAACCAAATCCATCAAAACCAAACCAGGGCTTCCAGAGGCCAAACCATCTCAACCTTCAACCAATGATTCCACCTCATGGTCGGACATCACAACCATCACCAGATTGGTCTCCACCCAAGTTGTCCAAGGCTCCAGAGCGTTTGTTCCAGCCAAGGCTCTAGGACTAGTAACACAACCCAAGTTGTAACAGGGCTCCAAAGTGTTTGTAAAACCAAGGATCTAGGACTAGTAACTCAACCCACCTAGGGTTCCAGAGTGTTTTTTCAACCAAGGCTCCAGGACTAGTAACTCAACCTGTCATCGGGCTCCAAAGAATTTTTCCAACTAAGGCTCCAGGAAATAGTAACTCAAGCCACAACTAAAGGAACATGAGAACCAACCAGAAAAAAAAACAATGAAATGAACCCACAACACCATGAATATCCAGGAAATGGAAAATCTAGGAAAATTGATTGTCAATCTAGGCAATCCTCCATGCCAATGATATATCATGACCAAGAAACCACATGCATACACCATGCATGCCAAAACTACTGAGGAAAACGTACATGTAACTCGGTACCTGCAATCAAAACTCGTTGTAGTTGTTGATCCCGATGTCCTCTTGTTCTTTCCTGCTCTTCGTTTGCCTTCTTGCTCCAAATATCCAAGTATGCCATACTCTCCAATAGTTCTCCGAAAAAACTCTAACTATCCAAGAGTATGAGGGAGAGAGTGAGAATAATGAGAGCTCCAAAAATGCACTGAACAAAAGCCATGAACTGATCCTCATAAGCCTTTTTATTAGTGAGGCCTCTTGTAATATTCCTAATTTAATAGGAATATTCATTTTTGTATTGTTTACTTTGTATAAGGAATAAAATGGTAAGGGAGATCAATAAAATCCAAAAACTCCATGGAATAAATAAATGCCCAATATGAACAAGGATAAATCAGGGCTGCTTTAATGAAACCCTTATGTGTGAATAAGATTTGTGACAATTGATTGGGTCAACAAGACCTTATCAACAACGTTGTCTAAGTGCAATGTACCTCCTTTCTGGCCAGCACAGATCTAGATGGAGGGTGCACATGTGAAAGGGGCTAAAGTTTTGAAAGTGGTTTAGGGTTTTTCCCATCCTCATATTACAAAAGGAAGGAGAAGGCTCAAAGAAAAGGTTGTTGGAGAAATTTAGATTTTGAGGTTGCTTGAGCAACTCAAGCTCTCTAGGTTGTTTAGCTAGAGAGAGGGGATTTCCTGTTTAGGAATCCTCTCTCCTTCCATGGAGTAGCTCCTTGGAGGAGGATGTTCAGCTTTGTCCACTATCCGGAATTTTGGCCAAGCTTCTACTTCCAATAGCAGTGCAGATCAATTGAGGGTTTTCTTGCTTTTGAAAGCTGTAGCAAGTGGAGCTTAGATCTTTTCAGATCTAAGGAATTTCAGTACTTCTTTCCAGCGGAGGAGGGTTCTAATCCATTGGAAGGACTGTATTGGATGATTGGAACTTCATTTCAGATCTTGGCATCAGGACATTACATATTTCTAAGCCTAAAACGCAGTCCATCTTCCTAGACTGCGTTATTTGCAAAGGAGGAGTTGCAGGGTGATTCAACAATCTCTTGGGAGAGAGATCTCCGGTGTTGGGAAGTTCCCTCACTGTGGTGATCCATGGATTGGCCAACAAATCCATGTAACTTCCAGATCTGATCCGTTCATAAGAATTTCATCTTCATAAATTCTACAGTAAATCTGCAGATCTGCTGCATAAGAAGTCAGATCTACTCCATGCATTCCATTTTCTGTTGAAAACCCCAAGGGGTATGTAAAATAGGGACAATCTAGTGTATGGATATCATATAGATCTAATATTTTGTACACTAATCTGTTATAGATATTATTTTTAACCTAAAACTACTGTGTGCTTCAGAAAATAACGCTGTTAGGGTTTTACAGTGAAATACAATTGTTGCATCACCTCTTAAAGAGGGTTTTTCTTCATTAAAGTCTTCATTATTTATCTTCTATTGCATGAGTAACCTTATGGGTCTGATTTACTGATGTATATATCATGTTTCATGTATCACCTTCAGAAAATCACGCTGCACGAGTTTCAGTAAATTCTGCATATTCAAAGTCATGGGGATTGGGTGTTTTTCTTTACTAGTCGGGAAGGAGGAACTATTTAACATAGAAAATCTTATTTTGTTTTGCTGAAATTTGACATGGGAGTCCCTCATAACCCTAGATATCATATCCAACTACTTTCCCACCTTATTTTTAAGTAGATCTCTGATTATACTCGTTTTAGGGCCTAAATCTTCACTTTTCCCCACCCCTTGGTTCATAAAACGCTGTATAAGTTATTGCTGTAAGTTAAAGATGTTTATTTCTCTCTATTTCACTTTTTTTAAAGCTTATTCATCAGTGTAACACTGTTATACAGTTTCTATGTTGCTGCAGCCCCTTAGTTGGGCAATTTTCAAGGCAAGCTAGGTGTGGGAGAACTGTTTAACCCACCTAGTCTGATTTGTTTCTGATATCCTCTTGGAATTGGGTTTTAGACTATAATATATAAGGGATACAATATTTGATATTAGTTTCTGAAGCACCCATCTCTGAAAAATGCGTTTTTCAGGCTTGGCTTGCTGAGCAATCCCTCTTGGGAATATTAGCTCTCAACATAGTTCTATAGAAAGAGTCTGCTAGTGGGCCAGCTAGCCTATGGGTCTCATCCTTTCTTTTAAATGTGACATACCCGGTAAATTCCCCTACAGTCAATCTCTGGAATAGTTCAGTTGTTGATTGTTAATGTTTTTGAAAAAGGGAATATGATTTGTTGGATTCATGAGTAGTTTCAGATCTGGAACATTACACCTCTATTTTCATCATTTTCCGTTATTTTCCTTCATTTTCCTTCTCAAATGCAACCTGTGACATTTCATCACCCATTTCTCCTATTTTCCATTATTTTCATAAATAAATGCCAATAAATGCCACTTTGCCTCTCCAAATCCTTAGCCATTGCCTTTCCCAATTTCCATAGCCATAATAAACCATACGAACACCCGCATTAGGATGTTTTTCCAAACATTTAGCTTAGAATACATGTCCCATGACCTTGATTATTATTTTGCCTTGATTAACTTTTATTACATGGAATTTTCACCAGAGTTGTTACAACATGCACGATGGTGACAACACAATTGACTACCATATCCAAAATGGGTTACTCTACAAGTTAGGTAAGTTATGTGTTCCTAAATGTGAGAAATTGTAATTAATCAGAGAGGCTTACACTTCCAAGGTTGTAGGACATTTTGGTGTAGGGAATATAGTGGCCAACTTACATAGGTATGTGTATTGGACTAGGATGTAAGAAGAGGTAACAATGCTCATAAGAGGATACACGTTTTATTGTACTAGCAAGCCTAGTTACAGGGAAAAGGGTCTATATCATCGCTTATCTATACTCATTCATCCTTGGGAAAGCATTTCCATGGAATTTGTGGGAATTTACTAACAATCAGGAAGGGAAATGACTACCTATTCTTGGTAGTTGATGGGTTTAGCAAAATATGTGTTCTAATGCCTTGTAAAAATACCATCAGTGGGTAAGAAGTAGTGAACTTGTTCTTTGGATAGGTCTAGGTGTAATTTCAGATATTGTTTTCGCTGCGACAACAACCCTCCAAAAAATTTTCCTAACTCAAATTTGGAGCCTACATGAATTGTCGTCCCAAGCTATTAAGCGCCATCACGTTGTTCAATTTTTTATTCTTATGTTTTCTCTAAGTGTCGCATCCTCCTAATTCAATGTTTTCTAAGTGTTATCACCTAACCTCTAGAAACACTTGTGTTATCTTGTCTAATGATAGGTGAATTCATAACTTTTATTGACTTATAAACTAGCCTTATTCGCCATGCGACACACACAAAAGCAATAAAAAGAATTTTTAAAGAAAAATCACACTCGTTCAGGTTGAACAACTGTGGCCTAGTGGAGTGAAATCCTTCATGCTCATCCAATGCACCCTCCTTGAGCACATTCCTTCGCCACGAAGACATGCGCCCTTCTAGAACTCATGCATGTGCTTCCTCGTTTCATGTGGGCACACTCATAGAAAATGGGAGCCCCACTTCACTTCTATTAACTAACTCATTCACTCATCAACAATTGGCGAGCATGCATGATATGTATTTGCATGTAATATCTTTTAAATCAACCCAGCTAATCATGATTTCTCATAATAATTCTCATCTGAGTTGGGTGCACATGTTTGGATCAAGAATCTATTTGTCGATATTCATTCCAAGTAAGTTTTGCATGCCAATTCTATTGTTTTACTTTCATGTTTTTGTTCTCAATCTTGTTTTCCTTGTTTCCGTTTCACTTATTTTTAGTTTATTTACTATCGTTTCAGTTCATTCTTGCATTTACAAGTGTTAATTTGTTGTCGCAACTTATGACTGTTGACATTCTAATCATGATTATGATAACATCCATAAAAAAATGTAGATCTTTCCTCTCCACATTTCTATCATTCAATCTTACTGTTGAACTTGTCCTTGAGAATTATATGATAGAGCTCACTTCTGGAAGCTAAAGCCCTGACTAACTCATAATACTATGCCCAGAAAAGACAAGTTTTCATCAAGTAGAAATAAAGGCTCAATTTGACTTGTGCCTTAGTCAATTTGAGTAATTCAATATTCCACATCATCGAGATGACTTGGATTGAAGTTATTTTGAGTGACCTGGCCTTGTCACTTAGTTAGATCAAAAAATTCAAGTTTGTAGGTGTTATCACTCCCCCTGTTCCCAAGGCTGATAATGGAACTGAAGGAAGGTAACCACAAACCAATCTTTAGGTTATGTAGCTAGCCCTACCAAAACCAGAGAGAGCTCTCTCAATGTCACTTTAGCTATCATTGAGATGACTGGATGTATAATGATCTTTTCCTAGTTATGATGCTTCAGTAGATTAGGGTTTTTTTTTGTTTGAAGTTTTGTTGGATAAGAATGACAGTGACGGAACTAGAATTAAGGTTTAGGTCAGATTTCAAATGTTAAGCTACAGAGACAAGGATGAGGTCAGGTAGGTAAGCTTAGGAACATGCTTAATTTGTCATTAGGTATAGGGTGAATAGAGAGAGATTCAAAATGAGCATTAAAATGAATTCATTCATCGGAAGAGCAGAGACATGTTCATGTAAATCTTATTAAAGCAGAACATGGAAAGCCTAATCATTGTCTATGTACTGATAAAATTAACATACATAAGCATATATGTGAGATTAGGATAACATAAAATTCAAATTGATAATATTACAAAGAAAAAAAAATGCTCAAAGGCATACCACTGGAGTCTCAACACTATGTCTACAACACTGTCTTTGATTTCATTCAGAAAAAATCTTGTACAATAGCTCCACTGCAAATAACAATTATCCAACCTATAAAAAGGCTTGATTTTGGAGTATGTATAGAAAATAGAAGTCACGAAACCTCATTGGGTCGAAATATGATCCAAAACACTTCATAAATGCACCCAATGAGTCACTTCCTAGTTTCTAGGGAAGTTAGAAACCATTCCTCAAATTTAGTTAATAACTAGGAGTGTGTGTCTCCTTGATTAATTACATCATTCCTCCATGAAGAGAGGAAAAAAAAAACTCTCCTGCCAAAATTACACCTCATGGGACAACCAAACCTCGAAGTTTGGATTTTTTTTGGCTTAACAACTGTCCAAAGGAATCCAATGACAGAAGTGTCGCGCCTCCCAGCAGAAATGTCGTGCCTCCCAGCAGAAGCGGTGCACCCCTTTGGAGCTGATTTTGACTAAATTTTAAGTGCCCATTTGCAAATATGAGAGTTAGGCTAGGTATCCCTACGTGTCTAATTTCCAATTCACCTTCAAAATTTATAAAACACCGATGGGAAGACCTTCAAAACTTGATTCTCCCAACCTCGCTCTAGAAGCGTCGCGCAAAGGCAAAATATGTGGCAGAAGCATGAAAAAATGGTGTTTTTTGAATTTTTCTTTAAAATGGGAGGGTGACATGAAAACCTGAGGTCATATATGTGATGTAGGAGTGAAAATAAATCCAACCATGCAAAAATTTATCCATTTTTATGCTCTGAGAAAAAGCGTTGCGTCGTTGTGCGAAGCTTCTGCAATGACCAATTTTCCAGAATTTTCAAAACATTTTCTGCAAAAATAGGGCTTAAATATGGACCAATATCTCTTTAACCATAAGGTTTTTTAAAAAATGAGACAATTTTTTGTTCTTTGGCATGTTATGAACAAAAACCTCCTCCCGATTTCCAAAATACTTTCCCTTTTTCTCAAAATCCAAGTTTGAAGTTGATCACTAAAAATTTGCAGAAGCGTAGTGCACTCTGAGCAGAAGCGTCAAGCCTACTTTGAGAGGGATTTTGGAGGAATTCACAGAGGATTTTTGGGATGAAATTAGTATGTTTTTAAATCTTAGGATGTCTACTACAAAATGGAGTCATCAAGCACTGCAAACGCCTGCTCCAAACCCCTGAAAAATTGACTTGAAGACAACATGTTCAAAAGTGCAGAAAATGACCTGTAGCAACTGTATTTTTGGAATTGCTCTAAAATCATATATTGGCCTATGATTGACATATACCTCTTTCAATTTTGTAAAATTAATCTCTATTACTTCAGAAACTGAATTTGAGGCAAAATTATCCCTGTGTGCAATGTAAACCCTAGCAAATGATCACGAAGCTCTAAAAATGATGCCATGGATCTGATTTGGCTCAAAACTGGAATGGTGGCCTCCCTTATGGATCTTATTTTCCCCCTCCATTGTGTTTGTCAACAATATGAAACCTTAGCTAGATGAAATGGGTAGGGGAGGTGTAGAATTAAGAAAACATGGGATGGTGGTAGGGTGGCTTTAGGGGCAGAAATGGGGTTGAAGGATGCTAGGGAAAAATCCCTAAAAATTTGAGGAGGTAGGGTAATGAGTTGGCTTTACACTGCAAGTGAATTTTCTAGAAATGAGCATGAGGAAGGTGTCCAAAAGATCAAAACACAGGAATTTCCTACTTTTCTGCCAAAATGTAGTGAAAATTAGGGTTTTGATGAAATTGATGGAAAGGAAGGATGTGAGTGTTAAGGTATGATGTATGGATGTTTTATGAAGGTTGTAGATGGTTATATTATGGTTTTTCCACCTGAAACTAGTCAAGCATGGAGGAAACCAAAAACGTAGTGAAGAAAACCCTAAGGAGGGAATCCAACCTTTTCTTAAGAATTTGACTTGAATAAGGTATGAAGAGCATTATATTACTATTTTAGAGGTCTATGAACCTTTGTGCAAGCTGATTTAACCCTTAGATGGTTGTTTTTAAGCTTGGAACCAAAAGCGTAGAAAACTGCCAATCTTTGGATGGTTGTGGAGAGTTGTGAGCATGAGAGAGGAGCCCTTTTGATCATGTAGCATAATTCTTGAAAAAGGAAAAGTTGCCTTTGTTTTATTACCTACATTTGCTAAATCCCAATGAGGATGCTTTGTATGGCGAAAATGACTCTTTTTTGCTTTCTTTCATGACATGATTAGGTGTTGTGGTGGCGAAACAAATGAGACCTAGACCATAACCTAGATGGAGGTATGTTTATTGATCTATGGCCCTAGGTGATTGATGGATTACATGACCTTTGAGATGATGATGACCATGAATGGAGTGAAGGGAGTAGCATTTTAAACCTAGGCATATTCAGTGAACACAAATTTATTTGAAAACTGACTTGAAACGTGAAATTTTGACCTAGGACCACTACTAAGTAAAATTGGAAGAGTATATTTGATCACTGAACATTAAGACACTAACAGGAGGCTTGTAGTACGTTTGTACATGTAGTTATTGCTAAAATTTAGCAATCTAGTTCAGTTGTTTTCATTTGAACCCAGTTAACTGAGCTCTAGTTACTAATTGATTCAATTGAAGGTCAGTTGAGTAGTAGAGCTGTTGTTAACTCGTTGACCTCTCAATTAAACTAGTCAATTAGATAAAAATAAACTATAGATGCATGAAATTCTAATTTCCTAAGTGAAGTGGCGAAAAAGGCACATTGTAATCACCAATTGTATATTAGTTGAATGTATAGGCTTAGCAATTAAGCTCGTGATCAATTCCATAGGATTTGTGCAAGGAAATAGGGAATTCCCCTATTATTTAGGACCTCAATTTCTCATGAATTGTGCAAGGAAATAGGAGGAATTTGGAGCCTTTAATTGGCTAAGTGTTGGCCAGAGTGAGAAAATCAACAGGAGAACAAGTTTATAGTGCATGGTGTGCTTCAAAGTTGAAGAAATACATTGTAATAGTTTCTCATTCTCATATGATTAATGAAAAGCAGCAGAGGGTTTTTTCCTAGTTTGGTTCCCTTGTAAATCATTTTGTTCTTGTGGTTTTGATGGTTGCATGTTATTTCATGTGTTTCTAAATTGTGATTTCCATTCCGCAAAATAGTAGAGGAAACTTGTAATATCTTGTTTTCAATTTGAATTCATTAGCAGTAGGAAAATTCTATTAATTTCTACATTGAGCCATTCTATGACAGAGCACACTTATGGAAATTGAATCCTTTACTAACTAAGAAAATTGTGCCCAGAAAAGAAATTTTGTCCTTAAGAGTGCTCTCCTTTGTCACGTAGAACTACAAAATCCTTGAGTGCATGAGCACACCCTGAAGGCTTGAATGTTTCCCTTCGTCTCTTTGGCATGTGCTAGTGCACCCTCCTTGTCCCCTTGAGTACAAGAGCGCACCTTGAAGGTCTGAAGCTTGACCCCTTAATCTCTTCGGAGTGTGCCCTTGCACCCTCTTTGTCTCCTTGAGCGCATGAGTACACCTTGAAGGAGTGAATGAACTTCCTTCATGCTTCTTTAGTGCGCCTTGCGCCCTTTATGTTCTCTCTCTCTTGCTCGAGCGCATGAACTCACCTCAAAGCCTTGAATGACCTTTGAACTTCCTTTGTGCTTTAATAATGCATCCTACTTGTTTACATGTAGATTTATTTCCCATGCAAGTATTTATGTGCCATCATCAATAGGCTTACATTCTTAGTTACATTTGATGGCCCTTTGAATATGATTTTCTAAGCTATTTCTCATATTAGATAGAATAATTTATAAATATAATCCTCTCGGCATGAGTGGGTTTCCACATACAGGTGTTCGACCTGCAAGTATTGTTATTATTTCATCATTTGTTGGAACCATGCCTCCCACTACACAACAATTGGCCTCCAAAGAAGCTTCAGAGGCAAGCACTAAAGAAGCAGTTGAAGTTACAAAACCTACCATTCCCATCTATGCAGACACAAAGTGCTTCATAGATAAGTATAATTAGGTCACATGGAATGACATCAAAGACGCATTCATGCAGAAACAATTTGTTGAAAAATTGGAAGATTTGAAAGAATACATCAATATCAAGCGGTCCAGGATACACAAGATCACATCCAGGTTCCCAATCATCCCTTGTGCAAAAATAATTGAGTGGATTCTTACACACATGGATGATTATGATCTAGTGCTTTGTAGCGAAAACGATGTTCAACTTTCCACCTATTATTGATAAGACATGTAGACTTACTAAAAGATTCTTAAGCCCACAGAGTATGCCAATAACAACTTTTACTCTAGATTGGTTGATATCGACACAAGTGACATCATTAAATCTTAGTGTTGAGAGTGTGCTAAGTTCTGACACAACCCATCTGCAGTTTACCTTACCATGATTCTTAGGGACGTATATCAGTACCTCATTACTATTCATTGTCGGCTACATGGGAAAAATAACGTTGAAGTGTTTGAAGAGATCTGGATATATATGTTCAACATGGTAGTTACCCATGTTAATATCTTCAATTGGGAAAATATACTTTCTTTTGAGTTGCAACGTCATGTGGGGCAAGCTAAAGAATCTTTGAGGACAAAACATGCGCCATAATTCTATATGTCTACATTTCTGTTGGATGGAACCTGTGCTCAATATGCTTTCCCAAGAATATATTGGAATTGGACCCCATATAATAAGTTTCTAGTATAGTTCCACTACATGTTGTTGTTAGAATCAAGCTTCAGAGGGGCATACGACATATTGGCAGAGAATTTCTTCACCATAATATTCCATATGATATATGATATCAATCCCCCTTGCATGATAAATCAAGTAAAGGAGTCACTACATGATATCACAGATTGATTTGCTACACCTGAAGGTATATATATCAATTCTTTGGATGTCAAATTTCTCCACATATCATGTCGCGATATGTGACTAATAAGGTGGTTTTGTAAGAAGTAGCATATCAGTGGGATAAAGGGTGGACATGATCTCTTCATAGAAGGAAGAAAGCCCCATGGCCCACCTTCCCTTTGAGGATCATATTGTATGAGTTGAAAATCCAGAAGGCGACAAATGCAAAAATACAAGAGTTGTACCGCATGCACTTTGCAATTAAGTAATTTCATGGATTTGATCATAGGAGAGTGTGCAAGTAGCATTGTGATAATATTGGTTTAAATTGGGGATATTCATCAATTTTTACCGCAAAATATGAGAAGGTGAAGAACTCGTACAATGTAGTTAGAGAGACACATCTAGGAATTGAAGTTGGTTCCACAAGCTCAAGATATGTAGGCAGTGGAAGTAGCGCAAACAACTCCTCAAGAAAAGAGTGTAGGTTTCAGGAAAATGATCAAGCATGATTTGATAGGAGAAAGTAACAGGAAATGGAAATTCAATCCTTTAAACACAAGAGTTATTCAAGTTGAATAGGAAAGGAGAGAATTAGAAGAAGAGGAGAAAAGGTAGCAAGATGAGTTGCTCAGGAAGCAACAGGAAGAAGAAGATGAAAAAAGAAGAGTAGAAAAGGAGCAACAAAGGCAGTCACATGAGGAAGAAGCAACACAGAGACCGGAGGAAGAACAATTGACTCGGGAAATAGAGGAAAATTTGGAGGAAGAAGACACCATCCAACCCATAGATGATGAACTAGGTTCTCTGGAAGAACCTCCTCTTATGGGTGCTCATCTCCCATTTGATGAAATGGGAATCACACCTCCACCTGAAGACAAAGTCAAGGATGTATGCAATGTCACATTGGATCAACTCAAGAAGAGGATCATGCAGCAAAGGCATACAAACTTCCCAAATGATCCTCAAAATCCAGTCTCGGTATATATAAAAAAGGTGATAACTTCCAATACTAGATGGAATCCTAGGGAAATCATGGCAGCAAATGTTGCTTTTGCTACAACAACACAAGACAAATTTGAATATCTATTGAATTAGAATGCATGATAAAGGAAAGAGTTAGTTGCTGTAAAGCAACAAGCAAAACACCTTGTTGCAAAAAAGCAATGGTTATCTTCACACAACTTTAATATAGCAGAATGGAAATTAGCCATGTAGGAGGAACTAGGGCCAATGCAGGATACCATGGCACGATTATATGATGAAATGATACTTCTATAGAAACTAATGGCCCCCATTGTTGGTATTCAAAATAAAGCACAAGAAGTATTGAAGCTCCTGAAAGTGGCAAACAGAGTTGTTGATCTACTCCAGGAATAGGCTACCAAATATTCAAATGTTCCGAAAAAATTGGCCAGAAAGTACAAGATTGTCACTCAAAGATACCGAGTATAGATGAGACTCCATCATTAAAATTATATATGTCTTGGATAACATGTGACTTACACTATTACCACTTATAGTCGATTGCATAGTGGTTTCGAGTCTCTAGCATAGAAACATGGGATGCCTTCAGTAGGACCACTTGAAGAAATAAGAGGTGGGGAAGTCATATTTCAAGAAATAAGGAAATACATATAACAAATCAATCAAGCATTAGAACCGAAAGGCTTGGAGATCATCAAAGATATTATTCTACAATATGCCATTGCACCAGTCAAAGCTCACATGAAACTCTCATGGATATGGAATAATGTACAATCAATATCCAAGACCATATTGACAGAAGCACTTGAGGTGAAGATGGGATATGCAACGGACTTGCTGGTTTAGATTAAAGTCATCTCCATGGAGCTCAGAGCATGGCACACATACATCACCAATGAGCTCCACGAGGAAGCAAATGAATTTTCAATTTGACATTGTTTTTTCCTATTAGTAGTTTTGTCTCATATAGACACTATCTTATATGTAATTTGTCTTTTTTAATAAGTTTTATGTAATGAAGTCCAAGAGACACAGGTGGAATGGGAAAAGCCACCTATGGAATGTAAAAGTTCATGTATATAATATGAAAATTTGTATGGAAGACCATAGGTCATAGGAGTTGAAGAGTCATGAGGAATCTCAAAAGTCATTGTCATTTATTATAAATAGATCCTCATAACTCAAGTAATGGGCTTTTGGATTCTTAGTGTCTCACCTTGGATTATCTTGTAGTACAGGAGATAAATCATTCTTTTTCGAAGCAAGTCGTGGCTTCATGTTCCACTATTGGATCTAGTGTTTCACCGATGTAACAATGTACTTGGAAATATTTCACTTATAATCAAAAGCTCTATGAGCCAACACTTCTTCATGCATGTATCATGGATGTAGCAAGACTATTCTTGTTATGTTTGCGATATATGTTGGATTATTTACATACTAAGTCTAATTAACTATTTCATTGCTTAGATATGGATATTGTTGAATAGGTTTTGATATGTTTTCATGATTGTTGTTTATCATGTGAACTAATTTGCATGTAATCAACAAGCCTTTCCCCTCACTTCTGGGTCTCCCTTAGGATAGTACTATTACTTCCCTAATCGGAGGCTCATTCTCCTTTACCAGGCGTGGAAGTTCCCTGTGCATATTACATTTTCTGTCACACAAATCTTACATAATTTTTGCCGCAAAAAAGTGTTACGATATCTCATGTATGTATTGTAACCAAGGCATATCTATAAATCTTTGCAATAGTGTCCGGGTTGTGTAGCTGGATGGGACTCCAACACCAAACAGTGTGACGTATAACTGGGACCTCACATCAAGGAGATCCCCTTACATGTCGGCTACATCCAACACCGTCAACATATACCAAGGGGCATCATTACATATAGGGACACAAGATTTCTCAGTGCATTTCAAACTATATCGTGGGATAAGATGGACATAAAGTTGAAAATGTCTACATCATTCCATCCAAAAATAGATGGAAAAACATAAGTAGTCAATAACACTTTGGAAAAAAATTTGAGGGGTTACAATTAGTAACATCTAAAGGCTTGGGACAAAAATATGGCATATATACAACATTCTTATAATAGAGAATTCCACACTTCTACTAGTAAGTCCCCATTTGAAACTTGTTTAGGATATTTTCCTCCTTCACCTTTGGATATTGCACATGGGAAACAAGGAGGAGTGAGGGTGCATATTATAAGGGATGCCTCAAGGCCATACGAATATATTGAGAAGATCAGGCAAATGCATCTACATGTACAGAACGAACTGCATTAGTCATAAGGAAAATACAAGGCCAAGCATGATCAACATAAAATAGAGAAGTCATTCAAGGTGGCTGGTAGAGTATAGTTATAGTTGAACAAGGAGAGGTTACAGGGTCTTGGTAAGAAAATCGAGGCTCAACAATATGGTCCCTTTAAGATACTAGAGAAGGTGGGAGATAACACCTATGGAATTATTCTATCCCCATACATGTGCATTTACTCAATGGTGAATGTAGAGAATCTGAAACTCTATGAGCCTTCCATGTGGGATAAATAGGAGGAACATGTCCTCCCTTTTATAGGATTTGGCACTAGATTCTCAAGCAAAGTTGATACACGATATAGTTTGTAGTAGAGGTCCCTAACTACAAGATAGGAGCAACATGGACTTTAGTAGTTTGGAACGAAAGCACGGCTTCCAGGAAAGGCTAAATGGTAAATGTGAGAGAAGGTGGAGGAAAATTTTCCACACATAATTTAGTTGAAGCTTTTGGAGATCAAAAGCCTCCCAAAATGGGGATGTATGATCTAGATTGGATCATTATATTATTTTTTATCCATATTGACACTTTCAAAGTGGAAAAAGTGGAGGAATCAACTCATAGGACCATTTTTAATGGAAGGATTCAATTAGGCTAATTGGGGTATGAAACCTTCCAATAGTAGTTTGAGGCATCAAATAATTTTTTTTGGGATAAAACCTTGCTTCTAAAGAGGAGAACCCCCAAAACTTATTCTACACGTAGATACCTTTCCCAGGTTGCAACAATCACCTCAATATGAGGCCATATGCAAATGTAATGCCACCTAGAAGTTTACCTTCTTAGTTTTACCACCATTATTCGAGAGGATGCCATGTCAACCCCCATTATTGATGGAAAAGGGGCTAGCCATGTGAAAATGAAAAAGAAGACATTAGAAGATTTCATATTCTAATTCTAGTTAAGAGTTTAAGGCGTCAAACTCAACCACTAGTGCGTTATCAGCTTGTGTTATAGCCAAACCACTAGGAGGAAAAGGGGTTCCATTCTATTCAAGTGCGTTTTTTTCAATAGATGAGAAGAGTAGCTAAGAGTGGATAGTGCTAGTTTCAGTCTTTGCATCCCATCACTAGTGATCAAATGGACTCTTATCATGTTTTGTTAGGGTCCCATAGTCAATTTTTTGTCATTTCACTAGGTCTTCAAGTAAAAATTTGGTCACTGGGCATTAGGCTTAGGACTATTTTCCACTCCTTCCAAAATTTTTAAATTGCTGGTCCATGTCATCAAATAAGTTGAATATATAATTATTCAGAGATTTTCATCATCATTTAAGTCATCACCACCATGATCTCATTCAGCTCATTGTCTCCATTAGGTCATTAGGGTTTCAAGGTCACCAAACTGTCACTTCATGCATAAAATCCAAAAACTGGAGGAGTGGTAATAAGGCAAGTTTCTTTAATAAATTTTGATTTCAAACAATGTAATTTTATGTTTCTATATGTAATAAGCACTTCATGTTCCTAAAAAGTTGCAGTTCAATGTTCCAAAGAATATTCAAAAAGTTCAGATTACAAATGTCAAAGGTTACTGTTGAGCAGGCAAATCCCCTCTACAAACAGAGGTGATCCCTCCAGCCCTAAGGTGGGTCTAGAAAAAATGGAACATGTTGGACTTCTGAATTCCTAGCTTATAAATGAAATATGAACCAGAACATATATCCTACCTCAGTCCAATGCTTTTATCGTGGCACGCGGCAGCGATCCTTCGATCTTTTTCTTCACACCTTGCGCTCCGTGTTGGTGACAATGTTCACGTGTCTGCACAAAGATCAAAAAAATGATAACAACATACAAGAATATACATTTATCTACAACTATTCGGATATTCAAGGAGAGCTAAACACTTTGCATATAAATGGAAACAAAGTTGGAACCAGAAACCAGTCATGTATTATTGATAGAGAAAAATAAGTTTACAACCTTATGCCTTGACGTTGCGGATCTCCTTCGACGAGTTTATTCGGGCACGTCTCAAGCATTCATTTGGGATTTGACTCGATGAGGCAATGGGCCTAAACTCTCTCTCAACAGTGGATTCTTCTCTGCCTTCTTCTACACACTAGCTATAGTAATGATTGTTCAGGTAGCCAAATTAATGTGAGGAGGAAGAATTTATAGGAGAGGAGGAGGTGGTTTGTGTTGAGATTCAACAAGATGATGAGCTTCGTGAAAAGAGTCGCCTTCACTAAGTGGGCCCGCAGGCTATTTTTGGCGCAAAGTCTATTTTTAGACTATGTCTATTTTTAGACATGTCGATCATATTCTATGAGTTGCAGGATTCTATTTGTGGATGGTCGGTCAAGTTGGAAAAATAGATGGACTTCTATTTTTAGACATATTGGGTGGAATCTATTTTTAGATTGCCAGTCTAAAAATAGATATGTCGAATATTATTAGCTCTTAATAATATTTGGACTCTAAACATTATCTTATTCTCTTGGAGCACTTTAGTTAAGTGCACAGATGTGGCACAGGAGTTGATAGAAGGAATTACGCTATTCCTAAGGGTTAAGTGGAGCTATTGCATGGATACTTTAGTTAGAACTCATGTGACAGAGTTTGGTGGAGTTGTATTCGGTTGCTCGGTTAGACTCGATTGAGCTAGTTGTATCTAGTCTAACTGATTGATACACTAGTGAGAGTGGTGTGAATTAATTATTAATTAATTCACTAATTATTAACCCATTAATCAACTAAAGAATACATCAGTTAACTACGGTGCATGGACAGTTTCAGTGGAGATCGGTGAAGAGGTAGGTGAAAGAGCAGTGTGACTATCAGTTGTGACTATACTGTTGCATGATTGCATCCAACACTCGGTGGAGATGCCCGATGAGTTGCGCAGTGCAAAAATATAGGGTGGATTCTAGTTCATTCGGAGAGCCATCCTTTAGCGGGGATTTCGTAGTAAGAAGTGAGCTAGCAGGTGGCAAAGATCGGTGCATGGATTTGCAAGATCGGGCCTAATTAGTGTGTAGCGATTGTATTGTACTGAGAGCTTGATATGATCAGCTTTGTATGAGGATTTTTACATGATCTCTATGACATATATTATATACATATAGTTGGGGTTTTTAGCTTCAGGCTTTCCCGTTAAACATCTATGTTAATGTGTGTGAATTTTTATGGTTTCATGTGTGCATTGCAATTGATTTAATTTCCGCATGTGATGATCAATGGTGGAATAGATTCTGTATTGTGCATGAAGTTAAAATAGTGTGTGATCAGAAGAATCTTGGATATATAACACATAAGTTATATAATTTCTACATGGTATCAAAGTAGTTGATCATCAGAGCAGATTGCAATTATTGAAGTGGTTGAGTTTTGTGTTGGTGGAATTCGAATTTGCTGCAGTGTTTTCTTGGTGTCGAAGTTGAGCATTCATTGAAATGTCTTTCAACGGATTACGATTGGAGTATGCCCTTGAGGGCAGCTTGAATTATATTGCATGGAAGGACAGGATGGAGGCAGTGCTGGATGATAATGGGTTGAAGGAGTTCATAGATGCAGAAATTCCAAAACCTACTTCTAGCGATGCAGCCGCACTTAACGCATGGCAAAAGAAGACAACAAAATGTCGAAGGATTCTGTTGGAAGGTGTGAAGGATCACATAGTGTCCATTCTTCATGGTAAAGCTAGTCCATTCTTGATGTGGAAATCTTTGACAGACTTGTTCCAAAGCAGAAGCGACCAGAGGAAGTTGGCGCTTAAAGACAAGCTCAGAAAAATAAAAATGGAGAAAGGCGAAAGTATACCCAAGTACCTCATGAAGTTTTTCCAGTGCAGGGATGAGCTGGGAAGTGTGGGGGTTACTGTAGATGAAGAGGAATTAGTGAGCTTGGCTCTCCTTGGGCTTCCGAAGAGTTGGCATAGCTACGAGGACTCTATCAATGGTCGGGAGAAACTGCCAGGATGGGAGCGACTTTGGTCAGATCTTGTGCAGGAGGAGATAAGGCGGGGTACCAGGGATGGATCTTCATCGAAGAATGAAGATGAAGAAAGTTGCGCTTTGGCTGCCAAAGAAAGGAAAGGGAAGGGAAATAAAAATCATTCTCAATCTGGTGCGAAATGTAAGAAGCAGGACTTGTCCAAGGTGAAGTGCTTTCACTGTCACCAACACGGACATTAGGCCACTAATTGTCCACAGAAGAAGAAAAATAAGCAGGCTGCTGGATCTGCAGTTGGAGAGGCCTTAGCCTCGTAGTTTAAGCTGGATTTTTCACTGATTGCATGCTTTGTTTCAAGTGTGATGGGATCAGTGTGGTTTCTTGACAGTGGTGCGTCTTTCCATATGACTGGAGACAAAGATTTGTTTAGTGATCTGGATGAAAAGGATCTTGGAGTGCACATCGAGATGGGCGATGATGGTAGATACAGTGCGACTGGTATCAGGACCATTTCCTTTGAGAGGGATTCTGGTAAACCTTTCATATTAAAGGATGTCATGCATGTTCCAGGATTGAAGAATAATCTGATCTCTGTGGCAATGTTGGAAGACAAGGGCTATGATGTTGTTTTTAGCGCGGGAAAGGCTTTCCTGTGCAGTAAAACAACTGGTGAAACCCGGAGGATAGGGGTTCGAGTTAAGAACCTGTATCAATTGCAGGTAGATGGATGCGTAGCTATGGCAGGCAAAGAAAAAGGAGTGGTGAGCCGGGATGAGGGCGAATTGTGGCACAGGAGATTGGGCCATCTTCACCATGGCGCTTTGAAAATTTTGCAGCAAATTTCTACAAGGCTTCCCAAGGGTACACTTGCGTAGTCAGATTATTGCAAGGGATGTACTTTGAGAAAATTTGTGAAGGCCACTTTTCATGAGAAGGATATTCGCGCCACGACGATCCTTGAGATAATTCACACAGACGTGAGTGGACCTTTCTCAGTAGCTTCGAAAACAAAGCATAGGTATTATGTGATATTTGTTGATGACTTTTCTCGTAAGTGCTGGATCTTCTTCATGCAGAAGAAGAGCGAGACATACTCAAAGTTTTGTGAGTTCAAGGCACTAGTTGAGAAAGAGTCGGGGAAGCAGGTGAAAGCTCTAAGGAGCGATAATGGTGGTGAATTCATCTCTGGCGAATTCAAAGACTTTTGCAGTGCACAAGGAATTCCAAGAGAACTCATAGCGCCTCATAACCCACAGCAGAGTGGGGTTGCGAAGAGAAAGAACATAATGATCGTGGGTGCTGCACAGGCGATGTTGCATGATCAGGGCCTTCCCATACACTTGTGGGCTGAGACATGCAACACTGTAGTTTATGTGCAAAACCATTGTCCTCATAGAGTACTTGGCATGAGTACACCCGAAGAAGCGTTTTCTGGTAAGAAGCCTGATATTTCTCATTTGAAGATTTTTGGCTCACCTGTTTACATTCATGTGACGAAGGATTCCAGGAGGAAGCTGGAGCCGACAATAGAGGTTGGGATATTTGTGGGGTACACAAAAACACCCCACAATTATCGTGTGTATTTGCCAGACATTCGGAAGACTGTTGTGCGACAGGATATCAAATTTCATGAGGATAAATCCATGAAGTTGTCACTTGAGAGGGAGCTACACTTGCATGCAGATGAGGAGCTACTTTTTCCTAAAGATGAGCCTCAGGATGTGGACCAGCCACAAGAGGAGGTTCATGGAGTGGAATAAACCACTCATGCAGCGCCAAACATCAGAGGGCGGAAGCGCACTACAGAAGCTGAGCGACTGAATCTTGATGCAGCGTAGAATGTAGGAGCACCTACATCACAGCACAGATAGAGACAATCACCTGAATGATTTACTGGATACATGGCTCTGATGAGCAAGTGTATCATGACAGAGCCATCCTCTTTCGAGGAAGCTGTGGAGGATCCCGCATGGGTAGATGCCATGGTGGAAGAGTATGATTCGATTGTCATAAATAGTGCATGGGAGATTGTCCCAAGGCTGGAAGGTAAATCAGTGGTAGGTTCGAGATGGATCTAAAAAGTGAAGCAAGCTGCTGACGGGAGCGTCGAGAAGTACAAGGCAAGATTTGTTGCCCGGGGCTTCTCACAGATCGAGGGGATCGACTATGAAGAAACCTTTACACCTGTCGCAAGGTATTCTCCCATACGGACCATCCTTGCTCTCTCAGCGCAGATGGGTTGGCACATTCATCAGATGGATGTGAAGACTATGTTCCTCAACGGAGTCATTGAGGAGGAAGTGTACATAGATTAGCCTGAAGGATTCGAAATCTTTAGCAGCGAGTCGCATGTGTGTAGGCTCAAAAGAGCGTTGTATGGGCTAAAACAAGCACCTCGTGCTTGGTACACACAGATAGACAGTTATTTCACCGGACTTGGATTCACCAAGAGTGAGGCAGATCCGAACCTATACCAGATTGTGGTGGAGGGTAAGTTGCTGATCATTGTAATTTATGTAGATGATTTGATACTAATAGGTGATGAATTGTTGATACACTCATGCAAGGCAGATCTTGCAAAGGAGTTTGAGATGAAGGACTTGGGCCTCCCTCATTATTTCCTGGGATTGGAAATTTGGCAGCAGAAGGGTGGACTATTTGTGTCTCAAGGCAAGTATGCACAGGAGATACTGGAGAAGTTCAACATGCAAGGCTGCAAGCCTATCGACACTCCTCTTCCTGGTGGTTGGAGGAAAGAGGATGCTACATCGGCAGAGGTAGTGGATGCCACTGTTTATCGACAGTTGGTTGGTTCGCTCATGTATTTGGTCAATACACGACCGGACATATGCTATGCTGTTAACTAGCTTTCACAAGCTATGGTTAAGCCTACCAAGCTCTTTTGGAAGGCAGGTAAGCATGTCCTGAGGTATCTCAGGGGCACATCAGGATATGGATTTTGGTACAGACAGTCGGATGAGTTGAAGCTGCATGGCTTCACGGACGCAGATTGGGCAGGGAGCCCAACAGACAGAAAGAGCACATCTAGAGGGATTTTTAGTATCGGGTCTACATCAGTTTCTTGGTACAACAGGAAACAGAGATCAGTGGCACTTAGTTCAGCAGAGGCCGAGTACATGGCAGCAAGTTTGGCTGCATTCGAGGCTATATGGATGAGGAAGATCATGGTTGAGTTGTTCGGTTCACACTTAGATCCTACTGTGATATATTGTGATAATCAGAGTTTCATTAAACTCTCGGTTAATCTATTATTTCATGATAGATCTAAACATATTGACATCCGATACCATCATATCAGAGATTGTGTGTAGCGGAAGATCATGTTACTATCTTACATTCCTACGGAGGATCAGGATGCTAATATTCTGACGAAGGCGCTCACCAGGAGCAAATTCGAATACCATAGAGACATGATCGGGGTGGAAAATAATCCCTATCTTGTTGAGAGGGAGTGTTGGGATTCAACAAGATGATGAGCTTAGTGAAAAGAGTCGCCTTCATTAAGTGGGCCCGCAGGCTATTTTTGGCGCAAAGTCTATTTTTAGACTATGTCTATTTTTAGACATGTCGATCATATTCTATGAGTTGCAGGATGCTATTTGTGGATGGTTGGTCAAGTTGGAAAAATAGATGGATTTATATTTTTAGACATATTGGGAAGAATCTATTTTTAGATTTCCGGTCTAAAAATAGATATGTCGAATATTATTAGCTCTTAATAATATTTGGACTCTAAACATTATCTTATTCTCTTGGAGCACTTCAATTAAGTGCACAGATGTGGCACAGGAGCTGACAGAAGGAATTACGCTATTCTGAGGGTTTCTTTGGAGCTAATGCATGAGGACTTCGGTTAGAACTCATGTGTGAGTTTGGTGGGTATAGAAGTAGTTGGTGGAGTTGTATTGAGTTTAACTCGGTTAGACTCGGTTGAGTTGTTAGAGTGATCTAGTCTAAGCTTGGAATCATACACTAGTGAGAGTGGTGTGAATTAATTAGTTAATTAATTCACTAAATAATGCTCATTAATCAAGGCGAAGAATACATCGGTTAAGCTGAGTGCATGGCGATTTTGATGGGACCAGTGGAGAGGTAGGTGAAAGAGCAAGTGTGACTATCAGTTGTGACTATAGTGATGCATTGATTGCATCCAACACTTAGTGGAGATTCCAATGAGGATTGCGTAGTGCAAGCTAGTTGGATTCGAGTTCATTCAAAGCCATTCTTCAGCAGGGATTGCGCAGTAGAGGCAGGCTAGCAGGTGGCAAGGATCGGTGCATGGATTTGCTAGATCGGGCCTGATTAGTGTGTAGTGATTGTATTGTACTAAGAGCTTGACATGTTCAGCTTTGTATGAGGATTGTTACATGATCTCTATGACATATATTATATACAGATAGTTGGGTTTTTTAGCTTCAGGCTTTCCTGTTAAACAATTGTGTTATTGTGTGTGAATTTTTATGGTTTCATGTGTGAATTGCAATTGATTTAATTTCCGCATGTGATGATCAATGGTGGAATAGATTCTGTATTGTGCATGAAGTTAAAATAGTGTGTGATCAGGAGAATCTTGGATATATAACACTTAAGTTATATAATTTATACAATTTGGGATCCCACATAAGGTGGAGGAGAGGTCTATCCCTTTAGGGAGTTGCACAATTATAGGAACCAACAAGCCAAAGGGAGAAACTCAACATGATTCAGTTGAACAAACCATGATGACTACGCTCACGAAGTTGTTAAGTATGGAAACTCTGTTTCTATTTTAAAAAAATTTCCAAAAACAACTCAGCACGGGTGCCCTTTTGAGACAGAGCACCAAAGGGCACGGGGCCCAGTGTTAATTTCTCCATGGGCACGAGGCCATAACTGCCTACCAGCATAGACCCAAAATCATATATTTTTGAAGGTCTGCTTGAGGAATGAGCAATAGAGAAGATGTTCTTGACATGCTAAAGGATGCAATGACATTTATGGCAATGTATGATAGTACACAGAAGTCACTGAAATGGTCCTCCAATGTTTGGGATGGGAATTGCAAGGACGGTGAAAAAATATTGTGTAATAGATGCCCCTTAAAGCATGAGGTCCGAGAGAGATGGAGGGGTGAAATGCTTTATGAGAACATGCCCAAGACCTGCAAGAAAAATCACAACTGATATCTCTGATACATGAATATGTGGTATGGATGCAACCATCCATAATAGAGTACATACAATAATAATATCTGAGGTATGGACACGGCCATCCAGTAAGAAGGATCATCAAATAGACTTAGGTATGGTCGCACCCATCCAATCAGAAGAGTCATGCATATAGTCATGATAAACCAAATCGTTCCGTAGCCTGGATTTTATCAGATAAAACCCAGGGTCTTGCACTCCATCTCGACCTGAACAAGTACAAATTCAAGCATGCGAATGAATGAATTGAAGTCGAACATGCAAGAAAATCACCTGATTACCAGCCAATGATGAAAATTTTAACAGGCGCGAGAGAAACCACCAGTAATGACAATGGTTCTCAAGGTACAACTAGTACAATCCGTGGAATGTGAACAGTGAGCTGAAGTCGAACACCCATGAAATCACTCGATCGAAGGCCAATGATGAGAACCTATTTTCGAATGTGAAGAACTTTCCATTGAGTCATGGAAGCTCCAAGGTACTAGAAGGGATTCTCTAGATCAGCTTCCTGGATAATGAGCTGAAGTCGACAAGAAGTGAGCGGTCGAAGGAGGGCCATAATGTTTCCCACATCATCGACACGAGACAGAGGAATAAGATGATAGTGAATCGGGACTAAACAAAGGATCAGGGGTTGAAAACTGCAGAAGGAAAATTCTCTTGAACATATTGGCGACACAACTCTAGAATTTGGCAGTATTTGACACCAAGAGAACTGAGGTCATGGTGATGTGGCAAAGGGCAGATGAGATTTCAAAACAAATAACCCAAAACCGTGGAGGAAAAATGATGAATGGGATGTCCCCAACCCGACACGAATCACAGAAAAGTGTCATGTTCAAGACCGACATACTGCCGACACGACTGAGAACTGGTTCCATTTCCCCCCACCATTTTTGGCGAGTACCCGAATTATTTTTGGAAACAAGATTGAAGGGGATAGCATATGCTTGTCATATAAGTTTGTCCTTCAGACAAATCCATCCTAGTACATTTTACGAGCCCTAGGAAGGAGGAACTCGATAACGTCATGGTGACGGTTCCGATGTCATTTAAGTTTTAACGAGTCTGACAAAGGAATAACTTGGTGCCTTTTCATGTTTAAAGAGTTTGAAAAGAGGCGGAAAAGAAAACTCCAGAAGGTCCCTTTTCGTAGGTAGTCTAATAGATCTGAAAAGGTAGAAAAAAATATCTGGGAGAACCTCTTAGTCTCCATTGGCTAAGGTATTCCTTTTTCGTAAATAATTTGTCCCAACTCGAAAAAGGGGTAAACGTATACTGGGCAGATGACATTTCGCAGCCTTTAACGAGTTCAAAACGATAAGAGTCTCGACAATCTTTTCAATTTTCAAGAGTTAGAAAAGATTTGAAAGATGACTCTAGGGGGTGACTTTTTCGTGTTTTTACCGAGTCCAAAAAAGTAATAAAATAAAACTCGTCACTTCATCGTCATCATGTTTATGACCTGTTGTTGTACAAGAAACAAATGTAAAACCCATTTTTCGAGATAAAATATTAAAATAATCAAAAAATAAGCTTAAAAACCTAATTAGGGTTTTGAAAAGGTTATAAAATGACATAAATAATAAAAACAAATTACTTTTCACCTTTTCACTCTCTTGTGATCATTTTACCATTTAACTGTGATCTTGTGGAGCCGACAGCAGACAATCCAAGAGGTCATTCGCAAATCCGCTTTCTTCATGTAAGAGGTCTCATATTTCCCTATATTTCAAACCATTTTTTGTTTCCTGCATTCTTAATTTTTTTATGTATTTGGGGGAATTTTTTAATGGATTGGCCACGGAGGTCGGCACGGGTTCCAGGCACGGAGTCGCACTGACCCGCCTAGAATTCTAAAGGGGAGACGCCAATCGGTGCCGTTGTTTGTGAAACAACAACGCCAATCACCGTGGCTAAAATTAGACAAAAATTCTCCTAAATAACCTGATTTAAACCATCCAAAAGTCAATCATGTGACTAATGGAAGCCACAATTATGGTTTTGCAGGTAATTAAAAGCCAAAATGGTCATCGAGTGGAAAGAAAGAGTGCACGGGGAGGAATATGAACAATCCATGAGAAACGATGCATGCATGGATGCCCTGAGAGATTGTGGGCTCTTTAAATTCTTCCTAACACCATGTCTACAAGCTTAGTTGGAACTACTGTAGTACTTGATCAGTGTGTGGGACACTTATCAAGAAATATTTATGATTCATAAGCAAGAGTTGGAGATAGAAGTCTCTAACATATATTTCATCACTGGATTGTCACGGAGGGGAGTGAAACCAATCATGACAGGTTCTCGGCCCATGGGTGAGAGCATTGGCATGCTAATAGAAAAAGTTTTCCCAAGAGAAAAGAAAGGATCAAAGAGCAGGAAAATAGATATTCAGACAATACCTGACTTAGCACTAAGGGTAGTGTTGCACATTATAACATGAGCCGCTGGATCTCAGGCCCCTCACGAAGCTACAAAGACACATCTTCAACTTGTCGTGGATTGTATGGCTCCAACCATTTTCAACTAGGCGGAAGCTGTAACAATCAACCTGAAGTGCCAGTTAACGAAGTGCAAGAATGACAAGCTAGAAAAATTTGGATACGGGTCCATTTTGATACCATTCATCCTAGAACGGTTGCCGATATTCCAACGCCAGGAGGCGGTGGTACCCACACCACCAGCATTAGAGCCACGGATGGTCTGTTGGGCGGAGTACATGCCTCGATCGAGAGGTGGTCAACATATGTCATGGAAGCCGGAATTCTTCAACTGTCTCCGCCGACAACTCATCATCGTAGAGGACTGGCCATACACCGGCACCGATTTCATGGGTGATTCGGATCATCGACTCCCGGAAGGAGAGGATTGGGATGAAGCTTTGGGTAAAAAATATTTTTTTTTTATGAGTATTATGATTTTTTTGTTAATATATGTTCTGGTTATTTATCCATGCAATGTAGATGTTGACCCAGAGATACCTGCAAAGATGTCCCCCATAGCACAGAGGGTCCCACGCGATTTTGAGGCAGCCCCTCAAGGTGAGGGAAGCGAGGAAGAAGAGGGACTCACAAGCGGGATCCCAGATTACATGAGATTCGAGGATGTTCCTCGCATGTATCAGAGGAATATTGTAGGGGTCTC
This sequence comes from Pinus albicaulis, assembly GCA_034641835.2. Lineage (NCBI taxonomy): Eukaryota > Viridiplantae > Streptophyta > Pinopsida > Pinales > Pinaceae > Pinus > Pinus albicaulis. The sequence goes on from CM076583.1 coordinate 744,766,069, forward strand.
TAACCCCATCCACCGTTTACTAAGGTGGGTTGTGCGTGCAGTGACATGCTATCATGATCATCATGCTGATTAGATGCCTAGGCTTTATTTCTGCATATTTTTTTTTAGAAACATGATGTCTCGAGATGTAACCAAAAAACACATATTTTTTTTTGAACTTATGATGCACGTGGATGCAAAAAATCGATATATATATATCTGTGTGTGTGTGTGTGTGTGTGTGTGTGTGTGCTTATTTTCCTGTCTAAATCTTATTATCTGATGATGATGCTTTTACAAGTTACACAAATGTATTTCTAATACAATATTGGCTACTGCATCAGTTAACGCATTCATTCTTCTAGGAATATATAATCAAAATTCCTTTCTAATAAACGAACACGCAAATACAACCTTAAAATATGAGGATTTCTAACATAGTAATGCCCATTAAGCTAGAGAACAACAAGTTGCGAGTATAGGTTCACAATTAATTCATGGATGTCGAGAGCAATGGCCTCGGTTAAGAGTTCAATGACGACATTGTATTCAGTGACACTGTTAGTTGTTCGTCCTAGACAAATACCTTGAAGGTCTATCAACTCACCATTAGGATTATAAATCACCCAGGCTGCGGAAGACAGTTTTCGGGTACTGCGGGAGGCACCATCTTCGAAACCAGCATAAGGAGTGACATACATCTACACAGTAAGAAACGACATAATAAGCAGTAAAAATTGCTCGCAAAGCACACCAAGCCAAAAAATGTACAAAAATGAAAAACACACTCATGTACAAAAGGTCATGCACGAGAAAACTCATGCATAGTATATTTTGAGGTACAACCCATTTCTGGGTTGATTCAAAGGATAGCCTTCATAGTCAATTAGCTCGTAGGCCCTGTTCTGAAAAACACGCTTAACGATATAGGGCCCATGCCACATGGGTTCAAATTTGCCTGCCCCCAACTTATCATGAGCTTGGTCATACAAGAGGACTAGGCCTCCTTCTACAAAGGCAGGAGGGGAAACTGTCTGATCAAAATGAGCATTGACCCGATTTTTCTGTGCTTCTATGACTAGAGCAGCAAAGTGGCAAGTTTCATCTAACCTCTCCAAATCTAGAAGATGTTCTTCCTCCAGCGAGGTATTAGGTAGTAAGTCAACAACTATCTTGAGAGAATGGATTTCGCATTCAATCGGAAGGGTAGCTTCCAGACCATAAACAAGCTGGAATGGAGTGAATACAGTTTCATCCTTCACCGAGGTTCGGTAAGCCCAGAGGTGAAAAAAACATGAGATGCCAGTTGGACTTGTGCATCCCAATCGTACGTTGAAGCATAGTGACTAAAACTTCATTCACGCCTTCAACATGGCCATTGGCCTAGGGGTAGTATGGAATTAAGATGTCGTGACACAGACCCAACTTAGAAGTTAACTCATCCATCTTGTAATGGCGGAAATGAGAGCCATGATCGGTGACAATGGCTTGAGGGACACCAAACCAGGTAATCACATGATTGAATAGAAATTGTGCATCCATCTTACCGTTAGCTATGAGTGTATGCATTGCTTTGACCCATTTAGTGAAGTAGTCCACGGCTACGATAATATAAGCATGCCCTCCGGTCAAGTGAGGGTTACACGTACTAAAATCGATGCCCCACTTTGCAAAGGGACCAACAGTAATGACGGGATGGAGGTGTGTGGGTGGCGCGCGCATATTTTGCTGGTAAATATGATAATCATGACACTTACGGACAACGACAATGCAGTATTTAAAAATGGTAGGCCAGAAATATCCAGCACGAAGGATTTTTTGTGCAATAGCATACCCAGACATGTGACCGCCACATGCGCCAGAATGGCAATCATTAAGAAATTTTTCAGCCTCCTCGAGGGTCAAACACTGGCAGAGAACAAAATCAGCTCCAATGCGATATAGAGTATCTTCGACTATGCGATAAGGTTGCGAATAATGAAGGATACGTCAACGAGTATCCTTCGTCAACTTATATCGGAAGGTGGAAGTCTGGAGATAGATGATGATATCATTGTAGCATGGATCGAAGGTGCTAATGAGAAAAAGAGTATCGTCTGGAATGAGTTCCTCAGAACCAGAGGGAGCAGAGGAAGATGGTAAAGAGAAAATCAAATAGGAAAAAACCAATGATTTCTTCGATTTGGTGGTAGTAAACTCCATATCGAACTCTTGGAGGATAACAATACACTTCGAGTATTTTCCCCCCAGCAATTTTTGAGTCAATATATAGGTCATGGGGTTGCAATAAAAAATCACGGTTACTGTGCGAAGTAAAATATAATGGAAAAAACGTTGGACGACTTGAACATCAGCCAATGCCAATTTCTTGACATGTGCATAACGTGTTTCGGTATCAAGAAGATTGCAGCTAAAATAATAAATGACGTGCTCGTCACCATCGTTGTCATATTGTACAAGAACCATGGCAATATTGCTAAATGCGGCAACCAAGTAGAGGGAATAGTCATGATGATAATTGGGTGGATGCAAAAGAGGCACATTGATAAGCAATGTCTTCAGTGCATCAAAATATTTTTGGGAAATCTCATCCCAGAGGAACAGGACACCTTGCTTAAGCAATCGCATGAATCCTTTGGCTACTTCAGCATAGTTTGGTATAAAACGATGCAGGAAATTAGCTATCCATTGCAAACTCTGCAACTGATGTAAATAGGAAGGGGAGGGGAGATTGACAATAGCTTCGACCTTAAGAGGGTCTAGATGAATTCCATCTTTAGAAACAATAAACCCAAGGAATCTACTGGAATCGACGCAAAAGACACACTTATGCGGATTGAGCCGAATGTTATAGCGTCTACAGCAAAGAAAGATTTGACGGAGATGATCCGGGTGGTCTTTACACTTAGCGGAATGAGCCAGAAGTTCATCCAGGTAAGGTTGAACAATGCGCTTAATATCATGTAAAGTGTATGAAATTTCTCTTTGAAATGTGGCCCCAGCATTCTTAAGACCAAAAGGAAGCTTATTGTATGCGAAGGTGCCCCAAGGACAGATGAAGGCGGTCTTGTGTTGATCGGCCAACAAAATATTGATCTGGTTGTAACCAATGAACCCATCCATAAGGGAAAACATCTCACTTCCATCACAATCGTCAATTATCTGGTTGATGAAAGGAGTGGGATAGTTATCCTTAGAACAAGTGTTTTTAATGTCATGTAAATCCACACATAATCGAATATTACCCTGCTTCTTATCCACAGGGACGATGTTAGAAACCCATTCTGTCAAGGGGATTGCATAAATGAACCCAGCTTTGAGAAGTTTTTCAACTTCTCCCTTGATGGCGGCGGCCTTTCTAGGGTGCACGGGACGAAGACGTTGGCGAACAGGCTTCGCGTCAGGATAAGTAGGGATCTCGTGCACAAATATACTCAGATCGATGCTGAGCATTTCTTCGTAGGACCAAGAGAAAATGTCTCGAAAATCTTGGAAGAGACTAGTATAGACCTCAATCTCATCAAGAGAACATGTCACCCCAATGTGGATGTTCTCGACAACCCCCGGTTTAACGGAGATGTAAATATGCATCATTTGCGTAATGTTTCCCAGGTTACCTTCCGTGAAAACTTCATGTGTCAATATGGGTGTTTGAAGCGGATGGGAAGGAGCTTGGGAAGCGAACTTCTCAAGACAAGTAGACATGGCCCCAAGGCCAGACATAAAGGAGGAACGATGATGACTATCGTCCCAGGGAGGATCCTCAAGATACATGGTTTCCATGATGGGGAACGTCTCATTCAAGGGGTCAGGAGAATCTGAAGCACCAAGCCAAGGGGATTGAGAATACATGTCGAGAGACACACTCAAAGGAGTATGATTAGAGGGAGGAGGAGCCGAAGCTGAAATAATTTCACAATAATCAATTTCTATTAGGCTTAACGACATCGAGTCACCAAATGAATCAATCTACTCGAGCGAAGGGATGATTCACCTATCAGAAGACATGGAGATCATATTGACCTAAGCAGTATTGGACGAAGGAAGAGAAATTAGACCCATAAGGGTAGGATATTTGAAAATTCCCAGCCATATGCTCTCATAAGGTGTAGGAATACAATCTACATATGGAATGTTGCTCTCAGAGGACGTGGAAGTGAAAAAGGACAATTGATCGACAATGATGATTTTTCCCTCATGCGGAAATCAGAGAACACGAAAGAGAGTGGACGGGACATATAACATAGTGTGAGTCCAACTACGACCGAGGAGAAGATTATAATTGAGCTTGGCATCAACGAATTCAACCTCAACGTTAACCATTTTCCCTTCCAACGTGATAGGTAAGCTGGCGAGAACACCAGGAGGGTGAGATTCCCTTCCGTCAAAAGCTTCTAAAGCGTTTGGAGATTGATTAAGTGTCAGAGAACCAATGGCTTTCCAGCATGCAGAAGACATGATGTAAGTAGATGCACCCTCATCCACGATCGCTCAATGGATATTCTTTCCATTAATCCCAACTTGGATAATCAGTGCAAGCTGGTGAGGGATACATGGGACAAAATTTTCCAAATCGAAAGTAATAAGGCCGGAATCGGCGGGGTCAACCCCTCCGATGGCAGATAGAAAAGCCTTCCATTGTGATGGATAGCTCTAAAGTACTTCCAATGTAGACATAGTGGATGGTGCCTAAGACAAATCCTCAACAATACTGTAATGTTGAGCGGCACGGGAATTTGGGTTATAGGAAGACTTACGGAGTACACCTTTGGAAGGTGGTCATACAACGAGCTTTGGACTGGGCCTTTCAATGTGAAGAGGGCCAAAAGTAGGCAGGGGAGGAGGATCATCTGCGATCTCTTTCCCTTCTGCCTAATGCGGTTCGGTATAATATTTCGATTTGGTAGCAATAGAGATGGGTGCAACACCATTCATCATGAAAACCTGAGAGCCAAAAGGGGTGGAGGACTAGGTTTCTCCACCATCTGAGTTTGTTGCGATGGGAATGGTTCTTTAACAACAGACGGAGTGCCTTGAGTGCCTTTGAGAAGTTGACTTACCTTGGCTCATCATGGACAGTCCTTGGTGTAATGCTCATCGTCACAAATCAGACAAGGGTACTTCGTTTTACATTTCGAACCATCATCAGCATTAGGTTTAGGAGAATCATATTTCGGGTATCGAATTTGGCCTTAACTTTACCCTTTTTCTTACTTTTGGAAGCTTTATCTGTCGGGGTGGACTGTGCGACATTCACTTCCGCGGTCTTACTAGTATTCGAAGGTGGCTGAGAAGCAAATTCAGTGGAAGAAGTATATTTTTTCTTCATAGGATTTGGAGAAGACTTACGAGAGGTTTGAGACACGGAACCAATGATACCATCGACAGATGGCCTCGTCGGTACTTTGGTAGTTCCATGTCACGGAGCATCGGGAAAGAGTTCATACAGCGTGCCGGATTGAGAATACATGAGAGCAAGGTATTGGGCACGAGTGATGGCTTGTTCCTTAGTAACACATGCCCCCATAGCGATGTCCTTAGCAATCAGACCAATAAAAGAGGTAGTGAACCAATCAGTCAGAAGTTGATTAGGAATCTAAAACTTGATCAAACGATGACGCCACCTCCAATCATGAATATGATCGGAGACATGAGTAGCCCAATCCTGTTTCAAGGATGTTAGGAGGTGCATCCCTGTTTCATAATGAACTGGCAATTGAAAGTGCGTGAGAAATGCCATGGCGAGAGAGTTGAAATATTGAAAGATGCCATGGGAGAGCTCAATGTACCACTTTGTAGCAGCACCAGTGAGAGTCGTTTGGAAAAGACATAGTCGAATTGAATCGTCAACCCAAGACTTAGAGGAGCAACAAAGATGATACGTCATAATAAGCACTTGGGGGTCTTCTCTAGACTTGCCTTCAAATTTGGGACAATCGACAGGGATTTTGGTTGGAACTGGAGGCCAATATGGATTATGAAGGATAGGATCATTTGTCAACTTTGACACATCAAGCAGTTCCAGCGTAGCAAGAAATGGAAATTGTGGATTGAAAGGCATTGCAGGCATTCGATAGAGACCATTATTAGGGTTCCAACCAGGTTGGGAGAAATTATAACCCCATATGTTCTTTCCCAGAGGATTTTGTCCATAGTTATTATAATTCTGATAATTCTGCCCATACACCAGTTGAGGACCAGGATATTGATTCTTAGTGAACCAGTTAGGTCTTGTCTGAGAAACATATGGATTTTGTTGCGGAATGTAAGCAATGCCTTGGGGCGGACCTTGTACCATCGAAGATTGAACTTGAGGAATAAAAGGTGGGCCCTGAGGCTGCACAGGCTACCCTTGGGGTGCAGGTTGACCGGGATACTGAGGTTGGACAAGTTGTCCCTGGGGTGCAGGTTGGCCTGGATGTTGAGGTTGGACAGGTTGTCCCTGGGGTGCAGGTTGGCCTGGATGTTGAGGTTGGACAGGTTGTCCCTGGGGTGCAGGTTGGCCTATATGTTGGGGTCCACCTGGCTGCCCCTGGGGTACAGGTTGGCCTGATGTTGAGATGAGCCAGGTTGCCCCTGAAGACTAGGTTGGCCCGGCTGAACAGTAGAGGGTTGACCTTGCTGTACAAAAGGTGGGCCTTGCTGAACGTAAGGTTGGTTCTGTTGCACAAAAGGTTGTCCCTGAGATGGATAGGTTTTCCCCTGGGGAACATAAGACGCTCCCTGTTGAACATGAGGTTGACCAGCAGGACCATAGGGTTGTCCCTGTTGGATCGAAGGTTTTCCCTGAAAGGGTTGTCTTTATGGACCATAGGGTTGTCCCTGTAGGTATGTGAACTGGTTAGGGTAAACCAGCATATGAGGCATTTGAACATATAATGGACCTTGTGGGTGAGGCCCGTAGTGATAGATGTGATTTCCATGCTCATCATAGTAATGCGGAGGATTGATGGGAGCTTGAACCTACTAAGAACCCTGAGGGAAGTAATTATGTTGTTGAATGGCCATCATATACTGGTCATATGTTAAACCTCCAGGAATAGGATTAGAGGAGATAGGTTCACTACCAATAGGTTGATGGACTCCTGATACGTGAAGTTGTGATCCACTCATGGTAGAAGATGGTGGTAATGACTGTTGGGTATGTGTTATATTCTTTCCACGACTAATCCGATGGGTGGTCCGCGCCCATGGTTTTGTGCATGGTTTTGCACATGGTTTTTGGGTACGATGGTTTTCGGCCCCTGGTATTTTGTAGATCTGGTCAAGGGAACTACAGTTATGATCTAATCCAGGGTTAATGGATTATGGTTTATGTATGCTTCGGCATGTATATATATGTGTTGTAACACTAAAAGGAATATAATGAAATATCAAGTTGGTTGTCTCGATTTGGGATCCAGGGGAAAATCTCTGTGTTTATCTGTTTTATGCTCTCGCTATTGTTTATTTTGTGTTATAATATTCATGTGTAGATAATTTCTGTTCAGGATTAAAACCTACATTTGGTATCAGAGTTGTTTCGGCTTCAAGGGGACACCTTTGCTGCTGAGGTTTTTTTTCTCCGGCCTGAGGTAGACCCTATTCAATGGGAGATCTGCGGGATCGATTCTTGCAGTGAAAGAAGATGGCGAGCGACAAAAAGATAGAGATCGAGAAATTTAATGGTCAGAGTTTTGAGTTGTGGAAGCTCAAGATGGAGGATCTTCTGGTGGATAAAGATCAGTGGATCGCGGTAGATCCAGGTACTAAACCAACGGCAATGTCAGATGAAGACTGGAAGAAATTGGATCGGAAGGCTAAGAGCACAATACGGTTGTGTGTCTCAGATTCAGTATTGTTGAATGTATCTGGGGAAGCTACGGCGAAGACCTTGTGGGAAAAACTTGGGACTTTGTACCAATATAAGTCTCTGGTGAATAAGTTGTTCCTACGGAAAAAGCTGTATAACCTGAGGATGAAGGATGGAGACTCGGTGACAGAGCATCTGAACGCCTTCAATACTGTGGTAAGTCAGCTGTCATCTGTTGATATTAAAATCTCAGATGAAGATAAGTGCATCAATTTGTTGTGTTCTCTACCAGACTCGTGGGATAGTCTGGTTATTGCAATAGGTAGCAATACAACTACCTTGAATTTTGATGACATTGTCTCAGCCTTGCTGTCGGAGGAAATGAGACGGAGAAATATGGAGGGCCAGAATGGAGATGCCTTATCTGTACGAGGAAGGTCCCAAAACAGAAACAAGAATAAGGTTTCAAGTGGGAGATCCAAATCTAGAGGGAGATCTAAATCTCCTAGAAAGTTTGTAAAGGTATGCTGGAAATGCGGAAAGGAAGGGCACTACAAAAGGGAGTGTAGATCTAAATCTCCTGAGAAAGGAAAGGATCTGATGATGCTCCTTCTGCAGAGGCAAAAACCACCTTGGATGAATGTGGGGATGTGTATTTGGCTTCTTCTTCAAATGCACATGTAGATCATGAGTCATGGTTGATTGACTTAGGTGCATCCTTTCACTTCACTCCCCATCGGGAGTGGTTCTGCGAGTATGAGAAATATGATGGCAGTGATGTCTTCCTAGGGGATGATAGGAAGGCCAGAATCGTCGGACGTGGAAAGGTGAAGATGAAGCCGCAAGGTGGAAGGATTAGAACAATTCCCAGTGTTCTGCATATTCCTGCATTGGCCAGAAATCTGATTTCTGTAAGCAAGATGGATGATGCAGGTGTAAAAACAGTGTTCGAGAAATATTCCTACAAGATGGTTCGGGGAGCACTAGTATTAATGTTGGGAGTTCGGACTGGAACTTTGTACAAGCTACAAGGTAGCACTGTTATTGATGGGTGTAACAGTTCTGTGGTTCCTGAAAGTGGAGCGGAAAGCCTAGCTGTCTCTGGAGAAAAGACCATGCTGTGGCATCAAAGGCTTGGACATATTAGAGAGAAGGGCCTTCGGATACTGCATAGAAATGGTATGGTAGAAGGTATGTCTAATTTCTCTTTGGATTTCAATTTCTGTGAACATTGTGTATATGGGAAGTAGAATCAAGTGAGTTTTCCTTCTGGTGCTAAGAGGGCGAACAAGATATTAGAACTTGTGCACAGTGATGTGTTTGGACCTGTGTCAGTCCCATCACTGGGAAAGTCTGTGTACTATGTTTCATTCATAGATGACTTCTCAAGGAATACATGGATATATTTCTTGAGGAGGAAATCTGAAGTTTTTCACAGATTTAAAGAATTTAAGGCTCTGGTGGAAAACCAGACAGAGAAGAAGATAAAGGCACTGAGGAGAGATAATGGTGGGGAGTTCTGCAAGAAGGAATTTGAAGAGTTCTGTAAGAAGTGTGGTATAGCACGGTAGAAGACTACTCCATACACACCTCAACAAAACGGGTTAGCCAGAAAGAATGAGCAGAACAACGATGGAAAAGGCAAAGCATGCTCGGTGGTGCGGGTTAGGACAAGAATTGGGCAAGGCGGTGGAGGCGCATGAAATACGGTGCTTATATCAACCTCCATCGGTGTTGGAGGATAAGACTCCACATGAGGTATGGAGCGGTAAGAAACCCTCTCTTTCAGATCTAAGGGTATTTGGATGTGATGCATATGTACATGTTCCAAAGCAGAAAAGGACCAAGTTGGATAATAAATCTGAAAGGTGCATCTTTATTGGGTATAAGGATGTTTTAAAGGGTTACAAGCTTTGGAACCCAGAAACAAGGAAGGTTGTGTACAGCCGAGATGTGGTGTTTAGAGAAGTGAAATATGTTGTTAAACATGAAGTCCTACCAAAGGAACCTGAGAAGATAGAGTTTGAGCTAAAGGAGGATGAATCAGACTCTACAACCAAAGAAGACTCAGAAGATGAAGAGCCACAAACTCCAACTATTAGAAGATCAGTTCGGGAAACAAGGCAACCAGAAAGGTATAGTCCATCTGCTTTCTGTTCAGGTTTTTCATTAACTATAACTGATGATGATCCCAGAACTGTCAGGGAGGCAGTAGATTCAGAGGATGGAAAACTCTGGAAGGAGGCCATGGTTGATGTGTAGAAATTATATGCACTACGCATGCATATATCCAAGATTCTCCTGATCACACACTATTTTAAATTCATGCATAATACAAAATCTATTCCACCATTGATCATCACATGCGGAAATAAACACAATTGTAATGCACACATGAAACCATAAAAATTCACACACATTAACACAGTTGTTTTCACGGGAAAGCCTGAAGCTAAAAACCCCAACTATCTGTATATAATATATGTCATAGAGATCATGTAACAATCATCATACAAAGCTTCTCGCAAGCTCTCAGTACAATCCAATTGCTACACACTAATCAGCCCCTGATCTCGCAAATCCATGCATCGATCTTTGCCAGCCTTTAGCCTGCCTCTACTGCGCAATCATTGTTGAAGAATAGCTCATAATGAATTCGAATCCATCCTATATTGACTGCGCAATCCTCATTGGCATCTCCAATGAATGTGTGGTGCAAACAATGCAACACTATAGTCACAACTGATAGTCACACTTGCTCTTTCACCTATCTCTCCACTGGTCTCCACTGAACTGTCCATGCACTGTAGTTAACTGATGTATTCTTCAATTGATTAATGAGTTATTATTTAGTGAATTAATTAACTAATTAATTCACACCACTCTCACTAGTGTATCAATCAGTTAGACTAGATACAACTAGCTCAACTGAATCTAACTAAGTTAAACTAAATACAACTCCACCAACTACTTCTATAACTCCACCAAACTCTGTCACATGAGTTCTAACCGAAGTCCTCATGCATTAGCTCCAGTAAACCCTTAGGAATAGTGTAATTCCTTCTTTCAGCTGTTGTGCCACATCTATGCACTTAACTCAAGTGCTCCAAGAGAATAAGATAATGTTTAGAGTCCAAATATTATTAAGAGCTAATAATATTCGACATATCTATTTTTAGACTGGCAATCTAAAAATAGATTCTGCCCAATATGTCTAAAAATAGAAGTCCATCTATTTTTCCAACTTGACCAACCATCCACAAATAGCATCTGTAAATCCCAGTAGAATATGACGACATGTCTAAAAATAGACATAGCCTAAAGATAGACTTTATGCACAAAAATCACCTGTGTGGGCCCCACCTAGTTTAGGTGATCACTTTCCAACTGGATCAGAATGATAGCCAGATGCCTCCTCACTGCTTACGAATCTTCAACATGATGAAATGGCATCCTTGCACAAAAATGAGGCATGGGATCTGGTGTAGTTGCCGGTTGGAAGGAATCCCATCGGGAGAAAATGGGTGTTTAAGAAGAAGATGAATGTAAAAGGCAAGGTGGAGAAATAAAAATCTCGGTTGGTAGCAAAAGGTTATTCCCAGGTGTCGGGAATTGATTTTGGTGATATTTTTTCTCCTGTTGCCAAAGTTACTTCTATTAGATTACTTTTATCTGTTGCTGCTGCATTTGATTTTGAGATAGAACAGATGGATGTGAAGACAATATTTCTTCACGGGGATCTAGAAGAGGAGATCTACATGAAGCAACCTGAAGGCTTTATGGTGAAGGGTAAGAAAGAACTAGTATGCAGGTTGAAGAAGTCTCTGTATGGGTTAAAACAGTCACCAAGCATGTGGTATCAGAAATTTGATACCTATATACGGGGATTTGGCTTCACTAGAAGCAAGGAGGATCACTGTGTTTATTTTAAATTAATTGGTGACTGTGTTATTTATTTGGTTTTGTATGTGGATGATATGTTGTTGATTGGAAATGACAAAGAAATTATCCAAGATTTGAAGACCCAACTGTTCTCCAAATTCGACATGAAGGATCTTGGTGCCGCAAACTATATTTTGGGCATGGAAATTAAGAGAGATCGGGCAAAGAGGATGCTCTGGTTAAACCAGAGGAAGTATGTCGAGACTATATTGCAGAGGTTCAATATGCAGGATAGTAAACCGGTGAAGGTTCCTATTCCTGTAGGTGTAAAGCTGTCTGCTGAACAATGTCCCAAGACACAAGAAGAAGAGGAGTATATGTCCCGTGTTCCATATGAAAGTGCAGTGGGTAGCCTGATGTATGCAATGGTCTGTACCAGACCAGACATTGCACATGCAGTGGGAGTATTGAGCAGGTTTATGTCAAACCCAGGGAAGGAGCATTGGACAGTAGTGAAGCGGGTTTTCAGATATTTACGTGGCACTAGTAATTATGGCTTGTGCTACCAGGGAAGACCAGGATTGGAAAGAATGTTGGACATTCGTGGTTTTGTTGATGCAGACTGGGCTGGAGATCTGGACCAAAGAAGATCTACAAGTGGGTATGTGTTTAGCCTATTTGGAGGCGCAGTCAGCTGGATGAGTAAAAGACAGTCTGTAGTGGCTCTTTCAACTACAGAGGCAGAATACATAGCAGCCACTCATGCAAGCAAGGAAGCAGTTTGGTTGCAGAGATTGTGTTCAAGTATGGGGTTGGCACAGCAAGCTATAAGGATAGACTGTGATAGCCAAAGTGCAATTTTCTTGGCTAAGAACCCTGCTTATCATTCAAAGACAAAGCACATTGATGTTCAATATCACTTTGTTAGAGATATGGTTGAGGCTAAAAGGGTGTTGCTGGTAAAGGTGGACACTTTGAAGAATGTTGCAGATGCATTGAAAAAGTCTGTGAGCACTCAGAATTTCTCTTGGTGTAGATAAACAATGGGTGTTGAAGAATTGGGCTAATGACTAAGCTGTCCTGTGGCCCCCTGCGGAAAGAAAACAACAAGTGGGAGAATTTTGGGTATGTGTTATATTATTTCCATGACTAATCACGTGCGGGGGGGTAAGAGGGGGGCGATAGCCCCCCCTTTGCACTGGGTGAAACAGGGGGGTCACAGGGGGGGTGGTAGCCCCCCCTGTCGGGGTCCGGGGTAGCGCCACGGTGAAAATTTTTGGTCCTTAATTTCCGGTGGGCGGTCTGCGCCTATGCTTTTGTGCATGGTTTTGCACATGGTTTTCAAGTACGATGGTTTTCGGCCCCTGGTATTTTGTAGATCCGGTCAAGGGAACTATGGTTATGATCTAATCCAGGGTTAATGGATTAGGGTTTATGTATGCTTCGGCATGTATATATATGTGTTGTAACACTAAAAGGAATATAATGAAAAATCAAGCTGGTCGTCCCGATTTGGGATCCAGGGGAAAATCTCTGTGTTTATCTGTTTTATGTTTTATGCTCTCGCTATTGTTTATTTTCTGTTATAAGATTCGTGTGTAGATAATTTATGTTCAGGGTTAAAACCTACAATGACATAATCACACTAATAGAAGGTGTGGATGAAGCCACACAAACGGTGGGATGGGTTGGGACATATGTAACGACTGTCGACATGATAGGAGTCGAAGGGGATGGACTTGATACAAATGAGCCCTCCGAAGGAGCCAAGGTACCTAACCATATAAGATTCTGATGCAAATATGTAGCACTAGAAATGATTTTACTCAACGAACGATAACCATCCGAGAGAGATGAAGGTTGTGAGGAAGGTTGACTCGAGACATAAGGAAAATTCTCTAGAGGGAACTGATATTCTCCCGTAGAAACATAAGTCTCTTCACTACTAATAGGACTCATGGCGTCCATGTCAGATGAAGACATGTTGTCGGTGAAAATACAATGAGCAGTGGCAAGTAAAGCATGGGTTAATGGTGATTCAAGTGGTTGTGAGGGATCTTCCTTCAAAAAGGCCCAAGCATCCAGAGGTTGCCAATTGATATCAAACAGTTCCTCAGGAGGATATCGAGTGGAAAGATGTTGAACACTCGAAATAATGGAGCGCCAGTAACCTAGAGTCCTAACAGACTGAGATGTATCTAAAGAAACTTTGGGAGAATGTCCTTCACTACGAGGTAATGAAGGGGATGAAGAAAATGGTGGTTCCACCATTGTGACTTTGTCTCAAAAACAAGGAGAGAAAAGAGATGATCAATTCGAAGCTTCAAGACCAATCACTAAGGAATTACTTATGAACAAACCAAGAAAACAACTTTAATGGGCGTGTGATCGTAGGTAATCAATTTTATGACATTGAAACAAAACTCTACCTTTTCATGTTTTAAGATTCAATAAAAGGGAAAAATATGACTCTAGTCACTTTCAGGTTGGACGAGCTTGAAAAGAAAAGCGCTCAAAGATCTTTTTAAAATTTTAGAGTCACGGAAAGATCAAAATGACTACTCAGGAAATCTAAGCAATAGGGTGTACCAAGCTCCCGTGAACTGCAATATACACCTTGGTGATCAAATGAAAGAGAAAGGACCAAGGACTTAATGTACATGCAGGCAGTCTCCCCGAATGTTGTGTTCAGTGTATCACGATTACAGGGCAGCAGACTTGGCTTCCTCTGGATAAAGGATTGCAACCTATGAGGTTCTCCCTTTATATACTCGAGGGTACGGGGAGCACAAGTTTGTGCTAGCGCTGTCTAATGCCAGATGGCGAACAATAGCTACTAGGTTTAACGATGCCGAAACACATCACTAGCCTAGACCTCATTTCATTTTAAAGTTTATTTTTAAATTATGTTTCATTTTCAAGGCCTTACCGAATGTAATCTCAAATCTCTAATGCACAACTACATGAGAAATAATATCATTCCAATTCGATTAACAACTAGCTAAGAGAGGGATAGAAGTTCACAATGAAGAAGCAATCAATCGAATGCAAGAAGAACTTTTCCTAATGCTACCAACACAACCAAAACAGAAAACAGAAGGATTTTCTCTTGTTTTTCACTTTTTAATGAGAAAGCTACTAATGCAAAAGACTACTTTTCATTTTCAAAAAGAGAGAAAGAATGCAAATTTTGTTCTTTTATATACATGAGAAGAAATAATGCATTGTTACACTAAAAGGACAAAACGAACACTAGTTTTGAGAAACTCGAATGAAATGTTAAAAAAGGAAGAGACCAATACAATGCGAATGTAAAACACACTCAAAACAAACATGCATTCCTTTACGCAGAAAAAGGACTTTCAAATCGACTCAATGAGCAATGTCATCTATGCACAGGGTGACAGATGGAAGGTCAAACGAACACTAGGATGATAGTTTAATGACCCAACACACGTAGAATCGAAGAAAGAGGCCAAACAATCAGTCCACAAGCTGAAAAGACAAAAGACTAGACTGACTAATACACAACTCAGAATCTCAGTGAACATGTGGCCAAACAAGCAATCGAAGACACCTAGAAAACCTAGGATGAGAAACCACACCGATCATATGAGATACAAACAACTGAAGAGAATGAGACAGGGAAGTCAAAAACAATCCAAGTGGACTAATCCAGGAAGGAAAAACCAATATAGAGGTTGAGATGCACTAGAAAACTCAGGGAAGAGGCCCAAATCCAAACCTACAGGATTCAACGCGACTGTTCAGCTGTAATCCGCGCTGAACAGGGGAAATCGCACATGTAAAACAGACAACCTGCACCAATGGGCACGACTGTCAGGGGCACAACAACGTCGATCAAGGAAACCAAGGAAAGGAGAAAAAACAGCTGAGGAAAATCCAGGCTTAACACTCTGAGAATAGGTAAGATGGCTTGAAACAGTCAGATAAGAAAAACAAAGAAGAGAAATGGCAATACGACCAAAGTCAGACAGACAAGCAAAACTCTAAATGAACCAACGAGAGATGATAGACACACTGATCCCCAAGTATGGTTGCCAACTTATTGAGTAGGGAAATCCCCTCTGCAAACAGAGGTGATCCCTCTAGCCCTAGGGTGGGTCTAGCAGCAAGGGCACATGTTGGACTCCTGAATTCCTAGCTTATAAATGAAATATGAACTAGAATAGATATCCTACCTCGGTCCAATGCTTTTTTCATGGCACACAGCAGCGATCCTTCGATCTTTGTCTTCATGCCTTGCGCTTCATGTTGGTGACAATGTTCACACGTCTGCACAAATATCAAACAAAAGATAACAACATACAAGAATATACATTCATCTACAACTATTCAGCTAGTCAAGGAGAGCTCAATGCTTTGCATATAAATGGAAACAAAGTTGGAACCAGAAGCCAGTCATGTATTATTGATAGAGAAAAATAAGTTTACAACCTTATGCCTTGACGTTGCGGATCTCCTTCAACGGGTTCAGTCAGGCGCATCTGATGCATTCGTCAGGATTTGACTCGATGAGGAAATGGTCCTAAACTCTCTCTCAACAATGGATTATTCTCTACCTTCTTCTACACACCAGCTATAGTAATGACTGTTCAGCTAGCTGAATCAATGTGAGGAGGAAGAATTTATAGGAGAGGAGGAGGTGGTTTGGGATCCCACATAAGGTGGAGGAGAGGTCTATCCCTTTGAGGAGTTGCACAATTGTAGGAACCAACAAGCCAATGGGAGAAACACGACGTAATTTAGTCGAACAAACCATGATGACTCTGCTCACGAAGTTGTTAAGCATGGAAAACTTGTTTCTATTTTAAAAACTTTCCAAAAACAACTTGGCGCAGGTGCCCTTCTGAGACAAACCGCCAAAGGGCGCGGGGCCCAGTGTTAATTTCTCCATGGGCACGAGGCCATAACTGCCTACCAGCGCCGACCAAAAATCATATATTTTTGAAGGTCTTCTTGAGGAATGAGCAATAGAGAAGATGTTCTTGACATGCTAAAGGATGCAATGAAATTTATGGAAATTTATGACAGTACACAGAAGTCACTTAAATGGTCCTCCAATGTTCGGGATGGGGATTGCAGGGATGGTGACAAAATATTGTGTAACAGTTACAAAGTTCAAAAGAATGAAATACATGCTACAAATAACTCTTGTGGGGTCCATCATCACTCAAAGGGAGTCATCTCATATTTATAAAAGGGCCAAAAATTCACAAATACATTTCATTTTCACTCTCATTTCCTCTCATCATCAATCTCATCCCTCATTTTGTGAGAAAAACACGTTTTTTTTCTCAACTAGAGAAATTTTCCACGGACTGCACATGGAAGCGCTACGTTGCACATCTGGAGGAGGTGTTGTGCATAGGAGAACTGCGTTGCGCACCAGTGAATTACACTGTGCACGGGGTAGAGTTGCCCAACTTTTCCAGTTAAGCACCAAAATCAAAATTTTCAAACTCCATTCCAGATTTTTCACTCCCCAAACTTCATAACAATTAAGTCTATTCATTTCCATGTCCTCTCTTCCTTTGCAAGCCAAGAAAAAATCATAAGCCTAGTCCCCTAGGGTTTTGTATGAATTACATGCTTTTGGTTTACAAATGATGAAATGATGCTTTCAAACCCTAGTATCAGTGTCCCTACACCTCTTTTTGCAAGTTATTCATCATTTCCATACATCACAAACCCATTTCCCTTCATTTTTCATCTTCTCCCTATAAACCCTAGCCCTATTCTACCAAATTGGGCAATTTCCCCAGCTAGGGTTGTGTTTGAATTTCCTAGCTCATTTCCATCACTCATTTCCCTTCATTTCACTCCCTAAATATTCTTAATACCCTTGCCCATATCCCTAAATTTTCCTACTCCCATCTCCCTTCCCTAACTCCCTCATGTCCTCCCTTTACTCACTTTTTCATGTTTTTTCCCCTCCTATCATCTATGGTTTCAATCATGGAAGGAGATTCTTCATCATCAGAGAAGAGAAAACATCACAAAGGGGGGAAGATACTGAGGGATGAGCCCTCAAATTTCAATGAAATCACTTCCTCACCCTTCATCAGAAAATGATTTAAAGATGTCAACTGCCTAGGGCATTGTCAAAGAGTGGAGGAGGTAGGTTACCATGAGAAGCTTAAAAATTTGTTTGCCACCAATTTGAAAAGAGAAAAGGCCACCATTGTAGGGATTTATTTCACATTTTCAGTTGATTCCATCTTTCTTGCTACAGGGATACCAAATCATGGGGAATATTAGTTCAAAAGCATGAACCTAGACCTTGAGCAATACAAACCCTTCATAAAACCACAGTACAAAGAGACTCATTCTCATATTATTCCATTCAGATACTTGTTGGAGAGGTATGCACCATTTATGAAGGTTATGTTTAAATTTTTCACATGTGAGGGCAGGTTTTCCAGATTGTACTAATATCACATCAGACTACTCATGCACTTCAAAACAGTAAAGTCCCTTAATTTATGCAATTTATTGTATAGGAGTATGAGAAAGATGGTTAAAAAGGTGAAAGTCATGAACACAGAACATTACCCTACCCTCTTTCACCACAACTTGGTGAAGATCATAGTTCTCCATCAGTTGGCAGAGAAGAACATAACATGGGATACCTTCATTGAGGCAGCCTTGTAGATGCACACAACTACTACACTAACTCAGCAACAAAACAAAACACCTAACATTTCAGCACAGCCTATGGAGGTGGGATCATCAAGAAAACTTGCTGAAGTTTCAAAGAGGCCTAGGCATGAGGTTAATCCCACCTATCAGAGAGGCAGGAGGCTTGTGTTTCCTCGAAATGAGGAGGGGGCCAAGCCTACTTCACTACACGGATCACCATCAACACAACATGAGACATCCATGCATGATGAGGAGGAACATGAATTTGACTTAGTTGAAATGGAGGAATATGATGAGCAGGAAAACTTGGAGAGGATAATCAAAGACAAGGATTCTCATACCTCCAAGACAACTTGGCAAGGGCAAATTTTGTCATTGCATTTCTCGAGCAAGAAAACCAGCAGCTGAAGACAAAATAGTTGATTTTGGAGAAAGGGATGGTTGAGGCAAGCAAACATGATAAGAAAGGAAAAGAAGTGGCTAAGCATGATGAGCATGAACAACAGGTGAAGAGGAAAAGGCCAAGAACCATGGGTCTCAATAAGGCACTGCAGAAAGAAAAAGAGAAAAACCTTACAGATGAGGAGCTCACTTTTGAAGAGAGGATTGCAAATGAGATCAATGAGGACAAGGAGTTTTGGCTTGAGAAGTTCAATACTCACTTGGAAAATATCCTTGACAAGGAAAACAAGTATAACAAGATTCATAAACGCATGGTTGCTTGCTACCAAACAAGAAATCAGATTGCACACATCAAAATAGAGCAATTGCAAGACAAGCTTAAGAAAACCCTAATCAGACAAAAGGACAAGGGTAAACTTTATTTTCTTGCGTATGCATCCATGATTTCATAATACACCTCATTCAGAAATTTTGGACCAATTTTGGGAATATTTGGAGCAAAAATTGTTTTTTGGTGAAATTTGGTGCAAATTCAAAAAATTAAGAAATTTCACTAGGTCTAGAAGCACAGCGCCTTGGTGATGCGCTTTTTACTCAGGCCTAAAAATGGCATAAAATCAGATTTCTAGAAATATCTTGGCCTCCTCTCAAAACCCATTTTCTCGTATTTTTCATACAGGGCTCAAATTTTGAGAAAAAGGGGTCAAAAATCAATGTTCTGCCCCTCTTTTTGATAGGTGTTGCGCACCTAGAGACACCATGGGAGAATGAGTTTTGAAGGCCTTCCCATGGTTCATTTTTCAAAATTAAAGATGTTCTGGAAGTTCTATGGACAAGGTTAGTTTATCGTTCTCTCAGATTTCAGTTTTGACTTCAGGAAGGTGCCTAAAAATGGCCTCCAAGATGGCGCTATGCATCTACAATTTTCTGAGATTTTTGTAAAATTTTCACTGTGTAATTTTCTCCAATTTCTAGTTTGAATTTTTTAAAAGTTAAAAAGTGAAAGTATATTAATGTAAATTTAAATGGTAAAATTCAGTTGAATAGGTGTCTTATCCTCCATTTATTTCTTTGAGGATATGTCTCTTGATGGTTAGATAAAGAAGGAATTTGATGTGTAACCTCGCTAGTGAGTAGTAGAATTCAAATAGGTGTATGAATTTGACTTTCTTGCTGGAAAATTTGACCTCCAAGGGAGGATTTCAACCTCAGTAGCTATATGAAGCCTTTTGTAATCATTTCCAAGGGTTGGAATCTTGGACATTGAGCTAGTGTATTTCAGTTTGACAAATTAATACAATGAATACACATAAAAGATGCAGCTTAAATTTAGGGATTCATGTGGTGAACTTGTATGGTTATTTTTCTCTATTGTACGTCACTTCATTGAATTATTTCTCTTTCCATTACATATATACTGCTTTCACTCATTGTCTTTAAAGGTTTTAAGCAAGATTCATGAGTAATACATGCCCTGTTTTGATGAGATGATGATGTTGTGTTTATTTTCTTCTTAAGGAATGAATTCATATTTCTATGCGTGTTCCTAATCTCTCTCTTAATCCTACACCATAACCATAAATCCTAAAGGGTCATTCAAGCTTACCTACCTTGGCCCTTTATTCCCCTACTATTTTTTCTCTTGTAACCTTACCAGAGTTTCAAGCCTAGCTCTAAAGGTCCATTTTCATCCATCACAAAAATCCAAATAAAAAAAAAACCTAGAGCCTATTATACCTAGCCTAAAATATATCATGATCCAATTAATTTGGTTGTGATATCATTGAGATATCCCTCTCAGCCTAGTAGGGCTAGCTACAAGGTCAAAGTGGTTTGTGTTTACCTTTGCTAGTCTCCTTCTCAGCCTTCGGAGAACTGGTGGAGTGCTAACATCTTGGCACCGTCGCCAAGGAACGAAGTGACTGATTTTCCCTCGGTGTACTATAATTTCATTGAATTCTAGGCCTGTGGGTGACAGGCCCTAGTCTTCGTGAAGGTTGATCTGAAATTGCAGATAAATGTGTTGTGGAAACAAAGAACATTCTAGCTTCGAGAAGATACACAAGATCGAATCTTGATCCTCATCCGGCTTCTCCAGTTGAAGATCCAAAGAAACTCATACAAAAGCAAAGATCCCGGCACTTAGAGTTTCAGTCAGATCCATCTTCATTAGTAATATCTTCATCATTACCTGCAAAAGTATTATCCCTTGAAGATATTCCATTCGATTTGAAGTTTGAATTGTCTTTGTTTAGATCAAAGTCAGAAACTTCATTGTCTGAGATAGTGTTTGATCCATTGATAATATCTGAAGTTAAGTCATTGTCTAAAGTAGCATTTGATTCCCTTAAACTTGAAGATAGCTTACTATCTCAAGAATCCAAATCTAAATCAAATTTTGATAGGAAATTCTAGAGTCAGTTTGATAGACTTGAAAAATTAGCTAAACAAATCCAATATACATCTGAAAAATCTATCATCCAGTATCAGCAAGAGTCTTTGTTCATTTCGACACAATCTAAATCAGTTGTTTCCTCTTCTTCCATCCCTTCTACTTCATTACCTTCTCAGTCTACCCCTCCCATTGTTACTCCTACACCACACTCAGCAGGCTTCACGACGAGATTTTCATTTCTGATTTTACCTAGTCAACTTGCACCCTTACCACAAGGCTATGGTCAGAGACTCCCTCTCTTTGATGAATTCTAAGATTAGTGTAAAAAAAACACTTAGTTAAATTCATTGACTTCATTGACTTAGAAGAGATAGATGTCGATGATGCAAAAATTAGGATCATTGCCCAAAGCTTCTCTGGAAATGTAAAAACTCGGTTCTGATATTTGACTGCCCATTCCATAGGAAATATGGAGCAACTGACTGATGCATTCATAGCTAGATGGGAAGTTAAAAAGAATCCACTTCATATTCTTTCCGAGTATGAAAACTTAAAGAGGAATCCAAATGAGTCAGTCCAGGATTTCACTGCTCGTTTCAATCGAGTTTATAACTCAATTCCAAATGAGACCAAACCTCCTCTAGGTTTGTCTCTCTTGCACTATCCGGATGCTTTTGATCTGGACATGGCATACCAGCTCCAAGAGAGAATTTTTACAAGACTAGAAGATATGCAAAGAAACGCAGTCAGTGTCAAAGAAAATTTGTCAATCAAAAAGTCAAAGACCAAAGGTGAGAGAAAGGTAACAATCAAAGAAGAACCATCCACATCCTCTGAGGTCAAATTGGATACTCTGATCAGGACTGTGGAAATAATGGTTGATAGAATGTTTATCACTGAAATACAACTAGAAGCACGGGTTCGGAATCCTAATTTCCGAGGCCAGCAGCAACAGCCTCATTTTAGGATTAAACAGAGGTAACAAAGAACTCCAGAGCAACTAGCACAACATTAGATCCAGACTCCTTTGTAGCATAATTATGCTCAAGGGGTTGAAGAAGAAGATGAGATTGTGGAAGAAAATAATTTCTTCACAGCAGATGGACATCCTATATTCTTGACAGAGGATGGAGAATACATTGAGAAAACATATTTTCCAAAAGATGATGATTACATACTTGCAAATGATGATGATTTGGAGGTTCAATCTGATGATTATTAGCGGGGTTATATAAATTCTCTCAGCTCACTGCAGAGGCAATATTCATTGAGAAATAGAGATCTTCCTATCACCCCTATCCAGAAGAGAACATCCCACCAAAAATATACTTAGCCCAAGCAAAATCCCCAAGCTAATTAGAACAAGGGAAAGTAGCCTACAACTACAAATAAGATCAAGATCAATCAAGCATCTACAAGCACACCAAGCAAAGAAAAAGAAATTCAAAGGAAGGAAGCTACAAAAAAGGGCCAGCCTGACAAGTGGGACACTATTGTAAAAGAGGTAGATAAGCAATCCAATATTTTTAGCTTAGAAAATGAAAATTTTAAGTTAAAAGTCTCTATCCCCTTGACCGATATTGTCAAAAACAGTCAATATAAATCTCATGTGGCTAAATTTCTTAAAGTAGATCCTATGTCTGATATGGTAAATGTTGAAGATGATCAACCCAAGCTCATTTTTGGTCCAGCCATAGATGGTCAACTAGAAGATAGTGAAGTTTCCCTGTTTTATCTGAGTTTGAGAATTCATCAGTGTATCCTCCACAACAGCCATGCTTGACTTCGAAGCTTCTCATAACCTAATTCCAAAGGCCATAATGGAAAATTTGTTTTTAGATATAACCCATCCTTACCATGATCTTTACTCCTTTGATTCTAGTAGAGTACGTTGTCTTGGTCTTATAAAGGATTTGGTAGTTTCACTTGAACAAATCCCAGTTAAAAATGTATTGATGGATGTGTTAGTAGTTGATATACCACCACATTTTTGCATGTTACTGTCAAGATATTGGGGAGCGAAGTTAAGAGGTAGTTTGCAATTGGATTTCTCTTATGCCACCATCCCAGTTTTTGGACAATTGAGGAAGTTGTACCGGGAGAAAAAAATGAAGTATATGATCACCAGTAAGGAGAAACCAAACAATCATCTTATCAATGTTGTATATACTGATCTTGAGTCATTTGTTTTGTTTAATGATAGTGGCTTAAATGATTTATATATTTAGCTCATAGAGATTGAGGAAATTCTAGAAATTTCAAATAGTGTCAAAGAAGTTTTGGATGAAAAACAAGACAACCAACCTAGTTCTTCAGAGCAGTTATCAGATAAGTCAGAAAAAGGTTCAAAACATATTAAAGAAGTGGCCCAAAATGAAGAGACAAATCAGACTGCAGAATTCCTACTTCTGGATGATGAGAATGGTCTTTGGACCATGGATTTCGATGGTGCCTTAGGGAAAGATGGGGTAGGCATCGAAATCTGGATCCGTAGTCCTCTTCATCAACCAAGTAAATTTCCAAAAAGTGTGAGATTATTTTCATATAAGTTGGATTTCGATTGTTCTAATAATGAAGCTGAGTACGAGGCATTGATCACCGGCCTCAAAATTATGAAAAAGTTGGGCGCAAAAAGAATTTTTTTTTTATGGCGACTTTGAGCTTGTAATCAAACAGGTAAAATTGGAATACCAGGCTAAGCATCCGCAAATGAGAGCATATAGAAATGTTGTACTTGATATCCTTAAAATTTTTCCTGAATATACATTGTCAGTAGTACAAAGAAGTAAGAATCTTATGGCAGACTCACTTGCTACATCAGCAAGTAACTTTAAGATTCTCATATATTCTAATAGGAAGTTTGAAATTCATGTCAAAAATCGGCCAACTGTCCCTGATAACTTGAGGTATTGGCAAGTGTTCTAGGATGAAAAACAGGTGAATAATTTTCTGCATATGGAAGGTGAATTTGAAAATTCCTTTATTTATGAGGTATATGATAAAGATGATCAAGTGATCAAGGCTACTTAGGTTGATGTATTAGAGCTGAAAGATAAAAACATTCCAAGGTGTCTTGTACCTTTGGAATAATTTTTTGATCAAGATGATATTGCTAGAAATCCGACCATGGTTCCTACTGAGAAAGGTGTTGAATATGTAAATATTGGAACAGGAGACAAGCCCAAGATGTTCAAGTTGTCCAAGTCCTTATCTCCAGAGGTAAAAGACAAATACATAGCATTGTTTTCTGAATTTTATGTTGTATTTGCTTGGGACTATGCAGATCTGAAAGTTTATGATAAGAATACCATTCATGATACAATTCCTGTCAAGCCTGACCAAAATCCCTTGAGACAAAAGTTGATAAGAATCAACCCAAGGTTGGTTTTGTCGATAGAGAAAGAGGTAAACATACTTTTTAAAGCTAGTATCATTGTTCCCATTAGATTTTCTGATTGGATGTCAAATTTTGTTCCGATGAGAAAGAAAACGGGAGAAATCCATCTTTGTTGATTTTAGAAACTTGAATAAGGTGTCTCTAAAAGATAAATATCCCCTTCCTAAGTTGGACCATATCCTACAGAGAGTGGTTGGGGCCTCTCGAATGTCACTTCTTGATGGATATTCGGGATACAATCAAATCTTAGTGCATAAGGATGATCAAGACAAGACTGCTTTCACGACAACTTGGGGCACATTCAAGTATACTAAAATGCCATTCGGGCTCAAGAATGCAGGAGCCACCTTTTAGCGGGTGATGGACATAGCCTTTGCAAATGAAAAGGATTTTTTCTTAGTTGTGTATCTTGATGATTTGGCAGTTTTCTCTCATTATGATGACAAGCATTTGTAACACTTGAGAATTGTATTTCAGAAATGCAGGAAATTTTGGATTTCACTCAATCCCAAAAAGATAATTTTTTCCATGGAGGAGGGAAAGCTTCTCGGTCATATTATCTCCAAATATGGTATCTGTATTGATCCTTCTTGGATTGAGGCTATTCAGCAAATTGATTTTCCACATAGCAAGAAAGAGATCCAAGCTTTCAATGGTAAGATGAACTTATTGAGAAGATTTATACCAAATTTTGCCGAGCATCTTCGAGAGATGACCAATATGCTAAAAAAGGACAATGAGGTGAGGTGGTAGGAGGATGCCAAAAAGTATTTTAATCCAGTAAATTTTTCCATAACTACAGCTCCTATTTTGATCAACCCCGACTACTCCATTGATTTCATCATATTTTCATTTGCCTCCGAACATACCTTGGCTGCGGTTTTGATGCAAAAGAAGGATAAGACCGAGCAGCCCATTTCATTCTTCAGTCGTACCATCAGGGATGCAGCCCTTAGATATAACATCATTGAGAAGCAAGCCTTGGCCCTGAAAAAGGCATTGAAGGAATTTCAAGTGTTCACATATTCTAGCCTATGTCCCTAATGCAGCAGTGAAGGATGTCCTAATGAAAACTTATCTGGAAGGTAGAAGAGGAAAGTGGATAGCATCTATGTTAGATTATGACCTTGAGATCAAGCCTACAAAGTTGATCAAAGGTCAGGGATTAGCCAAGCTCATGTCTGAATCCAATTTACATGCACTTGATATCAATCTCATTTTAGTTTTTTCCGATGAAGAATAAGATGGCACACTCATGCAGGTATCAGATATTTTCCTCTCATCTCCTTGGTATGTCGATATCATTTATGTTCTTTCGCATTTTAATCCTCCTCCAGAAATGTCTAAAAGTAAGGGTAGGTCATTAAAGCTGAAGACTTCCGAATACTACATTTTGGACAATGCTCTATATTGGAGAGACCCAAGAGGTGCCTTGCTGAACTGTTTGGTAGAAAATGAAGCCAAGGAGGTAATGACTGATTTCCATAAGGGATATTGTGGAGGTCACTTGTTTTAGAAAACCACAGCAAATAAGGTGTTGAGGGTTGGATATTTTCTGCCTAATATTTTTGCAGATTTATATAAAACCATGATGATTTTTCACGAGTGCCAGATATTTCAAGGTAAGAAGAAGCTTCTCTCGCTGCCTTTGCAGCCTATATATGTACAAGCACCATTTCATAAGTGGAGCCTTGAATTTATTGGAGAAATTCCCCCTGCATCTTCTTCCCAACATAAATGGATCTTAACAACTACCGAATACTTCACCAAATGGATCGAAGCGATCCCAACAGGGAAAGCTACAAATTTAGTCATTATTCAGTTTTTGGAGACTAACTTTTTGTCTCGTTTTGGCTATCCTCACAAGATCATTACAGATAATGCAGTTGCATTCAATTCTAATAAAATGGTTGAGTTTTGTGATAATTACAACATCTAATTGGGACATTGAACCACATATTATCCGCAAGGTAATGGATTGGCGGAATCTTCTAACAAATCTTTAATCAACATTATAAAGAAGATGTTGGAGGCGAACAAGAAGACCTAGCATAAGAAGATTTTTAATGCTTTGTGGGCGAACAGGGTGAGTAGTAAGAATTCAATAGAAATGTCTCCTTTTCAATTGGTATATGGAGTAGATACAGTTTTCCCTAAATCACTTGAAGTCCCGGTTATGAAGTTGTTACAAGAAGCAGGTAGTGAAGAGAATGATGTGCAGCGCTAGATCAATCAGATGATCCATCTTCAGAAAACCAAAGAGGAGGTCTTTCAAAACACCTCAAAGCTTCATGAAAGGATAAAGAATGTATATGACCGCAAGACAAAGGCATATGATTTAAAAATTGGAGATGTGGTCCTCCGTTAGGATGCTAGAAATGAGGAGAAAGGGAAACAAAGTAAATTTGAGAACCTATGGAAAGGGCCATACAAGATTTCATCCTCTCGCAGACAGTATGATTTTATATTGGAGGAAATGAATGGAGAGGATTGCATAGGAGGACCAGTATATATTAGGCTCCTTAAGAACTAAATTTTCTGAGCAGATTTCTAAAAATTTCCCGATTCCATTGTACATATCAGTTTAATTTTTCTATAAAGTGTGAAGCGGAGAATCATCGGAGCTTGGAGCCTGAGGTGAAGGCCATAAATTTCCATTGATTTTCTGTTGTTTTCAAAGTTTAGTTAAATTCAATTCAGTCTAGTTTTGATTTAGTTTATCATGTCAAGTTTTTAGTATTCAGTTTGGTTTTTAACCTTTGACTCCATTCCCAATGGTTAGGATACTTGGTCTACAGTGTTCTTAACACCTCCAAGGAGCCGCTATCCCCAGCTAGAGCTAATGTTAGTGTCAGTATTTGCATCCTGTCACAAGTGATCAAATGGACTCTAATCATGTCTTGTTAGGGTCCCATAGTCAAATTTTTTGTCATTTCACTAGGTCTTCAAGTAAAAATTTGGTCACTAAGCATTAGGTTTAGGACTATTTTCCACTCCTTCCAAATTTTTTAAATTGCTGGTCCATGTCATCAAATAAGATAAATATATTATTATTCAAAGATTTCCATCATCATTTCAGTCATCACCACCATGATCTCATTCAGTTTGGTATCTCCATTAGGTCATTAGAGTTTCAAGGTCACCAAACTGTCATTTCATGCATAAAATCCGATAACTAGAGGAGTAGTAATAAAGCAAGTTTTTTCAGCCACAAATTTTCAATTTTTTTGAGGCTCGAAGACGTTGTGTGAGCCTGCTGCTGCTACGCTCATAGTGTGAAATAGCTCCCTTTCACTGTGGCCATGTCTCATGGTGTGGGAAACGAGCCCCACCCCCCCCCCTCTTCCTCCGGACGTATGAGCATTTCAGAACCTAGTGGCATCAAGCAGCAAACGCCCTCCATCAACATTTCAGCAAAAATTCGTAAAAAAAAGGACATCATCCCTTCGGTGGCTCTCCTAGAAGAAGAAACATGCAGATTAGCCCAAAACCTCATAGAAAGAGGCCTCATAGGGCATTTTACGGGCCTCTGGCCATCCCCTAAAGCGATAGAAGATTGGATCAAGAGGAAATCGATCCCATTAACCAAAGAATGCATCAAATGTTACTTTGTCGGCAAAGGCTTTTTCGTGTTTGTGCTTGAATGCACAGAGGATAGAAGTCTTATTTTCAGGAACGAGCCATATTTCATGGGGTCACAAGGCTTATATTTAAATAAATGGTCGCCAGACTTCAATCCCTCGCAAGACGTACCCACATCCGTTCCAGTATGGGTGCAGCTCCCTCACCTCCCACTACATTGCTAGAACCAGAAATCCCTGCAGATCATTGACAACACCCTATTGATTAAGATGTTAGAAAATACTAGTATTCATTTGCGTCGAGGTATATCTGGAATAAGGGATACCGAAAGCAATAAACCTAATAGTTGTCAGATGGTCCCATATACAAGAGCTGGATTATGAACAGCTCCCTTTCAAATGCAGACACTGTCACGGTTATGGGAACTTCGCGAGATATTGCAAGAAAAGGCTGAGGAGCAGAGAGAGAAATCAAAGGGTGAGCAATGGACTTTGGTCCAGAAAGCAGCCCACTCAAAATCAAATGGGAAAGGATCCACAAAGGGGAACATCAGCACAGCCCAGGGAAACGAAGAGAGGATTTCTTCCCCCGTCTCGGATGAGACTCCAACCCCCAACAACAAGGAAAACACTCTTCCAGACCCTCCAGAAATAGCTTCGGTCATTATGGAACAGAATGAGGCCCCTCCCTTAAATAAATATGGAGAAGAAGAAGCCCCTCTCGGAGTCTCCCAAGGCAGCCCCTCCAACCCTTCATAAGAAAAAATAGCAAATAAAAAGCCGGCAGATCACTCCTACTCCTCAAAGGACAAGACCTATGAGAGACCCACATAGAGGGCAGGAAGGAAATCCCACAAAGAAATCAAGGAAAAGGAGGCAGAACTGCTAAAAACGCAAGGAAGCCAATCCACAATAGAAATTTCCATCGGGAGAAACACCAGAGCAAGGCCTCCCAAGGGAGGACTCTCCAACCCCTACCCCGGTAAATAATGCGAATAGTCTCTTGGAACTGCATAGGCTTGGGGAACCATCCAAAAATCGAATTTGTCAAAGAGTTGTTGAAAATAGACCCCCCAGATATTCTCATGCTCCAAGAGACTAAAATCGAAGGGCAAGCCCTTCTTGAAATCAGCAAGTCAAAGTGGAAGAAAAAAGTAGGAAAAGTTGTAAGCTCGAGGGGAACCTCAGGCAGTGTAGCAACTATTTGGTCCAACAAACACTTCCAACTGCTTAACTCCCATGAGACCTGTTAGCCATCAGTAAATTTTTGTCATAGCAAATGATGGCTAAAACAGGTCTTAAGCCTTCAAGAGATTATTTTCACAGAAAATTTCCCATTCTTGAAGCCTTTGGATGCTTTCTGACTTAAGAGTGATCTTTACTACTGTTTCATTGAAGAAATCCACCAAGAAACCATGTTGATATCCAAAAAGACTGTTTTTAGGCCATTTTCCATCATTTTCTGAACCTATGTCACTCATTGTTTGCCCTTATTTTTCCTTCATTTTCCCCTGAAAAATCCCCTTTTCTCCTTCTAATTTTCCCTTCATTATCCTAAGAAACCTTCAAAAATGCCTTTTAAACTCATAAAAATCCTTTTTTATGGTTTAAATTACCCATTTTTGCTTATCGGAACCTTAAAAACACCTCAAAAAGCCTCATTTTAGGCCTTTTTCACTCATATTAAAGTTTTGGGTTTTTAGCCCCTTCTGGCATAGCCCCCAACTTTTTCTCCGTCAGGTGACCAAGCCCCGCAATCGGGCGCTTAAACCTTTCACTCTCAGCCCCTCTTCCCTTAGCCCTGGTTCTTCGTTCTCCCACAGAACCACGCTTTTTTCTTACCCCAAGCCCCCATCGCATCGGAATTTCCTTTGAAAACCCGCATTTTTTTTATATAAAACTTCCCACTCCGATAAAAATACCCCGACAATATCTACACCGTAGATCCATAGGATCCAACGGTCCCCGTTTGACCCCATCTCCAACCCATCGCACCTCCTCTCCCATCCTTCGATCGCCCGAGTACCCGTCCATCCATCCCCACCGTTGATCTATAAATATCAACGGCCACCATGCTTCTCCTCCTACCTTTCATCCTCCCGACTGATATAAATCCTTCACCCCCATAAGCATATCCCCACCGTTGATTCATTCAATCCAATGGCTTTCGACATCCAACCCCGCCCGTTAAAATTTCACCCCACGACAAAATAACACATGTCATACTCTGGTCCCACCCCCCACTATTTAAACTCTAGCCCAATCCCCTCTTGACACCTAGCTCCCACTAAAACCTCGCCTACGCACCTTTCCCATCGCACTCCTCTCCCCACCGTTGGATCTGCCCCGCCTCATCCAACGGTCAGCATCGCATTTCGCGTGACTTTGCCGTCTGGGGTTTAACAACCCAAACTCATGTGAGACCGCTGGTTTTGCAAAAGCCACATGTCCCCTTTTGATTGAATCACGTTCCCTCTGGGAAAAACTTGTTACCACCTGAAAGTCGCGCGAAAACCGCAGGTGGTTTTCCAAAAACCACTTTTGCCCATTTTAGCGCCAAAGTCTTTTTTAAACTTGGTTTTTGCGGTTTGTTCCATGGAAACTCTTCCCTGTGTTCCTCCACTACTCTGCATAAGCTCCTCCACCTCCGCCATCCTCCAAAGCAATCGAAACCCTCCCCCACAGGTTTTATAACATGTTTTGTGGTTTGTTACAGGTTCTATGGCAGTTCTGGGGCTGAAAGCCCTCCCACAGTCCATAAAAGGACGAGCCAGAAGGTGACGACCTTCGTGGTCCAAAATGAGGCCAAATCATGAAGAAAAGGAGCTGCCAGGTTTCATTTCATGGTTGATCAGTGCTTTATGAGCACTTTTTATACCATCAAACCCTTCAACGCACTAAAAAGCCACCTGCACACAACAAAACAAAGAAGAATCAGTGAAGTAAGAAGAAAATAAAAGACAGAGTTTAAAGCTTAAATAAAGATGATGATAAAGGCGAGGTTAAAGGCCAAAGAAACAGAGATTCAAGGCTTAAAGGACGATTAGAGAATAAAAATGCAGTTAAAGGATAGATGAACGAAAAGTTCAAAAGAATCCGAAAGGTTTCAAAGACATAAAGATGATGATAAAGGCAGACAGAGGGTTAAAGGTTTAATTGGTAGATGAAGGAAGAAAAACACAGTTAAAGATAGGTGAAAGAATTTTAAAAAGGTTCGGAAGGAGATAAAGGAATAGAAAAAATGATTTAAGAAGTGATAGAGCAAAAGACAGCAAAGAAAATTAATTTAAAAAGCAGATCAAGGCTAAAAGGCCTTAAAACACAGTTTTATGACGAAATCAAGGCAAAATAGGCTTAAAGACAGCCTCGGATACATCAAAGGAGCAGTTATTCACTTGATAAATAAAAAGTGACACATTTCACTTACTTAATACCTTAAAAGACAAATAAAAAGTTATTACACTAAAGAAGATATTATAAACTGTCGGAACAATTAATGTAAAGACAGAAAAAGACCTCAAAGTCAATCTTTTCAACTATTTCATCCTCAGGAAGTAAAGACAGATTTATTACACAGAGAAGTAGTTGAGAAACATTCCTACCTTATGCCTTGCATGGTTTTTAAGGATAGGAGTGCATTTACTATGTCATTAATAACATTTTTAACCCTAGATAGTTCCACCTCCTCATTTGCAGTATAAATACTGCACTAGAACTCATTGTAAGGGGGGCATTTGATAACTCTTTGAAGTAATACATAGTTCTGCTGAAGTTGAAATATATTTGATGTTTTGGAACCTGTGGATGTTTGGACCTGTTTGTTGATGAAGAAAGCTCTGTCATTGGATCCCTTAGCTTGGCTATTGGTGAAGTATTCTAAATTGTTAATTTTTTTCCTGTTTTCCATTATGTTTTCATCATTTTCTTGCTTACAGTAGGGTAAAAAGTTTAGGCTAAGAAATGTCTCCTAGAAGCACCTTAGACCTGTTTACTCTTCACTGTCTTTATGTTTTCATCTGCTGAAGTTTTTATTAAGTAGTTTAACTTCTTTTTCAACCCTTATGCTTGTTTATTTCCTAAATAGTTCAATACAGTGGCCTCAGGAATGATTCATGGTTCTCCCTGCTACTTGCTGCCACTTGAAAACTGTTTTTGAAGTCTCCCTTTAAAGTACCATTGTCCAAATTCTGCCAAAGAGGTTTGTTTTGACCATACCCTTTGTACTTGCTCAAATAATTGTTTTTAAGGTCTTTATAGTTGTAATCACAGATGTTTAGGAGTTCCCTCTTCTATGAATGTAGTTATTTGTGAATCTTGAATGTTTTCTTATCCTTGAAAGTAAAATCTTTGATGAAATAGAGCGTTCCTCGACTCTTAGATTTCATTTTGAAAGTTTGTCTTAAAATTGTTATTTGCTGAAGTGTGATTTGTAGAATTCATGGTTAGCCCTGTCTATGGAATACTTCTTCATGTTTAAATGATGTTTTAAGTCCCTTTGTTGAGAAATACATATAATTGAGGATTCTTAATTGCCCTTAGTTCTACTTTTCATTCTAAACCCTTAATGTTCGTTTCATTTCACCTGAAAACTTTGTAGATCTAATAGCCAAGTTAGATTTTCCCTTTTATACCCCTGATTCATCTACAAACTTGTTACAAACTCCTACTTGACTCCATTGCCCAATGACTTAGAGATTTACCTTTCCTATCTATGCTGCCTAAATCATCATGTCCCATCAAACAATCAAACAAACTCATGCTTAATAACTAGCCTAAAAACAACCTTTTACAAGCAAACAAGTCATATCTTTGCAAAACAATTGAGAGATCCCTCTCTGAGACTAGGAGGGCTAGATCCTAGAGCTCTAAAGATTAGTTTATAAGTTTCCTTGTCATTTAGTATGCCAATCTACTAAATCACAGGATCCCAACAAGACCCAGTATTGGATCTTTACTAAGCTAAAGCACCTCACAAGTAAGTTGACTTTCTCCTTATTCAATATTTATGTGCCTATTATTTATGTTGAAAAAAGAGAGTGTTGGAACTCCCTCTCCACCTTCCTAGAGCTTCACTCCCCCAACAACATCATTCTGGCCGGAGATCTTAACATTGTCAAGAAACCAAAAGAAAAAAGGGGAGGTAATAGCAATAGAGACCAATTTCTACCGCTGGTGGAAGAGATAATGCAACAGTGGGACCTTCTCAACTTTAATCCTGTGAGAAGCCTCTACATCAGGACCAACAACAAAACAGGGGATGATCACATCTCTGCCTGCCTGGACAGATTTCTTGTTCAAGGTTCCATGTTGCTGGATAATTTTCTAATCTTAACCAAAATCCTTCCCAAACTTACCTCAGACCACAAGCCCATACAACTCCTCTTGGAAGCTGAAGAAGATTTGGGCCCAATACCCTTCTGGTTCAGTCCTCTCTGGATTGAAAGAGAAGGATTCTTTGAAACCGTCCAAACAGCCTAGGCCAAACCAATCAATGGGTCCCCAAGCTATGTGTGGGAGCAAAAATTAAAAGCCACAAAAAATGCCTTGAAAGAGTGGATAAGAAAACCAACCAAAACTCCAACTAATCAGAGAATAGAAGCAGTGCAGTCACTGGAAACCCTGAAAATGGAAATGGAAGATATAAATATCACCCCTGAGGTGCTAAATAAAGAGGTGCAAGTCCAAAGATCCACCCATCGCTCTTTTCGAATGGAAGAAGAATATTGGAGAATCAAATCCCGAAGCTTGTGGCTCAAGGCTGGGGATCAGAACACCTCCTTCTTTCACCATCAATACAAAGCTCGCCTCTCCCACAATCATATCATTGAGATCACAAATGCATATGGACAGATTTGTAAAAGTTTTGACCAAATCAAATCAGTAGCAGAAAATCACTTCAAAAACCTGTATGGCCCTGGGACTAAAGGCAGCAAAGAAGATACTGACGACCTCCTCTCAAAAATCCCCCACCTTTTCAACCAAGAAGATAACCAAGCCCTCACAAAACCCTTCTCAGAAGAAGAAATTATTAAAGTCATATGGGAAATGGAATCAGATAAGGCCCTTGGGCCTGATGAATTCTCGATCCACTTCTACAAAGTATGTTGGGAAATTCTCAAAGTTGATTTCATGAAAATGATAAAAGGCTTCTTCAGCAAATCAAATGTAGGGGGAGGCATCAACTCAACCTTTCTAGCCCTAATCCTGAAAGAAGTCAACCCTGAATCCTTTGGTAGATTCAGACCCATTTCTCTTTGCAACGCCTCCTACAAAATCTTGGCCAAACTCCTTGCAAATATAATTAAACCCCTGCTGGGGAAACTAATCTCCAGCCCCCAAGGAGGGTTTGTCAAAGGCAGGCATATACTGGACAATGTAATTCAAGTGCAGGAAACAATTCACTCCAGCAAGCAGCGAAAAGAGAAGGGGATGCTGATCAAACTAGATATGGCCAACGCCTTTGATAGGGTCAACCTCAACTTCCTCCTCAAAGTCCTTTGATCCTTCGGATTCTCCACTCAGTTTGTCACCCTAAATTTCCCCGCTGATCAATGGGCGCCCTGCATATTATTTTCAAGCTCAGCGAGGCCTGAGGCAAGGTTGCCCACTCTCCCCATTCTTGTACATTCTGATGGTGGACACCCTCAGTAGGAAGCTTGCAGTGGAGATGAATTTTGGAGTCCTCCCCGGCATTTGAACCTCAAATGGCCTGAATCCTATAAACCATGCCCTCTTTGCAGATGACTCTCTTCTACTTGGTGGTGCCTTAACCAGAATTTATAAAGCCTTCAACTCTGTCCTTAAATGCTACTGTAGAGCCTCCGGAGCTCTTATTAATGATAGGAAAAGCTCAGTCTATGGTTGGAACGTTGATCAGCACAAACTCAATCGCATAGCCCAGCTCCTTGGCTTCGAGGGCTTCGCCCAATGGGACAACATCAAATACCTCGGCCTGCCTCTCACAACTGGTGTAAACAAAAGATCTCTGTTGCAGGGAATAATCAACAAGATAAAATCAAAGATAGCCTCCTCGGGAGGTCACTGGCTCACCAAGGGAGGGAAAATGATCATTATCAAAACTGTGTTATCCGCCCTTCCCATCTATCAAGCTTCCTTCTTACTTGCTCCAAAAAACATTATGTATTAGATCTCCAGGCTCATGAGAGAATTCCTCTGGCAGGAAGGAAAAGGCAATCAACGCAAAATCCATTTGGAAAATTGGGATCTAGCGAAGCATCCTACTGATGACGGAGACCTCCAGATTCGAGATCCTTCCCTTGCCAACCTCTCTCTGGCCTACAAACTCCTTTGGAAAATGTACGTTGACCCTACACATCCTGTCAACGAAACGCTCAGATCCAAGTATGCATTTGGAGCCCCTCTCAGACTTTTGTCTGCTAGAAACACTGCCCTTGGCACGCAGACCTGGAATCTCTGTTGTAATAGCATAAGCCTCTTCAAATACTATCTTTACCAGATACTAGGTAATGGAAAGAAAACCTATCTGTGGGATGATCGCATCATGGGCCATGCCCCTCTCAACAACCACGACAAAATCAAAGAATTGTGATGTTTTCTCCTGAACGCAGGCATCCGCAGGCTAAGTGACATCTCTGATTGGGACAGAAATGGAAATTGGCACGCCTAGACCCTCCCTAACGTGTCGGAGCACTTGCGCCACCAGCCATCAACAATAAAAAAAACTCCTCATCGATTATGTGCCTATCCACAAAGATATCTTAGACAGATGGGGATGGGGAAGCTCCGGAATTTACACAACTGCCTCAGGATACACAGTTCTGCAACCAAAAAAAGACAGGAATCACTCCCCCAAGATATGGAAGCAATTTTAGGATCCATCTGGGCTCCCCAAAGTTAATTTTTTCTTCTGGACTCTCATGCACAACAAGGTGTTGACAGGAAAGAATTTGGAAAAAAGAAACATTGTCAGACCATATAGATGTGTGCTATGCCGAAATGTTAGTGAGACTGCTACACATCTATTTATTGACTTCCCTTTTGCAAAGGAGGTTGGGATATTAGTCTCCATGGTTTTTAGGCTAATCCTCCTTAGCAAATATCAGTGGCTAAGCTCTTTTCTACATGGTTCCAAAGCTATCCACACAGCATCCCCAGCAAATCACTATGGCACCGAGTCTGGATCTTCATCCCCAAATTTGTTTGCTGGAAAATTTGGCTAGCCCGAAACGAGCAAACCTTCAATGATGCCCCCTGTCATCCAGCAAAGGTAGCAGCAAAATCCAAATCTCTCCTCCTCGAATCAGTGCTCCAGCAACCCCACAAAGCAGACTCTTCTCTTCTCCCTACAGAAAAGAATTGGATGAATTCCCTCGGTCCCCAAACTAAGGAAAATCCTTTGCCCCCCCCCCACCCCCCCTCACCAACCAAAAATGGAGATTAAGAGAACCGGATGACAGTTTTCAGGAATGGTGGAGGAAGCAAAGCAAAACAACAATCTTCTTCGACGGTGCATCCAAGGGAGATC
Organism: Pinus albicaulis; assembly: GCA_034641835.2. Classification (NCBI taxonomy): domain Eukaryota; kingdom Viridiplantae; phylum Streptophyta; class Pinopsida; order Pinales; family Pinaceae; genus Pinus; species Pinus albicaulis. Next base: position 744,802,666 of record CM076583.1, read on the forward strand.
CTAGGGTAGCAGGTGCATGTGGCGTCATCTACTCTCCGAACAGATCAAGAAAAGATAGTTTTTTTTGGGGACTTGGTCAACGCACAAATAACCAAGCAGAAATCCTTGGTCTCATAAAATCCTGCCATATTGTTCGAGATAGAGGCGTCAAATTTTTCCAGGCATTCAGAGATTCAGAAATCCTTATTAAAAAACTCAACTCGGAGGATCAATTTAACAACATTGTCCTCAATAAGTCTCTGCGAAGATTAAAATGATTTTTCTCGACTTCACCTCCTTCCAATTCTTCCACATCCTCAGAAGCTCGAACAGTGAAGTGGATTCCATGGCAAACAAAAGACGCCTTCTCTCTCCGGGATATCTTAGTATTAACAATGAAAGCCCTCTCCATACATGCATCCCTTAACCTAAGAACACTTTGTAACGGGAAGAAGACAAGATTCCATGTAATTCTATGTAACATTGGGTGATTAGGCCTCGGCCCAACCAAACCCCTTCAATAAATAAAATATACCCATTTCAGTTAAAATAAAATAAACAATAAAGCATGTTTCTTCAATAAAATTTGATTTCAAACAATATAATTTTATGTTTCTATATTTAGTAAGCACTTCATGTTCCTAAAAGGTTTCAGTTCAATGTTCCAAAGAAGATACAAAAAGTTCATATTACAAATGTCAAAGGTTACAAAGTTCAAAAGAATGAAATACATGCTACAAAAACTCTTGTGGGGTCCATCATCACTCAAAGGGAGTCATCTCATATTTATAAAAGGGCCAAAAAGTCAGAAATAAATTTCATTTTCACTCTCATTTCCTCTCATCATCGAGCTCATCCTTAATTTGGTGAGAAAATGCATTTTTTTTCTCAATTGGAGAAATTTTGTAGTCGCTGCCCATAGAAGCGTTGCGATGCACATCTGGAGGAGGCGTTGCGCATAGGAGAACTGCGCTGCACATGGGGTAGAGTTGCCCAAATTTTCCAGTTAAGAACCAAAATCAAAATTTTCAAACTCCATTCCAAAATTTTCACTCTCCTAACTTCATAACAAGTAAGTGTATTCAATTCCATACCCTCTCTTCCTTTGCAAACCAAGAAAAAATCATAAGCCTAGTCCCCTATGGTTTTGTATGAATTACATTTTTTTGGTTTACAAATGATGAAATGATGCTTTGAAACCCTAGTATAATTGTCCCTACACCTATGTTTGCAAGTTATTCATCATTTCCATACATCACAAACCCATTTCCCTTGATTTTTCATCATCTCCCTATAAACCCTAGCCTTATTCTACCAAATTGGGCAATTTCGCTAGCTAGCACTGTGTTTGAATTTCCTAGCTCATTTCCCTTCATTTCACTCCCTAAATATTCCTAATACCCCTACCCATCTCCCTAAATTTTCCTACTCCCATCTCCCTGTGCCTAACTCCATCATTTTATCCCTTTACTCACTTTTCCATGTTTTTTCCGCTCCTATCATCTAGGGTTTGAATCATGGAAGGAGATTATTCACCATCATAGAAGAGAAAAAATCACAAAGGGGGGCAGATACTGAGGTATGAGCCCTCAAATTGCAATGAAATCACTTCCTCACCCTTCATCCAAAAATGCTTTGAAGATGTCAATTGCCCAGGGTTTTGTCAAAGAGTGGAGGAGGTAGGTTACCATGAGCAACTTATAGATTTGTTTGCAACCAATTTGAAGGGAGAAAAGGCCACCATTGCAAGGATTGATTTCACATTTTCAGTTTATGCCATCTCTCTTGCTACATGTATATCAAATCATGGGTAATATTGGTTCAAAGGCATGAACCTAGACCTTGAGTAGTACAAACCCTTCATAAAATCATAGTACAAAGAGACTCATTCTCATATTCTTCCATTTAGATAATTTCTGGAGAGGTATGCACCATTGATGAAGGTTATGATGAAATTTTTCACATGTGAGGGTAGGTTTTCCATATTGTACCAATATCACATCAGACTGCTCATGCACTTCACAATGGTAAAGTCCCTTAATTTATGCAATTTCTTGTATAGGAGTGTGATAAATATGGCTGAAAAGGTGAAAATAATGAACACATAGCATTACCCTGGCCTCTTTCACCATAGCTTAGTGAATATCATAGTTCTCCATCAGTTGGCAGATAAGAACATAGCATGGGATACCTTCATTGAGGTAGCCTTACAGATGCACACAACTACTGCACCAACTCAACAACAAAACATATCACCTGCCATGTCATCACAGCCTATGGAGGTGGGATCATCAAGAAAACTTGTTGAAGTTTCAAAGAGACCTAGGCCTAAGATTACTCTCACCTATTAGAGAGGTAGGAGGATTGTGTTTTCTACTTGGAATGAGGAAGGGGCCAAGCCTACTTCACTACAGGGATCACCATCAGCACAACATGAGACATCCATACATGATGAGGAGGAACATGACTTTGACTTAGTTGACTTGGAGGAACATGATGAGCAGGAAAACTTGGAGAGGGTAATAAAATACAATAATGCTCAGATCAAATATCTCGAAGACAACTTGGCAAGGGAAAATTTTGTCATTTCATTTCTAGAGAAAGAAAACCAACGGTTGAAGACAAAACAATTGATTTTGGAGAAAAGGTTGTTTGAGGAAAGAAAACATGATAATAAACGCAAAGTAGTGGCTGAGCATGAACAAAAGGTGAAGAGGAAGATACCAAGAACCATGGGTCTCAAGAAGTCACTGCAGAAATAAAAAGAGCAAAACCCTAGAGATGAGGAGCTCACTTTTGAAGAGAGGATTGCAAATAAGATCAATGAGGACAGGGAAGGTCAATAATCACTTGGAAAAGCTCCTTGACAAGGCAAACCATTAGAGAAATTTTGAGGTCTAAAATGGGCCTCCTAAGAAAAATTTACAACCAAAATAAACTTTATAAGAACTAATAGGATTCAAGATTATGGTGTCAACCATGGGGGATGATTTACCATTTTTGGAGTAAAAAAGTAAAAGGATTAAAAAATAATAAAATAATCAAACTACTTTTTCAACTTATCACCGTAAGGTTTTACTCAAATTTCAAGAGGGAGTGCTCGTTGGATGCAAAATTTAATTACTCATCCAAGGAGTACCCATGTTGCATACTTTCTATGGACCCTAATACAAGAAAAATGAGAAATACATGAAAACACATGATTTCAATCACATTTTTCATGTATTTCTCATTTTTCGTGTAGCAGGGTCCATCGAAATTATGCAACATGTGTACTCCTTGGATGAGGAATCAAATTACGCATCCAATGAGTGTTCCTGCTCAAAATTTGAGTAAACCCATAGGGAGATAACTTTAAAATACAAGTTGAAATGGTAGTTTTTTTCTTTTTTCCCTCTAAAATTTGATTATGTAATCTAATCGTATTCTATTATTTCTACTATTATTTTATAATTTCCTTAGGAATCCCATTTTAGACCTCAAAATTCCCCTAATGAGGGATATTAAGATTCATAAACGCATGGTTGCAATTGCAAGACAAGCTTAAGCAAACCCTAATCAGCCAAAAGGAGAAGGGTAAACTTAATTTTCTTTTTTATGCCTCCATTATTGCATAGTACATCTCATTCGGCACTTCTGGACCAATTTTGGGAAGATTTGGAGCAAATTTTGTTTTTTGGTGAAATTTGGTGCAAATTCAGAAAATTCAGAAATTTCACTAGGTCTAGAATCGCAGCGATTTCCTTGAGGCTCCAAATGGCATAATCTCAAAATTTATAGAAATATTTTGGCCTCCTCTCAAAACCCATTTTCTCATATTTTTCATAAAGGGCTCATATTTTGAGAAAAATGAGAAAAAGGGGTCAAAAATCAACATTTTGCCCCTCTTTTTTACAAGCAATTCGCACCTAGAGACACCTTGGAAGAATGACTTTTTGAAGGCCTTCCCATGGGTCATTTTCAAAATTTAAAGATGTTCTGGAAACTAGACAGACATGGCTAGTTTACCTTTCTCTTATATTTCATTTTTTACTTTAGGAAGGTACCTAAAAATGGCCTCCAAGATTGCATTGCGCATCTGCAATTTTCTGAGATTTTTGTAAACTTTTCACTGTGTAATTTTCTCCAATTTCCAGTTTGACTTTTGTAAAAGTTAAAAATTGAAAGTAGATGAATTTAAAGGTAAAAATGTAAATTTAAATGGTAAAATTGAGTTTAATAGGTTTCTTATGCTCCATTTATTACTTTGAGGATATGTCTCTTGATGGTTAGATAAAGGAGGAATTTGTTGTGTAACCTCCCTAGTGAGTAGCAAACTTCAGATAGGTGCATGAATTTGACTTTATTGCTAGAAAATTTGACCTCCAAGGGAGGATTTCGACCTCAGTAGCTACATGAATCCTTTTTTAATCATTTCCAGGGGTTGGAATCTTGGACATTGAGCTAGTGTATTTTAGTTTGACAAAGTAATACAATGAATATAGAGAAAAGTTGTAGCTTAAAATAGTGATTCATGTGGTGAGCTTGTATGGCTATGTTTCTCTTTTGTAAGTCACTCCATTGAATGCTTTCTCTTTCCATTACATATCTATTGCTTTCACTCATTTTCTTTAAAGGTTTTAAGCAATATTCATGAGTAATACATGCCCTGTTTTGATGAGTGATGATGTTGTGTTTATTTTCTTCTTAAGGAATGAATTTATATTTCTATGCATGTTTCTAATCTCTCTGTTAATCCTACATTATAACCATAAATAATAAAGGGTAATTCAAGCTTACCTACCTTGCCCCTTTATTCCCCTGCAATCTTTTCTCTTGTAACCCTACCAGAGTTTCAAGCCTAGCTCTAAGGGTCCATTTTCATCCAGCACAAAAATCCAAATCAACCAAAATACTAGAGCCTAAAATATTTCATGATCCAGTAAATTTGGCTGTGATCTCATTGATAGAGCCCTCTCAGCCTAGTAGGGCTAGCTACTAGGTCAAAGTGGTATGTGGTTACCTTTGTTGGTCTCCTTCTCAACCTTCGGAGAACTGGTGGAGTGCTAACAGATAGAAAGAGAGAAAACATAAAGGATTTCTTCACTGTAGCAGCCCATGGGTCACAAGTCTCATTTATTTATACTTACATTCTTTTTCATTTAAATAAATAGAGAACAAAACAACCTCACCTTCCAGTTGGGTTTCCCCCAAAAGGGTTTCCTAGGTCATATCTTATGTTCTTATGGTTGTGAGTGATTGTATTTGTGTATATTATCGATTTTTTTGTATTTCATACATTGCATGCACAATAATAATGCAATAATTAATGAACCCATAAATATAAGGAAAACTTCACCCCCATAGTGTAGATTTCCAATTTTCACATATATTTTAGTAGACTTGTGACGAACTATCTAGTGGAATATCCACGATAATTTACAAATCAATTTGATAGGGTTGTTTGGAGAGACATATATATGACTAATGCGTGTTAGAATATGTCTCTAGAACCACCTAATTCTTCTCCAGATACTTGTAGAGGTGAAATGGGAACATGTAGCAATAGTTTATTCAACTCTTTGTGAAATTTAATTATACTTATATCTAGAGGCACTAAGGAAAGTGAATGAGGGAGGGGGGGGGGGCGGGTTTGGGGGCCGGGGGAGGGGGATGTAATACCCTTGAGTTAAACATTGAATTGTAAATGAATATGTACATATTATACTTAAGGTTGGTGAGCCTATACATGTTAATTAGGTTGGTTATCTTATAAATGTTAATTAGGTTGGTGAACCAGGTTCTATTGGGGCCTACATTCTTATGTCTATAAGTGTATTGGGCTTGTGGGCTAGGGTATAGGTATGTTGTGAGACTGGAGTGCTTGTGTGGTTATGCCCAAGGGCCTATTATCTAAAAGGCTGGTAGGCCTAGCTGATGTAACCTATAAATTCTTATACACTAATAAATGACACCATGGTTGTAGACCATGATATGGAAAGAGTATAGGGTGGTAGGACACTACAACGGGGAAAGGTAAGGAAGAAGGACCAAGGAATGGTACCTAAGTATAAATAAAAGGTAAAGAGAGGAGAATTATTATTCAGCCTTCATTTCCATCAAAGGAAATCGAGAGGTGACTATGGTTCAAGTTCTACTAAATAACAAGAGGATCCCTTGCTACCATACCTTGAGGACCCTAGGTGGGTTTGGGTACAATTTCACTTCTCCGTAGGTTTCCTTGTGGAAGGCAGGATCCCTTGAGGGAGAAGTGTAGGGACATGTTTCCCCATAAGGGCCTTGAGGTTACCTAAAGACCGCAAAGGGCAGTTGGAAGTCTTGGAAGCCACAAGCCTCTAACACATCCTTAACAGGATTGAGTAGAAAACCTTGGAAGGGTACTACCATAACGCGATGGTATTTTGGTGGAGAGAAGGGGGTGCAATACCTTGGATTTTTTGGGATGATGGGGGGTGTGAGACTATTTTTCAGAGTTTACTAGGGTTTGGTACCTTGGTGTTAATAATGGTTAATACTATTTATGTACCTAAATTTAGGTAAGTCATTGTATCTATATATTTGTGGCCCTGACTCAAGGGTGACCCCCTACTGAGATATTAGGAGCAACACATTATATGTCTAGGTGGAACATCCAAGGTCTACAACCAGTCGATGGTTTTTACTAGATAAGTGTTCTAACATATTACTTTGTTGTATATTTGTTGTTGTTTATTGTTTATTTATGCAAGTTTTGGTCATTTTATATGCTTTTTGTTATTCTAGTGTGGCAAAAACATTATAGTTTGGTGTCATTGCCCTAGCTAGGTGGCTTGGGGTGTTACATTTCTTAAAATATTGAACCATAATATAGAGTCCATTGTCATAGTAGTGTATTCCAATTCTTCACCATGGAACATTTTAGAATGATAGTATATTATCTTACCTCCATTCATAAAGGTTACTCCCATAGGATATTCAATTGAATCCATGTCCACTTTGAAAAGCTTATGCAAATTAATTAATGCAAGAACCATTATAACACACCCTAGACACCCTCTTGGGCATGTGTCAAATAAATTCAACCTCTATATAAACTAAATTTTTTAAAATTACTTTTAACCTTTCCAAATAATTCTTTTATACAATAAATAATCTATATTGGATCATTATATTTTTTTCCATCCATCTTGATGCATTCAGAGTGGAAAAAGTGGAGGAATCATCTCACGGGACAATTTTTACCAATGAGACCCAGTTTGGAAAAATGGGATATGAAACCTTCTAGGAGTGTTTTGAGGTATCAAATGATGTTTTTTTGCTTTAGCACTGCACGGTTTCATGTTATTCTACATACAAATATCTTTCCAACAGCACAATAAGCGCACTAATCAGAGTCTATATGTGAAAGTTATGCGACTGAGAAATTGACCTTCATGTTTTCATACCCATAATTCGGGAGGATGCCACGTCAAGCACCATTATTCATGGAAAAGGGGCTATAAATGTGATTATGATGTAAAGGACTCTATAAATTTCTATATTGTAACTCTAGTTAATATTTGAGGTATTCAAACTTAACCACTAGTAAGCAATCCAGTTGTGTTATAACTAGGCCACTGGGAGAAAGAGGCATTCCATTTTTTCAAGTCCATTTGTTCCATAGGTAAGAAAAAATATCCAAGAGGGATAGGAGGTAGAGCACACATAGAGGATTTGTGCATTGTAGCAGGCCACAGGCCACACACCATACTTCTTTGTACACACAACCATATTTCCAGGCATAGAAGATGTAATACCCTGATTTGCAGCTTTTATGTTTATGTAAATAAGACCAAGGTCTAGGTGAACCTATGGAACGATTATGTTGTTGGCATAAATATTTTAAATTAATAATTATTTATTAAAGTTATGGCAATTTTGCAAAGACAGTAATTGAGATCAAGAAATTCTTATCCACGAGGATAGGATAGTATTTCAAACTTTCCCAAAATTCTCCAAAAAAACCCTTTGGAGGAAAATAAAAATACTAAATTAGATTGGAGAGAAATATCTAAGAAAAATCCCCAGTAAAAAGGAAAGTTACTGGGAAGAGGTAAGAAAAATTGCGCTGAGGAAAAGCCAGTTTTAAAGTAAACTTTTGTGGAAAAAATAAAAGTAAAGCCTAGGCTATGGGAAACAACAGCCCATAATAACAGGACAATGTTATGGAAACTTGTTGAGGAAAGTGGACTTAAAAGTGCCATCACTAGTGTGATAAGAGGTTTCCAACACTGGGGAATATTGATCTCTGCTCAGGGGAGAGCTCTAAGGAGAAGCTCATGGTTGGGAGGAAAATTCGTCCTTACAAATTGGTATGCTGCATGTTGATATTTTATATTTATTTACCTATGTTTTATTAAGGGGTTAGAGTAGCATCTTATCTAAGTTAAAAGACAAAATTTTACCTTTTAAATAAGGGATGTATGTTATGTTAATTGCCTACGCTTGATTAATAATATCTACAGTATTAGTAAATGTGTATTGTATAGTATCCTATATGTGTATTGTACAATGTCATATATGTTTATTGCATAGTGTAAGTATTGTAGTAAATATAGTGTCAATACTGTAAAAAAAACTAAGGTGATGTAAGTGGATGTTATTACAGGTTGTATAATTATCAACCCAAAGGGTTATGCTTAGATAGTATTATTGTGTACTTCTTCATATAGGTATCAAAGTGTAGTAAATAAGACAACATGTATCTAACGAATGAATGAGAGACAGAAAGCGGAAAGTACAAATACATTTAGGTATAAATTATGGATACATAAACCAGTTATTAGCAAACTAACCAAGTAAACCATTATCGAAAACAAGAGAATTCTGGAGATATACACATAACATATGAAAGGACTCAAAACTGAGGAATTCATTATAACATGTGAAAGTCAGATACAATAACATATATACTTCCATCATGAATAGGATGAAAAGAAAACAAATTAACTCATAATTCCAATTATAAAATATATAATTTGTCTAAGTACAATAATCCTTGAACATCCTTGAGGTATTTCACCGTCATAGGTAATGACTAAGTGAAAAAGAGGAAACATTACATCAACTTAAATAATTTTCAAAGGCCAAGCATGGCGTGGACATATAAACTCTAATAACACATGTCTAGGCTATGTGCCAGAAGGAGAGCCAGGGCGGAACAACATGTTACCGACCTGAGAAACAATATAGATGATAAGCATGGGCAGTGAGGAAAACAGTAGTGTCACGCAGACCAATGAAAAAACTCACAAAGCATACCTGTAAAAGAATAAGGAATGCGAGAGTTAGGGAAAATCAAATAGACTAATTAATAAAAAAAGCATTAATTTGCACAATACAGGAATATGTCTTACCTGAGTATGATGGCATGCCCTTGATTGCTTCACCTATGCATAAAAATCACATAATGTTGTAAGTAAGGTGGTCTTTTAGCATGTACACAGAAAAATAATAAATGAGGAAATAAACCGTAACTTGATGTATTGAAACTAACCTGAATGTGATAGGATGTCCTCTCCTTCGACAAATCTCTGGATCTGAGCCAAGAGTAAACATGGGTGGCAACAACCCATATTAAACTCATATTATAAAACGAAAAACAATACATATGATAATAATTATAATAAAAAAGTAAATACACATCAGTAATTAAAAAGTGGAATAGACTGAGAAGAAAAGGGATTGTGCCAAACCTCAATGAGAAATCCAGTCTGTGTTAAGAGACTGCGTGAATACCTTAGGGGAATAACCCCCACAAAGGTTACGCATTCTTCCTTAGCAGTGGGGAGGGAAAGAATAACCCAGAAATTCTTACGCAACTGACATGCACAGTACAAGAAGGAAAAAAACCCATTTTGATATATAACTCTATGAATAAGTATAAGAGAAATACTTAGAAGAAAATTAAATTATGGGTGAGGCCTTAACCGAGAATGGTATGAATAGTACATAAGTTAACTACAGTCCTATTGAATATAACCAGATGAAATCAAATATATGAGCAAGATATATATATATATATATATATAGTATATATCATCATAACTCAGAAAATTATATGAGTAAAATCTATTGTTGTCTATGAAACGAAATTGCAAAATGAAAATCCCAGAATTAAATTGAAAACAGAAGATAGTCCTTACACTATCCTGCAATTACTATTCAAATTAAATTAAATCAGCACCTACAGGATGAGGAGGTTACCCTACACCATACTATCATAATAAGACATAGAAATTAACAGTGTATCGTTAGGACGAATAAATACGACATACATTATAAGTTAAAAGAAATTATAATTAAATGTATTATGGAATTATGCAAATTCGAAATAGAATCAAAGGAATTTTAATATATTTTTCAAATGCACAGAATTCATATGAGTAAAGGAGAGAAATATGAAAAACTCTCATGAAGAGTTATCATTCTATGCATGTTGTGTACAGAAATCAATAGCACCATCACAAAACCCGAAACTATTATAAACAGAGAATCGCAATTATATGAGGAACGTAATACAAATGAACAAACCAGCAAGCTAATAAACAGAGGACTGGAAGGGGACAGAGCTACGTTGAACCAACCTATGCTAATTGCATGATTAAACCCATAACCTAAAGATTAATTCTTTGAAAAGGTCAGCGTATACTTATAACAAAGAGTCGAACCTAATCATGGCAGAGTGGTTGTATATAATGGAAACATTTAAAATGCCAAACCCAAATTGTAACCAAAAACCCCAAAATTTGCTCACTATTCGTAAGATGGGTTATGCATCAGACAATGCATAAAACTGAAAGGGCTCAAAGGATTTAAATATATATGCTAGTAAAATCAGAGACCAATGACAGAAGGGGGACTCGAAATCGAACAGATCATTCACAAATTTGGATGCGTAATGCAAAGCCCAGAAAATTCTGGTTAGGGTAGGCACCCAAAAACCATAACTAAAATAATAAATTTCATATATTTCTAAACTAGGAAATTAAAAGTTGAGCCAGAGGGAAATGGTTGAACCCAGAAGGCGAAACGAAGAGGAATTACCTCTTATGTGAAGAATTGGGCAGGAGGGCTGCTAGTTTGTATTCAAACGAGTGCCATCGAAACGCTATGAGGAAGAGGTATTTACCCAAACATCTTTGCACTGGAGGCAGAGAGATCCTCCCTACAAACACACAACAAACCCACACTCATATGGGCATCATAAAAAAAATTAAATTCAACCCAATCTTCCAAAAGCAAATACAGAGTAGAGGGTACTTGTGGCAAAAGCGGGGGTTGGCCATGCTAGGGGTTACCTGCATGCAAAAAAAACGACATTAGAGCTCTGTAATGAATATTAAAAAAAAAAAAAAATTCACTCAGTTATACTATCAAAAGCATGATAAAACGCAGAGAAAGAATATACCATGAAACCCCTTACCTGTGAGATCATGGCGACATAGAATCAAACTCTGTTCATAGCCAACATGTGAATATTAGAGGTTTTTTGTGCAGAGATAAATCGATCCATGATGCCTCTGAAGAATTGAGTTATAGGTCTAGCTATGGAGGCATAGCTCTCTTAGACCAGACGACAGCAGTGCATGCAAAGAAATGACGAAATGAGGCAGAGTTTGGGTGGCTTAAACCCTTAGGGTTTCAAAAAATCCTTTGAGCCGTAGATCTGCTCACAAATGATCTCCATCATCCATATGTGGCCTCGAAAAGGGCGAGGTCCATGTGAGGGCACATGGCCCCTGCCACTGGGCGATTGTTGAGTGAGACAAGTCATCAGGTAGGGTCGAATACTTTGAATGCGAATGAGGTGATGTGAGGGGTGTAATACCCTTGTGTCAAAACCATAGAAAAACCTTCGTATGGGTATTAATATTATGGTAGACCATATATATGGTTAATATGAGTATTAATGTTGTGGTAGACCCTATCTACGTTGATATGGGGAGTAGGGGTGTTAAATACACCATAGCTAAGCTTAATACATTGAGACATTAGTTAATAAAATCAATAAGGTTAGGGTAGAGTATAGATTAGGATTTAAAAAGGGTAATGTATGTGAGGGATAAAAAGGTAATTAAAGGTTAAAGGATAGGTTAGAAATGTTAACCTATAACAAGATAATGTAAATAAATAAATGGCTAGAACTCTTTGACTAACAAGGATCCAACCTGTTCCGACTGTGTAACTAGGAGTCTTAGTTAGAGATAAGAGTTTGAATTAGAGGACTACTGTAACCATAGAAGATATGTTGTTGGATTAAGATGTTAAAAGAGGGATGATGACCATTACAACATATAAATACCTGATTTAAAAAATAAAATTAAAATTAAAATTAAAAAATAAAAATAAAAAAATGGAGACATGGCAGAAGAATAACGGAGCAACCTCACCTTCTAGCCGGGTTTCCTCCAAAAGGGTTTATGAGAGCATATCTTGTGTCTTATGTGTGTATGTGTGATATTTTATTTTTCCCTTCTCTATTTTTTGCATAATTTTAATTCACGTGCATGAACTATTTACAATAAAATATATAGATTTAGAAATTTAATAAAACTGTAATAGTGTAGAATTTCAAATCTTAATTATAATATTATCAGTTCTATTGTGACGAATGGTCCAGGGGAATATCCACGACAATTTACGGATCAATAACTAATTATTCCCAATAAAGTTCTAATATCGACTATAACATTTTCGACTATTTAATACTAATTATGTAACAATACAAACACGTAGTTTAAGCTTTGACACCACTAGGTAATAATATGCCTTGTATATGACACAATTATGCAATCCTAATGATATGTAATTCCATGCATAACAACGCATATGTACAAAATAATAATATGCAAGAATATATAAGTGAAATTATAAATTACACATTTTACCCAACATCAAAATCACACAATAAGAACACTTGTCTTTTATAAAAGCACCAACTATCTACACACTTCAAATGTTCCACACAACCATAGTGTTTGGCGGACAAATCTCCTCCTGCGGACAAGAAAAATCTCCCTATATTTACAAATAAAATATAGAATGAACGGGACAATGCATACTATATTTCTCTAGTAAAGTTTGAACGACACTTGTTTAATGAAATATGTATTCACTTAAATCCAATTCATGCTTGATTTCTAGCTTCAAGTCAATCTCAGAACATTGGAACCAGTAACAACAGAGATAAACATAAGGATCAAAGCATGCTATGGATGAATAAAATTAAACAAATACTAATCAGAAGATCAAGGAGCTTTGCTAAAATGAATGCAAATAATAACTAAATCATGTGACAAAAACAATATGTATTGTATTAACAAATAAGAGGGAGAGATTACAACCAAATCCTTGATGTCATAAGCCTCCACTCAAAGATCTCCAATCCTTCCTTTACAGACGTGGCTTCAACCTCATTGGACCACATATGGGCATAAACCAAGTACTTCAAAAGCCAACCCCTTCCCCTTTGATCTGCCTTGTATTTATAAGAGAGGAGAGGAGGTTGGAGATCCATTTTCCATGGGATGAGATCCACAAAAATGGGGAATATGTTACATAATGAGTGGGATTGCATCAATCAATATTGGGGATGAGGTCCAAATATGTAGGGGCTCAATTCCATGTTTTTGGGATAAGATTCCTCAACAAGGCTTCTACAATTTACTTTTTATTTGTACTCATGTATAAAGGGCATTGCACCTTTTGATCCATAAAAGTGTGACAATGCTCGCAGGTTGTAATGATTCAACATGTGTCGTCATAGTTTTTTAATGAGAAACTGACAATGACTGAAATTAGGGTTTTTTCATAATGTAATCTAGGATTCTTGTAATTCTTAGAATGGTTTTTCTTTCGACTTTGTATGGGATTATAAAAAAAGGGTTCATCATATAGTGAGAGATCTAGATTTGTGGTCATTTGCCTAATGGTGAAAAAATGACATGTAAAAAAATCCCCCCCTAAGGTGCAAAGTGAGAAATTGTGTATGAGGACTGAAGTGCTTTATCGTGTGAAATTTCAGATCAAATATCAATTGGTTTCATACGTAAAAATAAACAATCAAGGGTTATATTACAATATAATCATGAAATCATCTCTGAGGTAGGCATTCACATACTCAATATAACATATCAACAACTCTAGACATAAGCATGGAAATGTGCAAAAATCCATCTGAACAAATCAAATTCATGGCCACCAAACACACATTGTGAATCCATGCTTGGATAGAGTCAATATGAACATAGCCATCATCATACAGTGTGGATTTATATATCAGTCATGAAAACTCCACGCAGGTTAGATGGAAGGAACTAGATCCAGGGTCTTTATCACTACCACTCGATAGTATGAGTCTAACCATGTTAATGAATGAGTCGAAGTAGAACATGGTAGATGCCATATGATTATCATTCAATTATGAGGTTCATTAACAGATGTGAGAGGAACCACTAATAATGGAAATTGCCCTCAAGGTACACTAGTAAAATCTATAAAGTATGAATGAATGATCTGAAGTCAAACAGTCATAGAATATTTTGATCGAAGGCCAATTATGTAAACTTGCCATCGAAAGCAAGGAGACCTGTCGTTGAGGCATGCAAGATCCAAGGCACTAAAGGGAGTTTCTAATTCAGCATTCGATATAATGTGTTGAACTCGATAGGAAGTGAACCATCACAGGAGGGCCTTGATGTATCCCCCATCGATGACACAAAACATGTATTAATATTTTGAGTAGTAAAAACAAAGTAATTCGGGACCGAATCAAGGATTTCCGATGCGAAAGAGGTCTATAAGTACTACAAAATATTTTAACGTAGATTGAAGTTCTCTTAAAGATATTGGTGCACTATATGGAGTTGGTAGTGTTGACTCAATATGGGAACAAAAAATAGTACGAAGACTTTCAAGGAGGTGTGATAAAGAGATAGGAAATTGAATTTCCTAACCCAATCAGACATGAAAGTGAAGAAGTGTAATGTTCAAGAGTGACTTACTACCAAATATTGGCTCTATACACTGCTTTCCAAATTTTCCCCACCATTTCCATCAAGTACCTCTTTATTTTTACACAATCTTGAGTAGGATAGCATATGCTTGTAGTATAAGCTTATCCTTGAGATAAGTCATTCGAAGTATTTTTTAATGAACCTTGGGAAGGAGTGCTTCGATCTCATCATGATTAACGATTCCTACATTGTTTACGTTTTAGGAGTCTATTGAAGGGATAACTTGACTTCTTTTTCACATTTAGAGAGTTTGAAAAGGATATAAAAAGGAAACTACATAGGGTTTTTTTTCATACGTTTGATCCCCGAAGCCTGAAAAAATGTAAAATAATACAAGGGAGAACTCTTTTGACCATGATTGATCAAAGTATACATTTTTCATAAATAGTCTATGTAGTTCGTAAAAAGGGGTAAACATATACTAGGTAGACATTTCTTCATATACTTTTATGAGCATGAAAGAAACAAGTTTACTCAACATTTTTTTCATATTTCAAGAGTCTAAAAATGATCCATGTGGATATTGGTGGCCACCCACCTCTTCCACCTAGACCCCCAATCGATTTCATCTGTTTCTTTGATTATTGCAGCATTTACTATTTTTAGTAGTTTTCGGGTCATGAACTTCCATAGTTGTTTTGACCCCCTAAACAGCGTTTTTTTGAGGTCTGCATCAAGCCCATAGCCGTTGGAAATGTACTATGGCGAATCCTATATAACTCAGAGAGACATTTTCAACGAGGTATTGTATGTGCCAAACGAATATTATATGACCAAGTTACGACCCTGAGAAGTTGGCTGCCCAACTAACCCCAATGGGGCCCACAAACTCTTGGTGTTTCATCTCCTCAGGTTAGCGTTTTGTTTGTTTAGGAACTTCCTATGATGTTCAATAATAAAAAGGCCCTTGAGCCTCATTGTAACACAGTTCATAGGCATGTAGCCGCCACATCTCTTCTTAGAGATAAGCTACCATCGCCCGAGCTAGTTTATTTCCATTCTGTATGTAAGCATATTTCAGTTCTATGATATTAATCAAATGAAGTGTTATTTCTACTGCATCTTTGTATTTATGGTTATATCTGTATTTTGTTACATTCATGTTTAAGTTCGGATAAGTGGTATCAGAGTGGTATGCTCTTTCTCTGTTTTTATTTGCATGTCCCCAACGAGGTCATGGTATAAGGATTTAGGGCTCAAATTGGTTAAACCTTTTGCAAGGCCAACTTCGCAAACGCCAACGACCTCCCATGTAGGAAGAAAATAAAGACAACGGGGCAAGAGATCCTTTCAAAATATTGCTCAAAGAATCCCTCCAGCTATAGAGGAACACGATGATGGAATTTTTTTCCAACATCCTTCGGAAGCTACCCACAGGCGACGCATATTCTTCCTGCAGCCACTCTGGAAGCACCACTCCCTTTAAGGTACAAGTTAACTTTGACATCCCCCTATTTGAAGGTTAGATAGATGCGAATGTCATAGATAAATGGTTGAATCTGCTAGAAGGGTATTTATCGGTTCATGATTTTTCCAACTGTGAAAAGATTACTTTTGCACTCCTAAAATCCGCCCCCCACGTCAAGGACTGGTGGGAAACCTACTGTGAGAAGAGGGATGAGGGTGAACCCTCGCTATTTCTAGTTGCACCCACTTGGAATTATTTATGGGATGCCATCAAGGAGCAGTATTACCCTATCAGGAGCTATGAGGATAAATACATAAAGTGGACCGTGTTGTGACAAGGAAGGGACCCAAACATACCAAATTTCACAAATATTTTTCATACCCTTCGCATGAAGTTGGGTATCAAGGATTATGAGCGACATTCAGTACTCAAGTATCACGACTGTATACACAAATACATCCAGGATGAGATGGAGTTCCTGGACATCTCCTCGCTCAGTGTTGCCTATCGATACGTTGTCAAGATATAGTAGAAATTTAAACAAAATAAGTGAGACTTTGGATCTACGAATCTGAAGTAAGGGAAAGGCACCCCCAAACCATAGAAAAAAGGACAAAGAAAAGGCAGGGAGACCCAGGACAACCCACTGAAGCCGTAAGCAAAGAACAACGCCACGAATACAAAGAAGGACACATGAAAATGGTGTAAGTTCCATAAGAGCCCCACTCACAACACAAGTGATTGTCGGACCAAGCAGTCTATGGTGGCCGAGTTGAAGGCTTTTAAATTAGATGTGTGTTCTGACTCTGAGTCAGAACCCAACAAGGGGAATGACAAAAGGAAGAAGATTATTAATGCATATCCCAATGTCATCAAATCCACCACCAAGATCCAGAAGGATGAGCCCGAAGATCCCAAGGAGGGGGATCGCCTCTTCCACTCATAGATGTGGGTGAAGGGTTCTTCTCTATTGTTCATTGTCGAAATCAGGAGACAAAAGAACCTCATTTCAACAAATTTCGTGAAGCGACTATGCCTACAAACTACAACACACCTGCAGTCGCGAACCATCGAGTGGCTTCACCAAGGACGAGATCTGCGTCAGCTAGCAGTGACGCCTTCCCTACAACATCAAGCCCTTAATGAATGAGGTATTGTGTGATGTTTCTCCTCTTGAAGTTTGTGATGTATTATTAGGCCAACCATACTTGTGGAAGAGGCATGTTGTGTATGATTCTAGGCCTCGTATTGTTATTATTAATTTGGGAAATAAGTTGTAAAAGTTACCAGAGGTAGCACCACCTACCACCATCTCTTTTATCACTGTGAAACGATGCAGTAAGATCATTCCCCAGACCAGGAAAATTGTTTTCCTAATGATTTTCCCTTAGTGCAAGAAGAATATTATGGCCACGATCTCTAGATGGGGCTCCTCCACACGGCAGCAGCAGATGGACAAGGTCGTGTAAGAGTACAGGGACATCTTCACCTCACCCACAAAGGGCTGGTCCCCACGCCAGTGTTTTCAAAAACAAATATTTCTCTCGTTGTTTGTCACACATGCACACTTCAAATCGAATAGCTTCAAACAATTTGGGACCAAGATAATGCATTTGTCATCAAAGTTCCTTCGATCGCTAGTACCTAACACCGCACATGTTCATCGTATTCTTTCGCGTCGTTGACATCCGCATCTGGCGTACCCTGTACCATCGCTAACTCGTCCGTACTCGTTATTCGACATCGTCATTTTATTTTTATGTCCTTCCGACATTCAATCGCATCAACTTAACCGATCCTCACATCGTTTTCCATGCCTTACAGCTGTGTTCGATCCATGAGACCCACCATTTCTAGGATCCTGCCCAAATTTATTCTTGGGATTAATCATGCATGTCGCCCCACCTCACACCTCGAGATATAGTTGCATGCACTCCCTCTTCCCATATGGCTCGAAATTTTTCTACATGAGTGGATGCTGCCACTCCATGATCTTCTGCATGTGGTTGCTCCACATCTTGAGGTTCATTCTCACCTGCATGCAAATCCATCTCCCTCTCAAGGGTCAATTTCATGGCTTTCTCACACTTCCCAATGGTTGGAAGCTCTGTAGAAATCGCATCCACATAAACTCTATAGAGATTCTTAAATCGAATCCAAATCTTCTTGGCTTGCCATTTTTATTTGTGTCGCTAGAAAACTTTTCCTTCACTAAAAACAACATCATAGCCTCTATCCTCTAACATTGCAACTGAGACTAATTTTTTCTTCAAACCTGGTATATGCATTACATATTTTAATTGAAAGAGTTTACCTGACTGCCTCTAGAAGGTAATGGTACCAATACCGGTAGTACTGTACCTCCCGTCATCGCCCATTTCAATATACATCTGGAGATCCTTCTCCTCCAAGTTACTGAAAATTTCCTTGTCTCCCGTCATGTGAAAGGAAGCACCACTATCCAAGTACCACCCCGATCCCAATGCACTTGACACCATGCATGCGATCAATGAGAAGTCAACCTCAAATTGTGAGGCCAAAGCCTCACCAACTACAGATCCTCCAGCCCTCTTGTTCTTCTTCTTTTGTGGACAATTTGTGGCAAAATGTCCATGCTTATGACAGTGAAAACACTTCACCCTGGACATTTCGCGCTCCTTGCCATCTTCAGCGGCCTCAGATTTGGAATGGAATTTCTTCCCCTTCCCTTTCTTTGCCTTGGTAGCCAAAGCACAATCTTCTTCATCTTCATTCTTAGATGAATATCCATCTCTAGTATTCCATCTAAACTCGTCCTGCACCAAATCCAACCACAGTCGTTCCCAATATGTCAATTTTCCCTTCCATTGACAGATTCTTGATAACTGTGCCAACTCTTAGGGAGTCCTAGGAGAGCCAAGCTCACCAAATCATCATCAGTAACTGTTATTCCAATCTCCCCAGTTCATCCCGACATTGGACAAACTTTGTTAGATATTTTGGAATGGTGTCTCCCTTTTCCATCTTGATCTTCCTGAGTTTATCTTTGAGCGCCAATTTCCTATGGTCGTTGTTGCTTTGGAATATATCTGTCAAAGCCTTCCACATTGCATATCGTGTGGATTTCCCATGGAGTCTTGATACAATGTGGTCTCATACTCCCACCAACAAGATCCTCCTCGCCTTTTCCACTTTCTTTTTCCATGCATCAAGATTTACAGCATCTGCCACAACGGGTTAAAGAACATCAGTGTCAATGAATTCCTTTAAGCCATTGTCTTCGAGTACTGCCTCCATCCTGTCCTTCCAAGAAATATCGTTTGAGTTGCCCTCGAGTGCATACTCCAACCTCAAGCCATTGAAAGCCATTTCGATATTGAATCAGTTGTAGCACCAAGAAAGTCTTTCTGCAAATTCGAATTCTATTCAGTCACAAACTCAGCTCCTGCTTCACTTATGCAATTTCCTGTGCTCTGATACCATGTAGAAATTATACAACATGCATGTATATCTTGGATTCACCCAATCTAACAATGTATTAAAGTTAAATATTGAATATCTTCTACAAATATTTTACGGGATTAAAAACACAATCGCTAATCACATGAACATGAAGAAATATCAATCACAAACAACACAGATAATTTCTCGAGGAAAGCTTTCTACTCAAAACTCCACTATCTTCTATTGTATATTCCACAAGGAATCATCAAACAATTACATACAACTCTTCTCACAAGAGTCCTCCTGTATTCAGCTAATTATCTCACACTGATCCAGACATAATCGGGCCAATACTCAGCCAATTCTCAGCCTGTCTTAAGCCTGCCTTGCTCACACAGTTCATGAGGAAAGAAATCCCTATTCACAAGGAATTCCAGCCTTCCTACACTGCGCTGAGTATCATGGGCATCCTATGGTGTTTTAACTACATCTCGATAGCCTACTAATATCACAACTGATAGTTAACCTCCCTTTAACCTCTGTCTCAACTGGGTCTCCACCGGAACTGACATGCATGCAGCTAATAATAGTAAATCCTCAGTTGCATGTGATATCACTAATTGTGAATTAATTAATATTTAATTCACTTGATCTCTCACTAGTGTATCTAACAGTTACAACTAGCACAACTGAGTTTACTCTCTTAACTAAGATAAAATGATTACAACCTCCATTTAACTAATGCACCACTGCACTTCGAACTCTGTTACAACTAGAATTAATCTGCATGCCTCACCAACTACCTCTAACTCGAAATCCACTAGCTAATTGATCTTATCACACTCAGTTAACTATTACAAGTTATCATTGAGAATAGATTACAGTTTATTGTCCATCTTAACTAAGAGATAACCAAAATAGACATGGACCAAAATAACCCTGTGGACCCCACCCTAGTGTAGGTGCTTAATGCACTAGGCATGGGTGCTGAATGTTGTTTCCGGATGCCAATTTCATTGTTTCTTGTTGCAAACTTCAACAGAATTGTCGCAGTTTTGTTAAAAGAAAATGTGAAACTATAAATTGTCGCACTGTTTTCGAAATCAAAGTGCAATAGTTGTGAATACACAAAGAAAAAAATAAAAAATGCTCAAAAATGTCCAAAAAACAAGTTTTAAGAATCAAATTGCAATCACCAGAGGTACTAGAAGGCAACATAAGGCAAAGGAAGCCACTAAAGAACTAAAAGTTCCCTAGTGAACTCACCAAGTTTGTTTGGTGGACAAATATCGTCCTGTGAATAGAACATATTTCAATAGATTTACAAATCAAATCTAAAACAAACATTACAATGCATAATATCTTTCTCTAGTAAAGTTTGAATGAGACTTACTTGTTTAATGAAATAGGTCTTCACTTAAATCCTCTTCCTGCTTAATTTCCTGATCCACTTCAATCTCCAAAGACCGGAACCTGTAACAACATATGCAGACAAAATGATCAAAGCATACTATGGATAATAAGTTAAAACAAATAATAATCAGAAGATCAAGGAGCTCTGATACAATTAATGTGAATAATAAACAAATCATGTGAGAAAAATAATATATTTTTCATTAACAAATAAGAGGGAGAGATTAAAATCCATACCTTGATTTCATAAGGCTTTGCTCAAAGATCTCCAATCCTTCGTTTGCAGACAAGCCTTCAACCTCAATTGGACAACATAAGGTCATAAGCCAACTACTTCAAAAATCGACCCCTTCCCCTTTGATATGCATTGTATTTATAGGAGAGGTGAGGAGGTTGGAGATCCATTTTCCATGGGATGAGATCCACAAAAATGGGGAATAGTTTCCATAATGATTGGGATTGCATCCATCAATCTTAATTATGAGGCCCAGATAGGTAGGGGCTCGATTCCATGTTGTTGGGATAAGATTCCATAGCAAGGCTTTTATAATTTACTTTTTATTTTTACCCATGTAGAAAGGGTGTCACACCTTTTAATGCAGAAAGTGCGACAATGCTCACAAGTTGTAATGATTCAACATGCGTTGTTACAATTTTTTAATGATAAACTTGTGAAATTTACTGAAATTAGGGTTTTTCATAATGTAATCCAAGATTCTTTTAATTCTCACAATGGATTTTCTTCCAACTTTGTAAGGAATTATCAAAAAAGGGTTCATCGAATAGCGAGAGATCCAGATTTGTGGTCAGTTTCCTAATGGTGACAAAATGATGTGCAACACATGGACACTGCTATTCTAAATCTCCCAACATCAGGTTACCCGTGAGTTGGACATATGACTCAACTAGGGCAAGGGCTACCTAAGCTAACTAGGTCTACCACTCAACACAATGATATCAAGGATAAGGTACCAAACTCTAGCAACAATTCCAACTTAAAATTTCTCATTCCTCATCAACCTGAGTAATATAAGAAAGTGTATCCCCTTCTTTGTTTCATAGTAACTCAAGCAATACCACTCCCATTTCAGGGCCCTAGCATAGGCTATCTAGGAAGTCTAAGATCTTTGTACCTCTAGGATCTCAAGCTCTTATGATAGAGTCTTTAGGAATATTATATTCCTTGGCTTAAGGCCCCTTAACTAAGGCACCTTCCTTACTCTCTTAGCCCCCTCTCTCTCCCATTCCTAACCTTCGATACTCTCTTGTACAGATAATATGTAGCAATGTTGTATTTTATTATTATATGAGTGTGATTACAGTTTACAACGTTGAGCTCACTAACCTTTTAGCATATAGGATTTATTGCCTAATATCAGACAAGAACTCCAAATCCAATACATAAGAACTCTAACTCAAAACCATACTCACGCAGTAGCCTATAAAACATAAGGACATGTACAACCTAGGGTATAACATTCCCCTCCCCCTTATTTATGCATTTATTACAATGCATTGTATATGTATGTATAATTAAATCCCCGAAAAACTACAAATACTCCTCCTGCATGGAATCCTTGTGCTCGTACATAGCATCTTCAAAACCATGGTTGGCTTATTGGACCTTCCCATCTAATATATGCACCAAATGGACTTGGAATTTTCCCTCATGCTCCACTTGGATCACTGTCAATTTGATTATGTGGTTATAATCGAGCATGGATCAATTATGTGCTCATATCATTTCCAACCTTATTCCTTGTGCATAATAACAACACATTCAATATATGTAACATTAACCAATAATCTATAGCATATCATCATAGGGTGTGTTACCCAATTGCAACAATAATACAAAGTTTAATGATTCATAAACTATCGTGGATATTCCACTCGACAATTTGTCACAACAGATTTGATAAAGAGAATTTAATGAACTCTAAAATCTATACTATGAGGGTTTATTTTTCCTTGGATTTTGGAATTATTAAGTTATTTTTTACTACATATGTATGTAAAATATAAATATGTAGAAAATAGAGAACAAATAGAGCAATCACTCACAAAACCACAATAACACAAGATATGACCTAGGAAACCCTTTTGGGAGAAAATCCAACCAAAAGGTGAGGCGACTCTGCTCTCTCTTTCTAGACTGTAAATGGATGCAAGTAGAAAGGATTTAGACTTGTGGCTTGTGGTTGCTACAGAATCAAAATCCTCTTTGTTTGATCTCTCTCTTTATCCATTCTCAAATACTCTATTCATCTATGGAATAAAATGCACTCAAATATAATGGAACCCATTTTCCTCATACTAGCTTAGTTATAACACAACTCAATATCCAACTTAAGGACCCATTCGACCCTCAATATGAGATACAACACAAACTTCTAGAGTCTTCTTCATAGTGACAATGTTTCTAGCCTTTTTTCCATGAGTGATGAGGAATAATGTGCAATCTTCTTGAATCGTGATGGTAAATTTCTATAAGTCATCTTATGGGAGGCATAAATTTATCATACGAGTAATAACCAAAGGTGAAGATGGAAAATATCCAAAACAAGTTTCGAATGTTGACTTAGTAGTAGAAGTGTGGACTTATTTATTATATGAGTGTTGTATATATACTAGTATCCATCCCAAGCCTTAAGATGCTTTTGGTTGTAACCCCTCAAAAGTTTCACGAAAGTCCTATTCATTACTTGTGTTTGCCCATATGTTTGTGGATGGAACATTATAGACCTCTTCAAATTTGTATACATCTTCTCCCTGAGGGTAGTCCAAAATGCACTGAGAAATTTCATGTCCCTAGCTGGGTGCCATGGAGTGTTAAATTTCTTAAAATATTGAACCATAATATATAGCCCATCGTTATAGTAGGGTATTTCAATACTTCACCATGGAACATTTTAGAATAATAGCATATTATCTTACCTCCATTCATAAAGGTTACTGGAATAGGATATTCACTAGCATCCATCTCCACTTAGAAAAGATTATGTAAATTGAGTAATGCAAGAACCATTATAACACACCCTAGACTCACTCTTGGGAATATGTCATGGAACTTAAACTTCTATAGAAACTGAATTTTTTAAATTTACTTTAACCTTTCCCAATAATACTTTGATACCATAACTAATTATGCACGACAGAGCTCTAACCTCAACTATAACATTTTTGACTATTTTATAATAATTTTGTAACAACCCAAACACCCATTCTAACCTTGATACCACTAGGTAATAATATGCCATGTATTTGACACACTTACGCAGTCCTAGCAATATGTAATTCCATGTATTAAAAAACTGAACTTATAAATAATAAATTTTACACAACATCAATAGCACATAATAAGAACAATTGTCTTTTATTAAAGCACCAACTATCTACAAACCTTAAATATTCCACACAACCATAGACACTACTATTCTAGCTCCCTTAACATCAGGTTACCCCTGAGTTGGGGCTTTGAATCAACTAGGGCAATGGCTATCTAAGCTAACCAAGTTTCGAATTCAGCACAATGATAGCATGGCTAAGGTACCAAACTCTAGCAACAATTCCAACGTACAACCTCTCATTCCTCATCAACCTGAATAATAGAAGAAAGTGTATCCTCTTCTCTACTTCACAATAGCTCAAGAATACCACTCCCCTTCCAAGGCTCTAGCATAGGTTTTCTAGGAATTCTAAGAGCTTTGTGCCTATAGGAACTCAAAATCCTATTTTGGAGTCTCTAGGAACATTCAAGCCTCACACAATGGAAACCTATTCCCAATGATTCTCCCCCTAGGGACTCAACCTTCCCCATGAAAACCCATGAATAATTGTCCACCCAAATCCACTTAGGATTCATAAGGTAATAGGGTCACAATGCCTCCTTAGCTCACACTTAGGATACAAACCAAAGTAGTCAATCACAATGGTAAGAAAGAAATGTTAATTGAAGATTTTTCCGTTAAGCTCTTAGCTTAAATATTCATGTCTTCCTCTTTTAAAAGTGGCACATAAAGAACTACTACCCCCAACAACTTTTGAACCCGTCTCATCACCTGGGATATTATAATAAATTATATGATAATAATGAATTAGGAGCAAGGAATACAATATTATATTGTTTGGCTTAAGACACCTTCCTTAATCTCTTAGGCCCCTTTCCCTCTCATTCCTAAGCTCCCATACTCTCTTGTCTAACTTGGTTGTAGCAATGTTGTTTTTTATTAATATATGAGTGTGATTACAATTTACAATGCTAATCTCATTAGCCATTTAGCATACAATATTTATGGGCTAATATCACACAAGCACTCCAAACCCAATATGTACGCACTCCAACCCAAAAACCATATTCGTTCACTAGCCTATAAAACATAAGGACATGTACAACCTAGGGGTATTACATTCCCATCCCCCTTATTTATGAATTTTTTGCAATGCATTTATATCTATGTGTAATTAAATCCTCAAAAAGCTAGAAATACTCCCTTCTTCTTGGCATCCTTGTAACAGCCCTAGTCAAAATTCCATGTAATAAAGTTAATAAAGGAAAAATAAAAACCAAGGTCATGGGACACGCATTCCAAGCTAAATGTTGGGCAAAAAATCCTAGTGTGGGTGTTCATTTGGTTTATTAACGCTAAGGAAATTGGCAATGGAAATGGGAAAGGCATTTGAAAGGCAAAATGGCATTTTTGGAAATTTATTTATGAAAATAATGGAAATTAGGAGAAAAGGAAGGTGAAAGGTCACATGTTGCATGTGAGGAGGAAAATTAAGGAAATTGATGGAAAACTGAATAAATTAGAGGCCTCATTAATAAAAATGCTTCTGAGGATCAAATGGTACATTTTTTCAGTTCAGTTCTGGAGCTCTCTCTCTATTCTCTCTCTCTCACACGCTTGGACACTTCGATTTTTTTTGGAGCACTTCAGCATTGGATCAAGGAAAGCAAAGAAAGGACCAAGAAGTCAAAGGGAAACAAATATCAAGCAAGGAAGAGCAGGATCAAGCACCTAAAGTAGGATTACTTGATGGTATCGATTTTCATGTGTGGTTTCCTTGCTTGATTTGGCATGCATGTTTGTATTTGGTTCCCTTATTTCCATTGGGATGGTTTTTTCTAGGTGTGACAGTGTTTTTCTACCTTGCCTTTCCATTTCTAGATAGCCATAGTGTGATGGGTTCTCTTGTATTTGTTTGAGCTCGACTTCCGGATGGTTTCGAAACTGAGTGAGGTGGTCTCTGAAATAAAAAAAGACATGGCCTAGGAATACCTGGACCGGAGAAGGTGGGATTACAATAAATTCAGACTTTGTGTGCCTCAGTAGGCGTAGGAATCCTTGACCTGTGAATGGAAGTATATACGGTAAAGCCTAGAGGTGTGTTCCCTTGATCAAGCCTAGGAATCCTCGACCGGTGAATGGCGAGATATACGGTAAATCCTGGAGGGTGGAGTCTCGTTTAGGCCTAGGAATCCTCGATCGATGAATGGAGGGATATACGGTGAATCTTAGAGACTGGGAGGTAGGAAAATTCCTCACGATGTAGGTGGAGAAATCTGGTGGCATCCATGCTTGTTTAGGGCCTAGTTATCTGGTGGGGAGGTAAGGCATGAGGAAATCTGGTTTGACTTAGTTTTGAGTCCCACATTCATTCTTGGAATATGGAATGGGGGTGATTGGTTGAAAGAGATATTTGGTTAAGCTAATCTATGGTCGGGCGGTTCATGGAAGTCCCATACCTAGTTGGATTTTAGATTCATTAATAAGAGCTTCTTCTCCTTGATATTTCATGTGTAAATGTACTGGCTTATATGTGGATTTTATGATTGTTATATCCTTTTTATTTCTGTTGATGATATGTTGGTTATGAGTATGTTTTATGACAAACTTTATGTATTAATCCCATCATGTTTTGATTAGCCATTGAATGTATAATGAATATATGTCCTAATAGATAATAATGCAACTATTGTGATAAGACAACAATGCTTCTTTACGAATCTCAGATAAGTATGAGACCCATGCTCAGATCTATTGTTATGACCTATATCTTTCATATTTGTGACATGTTTGATGAAATGCTTGTCATGGCTAGTAGGGGTCAACTCAAGCACTTGTATCAATGTTTTCAGTAGTAGTCTTGTTTCTAGGTTATTATTCACTTCTGGAAGTTTCATGGAGTTTTGGGTAGTGGCCTGAGACCTAGCCCTAAAACATTTGCTCTGAATCTAGGGTCACTAGCACAGAACTACCTAGAAAATACCACAGTCATTGGCATGCCTTGTTGTGGGAGCAACTGGAAGGCCTCATTCACATGCATGGCTTGTCATGGGAGCGGCTGAGGGTCCAGATCAATAAAATGTCATGTCTCAGGGATTGGCCTCCTATAAGTGTTGTTTGGCTCTTGAAGGTTCTATAGCATGTGTGGAAGGCCAGTTTGATTTCGTTACATCGGTTCCACTTCCTTAAATGTACATAGGGAGTTGAATCAGATGATAGTAGCCTCTAGTCACTTGTTTACCTAGTGGACCAGGTAGCTTGGGTAAATGTGGGAGGAGGGTGTTACAATCCTTATGTTCATACATAGCATCTCCAGAACCATGGGTTGTTCATTGGACCTTCCTATCCAATATGCACACCATTTGAACTTTGAAGTTTCCCTCACGCTCCACTTTGATCACCATCAAATCAATTATGTGGTTATAAATGGGAATGCATGAACTATGTGCTCATATCAATTATATGATCAATTATGTGCTCATATTATTGACAACCTTATTCCCCATGCATAATAACAAAGCATTCAATACACATAACATTAACCAATAATCCCTAGCATATCACCATAGGGTGTGCTACCTAATTGCAACAATAATACAAAGTGTAATTATTCATAAACTATCGTGGATATTCCATTGGACAGTTCATCACAACATATTTGATAGATAAAATATAATGAACTCTGAAATTAATACTATTGCAGGGTTGATTCTTTCTTGGATTTTGGAATTATTAAGTTACTATTTACTACATATGTATGAAAAATATAAATATGGGAAAACTAGAGAAAAAATAGAACAACCACTCACAAAACCACAATAACACAATATATGACTTGGGAAACCCTTTGGGGAGAAAACCCAACTAGAAGGTGTGGCAACTTTTCTCTCTCTTTATAGACTAGAAATGGATGTAAGTAGAAAGGATTCAAACTTGTGGCCTGTGGTTTTCTACATAACACAAATCCTCTCCATTTTCTCTCTCTCTTTATCCACTTTCATCTACTCTGCTCATCTATGGAATAAAATGCACTAAAATAGAATGGAACCCATTTTCCTCCTATTGCTCGAGTTAAAACATATCCCAATAGCCAACTTGTGTTTAAATTTGACCCGTTAACCCCTCAATATGAGTCACAACTCAAACTTCTATAGTCTTCTTCGTAGAAACCATGTGGCTAGCCCCTTTTCCATGGGTAATGAGTAATGGTGTGGAATCCTCTTCAATCAAAATGTTCAATTTCAATAAGTTAATTACTAGCGAGGCATAACTTCCTCATACGAGAAATAATGAAAGGTGGAGGTGGAAAATATCCAAAACAAGTTTGAAATGTGGATTTAGAAGTAGAAGTGTGGACTTCTCTATTATAAGAGTGTTGTATATATACCATATTGTCATCCCAAGTCTTCAAATGCTTCTGATTGTAATCACTCAAAATTTGCACCAACGTCCTATTCATTACTTTTGTTTGTCCATATGTTTGTGGATGGAATGTTATAGACCTTTTCAATTTTGTCTCCATCTTCTCCCACATTGTAGTCTAAAATGCACTGAGAAATCTCATGTCCCTGTCTGAATTATGCTCATTGGGATGTTAAAGTGAACCTAAACATTCCTAATGAACGAGTTGGCTACTTTTTTCCCATTGATGGTATTTTTACTAGGAATTAGAACACACATTGTGTTGAACTTATCAACTATCATAAATCAGTAGTAATGTCCCTTCATGGTTGTTGGAAAGCCTCCCACAAAGTCCATCGAAATTATTTCCCAGAGACAAGTGGGTACATGAAAGGGATGATTTAGACCTTATTTCCTATTACTAGGCATGTTGGTACAACAAAGCATGCATATTCTTATGAACTTAGATACCTCTTCTTGCATCCTAGGCCAATATACATACCTCTGCAAGTTGGCCAGTGTCTTCCTTGCACCAAAATTCCCTGCAACCTAGGTGTGAGCCTCTCTCATCCATTATATTTGCTTACCTTTATGAACACATAATGTATCTAACTTGTAGAGTAACCCATTATGGATATGGTAGTCAATTGTGTTGTCACCATTGTATAAATGAATCTAGCTTTTCAACTACTAAAAAACCTCCTTGAAGTCCTCATATTTTGTATATGCCTCTTTGTATGCATCACAAGTGAAAGGCTCCATCTTCATAAGTGTTTCATAAACTATGATCTTTGATGTGGGTGGCCTTGAAAGCATGTTAAAAAACTTGTTTGTGTTTCCCTTATTATACTTAGTTACTAAATGAAACTGCTATAAAAACCTTATCCACTTGTAATGATTGGTTTGCTGTAGCTTACTTAGGGCCTCCAAGTATTATAGTGGTCAGTGATCAATTTGGATTATTTTCTCCTTTCCCACCTAATAGTGTTTCCACTTCTTAACAACTTGTACCAGGGCATAGAGCTCCTTGTCATAGGTAGGGTAGTTAAGAATCATCCCATGAAATACTTCATAATGGAAACATACAAGCCTTCCTTTATGTATCAAGGCCACACCCATATCATACCCACTTTCATTTATTTCCACTTCAAGGTGTCATTGCAAGTTCAGTAATTACAAAACTATTGTTTGATTGATCATCTTCTTTAACTCCTCAAAGGCCCTTTGCTAACCCTTTCCCAACTATAAACTCTTTCTACTAGTCTCATTTATCAAAGGGGCTTCAATGGATGTCTCTAAAAATATTGAAGCAATGCCCTTTCTTTCAAATGTTATCATCCTATTACTAATGTCTTAAACAAGCTGCAAAATTGTGGATATGTTAGTCCTCTTATTTAAATATTCTTAGGAAGACCAATGCTTGTAAATTGTTCTTCATATTCCTGGCAAGTTTTTTGAGATGAACTTAAATTGTTCAAATTTGTCTTCCAACCTATGCTGAGAAGAAGAAGGTAATGCATTATAATAAAGCATTAAGACATATTGATTTTGAGGTCTGATAACCGCGGGAATGTGATTATATAAATTGGTGAAGCATAAATTAAAGGACTTGATAATTTCACTCTTGTTGTAAATAAGATCATTATATTACATTAACAAATCCATAGGACTTTGTGGTTGTCCGTAAGTTGATTCGAACTAATTACAAATTTAACCCAATTTAGGGAAATTTTAGGTGGTAACTCAAAAAAGCTAGCGACAACTTTCCCTTCTAAGGAATTTACAAATAATCTCATACAGTTATCATTTATAATTTTCACCAATATTATGACAAGCATTTGAAAAAACCATTAAATGTTCATTTATAAAAATAGTTCCATTACCATAAAATTTGGGTAAGTGATCTTTAAATTTGGAAAGGGGGTTTGTTGTAGGAGCCAGATCAGAGGAGAAGGTACATGCCATGGGGTGGAATTTTCATCTTATTTGAATCAAAATAAACCATATTTCTTGATTACTTTGGTAGAGCTTATGGTTTATAGAATGAGATTAAAATTACTATACATGCTTCCAATTAAACCAAGAGAAGAAGCTTGGGAAGTAGAGGTTGTGCTAGTATTAGTTGAAGTAGTCATGGTGACCTTTTCGGGGTTAAGTGTTCTTGATATGCTAGTTACTTCAACTCCTAAATAAGAATGAGATTTGTCTAAGCTTCTCTGTAAATTTTCTCAAAGTACTTTGTGTCTCGTAATTTCAACCAAAGGGTCAACTTCATGTGACTTACCTCTCATTATTTGTGAAGCACAATATTGATTTGACATAAGACAATATATTAATGAACAAGAAAAAATTTATCTTGCCTTTCAAGGGCTTCTTTTCAATTCTAAATTTCAATTTCTCGGGCAATAACATCTTAGGATCTCTCAAGCTATTCACAAGACATAATAATTTCAAAAAAATATTCAAATAAACCAAATGTGGCATTTGATCCACATGGATATTGGTGGCCACTCACCTATTCCACTTGGACCCCCAACACTGTTTTCTATCAGTTTCCTAATTTCCAACATAATTTCCTATTTTAGTAGTTTTCTATTTTTGGTAGTTTTTCGGGTCTTGAACTTCTAGAGGTTTTAAGGCCCTAAACGATGTTTTTTGGGGAAAATGGGAAAACATGAAACAAAGAAAAAATTTTGTAGTCGAAATTTTTTGTCCTCGGATATACCTTTATAATGAGATATTGTGCGCACCAAATAGAGATTGTATGTTGAATTTACGACCCTAGGAAGGTGACATTCCAAGTAACCCCATCGAGGGCCATACCTTTCGGGGCTTCATCTCCTAGGGTTAGGTTTTTGTATGTTTAGGGTTTCTCATTGTTTCTTCATGATAAAAAGGCCTCTGAGCCTCATTGTAACATAGTTCAGAAGGCATGTAGCCATCACATTTGTTCTCAAAGATAAGCTACCATTTCTCGAGCTAGTTTTTTTTAATTCTACATGCAAATAGTTTCCAACATTTTCTATTTATTAATTTAAGTCATGTTTCGATGTATCTCTATGTTTTAATTTAAATATGAATTTAATTTCATGCCTTTATAAATATGGATCAGTGGTATTAGAGCGATCTTCTCTTTCTTTATTTTTCTGTGCGTTTCCCCAACAAGTTCGAGGTATAAGGAGTTGGGACTAGAACTGGTTGAGCCCTTGCACGATTGGCCTTTTCGAACTTGACATCCTCCCATGGAGAAATAAAATATATATGAGGGAGTAGGAAATCCTTTCAAATTATTTCTCAAAGAATCCGTCGAGCGACAAAGGAACAAGATGATGGATAATTTTTCCCAAATCCTTTGGCGGATGCCAATGAGAAAAAAATCTTCATCCAACAGTCACTTCAGAGGTCCCACCCCCTTTAAGGTGCAAGTTAACTTTGACATTCCTATATTTGAAGACCACATATAGGTATATGCTCTAGATATATGGTTAAATCTATTAGAATGATATTTTTCAATCCATAATTTTTCCGATAGAGAAAATATTACTTTTGTACTCCTTAAGGTCACCCCCCATGTCAAGGACTGGTAGGAAACTTACTACGAGCAGAGGGGCTAGGAGGATTCCTCACTATTTTTTGTTGCACCCTCTTGGGACTCTTTCGGAGATATCATTCAGGAACAATATTACCATGTTGGGAGTTATGTGCGAAGTTGGGTATCAAGGACTCTGAGTGACATCTGGTGCTCAAGTACCATGGTTGTCTGCGAAAATACATCAAGGCATAAATGGATTTCTTGGACATCTCCTCACTTAGCGCAGAATGTCGATATTTTGTCAATATGGAGCATAAATTTAAATAGAAGAAGCGAGACTTTGGATTTGTGAACTCGAAGCCGAGCAAGGACACCACCAAACTGCAGAACAAAGGAAAAATCCAAGGTGGAATGACCCAGGACAATCCATCTAAGATACCAATAAAGACAAGCAATGGGAAGATGAATAAATACACAGGAAAGTGGTGTGAGTTCCACAAGAGACCCACTCACAAAATAAATGAATGTTGTGCAAGGCAGTCACTGGTGGTCGAGCTAAAATTTTCAGAGTCAGATGCATGTTTTGAATCTGAGCCAAAATCTGATAAGGGGAAACACATCATTGATGCAGAACCTGGTGCCATTGTTTCCACCACAAAGGTCAAGAAGACTAAGCCTGAATTTCTAGAGGAGGTTGAGCGCCTCTTCCACTTGAATATGTGGGTGAATGGTTCTCCATTGCAGTTCATTGTTGATAGTAGGAGTCAAAATAAACTCATCTCAGCAAAGATCATTAAGGGGTTGGGCTTGCCAACAAAACCACTCCCATAAGAATACACCATTAGGTGGCTCCACCAAGGTGAGATCTCCTTGTCAGCTGGAAATTTCTTCTTCCCTACATCATCAATCCTTTCATGGATGAGGTACTACGTGATGTTTCTCCCCTTGAAGTTTGTGATGTTTTATTATGCCAACCATACTTGTGTAAACTTCTGTTGTGTATGAGTATAAGCCTCGTACTGTTATCATTGCTTTGGGTAGAAAACTATATAAGATATTGAAGGTATCCTCGCCTACTAACACTCCTTTGATCTCTGTTAAGAAATGCAGTAAGATCAACTCCTAGAATGGGAAATTGTTTATTCCTAATTTGCTCTCAAAGTAAGGGGAAGATTGTGGTCACATCCATGGCCCCAAAAAAGGTTCTTCCATACAAAAAATGCAAGTTGATAAGGTCATGGAAGAGTAAAACACATCTTATCCTCACCCACAAGGGTACCTTTTCACTATGAGGTCAAGCATTCGATCATTCTAACTCTCGTAGCACCTCTACCTAATGGGTCAATGTACCACCACTATTGTAACACCCTCTTCCGAAATCTACCCAAGCAACCGACCAACCGGGGTAAACATGCGACGAGAGGTTACTAATATGAGACTCAACCTCCTAGATGACCTTAAGTAAGTGGAACCCACGGAAACCTGACAAACATACCTTACACTGCATCAACAACATGTCCAAGAGGTAACCCAACCTCCCAAAACTGTGAACCCTGAAGGGGGACTGATTTTTTACCCATTTAGGCCTTATCCGTGAGCATGTAAAGGGAAGGCAGCGACTAGCAACCTATATTCATGGGCATGCCTTGGAAACGCTGCGTCCAGGGCATGAAAAGGTCAATTATGTGCCTACAACTCCAGGATTTGTGCCACATTTTCAGCCCCAGAGCCCAGGTCACTACCCAGAACTTCATGAAACTTCAGCTGAGGTTAAATAATATTAAAAAAAGGTACGAAATCAATCACATCATCAGGAATTCATCTGGACTCTCCTAGCCATGACAGGAATTTCGCCAAACATGTCATAAACATTGCATCTACAAGTATAAACATGGGGGTCTCTTACAAATCTGAGAGTAGCGAAGAAGCATGTCTCCCCTACATCATCAATTACAATACAATCTATTTGAACATAGATTCATTATGCATTCATTTACAAGTAAAAATATAGATAGAGCCATACATCATCATTGATCAAATACATGCTTATAACCAACATAATAACAATAGAAATACAATGGATATAACACCAAATAGATTAACACATAAACCAATACACTTTCATACCAAATACCAGAGGAATGAGCTCTTTATTACTAAATGTAAAAACCAACTGGAGATGGGATTTCCACGTTCCACCTAACCATAGATTGGTTGAGCCAATTCTCACTTCAGCCAATCACCCTCGTGCCATATTCCAAGAATTAATGTGGGACTTTATCAAACACATCAATCAACCAAATCAGGGCTCCGTAGACCAAACCGTCTCAACCCCAAAACCAGTGATTCCACCTCACGGTTGGACATCACTAACCATCATGGATTGGTCTCCACCCAAGCTGCTCTAGAGCTCCAGAGTGTTGTTTCCAACCAAGGCTTCAGTACTAGTAACTCAACCCCATCTATTCTCGGGCTCCATAGCGTTTGTCCAACCAAGGCTTCATGACTAGTAACTCAACCCAACAGTTGTCCATCGGTCTCCAAAGTGTTTGTCCAACCAAGGCTCCAGGAACTAATAACTCAACCCTATAGCTAAAGGAATCATGAGAACCAACCAGAAAACAATCAATGGAAATAAACCCACAATACCATGGTTGTCCAGAAAATGGAAAGGCTAGGAAAATCCACATGCATACCCATGCATGGCAAAACTAGTGAGGAAAACATACGTGAAACTCAGTACCTGCAATCAGATATCGTTGTCGCTGTTGATCCCGATGTCCACCTGCACTTTCCTTCTCTTCCTTTGCCTTCTTGCTCCAAATCACCCAGTATCCACACTCTCCGAGAGTGCTCCAAGAAAACTCTAAGTTTCCAATAGTATGAGAGAGAGACATAGAATAATGAGAGAGCTCCAAAAATGCACTGAAAAAAGGTATAAACTGATCCTTAAAATCCTTTTTATAGAAGAGGCCTCTATTTTCTTTATTTTCCAATATTTTCCTTCATTTTCCTCCTCACATGCACCCTGTGACCTTTCATCTCCCTTTTTTCCTAATTTCCATTATTTTCATAAAAAAATGTGCCAAAAATATTTTTTGCCTCTTTAATGCCTTAGCCATAGCATTTTCCAAGTTATTTAGCCATAGTAAACCATGTGAACACCCGCACTAAGATGTTTTGCCCAACATTCAGCTTGGAATATGTGTCCCATCAACTTTGGTTATTATTTTAACTTTATTACATGGAATTTTCACAAGGGATGCTACAACTCTCTTCTCTAAAATGAGGAAATCAAGTGGTATATCTAAGAGTTGCTATAGAAAGGGCACATTCGACAAAGTTCCTTGCATTGTGGGAGCCCAATCATACTCATACATAACAATGATGGGACCTGGTGTAACACCCTCCTCCCACATTTACCTAAGATACCCAGTCCATTGCAGTAAACATGTGACGATGTGCTACTATGATCTAATTCAACTCCATATGTATAATTAAGGAAGTGGAACCAACATGATGAAACCAAACTAACCTTCCACACATGCTACATAACCTTTAAGAGTCGACCAACCCTTCCAGGAAGCCAATCCCTAATACAGATTGACATTTTACTGATATGGACCCTCAATCACTCCCATGACAAGCCATGCATACGAATGAGGCCTTCAAGTCGCTAACGAAAAAATAAATGCCCGCGACTGTGGACTTTTCCAGGCAGTTATGTACCAGTGACCTAGATTCTAAGCCATTTTCTCAGGGCTAAGTCTGAGGCCACGCCAAAAACTCCATAAAACTTCCAGAAATTAATAATAACCTTGAAAGAAGACTACTAATGCAAACACTGATATAGGTGCTTAAGTTAACCCCTAATAGACATGACAAGCATTTCGTTAAACATGTCACAAATATGAAAGCTACAAGCCATAACAATAGATCTTAAAATAGGGGTCTCATACTTATCTGAGATTTGCAAAGAAGTATTGTTCCCTTATCAAAATAGCTGCATTATCATCTATTACGACTTATATTCATTGTACGTTCAAACCAACATGACATTGTAACAACATGACAATTAGAATGAAATGACACTGTGTCGCTTATTAGAGCTTTATAACATAGCTCACGGTGGTATTTACATCCATATACATATGTCCATACATCCAATCATCACACCAAACTGCTTTTCCTCAACAGGAAAACAAGTGAAGATACATGGCCTGCATCTGATCTACCATCTCCTTTGTAGCTTCATCGGGCCAAAAGTGCTTCCATTGCACTTTAACTTGCTCGATTTCTCGATTCCAGAGCATGAGCATATTTTTATGCAAAATGCACTGCGGTTCCGTCTAGAAATATCCTTCTTGATCCACCTTCAATACAGACCAATCGATAACATGATCAACATCTTTAACATATTTCTTAACCAATTATATATGAAAAACATCATGGATTTTCACTGTGAAAGGTAGTGCAAGTCGATACGACACAAGTTCGATCCTCTTAATGATCCTGAAAGGTCTACAAAACCTTGGTACCATCTTGGCACAGGATCCAATTTGAAAGGAGCTCTTCTTGGGATTAATACGCAAGTACACTTGATCCCCAATGTGAAACTCCTTGAAAAACATGTTCCTATCTGCATAACTCTTATGCATATCCTGCGCTGCTTTCAAGTTTTTCTTGATCACCTGCATTTCATGTTCCGTTTCTGCCAACATATATGTTCCAATTAGTACTATGTTAACCGAATCACTCCAACTGATAGGAGTGTTGCAACTTCGTTGATACAATGCCTCAAATGGACTCATCCTCAATGACTCCTGATACCCATTGTTGTAGGCGAACTCTACTAGTGGAAGATACTCTTCCCACTTGCATTGTTGATGCGTCACATACATCCTCAACATATCCTCCAATATCTTGTTGACCCTCTAAGTCTATCCATTTTTCTGTGAATGATAAATTGTTCTGAAGGCCAACTTAGCGCCCAAACCTGCAAACAACTCCTTCTAAAACTTGGAGGTGAACTTTTCATCCCCGTCAAACACAATCTTCTTCGGAACACTGTGCAATCTAACTATGCCTCTGATGAACACCTGTTCTACATCACTAGTTGAGTATGTAATCTTTACTAAAATGAAATGTGCAACCTTGGTCAACCTGTCCACCAAAACCATGATGGAATCATGTTGTCTAACTGTCTTCGACAAACCTGTGATGAATTCCATGGAAATGACCCATTTCCACTCTGGAATCGCAATCAATTGTAGCATTCCACCTGGATGTTTACACTTTGCCTTAACCATCTGACAATTAAAATCTCAGTACAAACTCTACCACATCCTTCTTCAGATTCAGCCAATAATAGAATCTCTTCACTGCAGTCAAAGTCTTTTGGTAGCCTGGGTAACCCGAATATGGTTTCGAATGAAACCCCCTCAATATCACCTTCTTGAGCTCATTGTTGTCCAGTACATATATCATGTCTCTAAAATCCATATGCTATGAGACGGTAATCCAAATCTTGTACACATGCACTTGTACCCATACCACTTCCACCTGCACCTGCACCTGTACTTCCACCTGTACCAACACCTGTACATGTACTAATAACTATACCTGTAACAACACCTGTACATGTACCTGTGCCAACACCTATACCTATACTCTACTGCAACCAATTCACAATATCCATATACCTGTGATCCAGCTAACCTACCTGCAAGATCCTATCATGTAAGTATGTCCCATTGGAGCTCATAGCTACTATGTGATTTACCTGTACCTTCCTACTAAGAACATATGTGGCCCTATTTTCCTTTCCCTTGATATACCTGATCTCAAAGTCAAACTCGTTGATCATGCCCAACCATCTAGCATGTCTGACATTCAAATTCGGCTGGTCAAACAAGTACCACAACCCGATGTGATCACTCATAAGTACAAACCGCCTACCAAGAAGATAGTGCCTCGACATATTCAGTGCATGAAATATCATTGCTGGCTCAAGATCATGTGTCAGGTAGTTTTGCTCGTGCTCATTTAGTTTTCGCGACTCATAACACACCACCTGTCCATCCTGCATAAGGAATCCACCAAATCCTCTCCTACGAGTATCTGTACACAGTACAAAATCCTTATATGGATCTGCAATCTTTAACATTGGAGAATGTGTCAACAACTTCTTAAGCTGCTCAAAACTGGCCTCACACCCTTTTTTCTAATCAAACTTCTTACCTTTCCTCTGCAATGATGTGATCGAATAAGAAATTTGCGATAAGTTCCTAATGAACCTCCTATAATAGCCTGCCAATCCCATGAATGATCTCAGCTCATCTACACTCTTAGGAGCTACCCACTCCATGATGGCTCTTATCTTTTCTGGATCTAACTCAATTCCCTCTTTGTAGACAACATGTCCCAAGTAGTATACCTCAATTTGGAAGAAACTGCACTTGTTGAGCTTAGCATACAACTGATTCTCTCCCAACAACCTCAGCACTATTTCCAAATGCTCAGCATGTTTTTCCTAATTTTTAGAATACAACAATATGTCATCAATAAACACAATAAAAAACTTGTCCAAATAAGGACGCAACACACTGTTCATCAAACACATAAATGTATTTGGGGCATTAGTCAATCCGAACGGAACTACAACAAATTCATAATGCCTATACCTAGTCCTAAATGTGGTCTTGTATATGTCATGCTCTTTGATGCATACCTGATGATAGCCTGATCAAGAGTCGATCCTATAGAACACCGATGCTCCCTTCAGCTGATCGGAAAAATCATAAATCCTCGGTAATGGGTACTTTTTCTTGATGGTCACTTTGTTCAGCTACTTGTAGTCAATGCATAGTCTAAGAGTGCCATTTTTCTTCTTCACGAATAACATTGGTGCACCCCATGGTGATACACTTTTCCTAATGTATCCTTTTTCCAACATTTCCTTCAACTACAAATTTAACTCTACCAACTCTTGTGTACACATCCTGTAAGGATCCTTTGATGTTGAAGTTTCCCCTGGCATCAAATCAATAGAAAATTCCACTTCCATGTGCAATGGAAACTCTGAAATATCTAATGGAAACACATTCTAAAACTGTCGCAAAACTGGATACATGTTCAAAACATCTACATCCTTAGCCTCCTTACCTTTATCACTAGAGATATGAATTGGAAATAGTACACACCCTTTCCTATGACTCCGCTTGGCCTGCATGGCTATCACCATCCTAACTGATGTGGCTTTATTCTATGTAAGACTCTTGGTTCACCATTATCATCCAAACATTCAATATATTTGTCATATAAATCTACCTTTTTCATGTGAAGATATAATCATTCCATACCCAATCATATTATATGATCCCAAAGGAAATATGTTCAAGTGTGTTGTTGTAGGAATACCATTTAACTCGAATGCAGAAGCTCTTGCCCAATGGTGAACTCTTTTTTTGGTACTTGTGGCCAACTGCAATAAACAAGATTCTACATGTAATTTCTTACTCAAACCACACTTATCAACCAGGTCAAGATTAATATAACTATAGTTAGATCCAGGGTCAATCAAAATAGAAACAAATTGATTACAAAGCTTACCATCCATCTAAATGATAGAAGCCTGATGACTTGCCTACATGCTATCCATAACTGCATAAATCCGAGGAATGTTATGCCCAACATCTCCCACTGTCTGTGCCTCATGTGCATTATAGATTTTTGGCCTTCCACCTTGATGTTCTGGAATATCTCTCCTAGGATGATCTCCTCCACAAGCCCAAAACCTCACTGGCTCCCTATTCTCGTTCTTGTTCTTCTCCTTTAACTAAAATCCTTGTCCTCTGCCAGATGTATTGAACTTCTTAGGTTGGGAAACATTCTCCTTGTGACATGTATCTTATGGCCTTGCTCGCTTCTTGTACCATTTTCCTTTATTATTATCATTACCTCTCCAATTTTCCTCGGTTTCTGATATGCACTTTGATTGTTCATAACATTGCTTGAGTTTCCGGATGGCCTCCTCCAACGATCTAGGCTCATCGAACTTAATCCTATCTCTGAATGCAATTAGAAACCCTCTAATAAATCTATGACTCTTGGCCTTCTCCTCCTTGAGGTAAGGCACATATCTCAGTAACTCCAAGAACCTACTATTGTACTCCTCATATGTCATGGAACCCATCTTCAACTTGTAAAACTCATTTCTCCTGTCATCGTAGTATCTCTCCGATAGATACTTCTTCTGGAATAGACTTTCTAACTCACTCCAAGTCAAATCCTCCCCAGAAATATCTTTGACATTCTTCACATATTCCCACCAAATGTTTTATCTACCTCTTAGGTTGAATGTAGCTATCCTAGCTTTTAGATTTTCCAAGTATTCATGAAATCTGAAAAAAAAAAAAAAAAAAAAAAAATAAATAAATAAATAAAATAAAAATAAAAATAAATAAAAATAAAAAATAAATCATGCCAAGTTCTAGCTTGGCACAGGATCGAATTCGAAAGGAGCTCTTCTTGGGCTTAATACGAAAGTACACTTGATCCCCAACCTAAAACTCCTTGAACAACCTGTTCCTATCATGATAACTCTTATGCTTATCCTGCATTGCTTTCAAGTTATGCTTGATCACCCACATTTCCTATTCCATTTCTACCAACATATATGGTCCAATCAGTACCGTGTTAACTGGATCACTCTCAATGATAGGAGTGTTGCAACTCCGCCAATACAATGCCTCAAATGGACTCATCCTCAATGACTCGTGATACCCGTTTTTGTAGGCGAACTCTACCAGTGAAAGATACTCTTCCCACTTGCGTTGTTGATGCATCACATACATCCTCAACATATCCTCCAATATCCTTTTGACCCACTCAGTCTCTCCATCTGTCTGCGAATGATAAGTTGTTCTAAAGGCCAACTCACTGCCCAAACCATCAAACAACTCCTAAAACTTGGAAGTGAACTTTTCATCCCTGTCGGACACAATTTTCTTCGGAACACCGTGCAATTTGACTGTGTCTCTGATGAACACATGTGCTACATCACTAGTTGAGTATGTAGTATTAAATGTAATGAAATGTGAAGCCTTGGTCAACCTTTCCACCACAACCATGATAGAATCATGATGTCTAACTATCTTCGACAAACCTGTGATGAAGTCCATGGAATTGACCTCCCATTTCCACTTTGGAATCGCAATTGGTTGTAGAAATCCACCTGGATGTTTACACTCTGCCTTAACCATCTAAAAATCCAAACATCTGGCTACAAACTCTGCCACATCCTTCTTCAGATTTGGCCAATAATAGAATATCTTCACTGCAGTCAAAGTCTTCTGGTAGCCTAAGAGATCTGAATATGGTTTCGCGTGAAACTCCCTCAAGATCACTTTCTTGAGCTTGTTGTTGTCTGGTACATATATCATGTCTCTAAATCTAACCAATCCATATGCTATGATACTGTAATCCAAATCTTGTACACATGCACCTATATCAGTATCTATACCCATACCACTACCATCTGCACCTGCACCTGTACTACCACATGTACCTGTACCAACACCTATACCTATACCAATACCTATACCTGTAACAATACCTATACATGTACCAATACCTATACCTATAAAAAAAATTGTACATGTACCTATGTCAACACTTGTAAATATACTCTACTGCAACCTGTGCACAATCTCCATATATCTATGATCCATCTAACATGCCTGCAAGATCCTATCTTGTAAGTCTATCCCATAGGAGCTCATAGCTGCTATGTTATTTACATGTACCTTCCTGCTAAGAGCATCTGTGGCCCTGCTTTCCTTTCCCTTGATGTACCTGATCTCAAAGTCAAACTCGTTGATCGTGCCCAACCATCTAACCTGTCTGGCATTCAAATTCGGCTGGTCAAACAAGTACCTCAACCCGATGTGATCACTCATAAGTACAAACCGCCTTCCAAGAAGATAGCACCTCCACATCTTCAGTGCATGAATGATCGTCGCTAGCTCAAGATCATGTGTTAGGTAGTTCTACTCGTGCTCATTTAGTTTTCATGACTCATAGCACACCACATGTCCATCCTGGATAAGGACTCCACTAATTCCTCTCCCGCAATTATTTGTACACACTACAAACTCCTTATCCGGATATGAAATCTTTAACACTGGAGCATGTGTCAACAACTGCTTAAGTTGCTCAAAACTGGCCTCACACTCTTTTTTCCAATCAAACTTCTTACCTTTCCTCTACAATGATGTGATCAGATAAGCAATTTGTGATAAGTTCCTAATGAACCTCCTGTAATAGCCTGCCAATCCCATGAATGATATCACCTCATCTATACTCTTAGGAGCTACCCAATCCATGATTCCTCTTATCTTTTATGGATCTACCTCAATGGCCTCCTTGGAGGCAACATGTCCCAAGTAGTGTACCTCAATCTGGAACAAAATGCATTTTCTAAGCTTAGCATACAATTGATGCTCTCTCAACAACCTGAACATTTTTTCCAAATGCTCGGTATGTTCTTCCTCATTTTTAGAATACACCAATATGTCATCAATAAACACAATAAAAAACTTGTCCAAATAAGGACGATACACATTGTTCTTCAAACACATAAATGTAGTTGGGGCGTTAGTCAAGCCGAATGGAACTACAACAAACTCATAATGCATGTACCTAGTCATGAATGCAGTCTTGTAGATGTCCTACTCTTTGATGCGTACCTGATGATAGCCTGATCTCAAATCAAACTTAGAGAACATTGTTTCTCCCTTCAGCTGATCGAAAAAATCATTAATCCTCGGTAATGGGTACTTGTTCTTGATGGTCACTTTGTTCAGTTGCATGTAGTCAATGCATAGTCTAAGAGTGTTATCTTTATTCTTCACAAACAACACCGGTGCACCCCATGGCGATACACTTGGCCTAATGTACCCTTTGTCCAACATTTCATTCAACTGCAAATTTAAATCTACCAAATCTTGTGTACTCATCCATAAGGTTCATTTGATGTTGGAGCTGCCCCTGGCATCAACTCAATAGAAAATTCCACTTCCCTGTGTAGTGGAAATTTTGAAATATCTGATGGAAACACATTCTGAAACTGCTACAAAACTGGATACATGTTTAAAACATTTACATCCTCAGCCTCCTTACCTTTATCACTATAGATATGAACTAGAAATAGTGCACACCCTTTCCTACGACTGCAGTTGGCCTGCATGGTTGTCACCATCCTAACTGATGTGGCTTTCTTCCATGTAAGACTCTTGGTTCCCCATTATCATCCAAACATTCAATAGCTTTGTCATAGAAATCTACCTTTTCCTGTGAAGATACCACTCCATCCCCAATAGCATATCTTATGATCCCAAAGGCAATATGTTCAAGTGCGTTATTGTAGGAATACCATTTAATTCGAATGCATAAGCTCTTACCTAATGGTGAACTATTTTCTTCATACTTGTGTCTAACTGCACTAACCAAGATTTTACATGCATTTCCTTACTCAAACCACACTTATCCACCAAGTCAGGATTAATATAACTATAGTTAGATCCAGGGTCAATCAAAATAGAAACAGCTTGATTACAAAGCTTACCCTCCATCTGAATGATAGAAGCCCGATGATATGCCTGCATGTTATCAACAACTGCATAAATCTGAGGAATGTTATGCCCAACATCTGCCATTGTATGTGCCTCATGCGCACTATAGATTTGTGGCCTGCTACCCTGATGTTGTGGACAATCTCTCCTATGATGATCTCCTCCACAATTCCAACACCTCATTGGCTCCCTATTCTCATTCTTATTCTGCTCATTTGACCGAAATCCTTGTCCTCTGCTAGATGTATTGAACTTCTTAGGTGGGGAAACATTCTCCTTGTTACCTGTATCTTGTGGCCTTCCTTTCTTCTTCTCCCATTTTTCTTTATTCTTATCATTACCTCTCCAATCTGCCTTGGTTTCTCATTTGCGCTTTGATTGTTCATAACAATCCTTGAGTTTTTGGATGGCCTCCTGCAATGATCTAGGCTCATCGAACTCAATCCTATCTCTGAATGTAATCGGCAACCCACTAATAAATCTATGAATCTT
Organism: Pinus albicaulis; assembly: GCA_034641835.2. Lineage (NCBI taxonomy): Eukaryota > Viridiplantae > Streptophyta > Pinopsida > Pinales > Pinaceae > Pinus > Pinus albicaulis. Next base: position 744,847,272 of record CM076583.1, read on the forward strand.
GGCCTTCTCCTCCTTGAGGTAAGGCACATATCTCAGTAACTCCAAGAACCTGCTAGTATACTCCTCATCTTTCATGGAACCCATCTTCAACTTGTAAAACTCATTTTCCATATCATCATAGTATCTCACCGATAGATACTTGTTTTGTAGGTAATTCCCCTCTGCGGACAGAGGCGATCCCTCTAGCCCTAGGGTGGGTCTAGCAGCAAGAGGACATGATAATGTGTCGGTTCATAATTAATGAATGAAATGAGTTGGGATAGATTGTCCTACCTGTGATCCAATGCAGTTTTCATAGTTGTAGCAAAGGTTTCCTGATCCTCGTCCCGACGCGTCGCGATCCTTCAACAATGGTACTCGGGTTCCTGCACAAATATCAAAGGACGAAAGCAGCATACAAGACAATAATTGCATTCATAACTAGCTAATTAGTCAAGGAGAATTAACCATATTGCATAAGATAAATCACATCAACACAAGACGGGAACCAAAACATCAGTCATGTATATATTCAGAGAAAGAAAGAGATTACAACCAAAGCCTTGACGTCGCAGCCTCCTTCAGCGGGTCCAGTCAAAACGCGTCTTGAGGATTCGTCAGGGAATTTGGACGTGGCGAGGCAAAAGCCTGAGCTCTCTCTCAACAAGGGTCTCTCTCTCTGCTCTATCTCACACCAGCTATATCAGACTATTTCAGCAAAATGTTCAACAATTCCTATTCATTTAGTTGCATCTATGTGAGAGAGGTGTATTTATAGAAGGAGAGGAGGAATTTGGGATCCCTCAAATGGTGGAAGGGAGGCCTTATCCTTTTGGAGGTTGCCCCAAAAGGAGGAAACAAGAAGCCAAAGGAAGGTGCTCGACGTTATGCAGTCGAACAACCCAAGCTGACTCGCTCACAAAGTAGTTAGCTTGGAAACTTCACTTCTATATTTAAAGAACTTTCCAAAAACATCTTGGTGCAGGCAGCTCACTGAGACAGAGCGCCAATGGGCGCGGGGCCCATTGTTAATTTCCTTTATCAGCACAAGGCCATAACTGCCTGCTAGCGCCAACCCAAAAGCATGTGTTTTTTATGGTTTGTTCAAGGAAAAGTCAACAAACAAAATGTTCTCCTCATGGAAAGGGATGCAATGACACTTTTTGCAAGGCATGACACTTTATATAAGTCACAGAAATGGTCCTCCAATGTGCGAGATGGGGATTGCAGGGATGGTGACAAATGTTGTGTAACAGATGCCCCCTAAAGCATGAGGTCAAAGAGAGAGAGGGAGGAGTGAAATGCTTTACAAGAACGTGTTCGAACCAAACACCACTGTCAGAAGACCTGCAAGTACAAATACAACTGATATCTCTAATACATGAACATGTGGCATGGGCACAACCATCCATAATAGAGTACATAAAAAACTGAGATCTGAGGTATGGACGCAGCCATCCATCAATAAGGACCAACAAATAGACTCAGGTATGGTCGCAGCCATCCAATCAAAAGAGTCATGCATACAGTCATGATAAACCAAAATATCTCGCAGCCTGGATCTTATTATACAAAACCCAGGGTCTTGCGCTCCATCTCGACCCGTACAAGTAAAAATTCAAGCATGCGAATATGTGAGCTGAAGTCAAACATGCAAGAAAGTCACCTGATTACCAACCAATGATGAAAGCTCTTAAAAGGCATGAGAGAAACCACCAATAATGACAATGGCTCTCAAGGTACAACTAGTACAATCCACGGAACGTGAACAGTTATCTAGCGTCGAACACCCGCAGAATCACTCGATCGAAGGCCAATGATGTGGACCTGTCGTCGAATGCAAAGAACTTGCCATTGAGGCATGCAAGCTCCAAGGTACTGGACGGGAGTCTCTAGATCAAATTTCTGGATAATGAGCTAAATTTGACAATAAGTGACCCGGTAGAAGGAGGGCCATAATGTTTCCCACATCATCGACACGAGATAGAGGAACATGATGATAGTGAATCAGGACCAAAAAGAGGATCAGAGGGAGGTTGAAAACTGCAAAGGCAAACTTCTCTTGAACATATCGGCGACACGACTCTAGATTTGGCAGTATTTGACATCAAGGGATCTGAGGTCGTGATGACATGGCAAAGAGAAGAGGAGAGGTCAAAATAGATTACCCAAACCCACGTAGGAAAAAAATGACCAAATGAGATGTCCCCAAACCGACACGAACGCATATGAGTGTCAAGTTCAAGAGCGACATATTGCCGACACGACTGAGAACTGGTTCCATTTTCCCCCACCATTGCTGGCGAGTACCCCAATTATTTTTGGAAAACAAACTTTAAGGGGATAGCATATGCTTGTCATGTAAGTTTTTCCTTTGGATAAATCCATACTAGTACATTGTACGAGCCCTAGGAAGGAGGAACTCGGTGACGTCATGGCGACGGTTTCTGATGTCATTTAGGGTTTAACGAGTTTGACAAAGGAAGAAATCAGCTTCTTTTCATGTTTAGAGAATTTGAAAAGAAGTAGAAAAGAAAACTCCAACAATCCCTTTTCGTAGGTAGTCTCACAGATTCGAAAAGGTAGAAAACTGTGTCTGAGAGAACCACTTAGTCGCGATAGGCTAAGGTATTCCTTTTTCGTAAATAATCTATCCCAGCCCGAAAAAGGGGTAAACGTATACTGGGTAGATATCATTTCACACCTATTTAACGAGTCAAAATGACAAGAGTCTCGACAATCTTTTCATTTTTAGAGAGTCTGAAAAGAGCTAAAAGATGACTTCAACAGTGACTTTTTCTTATTTTTACCGAGTCTGAAAAAAGTATAAAATACAACTCGTTACTTCATCGTTGTTATGTTGAAAACCTGTCACTGCACAAGAGATGCACGTAAAACCCATTTCTCGAAATAACATAGCGAAATAATCGAAAAATATGCTTTAAAACCTAATTAGGGTTCTGAAAAGTTATAAAATGCCAAATATGGTTAAAAATAAATTACTTTTCACTTTTACCTCTTGTGAGAAATTTGTTACCCTTTATAACTACGATTTTGCGGCGTTGACAGCGGGCAATCCGGAAGACCAATCTCGAATCCGTCAGTTCTAGGTAAGAGATAACATCCTTCCCTGCATTTTGATTTTACTTTCATTACTTGCAACCCCAAATTTGTAGATTTGTGGTGGATTTTGAAAAAATTAGGGCGAGATGGTTGGCGCGGGTATCGGGCACGGACTCATGCCAACCGTCCTAAAATTTGAACTCGAGCGTGCCAATTGGCGCGACTGTTTCTAAAATAGTCACGCCAACTGCGACAGTAAATTTTAGCATGTAATTTTAAACAAGGAGGCCCAAATTAATGATTCAAAAGCTTTGGATTTGGCTAATTTCAGTCATATGAATGTTTTTGCAGGTGTGAAAAGGAAAAATGGCAATCGAATGGAAAGAACGAGAACACAGTGAAGAAGATGAGGAAACCGTGGGAAATAGGCAATGCATGGAAGCTCTCAGAGATTGCGAGCTCAAATAATTCTTTATGATGCCATGTCTCAGAGTTCAACTGGAGTTGTTGCAGTACTTGATCAGTGTCTAGGACATTGATCAGGAAAAAATCATTAATCATGACCAAGAACTTGAGATTGAAGTCTCAGATGTTTATTTCATAACCAGACTGTCGCGGAGGGGGGTAGTACCAATCCTGACTGGCACCCGGCCCTCGATGGAGAAAATGAGTACGTTTATTGACAGGGTGTGCCTAGGGGCAAGGAAAGGATCGGGAAGCGGAAAAGTGGACATCCAACCTATTCCGGACTTGGCACTAAAGGTAGTGTTACAGACCATCACACGAGCTGCAGGATCATAGGCGCCGCATGAGGCCACAAAGACACAACTACTTCTTGCTGTAGATTGCATGGCACCGACCCTCTACAACTGGGCATAGGCGGTGACAATCAACATGAAGCGTCAACTGACAAAATACAAGAAAACCAAGTTGAATCAATTCGGTTACGAGTCCATATTGGTATCGTTCATCTTGGAATGACTATCAATATTTCAGCATCAGGAGGTAATAGTTCCAACACCACCAGCCCAGGAGCCACAGATGGCCCGTTGGGTAGCTCTGATGCCAAGGTCAGGGGGCAGTCAACAAATGTCCTAGAGACCAGAGTTCTTTGAGTGGTTCTGCCGACAATTGATTGTCGTGGAGGACTAGCCCTACTCTGGCACAGATTTCACCGGTGATGCAGATCTCCCGCTCCCAGAAGCAGAGGATTGGGATGAAGTACTGGGTAAGACTCATTTTTTATTTTGATCAGTATTTTGATTTTTTTTGTTATGCATGTTCTGACATTAATCCATGTAATTGCAGATGTTGGCCCAGAGAGACCTACAGGTATGTCCTCGATAGTGAGGTGGATTCCTCGCGATTTTGATGTATCCCCTCATGGTGAGGGAGGCGAGGAGGAGGAAATCATACGCAACTTGGAGGGAATCTCCCGTGGGATCCCGGACTATGGGCGATTCAATGATGTTCCTCATGCATACCAGAGACACACTGCAGGGGTGTCAAACCGTGTCCACCGCTTGCTGAGGCGCCTTGTATGGGTCGTGACATATTATCATGATCGTCATGCTGAGTAGACACCCAAGTTTTAGTTCCGCATATTTTTTAGAGACATGATGTCTCAGGATGTAACTGAAACATACATATTTTTTGAATTGATGATGCACATGGATGCAAACACTTGATATATATATATACATATATTTTCATGTATGGATCTTGTCATGTGATGATGATGTTTACAAATTACGCAAATGTCTATCTAATACAATTTTAGCTACTGTATCAGTTAATGCATTCATTCGTCTAGGAATATGTTGATATTTAATGTAATCAAAATGTCTTTCCAGTAAACGAACACGTAAATACAACCATAAGATATGAGGGTTTCTAAAATAACAATGTCCATTAAGTTGAAGAACAACAAGCTGTGATTCTAGGTTAACAATCAATGCACGAATGTCGAGGGTAATCGCCTCGGTTAATAGTTCAATAACAGCACTATATTCAATGACATTGTTTGTAGTTCATCCTAGATAGATACCTTGAAGGTCTATCAACTCACCAGCAAGATTATAAATCAGCCAGGCTGCTGAAGATAGGTTTCGAGTACTACGGAAAGCACCATCCGTGAAACCGACATAAGGGGTAATAGACATCTGCACAATAAGCAATGATCCAATAAGTAGGAAAACGCTCACAAAGCACACAAAGCCAAAAATGTACAAAAATGAAAATAACACCTATGTACAAAAAACATGCATGAATGACTCATGCTTAGTATTTTTTAAGATACAACCCATTTATGGGTTGATCCAGTGGATGACCTTCATAATCAATAAGCTCATAAGCCCCATTCCGCAAAACAAGTTTAACACTGTAGGGCCCATGCCACATGGGTTGTAATTTTCCTGCCCCCAACTTATCGTGAGCTTGGTCATACAGGAGGAAGAGTTCTCCTTCTATGAAGGAACGAAGGGAAACCGACTGGTCAAAATGAGCTTTGAACCGCTTTTTTTGTGCTTCAATGACCATAGCAACAAAGCAGTGAGTTTCATCCAACCTTTCTAAGTAGAGAAGACGCTCTTCTTCTGCAGAGGCATTCGGCAGCAATTCAACAACTAACTTGAGCGAAGGTATTTCACATTCAATTGGAAGGGTAGCTTCCAAACCATAAACAAGATGAAATGGATTGAATCCGGTCGCATCATTTACTGAGGTTCGGTAATCCCAAAGAGCCGAAAACAACATGAGATGCCATTTTTATTTGTGCATCCCAATCGTACGTTGAAGCATAGTGACGAGAACTTTGTTCACAGCTTAAACGTGGCCATTGGCCTGAGGATAGTACGGCATTGAACTGTCGTGACATAGTCCCAACTTGGAAGTCAACTCTGCCACCATGTAATGCTGAAAATGGGAACCATGATTGGTAACAATGGCTTGAGGGACACCAAACCTATAAATGACATGATTGAATAGAAAGTGTGTTGTTGTGTTACCGTCAACCGTAAGTGTAGGCATTGCTTCGGCCTATTTGCTGAAGTAGTCAACGGATATGATGATATAACCATGCCCCCTGGCCGAGTGAGGGTTACACGTCATTAAATCGATGCCCCACTTCGCAAAGGGACCAACGGTAATGACAGGGTGGAGATGGCAAGGCGGCGCGCGCATCTTGCGCTGATAAATCTGGCAATCAAGGCACTTATGGATAGCAATAATGCAGTATTTAAATATGGTGGGCCAGAAATACCCAACACGAAGAATTTTCTGTGCAGTAGCATAACCAGACATGTGACCGCCACATGCACCACTGTGAAAATCATTCAAGGCTTTTTCAGCCTCCTCGAGAGTCAAACACCGGCGGAGAATGGAATCAACTCTTATGCGGTAGAGCGTATCTCCGACTATGCAATAGGGTTCCGATTGATGACATATGTGTCGGCGAGCATCCTTTGTCAACTCAGATCAAAAGGTAGAAGTCTGAATATATACGATGATATCACCATACCAAGGATCGAGGGTGCTAATCAGAAAAAGTGTGTCGTCTGGAATGCGTTCCTCAAAACCAGAAGGAGCGGAATCGAAAGGGAGAGAGCAGATCAAATCGGAAAAGACTAATGACTTCTTCGACTTGGCAGTAGTGAACTCCAAATCGAACTCTTGGAGGATGACAATCCACTTCGAGTACAGGCCCCCCAGCAATTGACAAGTCAATATATAAGTCATAGGGTTGCAGTCAGAAATCACAGTCACTGTACGCAACATAATATAGTGATGAAAACGTTGAACAGCTTGAACAGCATCCAAATCCAACTTCTCAACATGTGCATATCATATTTCAGTATCGAGAAGGTTACGATACTGATAGTAAATGACGTGCTCGTCACCATCATCATTGTCTTGTACGAAAACCATGGCAATCGTGTTGAATGCGGTAGCCAAATAGAGGGAGTAATTGCGATGATAATTCGGAGGATGCAACAGAGGAGCATTGACGAGTAATGTCTTCAGTGCATCAAAGGACTTTTGGAAGATCTCATCCTTGAGGAATAGGATGCCTTGCTTCAGTAATCGCATAAATCCTTTAGCCACTTCGGCATACTTAGGTATAAAATGACGTAATAAGTTATCTTTTCCATGCAGACTCTGCAGCTGATGTAAGGAGGATGGAGAGGGGAGATTAATAATAGCTTCAACTTTGAGTGGATCAAGACGATTCCCGTCTTTGGAAACAATAAACCCTAAGAGTCTACTAGAGTCAACGCAAAAGACGCACTTATGCGGATTTAGCCAGATGTTATAGCGTCGACAGTGAAGAAAAATCTGACGAAGATGATCGGGATGGTCTTTTGGCTTAGTTGAATGAGCCAGAAGGTCATCCAGATAAGGCTGAAAAATGTGCTTGATGTCGTGGAAATAATATGACATTGTTCACTGAAATGTAGCCCCAGGATTTTCCAGATCCAAAGGAAACTTTTTATAAGCAAAAGTGCCCCAAGGATAGATAAAGGCACTCTTATGTTGATCAGTCAGAAGAATGTTAATCTGGTTGTACCCAGAAAACCCATCCATAAGGGAACAAATCTCACTCCCAACACATTCATCAATGATTTGATCAATAAAAGGAGTAGGATACTAATCCTTAGGGTAAGCACGGTTAATGTCACGGTAATCAACACAGACACTAATGGTACCCTATTTCTTATCTACAGGAACAATATTGGAAACCCATTATGTCAAGGGAATCAGATAGATAAAACCATATTTAAGAAGTTTTTCAACTTCTCCCTTAATAGTGACAGTCTTTCTAGGGTGCACAGGACGAACATGGTGGCGAACAGGCTTCACACCAAGATAGGTAGGAATCTCATGCACCACTATACTTGGATCGATGCCAGGCATATCTTCGTAAGACCATGCAAAGACGTCACAAAACTCGCGGAAAAGGCTAGTATATACTTGAACCTCATCGGAATAATAGGTCACCCCAATATGGATATTCTCAACAATTCCCGATTTGATGGAAATGTCGATAGGCATCGTTTGTGTGATACTACTCAAGTTACCTTTCGTAAAAACTTCGTGTCTCAAAATATGTGTTTGAAGCAGAGGAGAAGGAACCTGAGAAGCAAACCTCTCAAGGCACATAGACATGGCCCCAAGGCCAGGCATGAACAAGGAACGATAATGAATATCATCCCAAGGAGGATCATCGAGACACATAATTTCCACGATGGCTTCATCAGAGGGAAATATCTCTCTCAAGGGATCAGGTGAATCTGAATCACCGAGCCAAGGGGATTGAGAATAAGTATCAAGAGACATGCCTAAAGGAGCATGATTAGGAGGCGGAGGATTCGAAGCCGAAATAAGTTCACAATAATCAATATCGATCGGACTTAATGGCATCGAATCTCTAAATGAATCAATCTGCTCGGGCGAAGGGATGATCCACGAATCGTCAGACCTGGAGATCATATTAACCTTAACAGTGTTGGATGGAGGAAGAGGAAAAATACCCATAAGGGCAGGATATTTCAAGAGACCCATCATATCGACGTACGGAACATTGTTCTCAAAAGAAGAAGTGAAGAACGACAACTAATCGACAGTAACGATCTTTCCTTCATGCGGAAATCGCAAAACATGAAAGAGAGTGGATGGAACACACACCATGGCGTGGGTCCAAATGTGACTGAGGATAATATTGTAATTGAGCTTGGCGTCAACTACTTCAACCTTGAAGTTAACTATTTTCCCTTCTAAAGTAATCGGTAGACTAGCAAGAACACCAAGAGGTTTAGATTATCTTCCATAAAAACTCTTCTAGAGCATTTGGAGACGAATTTAGAGCTAGAGAACCAATAGCTTTCTAGCAGGCAGATGACATGACGCACGTAGACGCACCCTCGCCCATGATCGCTCGATGGATATTCAGTCCATTAATGCCAACTTGGATGATGAGCGCAAACTGGTGAGGGAGACGTGGAACAAAATTCTCCAAGTCGAAAGTGATAAGGCTCGAATCAGCAGGATCAACCCTGCCGATGGCAGATAGCAAAGCCTTCCATTGAGACGGACAACTCTAAAGTACTTCTAATGCAGACATTGAAGATGGTGCCTGAGCCAAATCCTCAACTATACTGTAATGTTGAGTAGCGCGGGCATTAGGATTGTAAGAATATTTACGGAGTACACCTTTGGAAGGTGGTCGTACAACGGGCTCAATACTGGGCCTTTCAATCTAAAGAGGGCCAGAAGCAGGCGGAGGAGGAGGACCATCAGCGATCTTTTTCCCCGTTGCCTGACACGGTTCGGTATAATATTTCGATCGGGTAGCTATGGAAACAGATGCAGAACTGTTCATCATGAAAACCTGAGAGCCAAATGGGGCATGGGACTAAGTTTTCTCTACCAACTGAGTCTGTTGCGACGGAAACGGTTCTTTGAGAACAGTCGGAGTTCCCTGGGTGCCTTTGAGCAATTCACTCACTTCGGCCCATCGAGGAAAATCCTTGGTGTAGTGCTCTTCGTCACAAATCAAGAAGGATACTTCGGTTTACGCTGTGAACCATCATCAGCACAAGATTTTTGAGAATCCTATTTCGTGGTATCGGCTTTGGCCTTACCTTTACCCTTATTTTTACCCTTGGAAGTTTTATCCGCTGGATTAGCCTGAACGGAATTCACTTCCGCGGTTTTACCAGAATTCAGAGTTGGCTGACAAGCAATATCATTGGAAGGAGTAGATTTTCTCTTCCCAGGATTTGGAGGAGAAGACTTCCGAGAAGTCTGAGACACGGAACCAATGATACCGTCGACGGATGGCATCGTCGATGCTTGGGACGTTCCAGGTCTAGGAACATTAGGCAAGAGATCATACAATGTGCCAAACAGAGAGTACACAATATCAAGGTACTGGGCACGAGCAATGGCTTGTTCCTCAGTGATGCATGCCCCCATAGCAATGTCCTTAGCAATAGGACTAATGAAAGAGGTAGTAATCCAATCATTTAGAAGTTGATCAGGAATCTCAAAATTGATCAGGCGACAACGACGCCTCCATTCATGAATATGATCTGAGATATGGGTAGCTCGATCTTGCATCAAGGATGTGAGGAGGTGCGTCCCGGTTTCATACCGAGCCGGTAACTGAAAGTGCATGAGAAACACCATGGCTAAAGAATTTAAATCCTGAAAGATTCCATGAGATAACTCGATGTACCACTTGGCAGTGGCACCAGTAAGGATCTGTTGGAAAAGACGAAGTCAGATAGAATCTTCGACCCAAGAGTTAGAGGAACACCAAAGATGGTATGTCATAACATGCGCTTAGGGGTCTTCTCCAGACCTGCGCTCAAATTTGGGACAATCACCAGGGGTTTTGGTTAGAACTAGAGGCCAATATGGGTTATGAAGGATTGGATCATTCGTCAACTTTGACACATCAGGCAGTTCCAATGTTGCGAGAAACGGTAATTGAGGATTAAAAGGCATTGGAGGTCGTTGATAAAGACCAGTGTTAGCATTCCACCCAAGTTGAGAGAAATTATGCCCCCATATGTTTTGTCCCAGAGGATTCTGTCCATAGGGGTTATAAGCCTGATAATTCTGCCCATACTGGGGTTGAGGACTGGGATACTGATTTTGAGCATACCATTGAGGTCCTTATTGAGCAACATATGGATTTTGCTTCGGAATGTAGGCATTGCCTTGAGGTGGATTATACACCATCTGGGATTGATTTTGAGGGTAATAAGTGAAACCTTGGAGCGCACTATATACTGCCTGAAATTGACCCTAAGGAGGGTAAGTAGCGCCTTGAGGTTGAGCAAGTTTTCCCTGCAGAGCAGGTTGAATGGGCTATTGAGCAGGTTGAATAGGTTGAACCTGTTGTTGAGCAGGTTGAACAGGTTGAACCGGCTACTGAGCGGGTTAAGCAGTTTGAATCGGCTGTTGAGGTTGGGCAGGCTATCCCTGCGGAGCAGGTTGGCCTGGATACTGAGGGCCACCAGGTTGCCCTTGTGGAAGAGGTTGGCCCGATGGTTAGGATGGACCAGGTTTCCCCTGAAAAATAGGTTGACTCGGCGCAGGACCGTAGGGTTGTCCTTGCTGTACAAAAGCTTGCCCTTGCTGAACGTAAGGTTGTTGCTGTTGCACAAAAGGTTATCCCTGTGGTGGATACATTTTCCCCCCAAGAACATAAGATGCTCCTAGTTGAAACTGAGGTTGACCAGACGGATCGTAGGGTTATCCTTTTTGGACCGAAGGTTGTCCTTGTGGACCGTAAGGTTGTCCCTGAGGACCAAAGGGTTTTCCCTGTAAGAATGGCCCTTGATGATAAACGGTCTGATAGGGATCAGCTGGAGGCAAATAAATAGCTTTATTAGGATCAATTGGAGGCATATATATAAGATAATTATGAGGGGGATTTCCAAGAGCTTGCAGCTGCTGAGAACCCTGAGGTGTGGAGTTTTGCGGCTGAGAATACAGAGAGGGAGAATATCGTCGCTGAATATCCAACAGATATTCATCAAATTTATAAGTAGAAACCATAGGTGCAGTGCACGTAGGATGGGTTTCCATAGAGCGAGGTTGAGATCCACTCATGGCAAGCCTAACAGGCAATGTGGGATGGATAAATATACACATGCAAATAGCAGCAGACCCTGACGACGGATTTGTACTAACAAATGGTGCAGATGAAGCCACATAAACGGTAGGTCGGCTGGGACAGATGTAACAGTGGTCGATGAGATGGGTGTCAAAGGTGACATTCCTAACGTAGGAAAAACCGAGCTTCCAGTGAGAGCCACTGTACTAGACTATGCCATGGATGCCACACCAGAAATGATCTGACCCAAAGTATGATAACTGGGTGGAAGAGACACCGATTGGGGGAAAGTTTGACCAGAGACATACGGGAACTCTTCTGGGAAAAGTTGATATTCCCCTATAGAAACATGCAGCTCTTCACTGCCAACAGGACTGGAAGAATCCATATCTAACGAAGTCATAAGATCGTCGAAAAGACAACGAGGACTAGGGGGTAAAGCAGCGGCTAATAATGGTGATCCCAAAGTGAGAGGAGGGAATTCTTCCTCGATCCCAAAACCATACCAAGCACCCTGAGATGGCCAATTGAAATCAACCGACACTTGAGGAGGAGACTGGGTAGCGAGAGGTAAGACACTCGAGAGAATAGGTTGCAAACACTCGACAGACATAGTGGACTGAGGTGCTTCCAAAGAAACGTCAGGAAAAGGACTACCACTAGGAAGCAGTGAAGAAGACGACGAAACTGGTGGTTCCACCACTGTGAAAATATTTCAACACAGGAAAGAAATGAGATAGCCTATTCGAGGCTTCAAGACCAAACACTAAGGAACTACAAAAACAAGCCAAGCAGAAAAATTTTAACGGGCATGTGATCGTAGGAAGTTAATTTAATAACATTGAAACGAAACTTTTTTGTTTCATGTTTTAAGAGTTGAGAAACAGGAAAAATATGACTCTAGTCACTTTCAAATTGAACGAGCGTGAAAGGACAAGTGCTCGATGATTGTTGGCTGGATAAATCGATCTTGCGGACAAGATCGATCTCCCTAGTGTCAGAAGACAATCTAGCAACAAACAAACAACTAAGTTTGTCTTTCTCTAAATATATTCGTTTTACAAATAAATGCTATAAAGGTGTCGATCCTACCTTAGATCCAAATGCTTATTTGCGGTCAGAGTTCTTTCGTCACAACAAGAGTTCTTTCGTCGCAAGAAAGTGTCGTCTTTTGTCGCAACAAAGTGTCGTCTTTTGTCGACCTGCAATCACAAACAAAAAAATATTAAATAGCACCTGTATAAAAAATAATTATAAAACATACCTATCATAGTGATCAAGGAATCTATGAAATAAACGATCAAACGACGGCTTATTGAAATAAACAATCAAACGAAAATTTATTGAGAAAAACAAAACTTGATTGTATTAATCTTAAAATAACAGAAGAACCTTACAACCTTAGCCTTTATGTTTGAAAAGGCCTTCCCGGGGTCCGAAGCAGGAGTCTCCTCTACTTTGATATGTCTTGCACTCTTCCTCCAGGAGCATAAAGAGGTATGTGATCTTTCCTCTCAAAATCTCAGCAGAAAGAAGTCTGAATCTCAACAGCACTTCAACTCAATCACACATAAAGCTTGAACTCCCTTTGAGGCTACCCAATGCCTCCTTTTATAGAGCAGATGAGGAGGTTAGGATTCCACCTTTGAAGGGATATAATCCTCCTTCAAAGGGATAGACTCCTCACATCAAGGGATTAGTTCCTTAAGGTGTGGGATACATGCACCTTATCAAAGCGTACTCATCCCCAAAAATTCTCATCTAGAACCTTCTAGAATTGACCTCAAACCAAATTTTTAACTTTACTTTCTCGCTTTTTTGAGTTTGTAGGGGGTACGTAGGAATTCCTAAGGAAAACTGCGTTCTGGAACGCAGGTAAGCAGTGTATTACCTGCGTACCCAAGCCAGGAACGCAAGCAGGCTTCATGTTACCTGCGTACCCAAAGTTTCAGAGGTTTTTAGGGTTTTTCCTCCTGTTTCAGGGCTTGACATGAGGAGTAAAGGTTGTAAGACTTGCAGAGGAGGTATGTATGAGTGTTAATGAGCTCATACAGTTAGCATAATTTCAGGATGACAGTTTTTAGTGCAACAGATTTCCCCCTAAAGTGCGAAGTCTGGAATAGATGAAGATGAAGTCTATCATATATGAAGAGTGAAGTACTTTATCATTTCAAGGATCATCCTGTGGACACCTCGGTCGAAACCTATAAAAACATTCAATGAAAAATATATATATGTAAACATATCATCCCTGAGGTAGGCATTCCCATACTCAGATCAAAACTAACTAGAAAACTGATTTAAACTGTTCTGATAAAGGAATGATTTTCAATACATAAACAGTATAGACATATGTAGACACAGCATGGATGCAGCCATCTGTTTATGAATAGGCCACTGTATAAATGAATAACAAAAATTCCTCGCAGCCTGGATGGTGGAAACTAGATCCAGGGTCTTGATTTCCGCTTCTCGAACCAGTACGATTCTATCCATGTGAATGAATGTGTCAAAGTCGAACATGGTAGAAACCACTTGATTACCAGTCAATAATGTAAACTGTTAACAAGTGTGAGAGTAACCACCATTAATGTCAATGGCTCTCAAAGTACTCAGTACAATCCATGAAATGTGAATGAATGAGCTGAAGTCGAACATGTCACAGAATCATTCGATCGAAGGTCAATGATGCAACCTGTCATCGAAGGCGAGAAACCTGCCATTGAGGCATGCAGATTTCAAGGTACTGACGATTTCTGGATCAACTTCTTAGATAATGAGTTGTCGTCGATAAAAAGTGATCCGTCGTAGGCAAGGCCAAAACACGAAATCATAGATCAAGTTTTGAAGAAATATATTGGCAAGGACTAACTCAGGGATGGTCAAAATGGAAGACAAATATTTTGTAGATGAATGGTTTATTTGAACTGTCCTCTTGAACACATAACGACACTGCAGATGGCTTGGTGACAATTGACCCAAAGCTGATACCAAGAAACTGGTTGAAGACTTTCAATATGGTTTGATTAATTGTTAGGTAAAGGTTTTTGCCAACCCAGGTGAACAAAAGTGTCATGTTCAAGAGTTGTTAACGGTTTTCCGAATAATCAAAATGTAACAAACAGGTTCGTTTTTCTCTCTTTTCCCCCACCATTTCTGGATAGTACCTCTTTATTTTTGACAAGCTTGAGGAGGATAACATTTTCTTGTTTATAAGTTCATCCTTCGGATGAGTCCAACTTAGTTTAAGATTCGAACCCTAAGAAGGAGTGGTTCGTTCCTGTTTAAAAATTGAACAGGCCCTTTACTATTAAATTTTAACGAGTCCAGTATAGGAGAAACTCGGTGTTTTTTCAATTTTAGAGAGTCAGAAGAAAAAACTTAAGAAGACTCCATGGGTGTACTTTTTCGTAAATTTAGTCCCTTGAGCCTGAAAAAGGATAAAATAATGCGGGAGAGAACTCTATTGACCGTAATTAGTCAACGTATACCTTTTTCGTAAATAGTCCATTTCAGTCCGTAAAAGGGGTAAACTTATACTGAAGGGACGATCATTCATTTACTTTAATGAGTTCGAATAATAAAGTGCTCAAAAATCTTTTCATGTTTAGAGAGTCTGAAAAGGGCTTAAAAGAGGACTCCAGATTTCGCTTTTTCGTAAGTTTTAACGAGTTCGAAAAAGTGATAAAAATGTACTCAGTAGTTTCACCTTTTCTGTAAATTTTAACGAGTTCGAAAAAGTGATAAAAATTTACTCATATGGCCGACTTTCAATTTAATTTACTAGCAGGAAAAGACGGAAAGAACTTGGCATTTTCATGTGTTTTAAGAGAATGGAAGATAGAAAAATAATCTCGAGATTTTCATGATTTTAACGAGTCTTGAAAATAATAACCGAAATTGACTCAAGATAGGTTTCATTTTTACAAAAGCTTGAAATAGAGAAAAACTATGCTTCAGAGTGGTTTCATTTTTACACAAGCTTGAAACAGACAGAAAACTGTGCTTGATGCCCCCTAAGCATAACAGTGAGAGCGCATTCCCCCCCATCTTCATTTCATTCAACTAAGTACACTACTGGTAATTAATAGATGGATGGAATGAAGATTCATTTACGAGATCATATGAAAGACCTGACCTAAAACTGTAAGAAAATTATGCAAAAACTGAAATAACTAACCTAAATATACGACTTAACATTTACGAGATCTAGTCAAAGACTCGACTCAATTAGGGGAGGATTTGTTTCATTTTTTAACGAGCTTGACACAGGAAAAGAACTATGCTCACGGAAACGTGTTTCATTTTTTAAACGAGGTTGACACAGTAACAGGAACTATCCTCACCTACATGTTTCATTTTTTAACGAGGTTGACACAGTAACAGGAACTGTCCTCAACTACATGTTTGATTTTTTAACGAGGTTGACTCAGTAACAGGAACTATCCTCTGACAAACTGATTCATTTTTTAACGAGGTTGACACAGGAAAAGAATTGTCCTCATACCTAATTCATTTTTTAACGAGGTTGACTCACTAACAGGAACCATCCTCATACCTGATTCATTTTTTACGAGGTTGACTCAGTAACAGGAACCATCCTCAGAAACTACTTATTTCTAATCTATTAATCTACTCTCTACAATCTACCTATTGATTCATCTTTTAATGAGGTTGACACAGAAAAAGAACTGTCCTCATACCTGATTCATTTTTTAACGAGGTTGACTCAGTAACAGGAACTATCATCTGAACTAACTGATTCATTTTTAATGAGGTTGACATAGTAAAAGGAACTTTCGTCACACTCACTGATTCATTTTTTAATGAGGTTGACACAGTAAAAGGAACTATCCTCGCACCGCTGATTCATTTTTTAACGGGGTTGACACAGTAAAAGGAACTATCCTCGAACTCACTGATTCATTTTTTAACGAGGTTGACACAGTAAAAGGAACTATCCTCGGACTCACTGATTCATTTTTTAACAAGGTTGACACAGGAAAAGGAACTATCCTCGCAAACTTGATCATGGCTTCCAACTGGAAGAAACACATGTCAATGGACACACCTTGATCATGGCTTCCAAGAGGTCTTCATCATAAGGAAGAACAATTCTCTGGAAGGAACACATGTCAAGGGACTCAAAAGGGATAAGAACATCGCGTTCAAATAATCCTATAGATTTTTCCATGTCAATTACTGGATCTAAGTCAAAGGAAGACGAGCAAACAGTGAGAGGCTTGCTTGCATCGGTAATTGAAAACATGGGACTAGTTGCCACATAATTAACCCGTGGCGGGGTAGATACCACTTTAGAATCAGGAACATTTAGGGGTGTCATATTATTGGTAGTCGAAACAAGACTAGGGAACGAAACTTGGTCTACAGTCACAATATTTCCATTGTGAGGGAAAGACATCACGCGAAAGAGTGTCGATACTACAGCTTTCATTGCATAGACATAGTCTCGCCCAAGGAGTAAATTGAAATCCAAGGGGCCTAGAACTACCATAAGATCAATACAGACAGTTTTACCTTCCAAACTAATAGAAAACTTAGGAAGGATCCCTAAAGGTTCACTAATGGTTCTGTCAAAATCTTTCAGATTTTGCGAAATAGGCACAATCTCAGGGGAACCCAAAGCTTTCCAAGTAGTTGAGGATAAAATACTAACAGAAGAACCTTCATCTACCTGTGTGCGGTGTATTTCCCTACCACAAAACTTCACAATGATTTGGAAAGGGATGGAGGAAGGAAGACGAGGTTCTGTCAGTCTATTCCAATCAAAGGAAAATACCTCTGTACTTGGAGGGGGTTCTGTAGAAACAGGTAAAATGCCCCCTGGCGTAGAAGAATTTGATGTAACAAGAAGAACCTGAGCGGTATGAATTTCACTCTCTACAGGGAGAATGGGATCGACTGAAAGTGAAATCAAATCAACCACTTGATCAACTAATGGATCATCAACCTAAGTGATATGAGTTTCACTCTCCAATGGAAGAGTGGGATCAACTGTACTTGAAATTAGATCAATCACTCTGTCAGTTGACGGTAGGTTGGGAGAAATTTTACGGTAACTAGTTGGAAATTCTTATTGTGGAACAGTAAGGTTTTCCAATAATTTTGAGGCTTCATCCATGTGAAGGCAAATGTGAGTTTGATGACTCCCTTTGCATAACTTACAAGGAAACCTAACTTTACCCTTTTTCCCAGGAACCTGACTATCACTGGTTGATGGATCAACGGAAAGTTGATGAGATTTTTCTGACCATACTTCCAAGACCTTTGGAATACCGGGACAATTGATAAGGAAGTGGTCACCCTTACAAATCTTGCAAGGGTATTTGGGTTTACAATGCATGTTGGAGGTTTCCTCAACACAACTAACATTTACAGCCATGGTTGGTTGGTTGACTTCTTTCTTATCTTGCTTCTTCTTCTTCTTCTTCTTCCATTTCTTCTTCTTCTTAGTCACCTGGTTACTAGCGTCAAGGCTTTTACCAAGTGAAGAGGAATAAATGGAGGAAGAAATATTAGGCGAAGAAGGTAAAGGGTCAACAGAAGGTTGGTGATGTTGAAACGGTGAACTCTGTTGAGGTGAAGCATCCGATTGAGGTGGAACAATTGGAGTATTCGGGGCCAACGAAGTTGAAAATAACCATATCGGTAAACTTATTGTAAATCCAGGTAATGACAAAGTAGCCATATAAGGAGGACCAACATTTCCAAAGCAACGAAAAGTACTAGGATTCTCGTTAAGAGGGGTTCCTTGGTTGGTAAATTCTGGAACAATTTCCATTATATTCAACTTCAGTGAATTTTATTAACAATTTAAAACTAAAATTAACAATTCACAATTCACACCTATGGTCTCTAAAAGTAAAAACAAACAAATTAACACACGTTATCAAATCTAGGAGTCAAACCACACACAAACAGTAACTTCCCGTACTAAAAACACTAGTTGGTGATGAAATCCAACATCGTAGAATTTTAATGCAGAAAGGGAGGTTGGAACAGTTACCCCGACAACCTGCTTAATGAAACAGACTGGTACAAGTTTCTTCACAAAACCATCTCGAGTGAAGAGAACCCCCCAGAGAGTCCAAGTGAGTCTATTCGACGTCTGCTCCAGGTACAGTGAGATCTTTCCTTCACCGTCACATTAGGAAATAATCTTAATTTTATGGACACTAAGGTTACCAATAGTAACATAAATTTGTCAACAATTTGTTGGCCGGATAAATCAATCTTGCGGACAAGATCAATCTCCCTAGTGTCAGAAGACAATCTAGAAACAAACAAACAACTAATTTTGTCTTTCTCTAAATATATTCATTTTACAAATAAATGCTATAAAGGTGTCGATCCTACCTTAGATCCAAATGCTTATTTGCGGTCAGAGTTCTTTCGTTGCAACAATAATCCTTCCGTCGCAACAAGAGTTCTTTCGTCGCAAGAAAGTGTCGTCTTTTGTCGCAACAAAGTGTCGTATTTTTTCAACTTGCAATCACAAACAAACAAATATTAAATAGCACCTGTATAAGAAATAATTATAAAACATACCTATCATAGTGATCAAGGAATCTATGAAATAAATGATCAAACGACATCTTATTGAAATAAACAATCGAACGACAATTTATTGATAAAAACAAAACTTGATTGTATTAATCTTAAAATAACATAAGAACCTTACAACCTTAGCCTTGATCTTTGAAAAGGCCTTCCTGGGGTCCAAAGTATGAGTCTCCTCTACTTTGATAAGTCTTGCACTCTTCCTCCAGGAGCATAAAGAGGTATGTGATCTTTCCTCTCAAAAGCTCAGCAGAAAGAAGTCTGAATCTCAACAGCACTTCAACTCAATTACACATAAAGCTTGAACTCCCTTTGAGGCTACCCAATGCCTCCTTTTATAGAGAAGATGAGGAGGTTAGGATTCCACCTTTGAAGGGATAGAATCCTCCTTCAAAGGGATAGACTCCTCACATCAAAAGATTAGTTCCTTAAGGTGTGGGATACATGCACCTTATCAAAGCGTACTCATCCCCAAAAATTCTCATCTAGAACCTTCTATAATTGACCTCAAACCAACTTTTTAACTTTACTTTCTCGCTTTTTTGAGTTTGGAGGGGGTACGCAGGCATTCCTAAGGAAAACTGCATTCTGGAATGTAGGTAAGCAGTGTATTACCTGCGTACCCAAGCCAGGAACGCAGGTAGGCTTCATGTTACCTGCGTACCCAAAGTTTCAGAGGTTTTTATGGTTTTTCCTCCTGTTTCAGGGCTTGACATGAGGAGTAAAGGTTGTAAGACTTGCAGAGGAGGTATGTATGAGTGTTAATGAGCTCATACAGTCAGCAAAATGTCAGGATGATAGTTTTTAGTGCAACAATGATCTTTTCACTTTTAGAGAGTCACGAAAAGATCAAAATGACTACTCAGGTAATCTAAGCAAGAGGGTGTACCACGTTTCTATGAACTGCCATATACACCTTGGTGATCAAATGAAATATAAATTACCAAGGACTTGACGTACGTGCAGGTAGTCTCCCTGAATGTTGTGTTCGGTGTATCACGGTTACAGGGCGGAAAACTCGGCTTCCTATGGATAAAGGATTGCAACCTATGAGGGTCTCCCTTTATATACGCGATGGTACGGGGAGCACAAGTCTGTACTAGTGCTGTCTAAAGCCAGGTGGTGAATGACAGCTACTAGGTTTAACGATGCCGCCTAGACCTCTATAATATGTATGTTAGGTTTCAATGCTTCCTTAGATTGATTGAATTGATTTTAAGGTTGATCTTGAATTAATGTTTCGATTTCAATGCCTTACCGAATGTGATCTCGAATTCCTAAATGCACACTACATGCAAAATAACATCATTTCCGTTCGATGAATGCTAACTAAGAGAAGGATAGGAATCCTTAACAAAGCAGCAATCAATGAAAACATAAGAAGAGATTCACTAATGCATCTAATACAACCAAATGAAAAAACGAAAACTCTTTCCTAGTTCACTAATAGCTAGTTATGAAAAAGAACTTTATTCAAGCGAAAGAATGCAATTTTTTTTTTTTTTTAGATGAATGAACCACGCAATGCGTTGTTATACTAAAAAGAAAAGAAAACACTAGTTTTGAGCACTACGAATGTAAAGATCTTAAAACGAAAAAATAAAATGCAATACAAAAATAAAACGCACTCAAAACAAGGATGCACTCTTCGAAGAAAACAAAAGGCTTTCAAAACAATCCAACGAGCAATGTTATCTATGCTCGAAATGACGAAATGGAGAGAAAAACGAAAACAAAAGTGATCATCCAACAAACCAAAGACACAAAGAATTGAGAAAGACTAACACAAATAGTCAGCGAATTGAAATGACAAAAATCAAAGCGACTCGAACTTCACTCAAAAGGCTCAGTGAGGAGAAGGCCGAACAAACAGCACAAGACACCTAGAAACCCTAGGGCTACAAAAATTCACTGATGAGATAATGGAAAAACAGCTGAGAAGACTGAGACTACAGATTCAAAACAATCTTAAAAGACCAATTGAAAGGCAAAGAACCAATCCAGAGCCAAGAAATACTGACAAAAACTCATAAAAGAGGTTAAATCAAATCCTACAGGATTCGGCGTGACTGTCAGGCTGTAATCCACGCCTAACAGGGGTTGGCGCACCTCTGAAAAATGCAACAAGCGCCAATTGGCATGACTATTCAAGGAAAAACTATGCCAAGCTAGAAAACTATGGGAAAAAAAATAAAACCACTAAGCAGAGGTCAGACTTGACACTCTGGAACTGAACAGGATGATTTAAAACAGTCAGGAAAGTCAAGCAAAATAGAAAATAAATCAAACAACCAAATTCGACTCAACAAGTCAAATGCTCAAAAAAAAAGAGACGGCCAACACACACTGATCCCCAGTGGGGTCGCCAACTTGTTGTGTAGGTAAATCCCCTCTGCGGACAGAGGCGATCCCTCTAGCCCTAGGGTGGTTCTAGCAGCAAGAGGACATGCTAATGTGTTGGTTTCTAATTAATGGATGAAATGAGTTGGGATAGATTTTCCTACATGTGATCCAATGCATTTTTCGTAGCTGTAGCAGAGGTTTCTTGATCCTCATCCCAACACGTCGCAATCCTTCAGCAATGGTACTCGGGTGCCTCCACAAAGATCAAAGGATGAAAACATCATACAAGACAATAATTGCATTCATAACTAGCTAATTAGTCAAGGAGAATTAAACGTATTGCGTAAGATAAATCACATCAACACAAGACGGGAACAAAAACATCAGTCATCTATATATTAAGAGAAAGAAAGAGATTACAACCGGAGCCTTAACGTCGCAGCCTCCTTCAGCGGGTCCAGTCAAAACACGTCTCGAGCATTCGTCGGGGAATTTTGACGTGGTGAGGCAAAAGCCTAAGCTCTCTCTCAACAAGGTTTTCTCTCTCTGCTCTATCTCACACCAGCTATATCAGATTGTTTCAGCAAAATGTTCAGTAATTCCTATTCAGCTAGCTGCATCTATGTGAGAGAGGTGTATTTATAGAAGGAGAGGAGGAGGGTGGGATCCCTCAAACGGTGGAAGGGAGGCCTTATCCTTTTGGAGGCTGCCCCAAAAGGAGGAAACAAGAAGCCAAAGGAAGGTGCTCAATGTTATGCAGTCGAACAACCCAAGCTGACTTGCTCACGAAGTAGTTAGCTTGGAAACTTTTCTTCTATATTTAAAAAACTTTCCAAAAACAGCTTGGCGCAGGCAGCTCACTGAGACAAAGCACCAATGGACACAGGGCCTAGTGTTAATTTCCTTTATTGGTGCGAGGCCATAACTTCCTGCCAGTGCCAACCCAAAAGCATGTGTTTTTGATGGTCTGTTCATGGAAAAGTCAACAGAGGAAATATTCTCCTCATGGCAATGGATGCAATGACACTTTTTGCAAGGCATGACACTTCATATAAGTCACAAAAATGGTCCTCCAATGTGCGGGATGGAGATTGCGAGGACGGTGAAAAAATGTTGTGTAACAATACTTCTTCTGGAATAGCCTTTATAAATCACTCAAATCAACTCCTCTTGTGAAATATATTTGACGTTCTTCACATCTTGCCACCAAATATCTGCTCTACCTCTAAGGTTGAATGTAGCTATCCTAGCTTTCATATTTTTCGAGTAATCATGCAATCTGAAAAACTTCTTCATGCTAAGTAACCATGCCTCCCCATCATGTGGTTTCTTGATCTCTCCGTCAAATGTAGGTGGTTTTTCCTTTTTAAACTCTTTTGGAAAATAGCCCATGTCATTCCTCCTGTAAGGATGATACCGATGACTATCATGATGCCTATCTAAACCAAAACTAGAACGAGACCTTTGTTTGTCACCTCTCTTATCTGGAGTGTCCAACAATCTACCATATTTAACCATGTAATCCCTATCTGACCTGTCACCACCGGGAGACCTACTGCCATATGCTCCATTGGTCCCATCCTCCTGCCCATAATTGATCCTAAGTGGACCCTTTTTCTGCAACTCTAATAAAATTTGAAGGATGGCTGCATTAACCTCTACTTGCTTTTCCTGTTCCTGTATAAGTTTATCATTTTCTGCTTACAACTCCTTATTTCCTCCTTTAAGCTTCTCAATGTATTTGGAAAATCAGGTGAATGTCCAACACCATGATGCTCATATGACTCATAGGAATAATCTTTGTAGTCTACCATTCTACTATTCATCTTTTATTTCTTCTTGCAATGTAGAATATGTCAGCTAAACCAATTCATAAATAAACCAACGTACCTTAGTGTAATTTGGGGAGGATACATCCTGCAAGATCAACCAATCAGTGAAATACATGTATACACATAATTATAACAACATATAAACTCATTACACATGGTATATTAGCGCATAACCATCATTCTAGTTGGAGTCCAGTCATGGATTCATAACCATACCAATTACACAACATGACCTAATGCATAACTATACCAATGCAACTTGACCATACCCATCACAAGCACATACCTTACACAAGCATAAGAAACATGTAACCAAACGTCAATGACCAATGCATGCTCAGAGTATAAAATCACACAAGAAACCATGCGCAAACACTACACAAGCATGACCAATATGTGACCTAGCATACACAAGCAATGCATATACAACATGTGACTATATGTAAGCAATGTGCATGCACAATACACCAACATGAATAATACATAATCAATCATACACACATGACCACATGTTGACAACAGCATCATTAACCCATGCATGGTGACACCGTTGTCACCACGGAAAATACAACATGGATGCAATCAAACACATAAAACATAGGTGTAAGAAACACATAATCAATAAACAAAATCATGACCAACACACCACCCATCCAATCCAAGGGTTGAACCATGCTCTGATACCACTCTGTAGCACCCTCTTCCCACATCTACCCAAGAAACCGGCCAACCAAGGTACACATGTGACGAGAGGCTACTAATATGTGATTCAACCTCCTATATGACCTTAAGGAAGTGGAATCGACGGAAACTTGACAAACAAACCTTACACTACATCAACAACACCTCTAGGAGGTAACCCAACCTCCCAGACCCTTGAACCCTGAAGGGGGATTGATTTTTGACCCATTTAAGCCTTATCCGCGGGCATGTAAGGGCAAGGGAGCGGTTATAAACCTATAGTCATGGGCATTCCTTGGAAACGCCCAGGAAAGGGCCCCAAAAGGACGATTTTGTACATGTAGCTCTGGAATTCGTACTACGTTTTAATCCCCATAGCCTAGGTCACTACCTAAAACTTCATGAAACTTCAGGAAAGGTTAAATAACATTAAAAAAAGGTACTGAAGTAATCACATCATTAGGAACTCATCTGGACTCTCCTAGCAATGACAGGAATTTTTTCAAACATGTCACAAACATTGCATCTACAGGTATAAACAACATATTTAAACATGGGGGTCTCTTACAAATCTGAGAATAGCTAAGAAGCATTGCTACCCTACATCATAAGTTACAATACAATCTATTTGACCATAGATACATTGTGCCTTCATTTACAGGTAAAAACATATATAGAGCCATACATCATCACTAATAAAATATATGCTTATAACTAGCATAATAACAACAGAAATACAATGGATATAACAGCAAATAAATCAATACATAAACCAACACATTTGCATACTGAATACCAGAGGAATGGGCTCTTCATTACTTAATGTATAAACCAACAGGATATGGGACTTCCACGTTCCACCTGACTATAAGTTGGCTGAGGTAAGTCTCATTTAAGCCAATCACCCCCATGCCATATTCCAAGCATGAATGTGGGACTTTATCAAATACATCAATCAACACCAAACGAGTGCTCCAGAGACCAAACCGTCTCAAACCCAAAACCAATGATTCCACCTCATTGTCGGACATCACTAACCATCACGGATTGGTCTCCACCCAAGCTACTCTAGGGCTCCAGAGTGTGTGTTCCAACCAAGGCTCCAGGACTAGTAACTCAACCCCATTTGTTCCTGGGCTACAGAGTGTTTGTCCAACTAAGGCTACAAGACTAGTAACTCAACCCACCTAGGGCTCAAGGGCATTTTTCCAACCAAGCATCCAGGACTAGTAACTCAACCCACCAAGGGCTCAAGAGCATTTTTCCAACCAAGGATCCACGACTAGTAACTCAACCCAATAGTTGTCCACCAAGCTCCAAAGTGTTTGTCCAACCAAGGCTACATGAACTAATAACTCAACCCAACAGCTAAAGAAATCATGAGAACCAACCAGAGAAAAAAATAAAAATAAAAAAAATCAATGGAAATAAACACACAATATCATGGTTATCCAAGAAATGGCAAGGCTAGGAAAATCCACATGCATACCCATGCATGCCAAAACTAGTGAGGAAAACATACATGCAACTTGGTACCTGCAATTAGATCCCACTATAGTTGTTGATCCCGATGTCCACCTGTGCTTTCCTGTTGTTCCTTTCCCTTCTTGCTCCAATCATCGAGTATCCACACTCTCTAAGAGTGCTCCAATAAAACTCTAAGTATCCAAGAGTATGAGAAAGAGAGAGAGAGAGAGAGAATAATGAGAGAGATCCAAAAATGCACTAACAAAAGGTACCAACTAATCCTCAAAAGCCTTTTTACAAAAGAGGCCTCTATTTTCTTCATTTTCCAATATTTTCCTTCATTTTCCTCCTCGCATGCAACCTATGTCCTTTCATCTCCCTTTTCTCCTAATTTCCATTATTTTCATAAATAAATGTGCCAAAAATACTTTTGCCTCTTTAATGCCTTAGCCATATCCTTTTCCAATTTCCTTAGCCATAATAAACCATGTGAACACGCACACTAGGATGTTTTGCCCAACATTCAACTTGGAATACGTGTCCCATCAACCGTGGTTATTATTTTAACTTTATTAAATGGAATTTTCACGAGGGATGTTACAACTCCCTTCTCTAAAATGAGGAAATCAAGTGGTAGATCCAAGAGTTTCTACAGAAAGGGCACATTCGACAAAGTTCCTCGTGTTTTGGGAGCCCAATCATACTCGTACAGAACAAATATGGGACTTGGTGTAACACCCTCCTCCCACATTTACCTAAGCTATCCGGTCCACTGGAGTAAACATGTGACAAGAAGCTACTATGATCTAATTCAACTCCCTGTGTATAGTTAAGGAAGTGGAACCAACCTAATGAAACCAAACTAACCTTCCACACATACTACAGAACCTTCAAAGGCCAACCAACCCTTCCAGGCGGCCAATCCCTAAGACAACTTGACATTTTACTGATATGGACCCTCAACTGCTCCCATGGTAATCCATGCATGCAACTGAGGCCTTCCAGTCGCTCCCACAAAAATGTATTCCAGCGACTGTGGAATTTTCCAGGCAGTTGTGTGCCAGTGACCCTGGATTCTGAGCCACTTTTTCAGGGCTAGGTCTCACGCCACTGCCCATAACTCCATGGAACTTCCAGAAATGAATAATAACATTGAAACAAGACTGCTAATGCAAACATTGATACAGGTGATTTAGTTGACCCCTACTAGCCATGACAAGTATTTCATTAAACATGTCACAAATATGAAAGAAACAAGTCATAAAAACAGATCTGAGCATAGGGGTCTCATACTTATCTGAGATTTGTAAAGAAGCATTGTTTCCTTATCACAATAGCTGCATTATCATCTATTACGACTTATATTCATTGTACATTCAAGGGCTAATCAAAACATGATGGGAACCATACATCAATTATGTCATAAAACTCATAACCAACATATAATCAACAGAAATAACAAGGACTTAACAACCCTAAAATTCACATATAATCCAATACATTTACACATAAAATATCAAGGAGAAGAAGCTCTTATTAATGAATGCAAAATCAAACCAGGTATGGGACTTCCAGGAACCACCCGACCATATATTGTTTGAACCAAACCTTTCTTTTAGCCAATCACCCTTGTGCCATATTCCAAGCATGAATTTGGGACTCAAAACCAAACCAAACCAGGTTTCCTCATGTTTTATCATAATCCCCACTAGATCACTAGGCCCTACACAAGCATGGATGCCACCATATTTCTACACCTACACTGTAAGAAATTTTCTTGCCTCCTAATCTCTAGGCTTTACCGTATATCTCGTCAGTCACCAGTCGAGGATTCCTATGCCTAATCAAGACTCTGCCCTCCAAGATTTACCACATATCCCACCATTCACCAATCGAGGATTCCTAGGCCTAATCGAAGGCACACACACCTCTAGGCTTTATTGTATATCTCATCATTCACTGATCGAGGATTCCTAGGCCTACCAAGGCACACAAAGTCTGGCTTTACCGCAATCCACCTTCTTCGGTCCAGGGATTCCTAGGCAATGTGTTTTTTCTTTCAGAGACCACCTCACTCAGTTTCAAAGCCATCCGAAAATCCAAATCAACCAAATAGAAGAGAACCCATCACACCATGGATATCCGTAAATGACAAGGCAATGTTGAAGAACTCTATCACACTTGGAAAAAACCATGCCAATGATAGCAAGGGAACCAAATACACACATGAATGTACCATGCATGCCAAATATAGCAAGGAAACCACACATGTAAGAAATCATGTTGTAGCCACTAGATCCTGCTCTTCCTTGCTTGATATTTGATTCCCTTTTCCTTATTGGTCCATCCTTTGCTTTCTTTGATCCAATGTTGAAGTGCTCTAAGAAAACTCTAAGTGTCCAAGAGTGTGAGAGAGATAGAATACAGAGAGAGCTCCAAAACTGAACTGACAAAAGGTACCAATTGATCCTCATAAGCCTTTTTATTAATGAGGCCTCTGTTTTCCTCATTTTCCATTATTTTCCTTCATTTTACTCCTCACAGACAGCATGTGACCTTTCACCTTCCTTTTCTCCTAATTTCCATTATTTTCATAAATAAATTACCAAATAATGCCATTTTGCCTTTCCAAAGCCTTTATCAATTTCCTTAGCCATAATAAACCAAATGAACACCCACACAATGATTTTTTTCCCAACATTTAGCTTGGAATACGCGTCCCCATGACCATGGTTATTATTTTTCCTTTATTAACTTTATTACATGGAATTTTAACCAGGGTTGTTACACCTGGAGACTCTGAATTCATTACCGAGCACTTAACAAAATCACCATCATGAACAAATACCCAATCCCATGGATTTATGACCTTCTTTCCCAACTCAAGGGGGCTAAGTACTTCAACAAGATTAGTTTGAATTCTGGCTATGACCAAGTTCCAATAGAACCCACAGATGTATGGAAGACCACCTTCAAGTCCAAGGAGGGTCTCTTTTAGTGGTTGGTCATGCCCTTCTAGTTGAAAAATGCCCCTAGAACTTTTATGAGGCTGATGGATGGCATCTTGCAGCCTTTCACCAACCAATTCATGGTTGTATATCTAGATGATATCATAATGTTCTGCAAGAGTTGGGAAGAGCACTTGCAACATTTATGACATGTCCTTCAAACTCTGCGGCAACACAAGCTCTGTGCTAACCTGGAGAAATGATCCTTCAGCATGGACCAAGCCTAATACCTAGGCTACATAATTGATGGGCAAGGCATACATGTGAATCCAGGTAAGATCCGAGTCATTCGGGATTGGTCGGCCCCGACGGGTCTCACATAGCTTCGATGTTTCTCGAGCCTTCCTAATTTCTACCGTAGATTTGTGTTTGGGTTATCCCATATCACTTGGCCCTTATGTCTAGTTACCAAGGGTGGAGAAAAAATAAAGTTATTTTGGTCTGAATCACAATAGATGACATTCATGGAGCTAAAACATCACCTTGTCTTTGTGTTAGTCCTCACATTGTCGGACCTACAATAACCATTTGAGATTGAGATAGATTCCTTTGACTTTGCTATTGGTGAAGTTCCCACCCAAAAAGGGAATTTGGTGGCCTATCACAATGAGATACTCTCTGATACTATTCATAAATAATCCACCTACAATAAATAGGTGTATTCCATCATGCAAGCTTGATGATAATGGAAACATTACATTCTGGAAAGGAGACAATCATCTACATAAATCATCAACCTCTTTAGTTTATGTAGACATAGGGAATTTTGCAGAACGATCGCCATAAAAAATGGTTCACATATATTCAACAATTCCATTTGAACATTAAATACAAGAAGGGTAGCACCAATCACGTTGAAAATTGCCTCAGTCAGCCCCTAGTGTTGGCGCTTACCATTGTTCTCAACTCTTGTTGGTGAAGGGGTTTGGTTGCATTTACAGAAGGAACGCCTTGCAAGATCCCATCAAAAGCTTCAACCACTCTGATATGGGCCTTACACCATCACCGAGGTTGTGGGTGACAAATATTTCAAGCTAAGTATCCCCCCCATTCCTTAACATGCACCCAATATTCAATGTGGATCGCCTCCGGCCATACTTTCCACCATTGTTGGACACATCAGACATTTTTGAGCAACTGACACCAATAGAGCTCAACCGAGATTACATTGAACAATATAGAATTGATCGAATCATGGAAACAAAGATAAATAACACTCGCCAATAGAGGATCCAACTATATCTGGTTGTCAAATTCGACTAGCTCGTACACTAAGGCAAGTGGCCCACCGAGGACCAAGTTCAAAAAGTTTCACCATCTCATGTAGGCACTCAACGAAATGGGGACCATTGCTTCCTAAGGGGGGAGTATTGATCTAGGTGGATATTGGTAGCCACCCTCCTATTCCAATTGGACTCCCAACATTGTTTTCTATCGGTTTCCTAATTACTAGCACAATTTCCTATTTCAGAAGTTTTTACGGGTCTTGAACTTTTGGATCCATTTTAAGGCCCTAAACATCATTTTTTAAGGAAATTGACAAATAAATGTTTGCAATCAAAAGTTTTTTTCCTCGGATAGACCTTTCTAATGGGCTATCATGTGCGCCAAACAAAGATCATTTGCCAGATTTACGACCCCAGGAAGTTAACGTTCCAACTAACCCCATCGTGGCCCATACCTTTTGGCACTTCATCTCCTAGGGTTAGTTTTTTGGATGCTTAGGGTTTCTAATTGTTTAACCATGTTAAAAGGGCCTCCAAGCCTTATTGTAACACAATTCATAAAGCATGTAGTCATCACATCTCTTCTCATAGATAAGCTACCATAGTCTAAACTAGTTTGTTTTCATTCTACATGTAAATAATTTCCAGCATTTTCTATTTATTAATTGAAGTTTTGTTTCGTTGTATCCTTGTGTTTTTGTATAAATATGTATTTCATTTCATTCCTTCAAAAATTTGGATGAACATTCCACTGAAAAGGAAAGTTAAATTCTATATTTGGTTGTTGAGAGTTAAGAAGAGTTATTGAGATAAACAAAAAATAGAAAAATAAAGAACTTGAGGGTATAATTACTCCTTAGTATGATCACAAAAAATTACATTGATGAGAGAAGTTTTAATGATTCTCACAAAAACACTTTCAAATCTTGTTAGGCTAAGTGAGATAGTCGTGATTATCACCCTAAGTGTATAGTTGTTGTAGTCATACAACTAGATTCTCACAATTAAATCTTTAAAATATAAAATCTTCTTTTAAATTTATAAATTTGTAATGTTTTTATACTTAACTAGCTAATGAAGAAACATAGAATGAAAAAAAGAGAGTAAAACTTTTAATTCACAATAAAGAATTTGAACATAGATCTAAAATAATTTAAATGAACATAATTAGTAAATTATAAATCAATGCTACAATAGGCCAAAAATAAAGGAAGGAAATAACAAATAATTTGCAGTAAGACCAATCCAAGTTACAATGAAAAGTTCTCTCCTCTGATCCCTTCAAGGATAGGGATCAGAGAGAATCATTAGAAACTAAAGATTTAGATAAATAAAATAGCAACCAAGTTCCCAAAGAAAGAAGTAAAATCATGAAACTTGTATTGAATCACTTCAAGCAATGAAAAAACATCATTAGACTCTACAAATGTCACACTAATCAGCACTTAATAAAACCAAAACATTTGAAAAGCGTGAATAGATTCCAAATCAAATAATCAACCTTAAAGAATACCATAGAATATGCCCATCTGTCTTTCTTTTCTAGCTTTGGGGATATCCTTGCTATCAATAAGATAATTTAGTTATATAGAAACTTAAAAAGGGAAATGGAAGGGGATGTTAACTTACTTTCAAAGCTTAGGCATAGCTTCTTACATAATTTACATCTCCTTTTATCCTTGGGGAAAATAGTTTAGTAATTGAACTACCTTTTAATCATTTCTTTATATATTGTTTTTAAGAGAGAGTGTAAAAGTTTTTAAAAGGAAAAGGGTCACAAACGTAATTTTCAATAATAACTAAAAGAAGGTAGGGTCCCTCTAAACTCTCTTTATACTTTATCAAGCACATGTATTTCATCATTTTGACTCCCATGAATATAGTTAGCAGTATGTAAATGCATGGTAGAAATATAAACACCATACCATCATCATCATAATCATATATTTCATCAGACTTGTGCTTCCCAAATAAGACACACACACACACACACACACACACATGCTATTTAAGTCTTCAAAATAAATATCCTATGTGTCATTGAACCAGAAAATAAATGTGACAAGTATTCATAAAATAAACATCATAAAAATAAAATGTCACAGTATCTCAAGACACGTGTCCTTAAAAGCAACTTCTATTTTTCCTTCAACCTCAACATTGACTAGGTGCAACTTTGACTGAGCAGAGGTAGACTCAAAAGAATTAGAACTTGGTTTTTCCCACGATCAATTCCCTTTATCTTCTTGAAAGACAGGGAGGGGTTGTTTGTCAATTTTAGTAGAAGACGAGACAAAGGAAGTTGTAGAAGGGATAACATGATCGACTATTGGTGCAACATGAATTTTTCTTGGAATAATGGGCCAATGTACAATGCTAGAGGGATATTAACTTGGTTATTATCACATACATCTTACATATGTTGCTAAGGTGGATCAGGAATGTCCATAATACTAGGGCGAGGTTACAACCAGTGATCGAGTTGGAGAAATGGATGGCGCACAACAGCTTGGCCACCAAGTTCTATATGGCCAACTTACAAAATCTCATTGAATTCTTCATAATTTGTATCAATGTGACTAATCGGCCTAAAGAAAACCATCTCAGGCTTTTGCTACAAATAATTTCAATAATCTCGAATGTCTTCTCTCAAAAATCATTCTACCATGTTCTTAGGCACCAAAACTTAGAGGAAAATAGTCAAGCCAATCAAACTTGTCTTATTAAAGCTGAGAAAATTGATATTCATGGAATCTTTGGGTGGAGAGGCATCCCTGATACCTCCCTCCCCCATCATAAGCATAATATAATGTTCTATCACCTATAATTATTGTTTGTATCATTCATTAGCATTTGAATTAAAAAGGGTGAGCAAATTTAGGTTGAAGTTGTGGCAATTGTTGTTGAAAGGACACATGCAAATGATGCATTTTTTGTTGAAAAAGCAGCAAGAAAAATCTAATTTTGTCTTTTCCTTGGTAAAAATATATTAAAATTCGAATTTCAATTTCAACAAAATACGTGTGTTAGCGCTCGAAATCTACCTTAGGCTGAAATAAGGCAACATCAAACCACGCTCAGCCTCGTAGCTAGCCCTACGAGGACAGGAGAGGGCTCTCTCCGGGTCTATCTCGGCAAAAGATGTCCAATAGGGCCTGAGATGACTTATAATGGATACTGATTTTAGGCTAGTAAATAGATAAGAAAGAAGTATTTTTATTTTTAGACTGGGTTTTCTGGGTTGTATGGGACCAAGGACAGCATGAGCAGAGAGATTTAATCAAAGGCACAGAGTATTTCATAAGGCGAGATAGGCATGAGGTTTTAGCATTCAAATTGAAATTATATGGAGTGGAAAGACAGTTGAGAGGCTGAAAAGGGCATGTGTGATGAATCCTTCTCAGACAGAAGACGATACACAGAAAATGAACGCTTTCCCAAGGCAGAGCAATCTAATATGGATTCTACCTTTCTCACTTAAAAGCATTCATCTAGAAATGATTATGAAATAAACAGTAAACATAACGAGGAACATATGAAACAGAGAAGAAACATATGCCAAACATCATACCGCAAGAATCTTATAAATCAGAGTTGTACCATTTAATTATTTCTCTGTCAAAACTGTACAGTGATAGCGCTGGGTTTTTTCCTCCCACACTTTTTCCAGAACTCTCCCCCCCTTTCTGCAAATGATTTACAATATAATAAATAAAACCGTGTAGGAAAGCAGGATAAATAAATGAGATTAATACAATGTTATTAACAAACAAAAAAAGATAGAAAAACAATAATACATTCTAAAGAAAAGCGTACGATTATAACTAATCGATGATAGCAATGGAAAAATAGCTATGCTATCACTTGAATGTGTAATCTAGAAATGAACCATCTATTCTATTTCTTTTGATAAGAATGTTTTCTTGGCATTGGAGTCTTGCAAAGCCTATTCCACCTTCCTTGTAAGAATTCATAAGATCCCCAGTGAATATACATTCGTAGTATCTGGATAAATTGTATTTTGAATCTGACTTATGATCTTTAAATTGTTTCGGCTTTTCCGTTTTCAATAACCACCTCACTAATGCCCCATTCTATCCCAACCTGTCTGGGCATCTCTATTGTTTGCATCAATCTTACCAAGCATCCCATAAATTCGTGCCATTTCCAGCTCATGATGACAACTGTGCCCGGAGAGGGTTGCATGGTTGAACTCAATGTTCAATTTAAATTTATCTGCAAGTCCATATCTCTGCAGGAAACCCATTGTTGTTGCAGAGACATGCACAAGCAGAGAACATCGGTCAGATAGCTTCCCATCCACAACCTTTCAACTAAACATCTGAAGGAGAATGGTGCATTCATTTTTCCCTTTCACTGAAATCTCTGAGCCATGTTTCTCTCTGCCACACATAGGTCGAGGATTCCGTCAAATTTGTGTGTGGGTCCAGAGACCCGGATCATTCGACTTGAATGGAGCCTGGTAACTATAATATGTTTTACATTATGATCCCATTGCAGCTGCGGAGCAACATATTTGTGATCCCTATTTAATTGATTTTGCTATCTGTCTTCATTAACCATGCAAGTTGTTTAATACGCAATAGGCATTCATTTCTTGCAATCTCCTTTGTCTCCGTTTGAAGGAGCGATTTGTCTACCCATTATCATGTGTACAGCGATCAAACTTGTCGACCAGAACGCCCACAGGCCACGTGAGCAGACAAGAATGTCAAATTTCATGTCTTGAATGTATTTTGAACATCAGAGATAAAATTTCAAGCTGGGGGCTCTGTGCGCCGCGCCTGGTGAGTGCGCCGCGCCAGTGCAAAATTGCACTGTGGAGGAGCGCTCAATGCGCCGCATCACCCCTATGCGCCGCGTTTGTTGTTTTGACTACAATTCGGCCTTCTAACACAGTTTTTCACCCTCCAATTATTTCCTCCGACTGCGCATGAATTATTCTTTTGACATAGAGATTCTTTGCCCAAATGTCGGAAAGCTGATATTTGTCCACATTAAGGCATGGTCTATCTTGATAACCAAGTTGTAGCTGAACTGTCAGACGTTCGTTTTCAGAAGATTTTATGAACCAACCATGACTAAACATTCTCCTCCTCGATCCAAGCAACTGATCAAATACTTCTAATTTCTCATACCTCTTACTTAGAAAAATTTCACTGTTTTGACTTTCCTGCTTCTTAGAAATGAGGAAACAAATCGGATCAAGAACATGAACTGTGTTGATTCCGATTAAATCCTCCCGTACTGCCCAAAGGTTCGATTGACATGAAAGATTTGTGGAATACCAATAGCTACCATTGCAAATCTCCTTTACTGCCTGGTATAATTCATCTGAAATAAGTCCTTTTCCGTGTGCAAAAGGCACCTGTGCTCTATCAAATGCTTCATCTGTCCCCCATTTCCATTTGCTATTTCGTGTACCACCAGTGGAACAACCATACTGAAATAAGAATCCTCTCCGACATATATCAGATTCGATAGAAACTCAGGGGAAGGCCTCAAACCATTTTATGAGGAAAGTGTATATATCTGAAACAGTCTTAAAATCTCCAGTCACATAATCTGTAGATGTATTGGAGTAAGAAAAACCAGTCCCGGCTGGAGAATCAAGAAAAATAATGTTCGAGACCTTAGTCCAAGAGTGTTGATTGGAGACGAGCGTGGGCAAATTCCCAGGATTGTTATTAATATCAAAAGTCATTGGACCTTGGCAAATGCTGCAGAACTTTTGGCACTTTCTCATTTTGAAATGAACTCTGTTTTATTTGTTTCCTCTCTGATCTTCTTTAGCTGAAATGATGACTTGTTCGTTAATTTTTTCAGGGACGATGGCATGTCTTGGCAAAGAAAGACCAGAGGCCGCATGTAAAATATTTCATGGCGGAAAAATATTAAAAAAAATACATATGACGATTTCTTCTCCAAAACAGAGTTTTGGAGAAGAAACATTTTTGAGCATTATTGATGACGAAACTCTTGAAATAAGAAACTTATTGAACCTTCCTCTGGCCTGCAGGTATTATTTAACAATTCTGAAGACCAAACCCTAGACTGAGGAACTAAAATGACTCTTTTTGACCAAAATAGCATTAATGACTGCGAATGACGAGAAATGAACATTGGTGAATTTGACTCTGACGGAGGACTGACAAGACCGAGTCTAACAACGTGAAGGTAGTTAACTTAGGTGGCATGGCTCTTGTCACTCAGTTAACTAAGTTAGTTCGAGTTGGAGACATTTGACTTCAATTCAGTGCGATTGATTGCTAATTCTAGCAATCTATTTAAGTTAAGTTGAGTTATTGTCAGTTAAACTAGTTCCAACTGTTGGAGAAACTAGTGGAAGGTCAAGTTGTGCAGTGTGACTTCAATCACACTTAGTGGTCATCTAGTTAACTAATAAATCAACCCAAAATAATCGTTTCATGCAAAGAATTCAAGTTACCTAGTTGAGATTGGAGTTATAGGGCAATGTACTATCAGTTGTAAACTAATCCAAGTTGTACAGGTGGTGCATGCAGTCAAAGGATGGGCCTATAGGAATTGCGTAATCCAATTGAGGAATCTCCCTAAAACATAGGGGCTAATTCCTCAATGAACAACGCAAAAAAATAAGAGCTTGGAGGCTTGAAAATTTGGCGAAGTATTGGTCAGGTTTAGTTAGTCAGGCAGAGGATAGAAGATACAGGTGCAGGTTGTGATCAAGATTGAGCACGCATGTTGTATTCATTAAGATTCTTTGATTAATGCAATACAGATAGTAAGTGTGGTGAATCTTGGTGCGTTTTTTTTATATGTGTTATCGATCGTGAATTTGATTCCGCAAACCAGTAGAGTAGCTTATAGTCTTGCGATTTAGTAAATTTCATGAGCATTTTATAATATACACATTAATTTCTACATGGTATCAAAGATAGATTCACAGTAGAGAAGAGGTTTCAAAGTTGTCATTGCAGTAGAATTGAATTTGAAGATCAGTGTTACAGGTTTTCTTCGGGATTGAGAAGATGGTTTTCAATGGACTCAAGCTCGAGTATGCCTTGGAAGGCACCACAAATTTTGTTGCATAGAAGGAATGCATGGAGGCAGTATTGGATGACAATGGGATGCTAGAGTACATCGAGTCATATGTAGCAAAATCCGAAGCATCTAATGCCCATAATCTTTCTCAGTGGAAGAAGGATGTGGCCAAAGTGAGGAGAATCATATTGGAGAGAGTTAGGGATCATATTGTCTCAAATATCCATGGAAAAGAGACTTCGTTTGTGATGTGGAAAACACTGACAGATTTGTTCGAGAACAATAGTGACCACAGGAAGCTGGCACTCAAGGACAAGCTTCAAAGTATCGAGATGCAAAATAATGACACAATTCTGCAGTACCTGAGAAGATTTACAGAGTGTCGTGATGAAAATGGAGGGGTTGGTGTTAATGTCCCTGAAGAAGGCTTGGTAGCTCTATCCCTTTTGGGCCTTCCCAAATGTTGGCATAGCTATCAATATTCCTTAAATGGTAGAGAGAAACTACTAAGATGGGAGCTATTATGGCCTGATCTAGTGTAGGAAGAAATAAGGCGGAATACCAAAGACGACACTTCATCTAAGGGTGAGGATGAGGAGAACTATGCCTTGGCTTGAAAGGTAGATAAAGGGAAAGGGAAAAAATCCCAATCCAAATCAGAATCTAGTCAAGGGGGGAAGATGAAAGACTTGTCGAGAATCAAGTGCTTTAACTATCATGAATTCATGCACTATGCCACGAAATGTCCACACAAGAAGACAAGTAACAATACCTCAGGAGGACCAGTAAGTGAAGCTCTAGCTTCACAATTCGAGATTGATTTTACTCTCATTACATGCATGGCAAGCACAATGATTGGAAGCGTGTGGTATATGGATAGTTGTGCCTTGTTCCACATGATGGGAAAAAAATATTTTTTTAGTGACTTGGAGGAGAAATATCTCCAGATGTACATCGAGATGGGAGATGATGGAAGGTACAACGTGACCGGGATCGACACAATCACCTTTCATAGGGAGTCGAGATCCCCTCTCAGGCTCAAGGATGTTATGTTTGTACCAAGTCTAAAGAAGAATGTGGTTTCCATCGCAGTGTCGGAAGACCGTGAAAGGAATTCCTGAGACACATCGCTACGGGACAAGTGAAGCAAATCAGGGTTTGAGTGAAGAACTTCTACAAGCTGTATGTGGAATATTGTGTTGCTTTGAGCAGAAATGCGGAGAAGGTGCAGAGATGATATGTCAATGAATTATGGCATATAAGAGTTGGCCATTTACATCATGAAGCTTTGAAGATCATGCAGAAGATCACCACAGGCCCCCCCAAAGGAGCACTAGAGTAGCATAATACATGAAAAGGGTGTACCTTGGGGAAGTACATAAAAAACATCTTTAATTATTGGGACAATAGGGCGCATGTAATCCTTGAAAAGATCCACTCTGATGTCTATGGACCTTTCTCGACATCCTCCACTACCAAGCATAAGTGTTACATAAGTATTATGTTAAATTTGTAGATGATTTCTCACAAAAGTGTTTTATTTTATTCATGCAGAAGAAATACCAACCATTCTCCGAGTTTGTTTAATTTAAAGCACTTGTTGAGAAATAAAATGGAAAGAAAGTGAAGGCTTCAAGAGTGATAACGATGGTGAGTACATGTCAAATAAGTTTAAAAAATTATGTGCAAAGGAAGGCATTCGACGGGAGTTGACAACACCCCACAACCCACAGCATAATGGGGTGCCTGAGAGGAAGAACAAACGTATTGTGGGAGCAGCAAGGGTGATGTTGTATGACCAAGGCCTACCTTTGCACTTGTGGGCCAAAGCATGCAACAGAACATTCTATTTGTAGAACAGGAGTCCTCATCAGATTCTTGCGATGAGTACACTAGAAGAAGCTTTTTCGGGGATGAGACTAGATGTATCACACTTCAGGATCTTTAGAGCATCAGTATATTTCCATGTCCCCAAGGAATAAATGAAAAATCTAGAGCCAACAACAGAGTTGGGGATATTTGTATGTGTACCTTCCATCCCTCAAAATGAAAATTGTTTAAAGGGATGTGAAGTTCGATGTGGAGAAGGAAATGAAGTGTTCCCTTGAGAGGGAGCTTCAGTTGCATGTTGATCAGGATATTTTGGCTCCAAAGGAAGAACCTCGGGAAGTTGTGCAGCCACAAGCAAAGGAGCAAAGAGTGGAGACAACCACTCAAGCAGAGACATCTAGGGAAGGAAGGAAATGAATCATGGAAGCTGATAGATTATTACAAGATGCTAAAGAGAATGTGGGAGCACCCACATCACAGCGCAAGTAGAGGAGGTCACCAGATCGGTACACTAGCTACATGGATCTGATGACTGATCTACTAGAAAAAAAACCAGCCTCATTCGAGGAAGCAGTAGAGTAGCCTATATGGGTTGATGCTATGGTAGAGGAATATGATTCCATTGTCAAAAACAATGCTTTGGAAGTGGTACCAAGACCAAAAAAAAAATCATTGGTAGGTTCAAGATGGCTTTGCAAGGTAAATCATGCACTAGGCGGAAGCATAGAGAAGCACAACACCAGATTTGTGGCCAAGGGATACTCTCAGGTTGAAGGGATTGACCATGAGTAGACCTTTTCTCCTGTAGCAAGGTACTCTTCCACCAGATCAATTCTTGCTTTGGCTGCATAGATGGGGTGGAAGATCCACCAGATGGATGTGAAGAAAACATTCCTCAATTGAGGTATTGAGGAGGAGGTGTACATCGAAAAACCTATAGGATTTGAGACCTTCAACAGTGATTCAGATGTGTTTAGACTCAAACAAGCATTGTATGGGTTGAATCAAGCACCTCGTGCTTGGTACACCGTGATCGATAGATATCTCACCGGGTTGGCTTCACCACAAGTGAAACATTTGCAAAACTTTAGCACATTTTGTTAGAAGGTAAATTATTTATTATTGTCATATATGTAGATGACTTGATTTTTATCAGTGATGAAAAATTTATCAGCTCTTGCAAGGAGGACCTTGCAAGAGAGTTAGAAATGAAGGACATGGGTATCATGCATTATTTCCTCAGTTTGGAAGTATGGAAAGGAGAAGGGGGTATTTTTTTCTCTCAGGGAATGTATGCCAACGAGATACTTTACAAGTTCTGCATGGACAAATGCAAACCCGTGGAGAGTCCTCTAGCAACCAACTGGAGGAAATAGGATGCCACTTCAGGTGAGGAATTGGATGCTACCGTGTACAGGCAGTTGGTGGGTTCACTCATGTACCTTGTGAGCACACAACCAGACATGTGTTATGCAGTCAACCAATTCAATCAAGCCATGGTTTGGAAAACCAATTTATTTTGGAGTGTTCCTAAACATGTTCTACAGTACCTCAGAGGCACCACCGAGTTTGGACAATGGTACAGACAGACAAAGGGAGTGAAGCTATGTGGCTTCACAGAGGCAGATTGGGCAGGGAGTCCATCAGACTGGAAGAGCACATCAGGAGGAATTTTTAGTGTCGTTTCTGCAACGGTTTCTTAGTACAACAGGAAGCAGAGATTTGTGCCACTCAGCTCAACAAAATCAGAGTACATGGATGCCAGTCAAGCAACATGTGAGGTGATCTGGATGAGAAAGAATCTTGCTAGGTTATTTGGTTAGATCATGGATCCTAATGTGATTTACTGTGATAATCAGAGTTGCATCAAACTCTCTGAAAATATTTTCTCTCATGATCGGTCCAAGCACATAGATATATTGTACCACCTTCTACGAGATTATGTGCAGAGGCAGATCATGTTGTTACAGTACATTCCGACATAGGAAAAAGATGCATACATTTTGACAAAAGCCTTGTCAAGAGGTAAATTCGAGTTCCATAGATGCATGATTAGGGTCGCAGATAATCCCTTTCTAGCTGAGAGGGAGTGTTGAAAATGCAACAAGAAAATCTAGTTTTGACTTTTCCTTCGTCAAACTAGATTAAAATTTGAATTTCAATTTCAGCAGAATACTTGGAGGTATTTAACTGAGGCGAAATGGCTCTTGTCACTCAGTTAACTTAGTTATTTCAAAATTGATACACTTGAGTTTAGTTCAGTATGATTGATTGCTAATTTTTAGCAATCTATTTCAATTAAGTTGAGTTATTGTCAGTTACACTAGTTTTCACTGTTGTAGAAACTAGTGGAAGGTCAAGTTGTGCAGTGTAACTTCAATCACACTCAGTGGTCATCCAGCTAATTGATTAATCAACCCAAAAAAATTGATGCATGCAAAGAATTTGAGTTATTCAGTTGAGGTTCGAGTTCACGGACAATGTACTATCAATTGTAAACTAATCCAAGTTGTAAAGGTGGTCCATGAAGTCAAACGATGGGCCTACATGAATTGTGTAATCCAATTGAGTAATTTCCCTAAAAATTAGTGTTGGGTTGATTTAGGCTGACCCAGGTTCGAACTTACTGTGCACCATCAAAATCACTGATCACTGGCCCTTTCGGCAACGACCTGCAAGTAGATTGCAGTCTCACTCGAAGTAACTATGGGTGGATACAGAACCAGGTTTCTGCAACCTTGAGGGACTAGGAGATATGGTATTTTTATGTTTTATTACTCTTAACACTTATAAATTACTTCACCCATTCATAAATCACAGAAACGTGCCATTCAAATGCATAAACCATTACTGCATTTTCATAACATGCAACTGTAATAACTACTTCGCAACAAATATTAAGTAAATATATGCATAAAACACATAAGAACACCAAAATTTCACCCACAAAATTTCTTCTTTATTATGATGAATCCTTGAATACAATCAGTCCTTCGACCTGCACACTAAGTTGCAGGTTGTCTGCGCACTAAGCTGCAGACTCTTCCAAGGTCTCTGTGCACTCAGCTGCAGAGCCTTCCCTTTGCTACAAAATATAGATTCATATACTTTCCCTTACAATCTATCATATCATGTCGTGTCTCTTAAAAATAGCATTACAACCCTTTATATGTTATTACATCATAAGAAAATACCATGGTCAAGATACCATGGACTCCCTAAAACAAGAAAATATAACCCAAAACCCTTTTCAACATTGTGTATTTTACAAAAGGAGGGACTTCGACCCACCCCAAAGCCCCTATGATACCACGCGGTATATTTAGAATGCTCCACTTCACGGTCCACTTCACACTCTACTCCTCAAAATGCAGAGTCTTAGCCAAAATTTAGGCCAAGTTGGGTTGCACCCAATAGACCCCTAACACTCACATGTGACTCGTCCCAAGTCACTCAACTACTTTTCCTCTTATTTTTGTTGCGATGCTATCGTAGGCATTGTTGAATTGCTGCAAAATCCCTAGGACCTGCTTTTCCTCGCTGCACACTTCTTCCAACAGTGCTTCTGTCATTGATCCTGTAGTCCTCTGGAATACTGCCTCTTCTTTCTATCAAAGCTCTTGAAGCTTCCTATCCACCTCCTGATATAGTTGGAGAGCCTCATTCTGATACTATTGAGTTATTTCTACCAAAGTATATTCTTCCCTTCTCAGCTCCTCTATATTCTTCTGGAGGGCATTTCCCTCACTGATCTTGGCGAGCCTTTGTGATATTGGCAAGGTCTTCGCAGTTGCCTGAATCTTCTCCAACTGCTTCTGCTTCTGCTGAATGTCTTCTTCTAGCTTCTACATATTTGGATCCTTCTGCAGTGAATTCCAAATTTGTCAATTATCATCCAACAATCTACCTCAATTTTCCAATGATGCAAAGATACTGGCCACTGCAGTATTTAAGTCGGTCTCCCTCTGCTCTCGTACTTCTAGTGGTGTAGTTAGTTGCAGCTCACCGATCTTTATCTCATACTCAAATTGTACAAATGTGATCTTCTTCTTGGATTCCATCACTGCAAGGTAAAGCTTCGTGACCTTGTCTTCTACTGATTCCTCTTCACGGACATCCATGGACCATGTCCAGAACTTCTCGGCTTGTGGCTTCAACCACCTCCTTTAAATTCTGTTGCTGCTGCACTACCTGGTCCTTTTCCTAGATGGCCTGGTCGAGTTGTTTCTTCAGCAAAGCTCGCTCCTATTCTACTTGAATGTTTAATTTTGAAGTGAGATGTTCTCGCTGCTTCGGCTCATCTATGATACCTTGATGCAACTCATGCAATATCTACAATGCAAGCATTGTGATGTTCATGTTAACATACTTCCATCCTTTCGCTCGCTGCTTTACTTCCATAAAGTTAAACTGTACCGCTCCGACAAGTATTTTAATTAACCTCGCCACAAGTTTTGGCTCTATTAATCTTTCTTCTCGTAGCCTTTCTTATGTGTGTGTTGATTGTATGGTTGTTTGTGTTAGTATCTTTAATTCTGCAATTCGCTCCTCGACACCTAATAGAAGTGCGTTGTAGCGATCCTCTATCATGTTCCATGACTCTGTTGTAGCTTCTTGTACTTTGTCACCAATTTGATCAAAGTCCCCCTTAGTGAGGACCAATGACATTATGTCCTTTTATTTATCTGCCTTTTTCTTCTTTTTAGGTTTGTTGACAGCTTTGACACCTGCCTTCCTCTTTTCTGCTACAGAAGGGTTTGTCTCAGTCTTTTCAGTCTCCTTTTTGTGCTCATCTCCTCCAAGAGGATCATCATGAACCTTTTCATGCTACTCTTCATGCTCTTCCTCTTTCTCATCCTCGTTCTTATACTTTCCACTTAGTTACCCATGCTACGATGTTTCTTCCTCTATCGAATTATCTCCTGCCTCTGTCTCTAGTGTAGTCATCCATTCTACGGGCCATTGTTGTTCTTGTGCAAATAGATCATCTTCGATACCAAATATGGCAAGGGATACTAATGCTTCGTCGCGTCCTTTTGAGCCTATATATAAACTATGTGGAAATCAGCCTTAAATTTTGAAACAACATTATACTGCTCGTGTAGGTTCGACAAAAGGCGTGGATGTTGGTTTACCAACATCTGCAAATCCATATGATATAATACAAAAAAAATTGTGTTCTCTTGTGCTCATGATAGTTGATTGGTATACCACAGCGCGACTTCGCACACATCTGAAGCTACCGAACGAAATTGCAACTCCTCTAGTTATCTCCATGACAACATTGCTATTATAAAAATCAACCATGCATAATGAA
This sequence comes from Pinus albicaulis, assembly GCA_034641835.2. NCBI lineage: Eukaryota > Viridiplantae > Streptophyta > Pinopsida > Pinales > Pinaceae > Pinus > Pinus albicaulis. The sequence continues at coordinate 744,891,266 of CM076583.1, forward strand.
ATGTGGTACCTTTTTCCTACACCACCATACAGTCATCCATAAATTTTTTACAATGGTAGGCATCCTAGTTGTACTGGACAACGTTGGCACACTGCACCGCTAGTGAAACTACTGCTGCAGGGACTTCATTGGCTCGACACTTTCTCATTACCTTCCCAGCTAGTATGTGTGTGGTGAAGCAAAATACTTGGTCATTGATTGAATTAATTTCATATCCTCGCTTCCCTTTTGTGAGCCCAAACTTCTTCTTTATGTTCTCTGTTATTAACTTGTCCTGGTATTTGCCTACAAATTCTTTTTGAGGGTTCCATCCTTGATATGGCAGTCTCGTGATTCTCCATATCAGCATTTCATTAATAAGGATCCTCTTTCCCCTCTAGAGGCATCCATCATGCACCAGCACGAGCAATTGTCTTATGTAGGCTATGTTTGTTGGACTTATACTGAAGTGCGACATATTCAACATGTCCAATATCCCTGATCGCTCTAATCCAGTCGCCCATTTTTGCAGCTATAACCTTGTCACTCCACTGTCAGGGTACTGCAGCTGCTTTAGATTTCTGCCTGGTTCGAACTGTGGGTATTTCTTTCAATCATTAAAATCGAAGTCTGCAAACTTTAGCTGTCTAATTGTCCCAATGAGTTCTCCATAAAATGGTATTAACTCTGGAAACATGAGTGTGAAGGTGCCATACTTCGCATCCTTCGAATCCTTAGAGTGTCTGGTTTTCTAGGTGGCACGTATGATGGGAGAGGTGGTGGAAATGTTGCACCCTCTGTTTCCATTTGCACCTGCACTCCCTCCTCCTCGTTGTCTCTAACTTGTTCAGGTTCTTCGACAGGCCTCTTATCATGTTTCTTCTTGGTTCTCTTCTCTTTGGTTGGTTTCTTTCGTGGAGATATTCGGTTTTTAGTTTGTGGTGATGCTGCTGCGGGATTATCAAATGGTGCTACGAATGTATCAAATATTGCTTGTTCTATGATTTGTGTTATACCCTTCTCCTTGAATATGTGAATGAAATCCTCAGTGTTCATACAGAGCGCAAATTCTACAACTTCTTCGTACTTAGCAATTTTTTAGCTCTCAAGGCAGCAAGGTGCCAAATCTTGGTTGGACGCAACTTTTTTATAGCAACTTAGAACTTCTAACCTCATCATTAGCTCAGATCCTATTTGGATTGTGTTCCCTAACTGCATAATCATCACTAAATATTTCCAATTTTTCCTCATAAATGCAACCTTCCATGCCTTTTAATGACAACTTTCCTTTTTAACAGTCATAGTTTTTTGGCAACTCTTTGACGTATCCCAAATTGTAGCGAAGCAATCCTTCTTGCGATCTTCGACATAATCCATATTGTAGCGAACACCCCCTCTTACGTCGAGGCTTCCTACGTCGAAGCTCTTTCTCTACAATGTAGTTTATAGTCCAATGCCCGATTTCAACTGTAGGTGGCACTAAGACTTTTTTCCTTTATTCTTCTAAGCGAAGGTGTAGGGGCATGGTTGTCCCTGCACAACTTCAATCTGTTTCCATTTACTCTTCCTTGAACCAATTCTCCATTCAACTTCGGTAATTGAACTGATCCTCCATCAATAATATGCTTGATAATGTATGGGCCCAACCAATGCATCTTGAACTTTCCTGGAAAATTCACAAACTTACTGTCATAAAGGAGAAAAAGGTCTCCTACCTGGAACTTATTCTACTTATAAAAAGTCTGTCATGCCAGGAATTTTCTCTTTCTTTCTGCAGCTACTGATGAAATCCTACTATAAATCTATCTTCCTCCAAATCAAGCAACTGTGACATTATTTCCTCCATTATCTCGGGATCTACCATATCTGTAAAAGTTGTAATCCTTAGGCTAGGCACAATTTACTCCATGGGCATTGCAACTTCTTGCCCATAAACTAACTTGAAGCATGTCTGCCCTCTCGACTTCTTACATGTGGTCCTATAGGCCCATAATACTACTGGAATTCTAAAGTCCCAATCATCTATGTTCACATTACATACCTTAGTAAGTGCATTCTCCAAAATCTCATTAAATGCTTCCATTATTCCATTGGCTTGAGGGTGATAAGGGGTACTCTTATGATGATAGTATTGGAAACTCCTCAGTCAATGCTTCAATGTTCTTATTCAGGAAGTGTGAGCCTTGGTCACTCATCAAAATCTTCAGACTTCCAAATCTAGATAATATGTACTAAAAAATAAACTTCACTGCAGTTCCTTACTGGTTGTGCTTCGTCTCATCTTGTTAAGTAGTTAGTTGCTATAATTATATACCTCGCGTCAGTCCTCTTTCTAGGTGGGCTGATTGGTCCAACAAAATCAATGGCGCACTTATTAAAAGCCTGCAATGTAACTTGTGGTACCAATGACATCTCGTCTCTTCTGGAAGTATTCCCTGTTCTTTGACATACATCACATGCTGTACAATGCTCCTTTGTGTCTTTATATAGTGTAGGCCATCATAATCCTACTCTAAAATTCTTATGCATCGTAGCTTTTCCTGCATGGTGTCCACCAGCTGTGCCTCCATGAGCTTCTACTAGAATCATCTATATTTCATGTTCAAGAACATATCTGCGCAGTATCTCATATGGCCCCAAATTATATAATTGTCCTGCTATTATTGAAAAGTTAGTTGCTTTAACCACCAATTATTTCTTCTGTTGCATAGTATATTCTGAAGGAGCCATTCTTGTGGTAAAAAAATGAACTATATCTGTAAATTGGTCATCTGCCACTCTTATTGCAAACAATTGCGCATCAAGGAGATTATCTTCTATGTTGGTTGGTTCTTCCCTTATTTCTAGTCTTGACAGATGGTTAGGTCCTGCATTCAGCCTCCCTAGTTTCACAATGATCTCAAAGTCATACTCTTGGAATAAAAACAACCATGTGCAAATATTTCCTCCTAGGATAGGCTTATCAACCAAATACTTCAGTGCAAAATGATCCGTGAATATCTTAAAATGTGACCCTAGCAAATAATGTCTAAAATTATGCAAAGCATACACCATGACCAGTCCTTCTCTTTATGTAGTGGTGTAATTCTTTTATGCTTTAGATAACTTCCTAATTTCTAGGATGATCAATCTCTCTTGCACCAGGTTGTGTCAATACCACTCCCAAAGCTATAGAAGAGGCATCCATGTGGAAATGAAAGTCCTAGTTCCAATCAGGTAACACTAGTATAGGTGCAGCTACCATCTTTTCTTCAATATGTCAAGGCTCTTCTGACATTCTTCATTCCACATAAAGGCTGCATCTTTCTTCAACAATTTCTCCATAGGCGCATTGATCTGCGCATACCCCTTGATAAACTTCATGTAATACCCAATATTTCCCAACGTAGTGTGAAGCTGTCTTACTGTCTCTTATGAAGGCAAGTTCACAATGATAGCTATCTTCGCAAGGTCCACCACTAGTCCTTTATTACAGACAATATGTACCAACAATATGCCGAAGGGTGCACAAAATATGCACTTATTTAAGTTCAAAGAGATCTAATACTTTTTGCATGTTTCGAGCATAAGTCTTAAACTTCCAACATGTTTGGTTAACAATCCAAATATTGTCCAAACATATACCTCTAAAAAATTTTGTATGTACTCCTTAAAATTTGCGATCACCAGCCTAGAGAATATAACACGGGCATTTTTCAGTCCAAAAGGAATTAATGTGTATTGATACTAACCCAATTTTGTAGCAAATCTGCCATTATGTCGATCTTCAGGTGCAATCCTAATATGATGACAACCTGAGAATCTATCTTCATGTCCTCCTACATTGTCCAAAACTTCATCTATGAAAGGGGTAGGGAAGGGATCATGTATAAATGCATCATTCAACTTTCTCAGATCAACACAAATCCTAATTTAGTATTTAGTATTATTCTCTTGCACCACCAAAGGACTCACCCATTCTGATTCTTCTATAGGTTCAATAATTTCTGCTACCGCCATCATATCAAGTTCTACCTTCACTTTCTCCTTACACTTCAGGTTCAGTCTCTAAGGTCTTTGTTTGACTGGCTTCGCATCAGGATTTAAAGGAATCTTCATGACTCCTAGATCTCCTATTATACCCTTCATCTTTGAAAACTTGGTGGGAAACACTTCTTGATATTCATGAAGTAACTTTGTAACTTTACTGATTGTTTTTCCATCTCGGTAATCTCCTATAGTTGTAAAACTGGGATCCTCCTCTAATCTTATGTTTACCTTCTTAGTCTTTAGTGGATTTGTTATTTCTAGTATCTTTATCTCAAGTCCAGTGACTTCACGGTGTCCTTCTAAACCTGCTATATCGATGTTGCAAGGATCTTCTTCTTCTCCATCTGTAATAATGTTATAGCATTCCAGTGCATGTTCTATCTACGTAGCCTAATCTGGTTGTTTCCATGTCACCGAGGTGAAATTCTCAAAGATCTTATTGATTGCTTGAAGGGCCTAATCTGTGTGGGAAAACATCGTAAAAGATGAATGTGAAGGTGAAGCCATCAACCATGTATGCCCAATTCTTGGTACCATGTCGAAGCTCTGTTTCTAGGTACTAGTTCTTAGGGATTGTGTCCAATCTATGAATGACTCCATGTACCCACTCTTGTTGTGGAATCTCCTTCCATGCTGAAGTGCATAGATGGATATGCTTCCTAGGATTAGTTTGACCATCTTATTTTATCTCCATTTCTGTTTCTATCTGTCCAAACCTTATCCACATCAATCTCTGACATTCCTGCCAACCTCCTATATTCTTCTTGCATGCATTCCACCATCTAGCAAGGGTATCTTTCAGGGCTACATCCAAGGCTAAAAACCTTGGCTTTTCTTGAACCTATTCTTCATAATCATTAAGAAAAATATTCACAACTCGTATGTCATCATAAGAAGGCAGGTCACATACCTCAGACATGATACATCGAGTTGATTTGGTAATTCTTAAACAATGCCTCATGGATAATTCATGCAACCCATTTTGCGAATTTTCCAAATCTTCTTCTGAATCTGAGGTACAATAAATATCATGCTCCCAACTCAAATTTACTTCTACAGTAGGGTTAACAAAGTATTTTTCCTCCATTGTCATTTAATAAATGTTGTCTATGTTTGTTGCGCAATATTCTTCTTTGACTGTTTCTGTGTATCTTGCTCCTTCTGATGGATCCAAGGGCACAATCACTCTCATATTTTTTCCTTCAAATAGCATCTGTCTCTTCTACATATTGATTATGGCCATATTGTCAAATTCCCAATCAAGTCCAAGCAATGTGGGACAAGGGTTATTGTCATCAACAATCTTTATTACTTCAAAATCAGCGTTAGTGTGCACTCTTTCAATATCCACTGTGACACCCGGTAGCCTTCCCATAGGAAAGATATTTTGCTGATTTTCCATCCTTAACTGAATAGGTGACCATTGTAGCTTTGACTTACCCATCAATTCCCATGTATTCCTTTTCAATATATTAGCATGAGATCCCAGATCCAAAATAGCTTGGTTCATCTCATACTCTCCTATCTGCGCATTGAGCCTCATTTCTCTTCAAGTTCTCTTTATTCAATGCAAATTATTAACTACACGCATCTCACTCTGTGGTGTTACTTTTGATGCACAAGAATCTATCAACTCCTGCAGCCCTTCAACAAGCTTTTTATCCCTTAACAATTTCATACAATTCTATAGAAAAGACCTTAAAATACTTACTTGGCTTGCCGCATCCTAGTCTTGTGTCAGACCATGATCCTATGTCAGAGTTCTATTATGAACCAAAGCTGATGATACGTCACAGTCACTTCTTTAATCGGGCTTTGGTTGTGCACTAGAGATCGAAGCTCCACCAGCCATAAAACTTTGCTTTGCTTCCACAAATACTCCTTTTTATTTCTGAATATAAAAAATAGGAACTTTCTCCGCAGTGTTTCTAACCCATGCACCTTCAAATTCCTTCTTTCCATCCTCCTTATCACTACCGGTCGCATATCCACTTCCAATGACAATACTAATTCAAGGTTCGTTAGTCCTCTTTTCAGCAGTCATCATTTGAATATTCTGTGTCGGCTACTGGTTCCTTTTTTCTTTTATCTTCACCATAAGTACAGAACATTTTTCAATTACATGGTCAAAATATTTACAGTACTTACATGTCATAGTGGGGTTCTCGTAGTCACTTGAAAAATGACCTAGCTAGCCGCAGTTATAACAAATGATATGTCCATGTCCTCGACCATCTCCACCAACTCAACCTCTTCCTTGGTAACCTCCTCGACAACTACGTTGTCCATTATCCTCATGTCCATGCTCTTATGCTTGCATTCTACAAGTGTGAGCATCGCACTCCATAATTAGGTCATAACTTTGAAAATTATTCTCATCATGTCCTACTGATTTACATAATTTGAAAAATAAATTCCTTGGAGTCTGCACATATTTATGCAACAAGCAGTAGTCTTATGAGCAATGCTAGTCTCTAGCCTTACATATTTCGCACGACAGGATAGATCCTACATTTAGGGATTAGGTGCTCCACCAACCTTGTAATCCCTGAAGATAGGGACTGTTCTTTAGAATGGCCCTTCGATCTGCACTTTCTACACCACACTTCTTCTATAACTTCCTTGCTTTTCTTGATATCTTGTATATGTAGGGCCAGGTTCTCCACCTAATTTTAAATCTACCGCATACCTGAATTAGTGTCTCCTATAGGCAAAGCTTCTAATTTCATTGCAATATCCAGAGCTTCGGCTTGATTTCATATCTTCTGTTGCATCAATGGAAATCTAATATGCGATAGCAACGCAACTATAAACCACTCTTTATGTTGTTGCGAAGCTATGTCGAAGCTTACCTGATCCAATAGCAGCTTAAACCTCTGATATAACTCCCAAACAGACTCAATAGGTTTATGTTTGATTTCTTTCAACTCGGTGATGCACTGCGACTTAGAATTCGGCTTCTTAAACTCTCCCGCCAATGTTGTTTTGATATCTGCAAACATTATGTTCTGATTAGCTGAATACTTCGTATACCACGTCAATGTTCTATCTCGCATCATTGTAACGAGTTGTGCTTTCTTTATATTTTCATCATTGATATGCTTCATGGTCTATACAGTTTCGCATAAAAACCAAAATTGTTCTCGATCCTATAATTCAATTCCTCTGAAAACATGTAGCTTAATATTGTCATTCATACCTCTTCTTGGGGGGGTGGGGGGAGGGGCGTGGGGGTAGGAGGGGTAGGAGGAGCATGGAATCCACAATTACCCTAGTTATTGCTGGATTCTGGCTTCTGCGAAGTTTCAGGCTGAAAGGGGGAATACTGCGAAGTTATCGGGTGGATTTCTTCATTTTCAGATTCACTCAGAAGAGGACTATAATCAGTTTCTACAAAGGTCTTCAGATCTTTTCCACGAGATCTCTTTCTGGTATCTAATATGTATCTCTTTCCACTTCACATTGCACCACTCTCTTGCTTAGGTTTACTTTCTCTTATTCCAAACATAAGTAAACTAGCAATCTGATTGCATTCATAAAACTCCCTTTTCACACAGAAACATCTTAATCCAAAGTTTCAAAGATTTCAAATACTTACCTCATGTTTCTTTCAAGAATCGGAATTCTGGTTTGCTATAGGACATAGTCGAGTCTATTGTGAACTCAGTAATGAATCCTCCCAAGATGTTATCAATCCAGAATTCGACAACCCTTAAAATCCTACTGTCAATGCTCTTGAGTCATTGTATCAATTCAGGAGTCCACATCGTAGGTTTTTCATCCTTAAAACAATCCTTTCTTCCAGCCAACCTTGATATCCACTCGTACAACTCAGTAGGAAAATAAGTGAAGAAAATATTATATTGATCTGTAAAGATATACTTCTGTAACCACGCTTTGGATGTCAAACGAGGATTTTTGTTTTCTTTATTTGCGAACTCTCACTCTTTCAGGCCTATCCAGTCTTGAATTTCATTCTTCGACGGGTGACACATCCACGTATCCCTCAAACAGATCCCAGTACTAGCAACGGAACCATTTTTTGGGTTGATTTGGGCTGAACCAGCTTCAATCTTACTGCGCACCAACAAAACCCCTAATCACTGGCCCTTTCGGCAACAACCTGCAAGAAGATCGCACTCTCACCCGAAGTGACTATGGGTGGATGCAGAATCGGGTTTCTGCAACCTTGAGGGATTAGGAGATATGGTATTTTTATGTTTTCATAATCTTAACACTTATAAATTACTTTGCCACATTCATACAAATCACAAAAACATGCCATATAAACCCATAAACTATTACTGCGTTGTCATAACATGCAACTGTAATAACTACTTCACAACAACATATATTAAGCAAATATATACTGAAAATACATAAGAAAACCAAAATATCATCCACAAAACTCCTTTATTATGATGAATCCTTGAATACAATCAGCTATTAGAGCTGCGCACTAAGTTGCAGGTTGTCTGCGCACTAAGCTGCAGACTCTTCCAAGGTATCTGCACACTCAACTACAGAGCCTTCCCTTTGCTACAAAATACAGATTACAAATACTTTCCCTTAACCATCTGTCATATCATGTCGTGTCTCTTAAACACAGCATTACGACCCTTTATATACTATTACATCATAAGAAAATTCCATGGTCCAAATACCATGTACTCCCTAAAACAAGCAAATATAACCCAAAACACTTTACAACATTGTGTGCATTGAAAAAGGAGGGGCTTCGACCCGCCCTGAAGCCCCTATGATACCACGCAGTATATTTAACATGCTCCACTGCATGGTCCACTTCGCGCTCCACTGCGGATTCCACTTCACACTCTGCTCCTCAAAATGTGAAGTCTTAGCCAAAATTTAGGCCAAGTTGGGTTGTGCCCAACAAATAGGGGCTAATTCCTCAATGAGCGTCGCAAGGAAATAAGAGCTTGGAGGTTTGAAAATTTGGCTAAGTATTGGTCAAGTTCAGTGAGACAGGTAGAGGATAGAAGATATAGGTGAAGGTTGTGCTCAAGATTGAGAAAGTATATTGTATTTGTAGAAATTTGAATAATAGATGAATTACTCACCGAGATTATCCTGATTACACACTATTTGAGCTTCATGCATAATACATAACCTCTTCTACAATTGATCATCAATTTGCGAAAATAGAAGCAATCGCATGCGCACATTAAAACATAATCAAGCACACATATAACACAGTATGTAATGGGGAAAGCTTACAGCTGAAAACCCCCAACTATCTATATATTATAAAGATAGAGAACATGTAACAATACATAGCACAAAGCTTCTCACAGCTCTCAGCACTATCTCACATGCTACACACAAACTAGCTCAGATATGAACAAGTCACAAGTTCAAATCTCTTCCACCTGTCTGCCTGCCTCTACTGTGCAATCCAAGATGAATAATGATGAGATCCAAGTTCGAATCCCACTGGCTTGTACTGCGCAATCCTCATTGGCAATCTCAATCAATGTGTGTGCAAATCTCATGCACAACTATAGTCACAACTGATAGTAGACTCACCCTTTCACCCACCTCTAACACTGGTCTCCACTGAACTGTCCATGCATTGCAGTTAACTGATGTATTCTTTAGTTGATTTATGAGTTAATAAATAGTGAATTAATTAATAATTAATTCACACCACTCATCACTAGTGTATTTATCAATTAGACTAAATACAACTAGTTCAACTAAGTTAAACCGAACACAACTCCACCAACTGTCTCATCAACTCCACCAAACTCTGCCACATGAGTTCTAACTGAAGTCAACCATGCAATAGCTCAACTAACCCCTAGGAATAGCGTATTTCCTTCTGTCAGCTGCATGTGCCACATCCAAGCATCAAACTGAAGTGCTCCAAGAGGATAAGATAATGTTTATATTCCAAATATTATTAAGGGCTAATAATATTCGACTGTTCTATTTTTAGACTGGCAGTCTAAAAATAGATTTCGCCAAATGTCTAAAAATAGAGGTCCATCTATTTTTACCAACTTGACCAATCATCCATAAATAGCATCCTGCAACTCACAGACCATGATCCATATGTCTAAAAATAGACATAGTCTAAAAATAGACTTTGCGCCAAAAATAGCCTGCGGGCCCACTTAGTGAAGGCGACTTCATTTCACTAAGCTCCATCATCTTGTTGCATTTTCAACACTCCCTCTCAACAAGATATGGATTATATGCAACCCCTATCCTGCCTCTGTGGTATTCGAATTTTCTCCTGGTGAGCGCCTTCGTCAAGATATCAGCATCCTGATCCTCCGTGGGAATATATGAAAGTAACATGATTCTCCGCTGCACACAATCTCTGATATGATGGTACCCGATGTCGATGTGTTTGGATCTATCATGAAATACTGGATTAGCCGAGAGTTTAATGCAACTCTGGTTATCACAATAAATCACAGTAGGCTCCAAGTGTGACCCGAACAACCCGACCAGGATCTTCCTCATCCATATGGCCTCGCATGTAGCCAAGCTTGCTGCCATATACTCAGCCTCTGCTGAACTGAGTGCCACGGATCTCTGCTTCCTGCTGTACCAAGAAAATACTGTCGACTCGATACTGAAGATCCCTCCAGATGTGCTCTTTCTGTCCGTTGGGCTCCCTGCCCAATCTGCATCCATGAAGCCACATAGCTTCACCTCATCCTCCTGTTTGTACCACAATCCATATCCCGAGGTGCCTATAAGATAACGCAATACATGCTTTCCTGCCTTCCAGAAGAGCTTGGTAGGCTTAACCATAGCTTGCGAAAGCTGGTTAACAACATAGCATATATCGGGTCGTGTATTGACCAAATACATAAGCGACCCCACCAACTGTCGATAAACAGTGGCATCCACTACCTCCGCCGAAGTAGCATCCTCCTTCCTCCAACCTCCAGGAAGAGGAGTATCAACAGGCTTGCAGCCATGCATGTTGAACTTCTCCAGTATCTCCCGGGCATACTTACCCTGAGAAACAAATAGTCCATCACTGCGTTGCCAAATTTCCAATCCCAGGAAATAATGAAGGAGGCCCAAGTCCTTCATCTCAAACTCTCTTGCAAGATCCTCCTTGCATGAAAGTATCAACAGCTCATCACCTGTCAAAATCAAATCATCTACATAAAGTACAATGATCAGCAACTTACCCTCCACCACAATCTAGTATAGGTTAGGATCCGCCTCACTCTTGGAGAATCCAAGTCCGATGAAATAACTGTCTATCCATGTGTACCAAGCACGAGGTGCTTGTTTCAACCCATACAATGCTCTCTTGAGCCTACACACATGCGACTCGCTGCTGAATATCTCGAAACCTTCGGGATGCTCTATGTACACCTCCTCCTTAATGAATCCATTGAGGAACGCAGTCTTCACATCCATCTGATGAATGTGCCACCCCATCTGCGCTGAGAGAGAAAGAATCGTTCGTATGGAAGAATACCTTGCAACAGGTGCAAAGGTCTCCTCATAATCGATCCCCTCAATCTGTGAAAAGCCTCGGGAAAAAAATCTTGCCTTGTACTTCTCCACACTCCCGTCAGCTGCCTGCTTCACTTTGTAGATCCATCTCGAACCCACCACTAATTTCCCTTCCGGCCTTGGGAAAATATCCCATGCACTGTTTCTGACAATCGAATCATACTCTTCCACCATGGCATCTACCCATGCGGGATCCTCCACAGCTTCCTCGAAAGAGGATGGCTCTGTCACGATACACTTGCTCACAAGAGCCATGTATCCAGTGTACCGATCAGGTGACTGTCTCTGTCTGTGCTGTGCTGTAGGTGCTCCTACAACCTTCTCTGCATCTTGAGCCAGTCGCTCAGCTTCTGTAGTGCGCTTCCGCCCTCTGATGGTTGGCGCTACATGAGTGGTCTCTTCCACTCCATGAACCTCATCTTGTGGCTGATCCACATCCTGAGACTCATCCTTAGGAACTAATAGCTCCTCAGCTGCATGCAAGTGTGGCTTCCTCTCAAACGAACACTTCATGGCTTTCTCCTCATGAAATTTGATATCCCATCGCACAACAGTCTTGCGACTGTCTGGAAAATACACACGATAGTTGTGGGGCCTATCAGTGTACCCCACAAATATCCCAACCTCTGCGGTCGGCTCCAGCTTCTTCCTGGCATCCTTCGTCACATGAATGTAAACAGGTGAACCAAAAATCCTCAAATGGGAAATATCAGGCCTCTTACCAGAAAACGCCTCCTCGAGTGTACTCATGCCAAGTATCCTGTGAGGACAACAGTTCTGCACATATACTGCAGTATTGCATGCCTCCGCCCACAAGTGAATGGGTAGGCCCTGATCATGCAACATCGCCCGTGCAGCACCCACGATCGTTCTGTTCTTCCGCTCAGCAACCCCGTTCTGCTGTGGGTTATGAGGTGCTATGAGCTCTCTTCGAATCCCTTCTGCGCTGCAAAAGTCCTTGAATTCGCCAGAGATGAATTCACCACCATTGTCGCTCCTAAGAGCCTTCACATGCTTCCCCGATTCCTTCTCAACCAACGCCTTGAACTCACAGAACTTTGAGTATGTCTCGCTCTTCTTCTGCATGAAGAAGATCCAGCACTTCCGAGAAAAATCATCAACAAAGATCACATAGTACCTATGCTTTGTTGTCGAAGCTACTGAGAAAGGTCCACACATGTCTGTGTGAATTCTCTCAAGGATCGTCATGGCGCGACTATCCTTCTCGTGAAAGGTGGCTTTCACAAATTTTCCCAAGGTACATCCCTTGCACTGATCTGACTGCGCAAGAGTACCCTTAGGAAGCCCAGTAGAAATCTGTTGTAGTATCTTCAAAGCTCCATGGTGAAGGTGGCCCAATCTCCGGTGCCACAACTCGCCATCATCCCAGCTCACCACTCCTTCTGCCTTGCATGCCATTGCTGCGCAACCATCTACTTCCAATTGATAAAGGTTCTTGACTTGAACCCCTATCTTCCGAGTTTCTCCAGTTGTCTTACTGTGCAGGAAGGCCTTTCCCTCGCTGAAGACAACATCATACCCCTTGTCTTCTAACATCGCCACAGAGATAAGATTCTTCTTCAATCCTGGAACATGCATCACATCCTTCAATATGAAGGGTTTACCAAACTCCCTCTCAAAGGAAATGGTACCGATACCGGTTGCACTGTATCTACCATCATCGCCCATCTCGATGTGCACTCCAAGATCTTTCTCATCCAGATCTGAAAACAAATCTCGATCTCCAGTCATGTGAAAAGACGCACCATTGTCCAAGAACCATACTGATCCCATCACACTTGAGACCAAGCATGCGATCAGCGAAAAATCCAGCTCAAACTACGAGGCTAAGGCCTCTCCAGCTGCAGATCCAGCAGCCTGCTTATTTTTCTTCTTCTACGGACAATTTGTGGCATAATGTCCGTGTTGGTGACAGTGAAAGCACTTCACCTTGGACATGTCCTGCTTCTTGCCTTTCACACTGGAATGAGAAGATTTCTTTCTCTTCCCCTTATTTTCTTTGGCAGCCAAAGCGCAATTCTCTTCATCAGATTTCTTTGATGAAGATCCGTCCCCGGTACTCCGCCTTATCTCCTCTTGCACAAGATCCGACCAAAGTCGCTCCCATCCTGGCAATTTCTCCCGACCATTGACAGAGTCCTGATAGGAATGCCAACTCTTCGGAAGCCCAAGGAGAGTCAAGCTCACCAAGTCCTCATCATCAACAGTCACCCCCACACTTCCCAGCTCATCCCTGCATTGGATGAACTTCGTGAGGTACTTGGGCATACTGTCGCCTTTCTCCATATTTATGTTTCTGAGTTTATCCTTGAGCGCCAACTTCCTCTAGTCGCTCTTGCTTTGGAATAAATCTGTCAACGCTTTCCACATCAAGTATGGAGAAGCTTTACCATGCAGGCTGGATACAATGTGATCCTTCACGCCCTCCAACAGAATCCTTTGACATTTTGTTGTCTTCTTTTGCCAAGCCTCAACTTGAGCAGCATCAGTAGGCTTTGGGACTTCAGCATCTATGAACTCCTTCAGCCCATTGTCATCTAACACCACCTCCATCCTGTCCTTCCATGCAACATAATTCGAGCTGCCCTCAAGGGCATACTCCAATCACAATCCGTTGAAAGACATTTTGACTTCGACACCAAGAAAACACTGCTGCAAATTCGAATTCCACCAGCTCAAAACTCAACCGCTTCTTATCTTGTGAGAACAAAGTATTTCTAGCACAGAGATCGACTGTAGGGGCATTTACTGGATATATCACCTTTCAAAGAAAGGATGGATCTAGAGGCTACCTGGCCCGCTTACAGACTCTGTCTACCGAAATAAATTGTAATCACTGTAATAGATCCGATGATCAATTTCGCTCTGATACCATGTAGAAATTTGAATAATAGCTGAATTATTCATTGAGATTATCCTGATTACACACTATTTAAGCTTCATGCATAATACATAACCTCTTCTACAATTGATCATCAATTTGCAGAAATAGAAGCAGTCGCATGCGCACATTAAAACATAATCAAGCACACATATAACACAGTATGTAATGGGGAAATCTTACAGCTGAAAACCCCCAACTATCTGTATATTATAATGATAGAGAAAATGTAACAATACATAGCACAAAGCTCCTCACAGCTCTCAGCACTATCTCACATGCTACACACAAACTAGCTCAGATATGAACAAGTCACATGTTCAAATCTCCTCCACAAGTCTGCCTGCCTCTACTGCGCAATCCAAGATGAATAATGATGAGATCCAAGTTCGAATCCCACTGGCTTGTACTGCGCAATCCTCATTGGCAATCTCAATCAATGTGTGTGCAAATCTCATGCACATATATAGTCACAACTGATAGTAGACTCACCCTTTCACCCACCTCTAACACTGGTCTCCACTGAACTGTCCATGCATTGCAGTTAACTGATGTATTCTTTAGTTGATTTATGAGTTAATAATTAGTGAATTAATTAATAATTAATTCACACCACTCATCACTAGTGTATTTATCGGTTAGACTAAATACAACTAGTTCAACTAAGTTAAACCGAACACAACTCCATCAACTGTCTCATCAACTCCACCAAACTCTGCCACATGAGTTCTAACTGAAGTCAACCATGCAATAGCTCAACTAACCCCTAGGAAAAGCGTATTTCCTTCTGTCAGTTGCATGTGCCACATCCAAGCATCAAACTGAAGTGCTCCAAGAGGATAAGATAATGTTTATAGTCTAAATATTATTAAGGGTTAATAATATTTGACTGTTCTATTTTTAGCTCGACAGTCTAAAAATAGAAACCGCCCAATGTTTAAAAATAGAGGTCCATATTTTTACCAACTCGACCAATGATCCATAAATAGCATCCTGCAACTCATGAACCATGATCCATATGTCTAAAAATAGACTGCGCGAAAAATAGCACACGGGCCCACTTAGTGAAGGCGACTTCTTTTCACTAAGCTCCATCATCTTGTTGCATTTTCAACAGTATTCATCTAGATTATTTGATTAATGCAATACATATAGTAAGGGGTTTTGAGCAGTTTCTTTCCCCTAGATAAATCTTTGTGTATGTGTGTTGAATCTTGGTGCATGTTTATGATATGTGTTCTCGATCGTAAATTTTCTTCCGTAGATAAGTAGAGTAGCTTCTAGTTTTGTGATTTTGTAAATTTCATAAGAAATTTAGAATCTACACATTAATTTCTATATGGTATCAGAGCTAGGTTCAAATTAAAGAAGAGATTTCGAAGTTATCATTGCAGGAGATTCGAATTTTAAGATCAATGTTACAGGTTTTATTCAGGACTAAGAAGACGGATTTCAATGGACTTAGGCTCGATTATGCCCTGGAATGCACCTTAAACTTTGTTGCATGAAAGGACCACATGGAGACAATATTGCATGACAATGGGCTTCTAGAATACATCAAGTGAGATCTAGAAAAATCCCAAGCATCTGATGCCCATAAGCTTTCTAAGTGGAAGAAGGATGTGGCCAAAGCGAGGAGAATCATATTGGAGGGAGTTCGAGATCATGTTTTCTTGAATATCCATAGTAAAAAGACTGTATTCGTCATGTGGAAAACATTGACAGAGTTGTTCGAGAATAATATTGACCACAGGGAGTTGGCACTCAATGATCCAGGAGGATCTACATGTCGAAGTACAAGTGGCTTAAGTACAAAAGGCGCAAAAATAAAAGTGTCAGAAATGTGACAAATTAAGTGTCAAGTTGAAGATATCATCTTTCTGATTCCAACGGCACAGACGACACTCGATTATGAGTCTGTATGGAGGAGTTAGAAGCAGTCAAAGTTTATGGGTTGACTTGGTGATGTGGTAGCTTAAGGAGGCGACAAATTTGCAGAAATCCAACCATCGAATTCTGGGCGAAATTGTGGGTCCATTAAATCGAATCCTTCGGTCAAATTCTAGAAATTTTAAAAAGGACAGTCGATTTTAAAAATAAAAATTATATATATAAGGTGACAAATTTGCAGAAATACGGCCACCAGATTCCAGCCCACTCCGGTCGAATTTCGGGCGAAATTGTGGGTCCATTAAATCGACTCCTTCGGTCAAATTCTAGAAATTATAAAAAGGACAGTCAGTTTAAAAAAAAAAAAAAAAAAATATATATATATATATATATATATATATATATATATATATATAGATTGGGGGAGGAACGAAAGAATCAATATAAGCAAAAAATAAATAAATATAGATTGGGGGAGGAACGAAAGAATCAAAATGCCACGTCCCTAAGAGAATATTATGGTTTGTCCTCCTAGTGGGACAACCCAAACTATTGGGGGGTTTGGCCGGGACTACCCGTATAAAAGAGTCTTCCCTGGGCTTACCTGTATGAATGAGTCTTCCCAGGGGTACTCTCCCTCCGATTGTGATATGCATTTCTCTAGGGCGGGCCATGACCCCCGCACTACCCAACGGATCATAACAAATAAATATATTAATGGAGGTGGGCAGCGGTCATGACCCCGTCGCCCAACCACCCGATGATATTAATGGGTGGGGCCAACGGTCGTGATCTCGCAGCCCCAACCCACACTCCATTTATATATTCAATGGCGGCGGGAATCGGGGGTGGGCCGCCCAATGCAGGTCCAGACCCCCTCAAAACTACTATTAACACATGCTACGAGTTTAAAAAAAAAAAAGATGCCGCGGGCTTTAAATAGTTATGCACCTTTTTATGAGGGGGCGGAGTTTGACCGCCCAACCCCCTCCCTCACACTCAGATATCAAACCAACTCGGCTAGTGGCTCCATTGGGAAGTCCACCCAGCCTCATATATTTAAACCTGCATTTGAGAAGTGCGTCGAGGAGGCCAGGAGTGGCACGGAGCACGAGACAGAGTGGAACCTTGAGCGCCTTGCAGGAGGGGGGCAGAACCATGAATTGAGCCCATTTTCAGAGGGGGGCAGATTTGTCTGGCGTCAGAATCAGGGAAATTTTATATGGATTTTGCACCTCTCGGCATCACGAATCCAACGGTGCTATCCATTTATTCATCAGAGGTCTTCAATTTTCAGGAACTTTCAGCCATGGAGGTATGAGGGTGTAATTTTGCATTGAAGCTTGTACTTTCATTTTATTTGCCACTTAATGAAAGAGGGTCTCCCCACTGATTGAGCAGGGTTTGGAGACGTAGTCCCTCCTGGACGAACTTCGATATCAATTCATTTTCTTCTTTGCATGATTTTATGTGCTTCTCTCTTCTTATGTTCCTAACTTTTAAGTTTCATGGTTAAGATGCAATTTTAAATGTAATTCTTTAATCCATCTCAAAGCAAAAGATCTTGGATCACTCAAGGATAAGCTTCGAAGTATCAAGACGGAAAATAATGACACAATTCCACAGTACCTGAGTAGGTTTACACAGTTCCATGATGAACCTGGAGGGGTCGGTGTTAATGTCCTTGAAGAAGACTTGGTATCTCTAGCCCTTTTGGGCCTTCCCAAGAGTTTTCATAGCTATCAATATTCCATAAATGGTATAGAGAAACTACTAATTTGAAAGCGATTATGGTCCGATCTAGTGCAAGAAGAAAAAAGGAAGAATACCAGAGATGATACTTCATCCAAGGTTGAGGATGAGGAGAATTTTGCCTTAGTTGGAAAGGAAAATAAAGGGGAAGGGAGTAAATCCCAATCCAAATCAGAATCTAGTCAAGGGAGAAAGAAGAAATACTTGTCCAGAATCAAGTGCTTTCACTATCATGAATTCAGGCACTATGCCACGAAATTTCCACACAAGAAGACAAGTAAGAAGACCTCAGGAGGAGCAGAATGTGAAGCTCTAGCTTCACAATTCGAGCTTGATTTTACTCTCATTGCATGTGTTATCACTCCGCCATATTCCCAAGGCTGAGGAAGGAATCCCAATAGAGGTAACCACAAACCAAGATTTTGACTTGATAGCTAGCCCTATCAAGCCAAAGAGTGTTACACAACATTTTTTCACTGTCCCTGCAATCCCCATCTCGCCCATTGGAGGGTCATTTTTGTGACCAATAAGCGGTGTCATGCCTTGCAAAGACCATCATTATATCCCTTTACATGAGAGTAATATTCCTTCTGTTGACAATTCCCTGAGCAGAGATTCAAAAGCCCTTGTTTTTGCCTTGGCGTGAGTAGTTATTTATGCCCTCGAGCTGAAGAGGAAGATTAACACTAGGCCCCGCTCTAATTGGAACTTTGTCTCAGTTAGCCACTCGCGCCGAGCTGTTTATGGAATGTTTTTTAAAAATAGAGGTGGAGATTCCACTCCAACAACTTCGAGGATGATTCATTGCGAGTGGTTGAACTAAATAAACCACAGACTCCCTCCTTTAGTTTATGGTTTCCACCTCTTATGGGAACTTCCTAAAGCATAGGCCTCCCTCCCACCTTTGTAGGGATCCTAAACTCCTCCTTTTCCTCTATAAAAATAAGCTATATATGTTTGCATAAGCTAGTTGAACATGGAGAATTGAGTACACTATAGCTAAACTATTGAAGAGATAGAATAAGAAGGAACTACATTGAGAGAGCTTGAGTCCACGCCTTCATCCAGTCTGAATCCCCTGACGAGCATCTGAGACGCACTTCGGCTGAAACCTGCTGGAGGAGACTGCGATGTCAAATCATTGGTTGTAACTCTTCCTTCTATCAATACATATACGTGACTATTGTTTGGTTTGCATTTTGTATTATGTTAGATGTTTAATGCAATATGATTAGCCCTCTTTGACTGGCTAGTAGTTATGAATGAAGTTATTATGTTGTATGTTGTTATTGTTTGATGTTCTGTGTGCAAGTATCTGAGCATGACTGCAGAAGGATTGTGACTTGCCACGGCAGGAGCAAGAGGCCACCAACATTACAGCCACGACGACAGTGTTGGATTCCAGGTAGGTCGATCTACCGTGTCCTCTTTTCATTCAGAGATTAGGAATCCACACTCTAGCATGTCTCTTTGTTTCTAGACCCACTCTACGGCTAGAGGGATCATCTCTCTCAGCAGAGAGGATTTACCTGCTTAACAAATTGGCAACTCCATTTGGGATTCGTGTGAGTCTATCGTTTCATCTTGTTGGGTCAATTTCAATCATTGATTTTCTTATCTGTCTTTTTTCTGGTTTTCTTGCTTAGTTTATATCCTCTATTCAGCTCTAGAGTGTCAAGATTGACCTCTGCTCATTGAATTTTGGTTTTTCCTTTTTTCCCATAGTTATCCGGCTTGGCGCGCTTTTAGTTTTAACAGTCGCGCCAATTGGTGCAGGTTTCTTTTGTTGCAGTTGTGCAAACCCCTGTTTGGCCCAGATTACAACCTTACAGTCGCGCCGAATCCTGTAGGATTTGGTTTTACCTCCTTGATGAGTCTTTTGGTTAGTTGTGCTTGCCTCTGGGTTATTTTTTTGTGTGTAATAATGCCTTTGGGATTGTTTTGACTGTTGTGGAATTGTTTTTCTCAGTCATTTGTCTATCTTCTTATCAGTGTAAATTAAGGCCTTAGGGTTTCTAAGTGTCTTGGTGCACTAATCCTTCTGTTTGGAAATCAAGTCTTTTTTATTATTGTCAGTATCATTCTCGGGTCGATTGCACTAAGTTTTCTTGATCCTTTTGAGTGATTGCTTTGATTGAATGATAATTTTGTTTTTCGATTGATTCCTCTCTTTGTTGCTCCAAGCATAGATTACATTGCTCGTTTTGGGTCATCTTGAAAACTTTCTTTTGTTTTGGAAGATTGCAACATTTTTTTGACTACTTCTTGTGTTTGCTTTGCATTTGATTGAGTCATTCAATTTCGATTCTTACACAATACTCAAGCTAGTGTTTGTTTTCATTTTTCATGTAATTATTGCATCATGTAATTCTTTTCATTGAAAAAAAAAAACATGGTTTTCATTCTTTCCTTTGCATCGAAACTGAAACATTCTTTTGCATAACTAGCATTTGATAGTCTAGGAAAGAGTTTCATTTTCATTTGATTGTGTTAGATGCATTAATGGATTTCTTCGCATACTTTCTGATCCGGATTTTATGCAGGAACGCAACAGAATAGACATATAACCATAAATACAGAGATGCAGCAGAAATAACACTTAATTTCATTAATATCAAAGAACTGAAATTTGCTTACAAACATAATGGAAATAAAACTATCTAGGGCGCTGGTAGCTATCTCTGAGAAGATATGTGGCAGCTACAGGCTTCTCAACTGAGTTACAATGAGGCTAGAGGGCCTATTTATTATTTAGAAACAATGGGAAATCCTAAACAGCCAAAACCCTAACCCTAGGAGATGAAGCACCAAAACTATGGGCCCCGTTTCGGTAAATTGGTGTTTCAACTTCCCGGGGATGTAACTTTGGCATACGATCTTCGTTTGACGCGTACCATACCTCATTAGAAAGATCTATCTGAGGACTACAAATTTTGAGTGGGAAACATCAGTCCATGGACCCATGTTGCTCCTCTTTTTCCCAAAAAACGTCATTTAGGGTCTAAAAATAGTAAGTTGTGCCGAAACTGAAAAACTGAAAGAGACACTGGTGGGGCCCAAAGTGGAATAGGCGGGTGACCACCAATATCCACCTAGATCATTCCTCCCCCCTTAGGAATCAATGGTCCCCATTGCGTTAAGTTCCTCCATGAGATGAGGAATTTTTTGCTAAACTTGGTCCCTGGTGAACCACTTTCCTTGGTGCAAGAGTTAGCCAGCTTTGACAACCCGATACAGTTGGATCTTTTGTTGGCGAGTGTTCTTGATTTGTGTGTCCATGATACAATCTGTGGTGGCCTATTCCATGCAGTCTGGGTTTAACTCTGTTGGTGTGAGTTGTTCTGCAATGTCATAGGTGTCCAGTAGAGGTGGGAAGTAAGGACGAAGGCGGTCCACATTGAATACTGGGTGCAAACCAAGGAATGGTGGAATATTGAGCTCAAAGGCATTTTTTCCTACAACCTTGGTGATGGTGTACGTCCCGTATCGGAGCGGGTGGAGCTTGCGGTGGGGTCCAGTGAGGCGTTCCTTCTGCAAATGTAACCATACTTTGTCGCCCACGTGGAAGTTGTGTGGCACCCGGTGTTGATCATGGCGTTTCTTGTACTTAGCATTAGCTCGGTCCAATATGTCATAAACCTATTGGCGGATGTGTTGAATGCACTCGATGAAGCTATTTGCTTTGTCAACTTCAGACTGGACATGAGCCGAATCAGCCTGAGTAGCCGCAAATGGCATGGCTACGTCAATGGGACATAGTCGCTGGAATCCCAAGCCCACCTGAAAGGGGATATGGCCGATTGAATAGGGGAGGCTCTCGTCCCATGTGCGTGGATGCTTTGAATTGTACATGCGCAGAATGTGTACAATCATTTTGTTGACGACCTCTGTCTGGACATCTGTTTGGGGATGGAAAGTTGTGGACTTGGTGAGCTTGGTATCCAGCATTGACCAGAGGCTGGACCAAAATGTGCTGAGGAACTTGCTATCCCGATCTGATATGATATATTGTGGGATCCCAAAGTGAACCCACACTCATTCAAAGAAGAGTTTAGCAGTGGCTTCTATTGTGATCTTCTTCTTGTAGGCCGCCATAATGGCCATCTTCGAGAATCTGTCGACGACCACGAAAACACAGTCATTTCCATGCTTAGTAGAAGTTAGGCCCGACATGTAATCCATGGAGATGGATTCCCAAGGTCGACTAGGGGTAGGTAGCGGAGTATATAGGCCTTGCTTCTTGATGGTCGGTTTGGCAATGGCACAAGCAGTGCAGGATCTTATGTGCTTCCCGACATCCTTTCGAAGGTTCGGCCAATAGAAATACTTCTGCAGTACTGCTATTGTTTTCTCGACCCCGAAATGCCCAGCGACTCGACTATAGTGTGCTTCCCATATCATCTTGGCACGCTCGCTTGAAGGAACACAAAGGTGTCCCAGGTGACATAAAAGTGCATCTTGGACGTGAAGATTTGGAACTTACGTACCCCCCAACAGTGCCTTGTAAGTGTGGCCAAATTCTGGGTCGCTCTCGTAGAGAATCAGCCAATCAAAAGTCTTGTGCCCACAAGAGTTGAAAACGGTGGTGAGCGCCACGATCGGTGGTCGGCTGAGGCAGTCTGCAACATTATTGGTGCTACCCTTCTTGTACTTGATGTTGAAATGAAACTGTTGCAGATATGTGGACCACTTCTGATGGTGGTCATTCTGCAACTTCCCTTATGTCTGTATGAACTGCAGGGGCCAGTGGTCTGTGTGGATGATTGTTTCCTTCCCCAAAATGTAATGTTTCCATTGTCAACAAGCTTGCACAATGGAATACATTTCTTTGTCATAAGTGGGATACTTGTGAACTGTGTCAGACAATGTCTCACTGTGATATGCCACTGGATGTCCCTGTTGAGTAAGAACTGCCCCAATAGCATAGTCAGAGGCATCTGTCTCGATCTCAAACGGCTGCTGCAAGTCTGGTAAGGTGAGCACTGGGGCAGAACAGAGGCAATTTTTCAATTCTTTGAACGCCTTTTGTTGAGGTTCCGACCAAAAGAATTTTGCTCTCGCTCCTCCTTTGGTGACTTGACTCAAGGGCCAAGTGATATGAGAGAATCCCAACACGAATCTACGGTAGAAATTAGCAAGACCCAGAAAGCTGCGAAGCTCTGTTATAGTAGTCGGGGCTGGCCAATCACGAATGACTTGGATCTTGGCTGGATCCACATGCACCCCCCTTTCATCAATAATGTATCCCAGATATTGAACCTGGGTCATGCCAAACGTGCACTTCTCCAAATTGGCACACAACTTGTGTTGCCGCAGTGTTTGGAGGACTTGTCGGATGTGATGAAGGTGCTCTTCCCAAGTCTTGCTGAAGATCATAATGTCATCCAAGTACACCACTACGAATGAGTTGGTGAATGGCCGCAAGATGTCATCCATCATCCTCATGAAGGTTGCGGGAGCATTCGTCAACCCGAAAGGCATGACCAGCCATTCAAAAAGGCCTTCCTTGGCTTTGAAGGCAGTCTTCCACACATCAGAGGGTTCAATTGGTACCTGGTGATACCTAGACTTCAAGTCGATCTTACTGAAATATTTTGCACCTTGGAGTTGGTCCAGAAGGTCATCAATCCGTGGGATTGGGTACCTATTCCAGACAGTGATCTTGTTCAGCGCCCGATAGTCAATACAGAGTCTCCACGTCCCATCCTTCTTCTGTACCAACACGATCGGGCTCCCACAGGGCAATGAACTTGGTCGGATGTGACCTTTCTGCAGCAGCTCCTGAATCTGCCTCTTGATTTCATCGTTCTCCATAACAGAGCGTCGATAGATCGGTCCATTGGGTAGTGGCGCACCTCGGGTCAAGTCAATCGAGTGCTTGACCTAACAGTGCAGAGGAACCCCTATGGGTGAGGTGAAGATGTCCCCGTACTCCTCCACAACCTTATCCATTTGTTGTTGTCAAGTAGAGGAGCCCTGTCTAAAGGTCGTGGCCACAGTATTCTTCTTTCCTTGGGGGCAGATCATCAGGAAAATGAATTTCCTGGTTTGGGAAATGAGCTTACTGCATTGTTTTGCAGTAACCAAAGAGATAGCGGCAGGAGGTGGTACCTCTGGTATCCTATACAACTTATTTCCCAAAGTAACAATAACAGCGCGAGGCTGAGACTCATACACAGCATGACGCTTCCACAAGTACGGTTGGCATAATAATACATCAGAAACATCAATAGGAGCAACATCACATAGTACCTCATCCGTGAAGGGCTTGATGCTATAGGGGAGGCGACACTGCTGGCTGACGCGGAGATCTCGTCCTTGGTGAAGCCACCCGATGGTGTTGTGGTCGGCAAGCCCAACCACTTCACAGCATCTGCTGAAATGAGGTTCTTTTGGCTCCCATTGTTGATAATGAACTGTACCGGGGAGCCCTTTACCCACATCTGGGAGTGGAAGAGACGTTCCTCCTCCTCTGGATCTTCCGGTTCCTCCTTTTGGATCTTCATAGTGGCAACAGTGGCATTGGGATCCGCATCAATAATCTGTTTCCATTTGCCATTCCCCTTGTCAGGTTCTGATTCAGATTCGGAGCATGCATCTGACTTAGAAGCCCTCATCTCGGCCACCAGCGACTGCTTGGCCCGACACTCACTTGTGTTGTGAGTGGAGCTCTTATGGAACTCACACCACTTCCTTGTGTCCTTCTTTGGCTTTGTGGTGTTTTTCTTTGCTTATTGCTTCGACAGGTTGTCTTGAGTCACCATGCCTTGGCTTTTTCCTTTGTTCTGTGGTTTGGGAGCACCTTTCCCTTGCTTTTGATTCGCAGATCCAAAGTCTCGCTTCTTCTGTTTGAATTTCTACTCAATATTGGCAGCATACTGGTATGTCGTACCAAGCGAGGAGATGTCGAGGAACTCCATTTCCTCCTGAATGTATCTGTGCAGACAACTGCAATACTTTAGCACCAGATGTTTCTTTGAATCTTTGATACCCAACTTGGTGCGCAAGGTATGGAACAGATTCGTCAGCTCATGCACATCTTGATCCCTTTGTTGTCGCAATGTGGTCCATTGTATGTACTTGTCCTCATAGCTCCCCACGGGATAGTATTGTTCCTTGATGGCATCTCGGAAAGAATTCCAAGTGGGTACGGCCGAGAACAGAGAGGGTTCTATCTCATCCTTTTTCTCACAGTGGGTTTCCCACCAGTCCTTGACATGGGGGGCAGCTTTGAGGAGTGAAAAAATAATATTCTCCCTGTCGAAAAAGTCATGAACCGATAAATATCCTTCTAATAGATTCAACCATCTATCTACGACATCTGCATCTATTTGACCCTCAAATATGGGAATGTCAAAATTTACTTGTACCTTAAAAGGAGTCGCACCTCCAGAGTGGCTGTTGAATGCGGATGCATCGCCGGTGGGCAGCCGTTGAAGGATCTGGGCAAAGTTATCCATCATCACGTTCCTTTGTTTTTCGAGGGCCTCCTCGAGCAATATTTTGATAGGATCTCCTGCTCCCTCATCTTTATTTTCATCCCCCATGGGCGTCCGTCGGGGTTTGTGAGTCTGATCTTGCAAAGGTTCCACCAGATCGAGCCCTAACTCCTTATACCCCGACCTCGTTGGGGGCATGCAAAGAAGGATCGAGAAAAAGCAGACCGCTCTGATACCACTGATCCGGATTTTATGCAGGAACACAACAGAATAGACATATAACCATAAATACAAAGATGCAGCGGAAATAACACTTCATTTCATTAATATCAAAGAACTGAAATTTGCTTACAGACAGAATGGAAATAAAACTAGCTAGGGCGCTGGTAGCTATCTCTGAGAAGAGATGTGGAGGCTACAGGCCTCTCAACTGAGTTACAATGAGGCTCGAGGGCCTATTTATTATTTAGAAACAATGGGAAATCCTAAACAACCAAAACCCTAACCCTAGGAGATAAAGCGCCAAAACTATGGGCCCCGTTTGGGTAAATTGGTGTTTCAACTTCCCGGGGACGTAACTTTGGCATACGATCTCCGTTTGATGCGTACCATACCTCGTTAGAAAGATCTATCCGAGGACTATAAATTTTGAGTGAGCAACATCAGCCCACGTAGACCCATGTTGCTCCCTGTTTTCCTAAAAAACGTCGTTTAAGGCCTCAAAACGGCTCTGGAAGTTCAGGACCCGAAAAACTGCTAAAAATAGTGAGTTGTGCCAAAACTGAAAAACTAAAAGAGACAATGGTGGGGCCCCAAGTGGAATAGGTGGGTGACCACCAATATCCACCTGGATCACTTTCATTGTTTGCTATTGTTTAAAAGATCTCTATCTGTTACACAGTAATTTGTCACCGTCCCTGCAATTCCCATCTCGCCCATTGGAGGGTCGTTTCTGTGACCAATAAGCAGTGTCATGCCTTGCAAATACCATCATTGCATCCCTTTCCATGAGGACAACATTTCTTCTGTTGATCATTTCCTAAGCAGACCCCTAAAAACACTTGTTTTTGCATTGGCGCTGGTAGCCCGTTATGTACTCGCGCCAATGAAGGAAAATTAACACTGAGCCCGCGCCAATTGGTGCTCTGTCCCAATGTTCCACCCGCGCCACTCTATTTATGGAAAGTTTTTTAAAAAAGGAGGCGAATTTTCGATTACAACAACTTCGTGGATGAGTCATCAGGAGTGGTTTCGACTGAATAACCACGACCTTCCTCCTTTGGCCTCTTGTTTCCACCATATGGGGAACCTCCCAAAGGATAAGGCCTCCCTTCCACTATTGTAGGGATCCCAACCTCCTCCTCTACTCTATAAATATAGCCTTCATCCATTGATGAAGGGGCTGAAGGGCTGAAATTCTTGAAGTGCCTAAGCTTTGAATCTCCAAATTCCCAAGAGCCTTTGTGCTGTAAGAGCCCTCTTTCTTCCCTTAAGGCCGACTCAAGTAAGGAGACTATCATCGAGAGACTCTGGAGAGGTTTCCCCTTTCCTTGGCGAGCTTTGCGAGACGTGAACGACTGGAGACCCATCCAAAGGAGAACACGACGTCAAAACATTGGTTGTAATCTCTTTCGATTGTTATTTAATGAATGATTACGATTATGGTTCCACTCTGTTTTCGATTATGTTAATATGAGTAGTATCCTTTTTGACTGATATTTAGTTGCGTATGCTAGATTTTATGCTTGTATCTGTTTGTTTCTTGCATGTGCAGGTGTCCATCAGCGGAGATCGTGGAGGATCGTGATCTGCCGAGGCTGGAACGGGGACGCTCTCTTCTTCAGATCGTAGCATTGGATTCGAGGTAGGCCTCCATCTTTGGTCTTTTCATTCGTAACTAGGAACTTGCGTCGTAACATTCGTGATTGTTGCTAGACCCCTGCTAGGCTAGTAGGGATCGCCTCTGTCCGCAGAGGGGATTTACCTCCTCAACAATTTGGCGTCTAGATTTCACTGTCTCGTTTGGATTGTCTCGTTTGATTGTTTTATGATTTTCCTTGCTTGGTTAGCCTTCTGGGTTGGGTTCTTTTGCTGTTTTTTGCTTCTTGGTTTGCTTAGTTTACATTGATCTGCTTCTGGAGTAGTTATTTCTTGTTTTTGGCTAAGAAACTCGACTGGCGCACTTTTTAGCCCGACAGTCGCGCCAATTGGCACATGTTGCTTTTGTTTAGCCTGCGCCAATTGCTTTCTGGCGCCAGTTGCAGCCTTACAGTCGCGCCACTCCTGTAAGGTTTTTGAGTTTGCTCAGTTTTGAGCTCTCTGGGTCTGATCAGTGCTTTTCTTCTTGATTTCCTGACTACCTGAGTGTGTTGGAGTCCTGTTTGACTGGGAATTTGCCTCCGTCCTTTGGTTGTTTGCTTTTATCTATCGATTTCACGTTTTAAGCCCTAGGGCATCTAGTGGCTTTGTGTATCGAGCCCTCCTTGGGAGTTTTGGTGTTTTGTTTGTCCAGTCAACTTTTTGATTGCTCCTCCGCATCCTCTTAGTAGTTGTTCACTGTTTTGTTGCGATTTTTGGGTGATTGTTCATTCCTTCATTCAAATTTTGTTTGGTCTTGCTTTGGGCCTAGATCACACGGTCCATTGGAGCCTTTGAGTCTTTTTCTTGGTTTTGAGAGACTTTGGTCGATTTGGGATCTGATTTCTTGTCTCATTGAGTGAAATTTGTTTGTTTTGCTCTCAATATCGTTTCTCAAGTTGTTCCGTTTGTTTTCAGTTTGTTTAGTGCATTTAGCTATCAAACATTGAAAATTACAAAAAAAATCTCTTTTGCTTTTGGTTAATTAGTGCAAATTGTAATCTTTTCGATTTTGCTAGTGATTAGTGATTTGAATGAAAAGTTTTCAATTTCATTAGTTGCATTAGAGATCTCATTGTTTGTCTTCCAATCATTTCGTTTGTGTAAAAGCTCTCAACTCTTCTGTAGCTAGTTTTCATCGAACGAAATGTTGGACTGTGGCATGTAGCTTTGCATTTAAGAGTCTTTTAAGACATTACATACGATAGGGCCTGAAAACTGAAACTTAATTGAAGATCAACCATAAAATTTATTCAATTAACCTAAGGCAGCATTGAAATCTAACGAAACATATTTAGTGGTCTAGGCTAGAGACGTGTTTTGGCGTCTTTAAACCTAGCAGTTGTCGTTCACCTTTTGGCTTTAGACAGCGGTAGTACGGACTTGTGCTCCCCGTACCGTCGCGTATATAAAGGGAGACCCCTCTAGGTTTTCGATCCTTTATCCGTAGGAAGCCGAGTCTGCTGCCCTATACCCGTGATACACCGAACACATCATTCGGGGAGATTGCCTGCACGTACGGAAAGTCCTTGGTCGATTTCTGTTTCATTATTGAAACCAAGGTGTATATTGCAGTTCACGGATATTTGGTACACCCTTTGTGCCTAGTATTTCCTGAGCAGTCATTTGGTCTTTTCTGACTCCCTAAACTTGAAGAGACCGTCAAGCGCTTGTCCTTTCACGCTTGTGTCAAATCTGAAAGAGATAGAGTCATCTTTTATCGTTTCTCGACTCTTAAAACATGAAACGGTAAAGTTTCTTACTTTTCAATGTGGTAAAAATTAATCACCCACGATTACACGCCCGCTTAGATATTGCTTGTTGACCGTTTGATCGTGTGTCTTGACTCTTTTTCAGCCCGTGTGTGGTTTTGAGTTTTGATGGCAAATTTTTCAGAGTTTACCAGCCAAGGAATCCCCTCAGAAAGGAATCCTGGTCATTTTCCTCCTTTTGGGAATGTTGGTGCTCCTTACATGGCGACGTTGTCCCTTCCTGGGTTAACTGTTGGGTTGCCTGTTTGGTTATTCTCAACCTCTGTAGTCCCGAATGTCTTCACTACTGTTCAATCAGTTCCTCCGCCTGAACAACATCATGTTGATTCTAAGGTGGACCTCTCCCCTTCTTCGCCTGTTTCTGTGTCCTCCTCTCCCACTTCGCCTGGTGAAAGCCTGGATTACCAGGTGGTTAAGAAGAAGAAGAAGAAGACAAAGAAGAAGAAGTCCGATAAGCGAGAGGCTAAATGTACAGCTACTGTCTCTGAGGAATCTCCTCTTGATAGGCTCTCCAACCCTCCACGGAAAGTCAAGTTCCCTTGCATGTTGTGCACGGGAGACCATCTACTTCGAGACTGCCCTGGCATTCCCAAGGTTCTCGAAGTATGGTCCAACGGTCGTCTCCCATTGCCTTTGACTTCCGGGAGCAATGTTGGGGACACATCTTCAAAAGCCCCGAATCTTGATAAAGACTCACAGAAACGGGGGTAAGATCCTGCCAATTCCTGTAAGTTGTGTGAAGGGCACCATGCCATTCACCTTTGTCCTTATATGGATGAAGCCAAGCGAGTTTTGGACAACCCGACCGGTTCTACACCACGCCTTCCACCTGGTTATAATCGGCTTTCTTTGAGTCCTCCGCCAGCTGATCTTATGATTGGTCAAGAGTCATCCTTGGTCGATCCCACTCCCCCAGAAATTCAAATTCACGAATCCGTCCCTGACCAACCATTGGTCGTCGGATCGGTTGAACTGGCCCCGTCCGCGGTGCACCAGGTCTTTTCTGTCGAGAGTGGATCTCACACCCCCCATGTCCTTCTGGTTTCTTCAGATTCTTCAGACTTGGAGAAAGATTCTCCTGTCCCTGTGCTTCAAGAAGCTGCTCCTCCGCCTCCCATGATGGAGGCTCCGGAGGATATCCCTCCCGCCTTCGAGATGGAGGTTATGGAGGATGCTCCTTCTTCCGTAACACCAGGGGAATACCTTCTCGGTTCGATGGTATCCCCTCCGAGTAGTCTGGTCGCCTCCTTTGATTAGTTCGGTTTGCGGGGATTACATAGTCTTACGTGCCTTCCGAGATCACAGTCACCAGGCTCTTGAGTGCGGTCGTACAGCACCATTATAGATGAAGGGGCGCCTCTATTAGTGTCTGTCTTCAACTGCAATGACTTTGATTCGCCACGCTTGCACTGCCATTGCAGAATCTGTTGACTTTTAACAGAAGGACGAGTCAACCGTTGGGGATCCTTCCAAGGTTATCGATTACTTTGGGAGGTAAAACCGTCCATATGGACGTGATGGTCGTTCCAGGCCCCTTGGATTTCAATCTGCTCCTGGGGCGCGATTACACCTATGCCATGGGATTGCTCGTCTCCTCCCTTTTTCGTGTGGCTTGTTTTCCGCACGAAGGACAGATCGTGACCATTGATCAGCTTTCGTTCTTTGGTCCTAATGTGGCAACTGGTCCGCCATCACGCCCTCCTGGTTTTTATCCACCCGTTGTATCTGCCCCACCGCAGGTCAACTATGTGACTACCTACCCTGTACCTGCACTCAGTGATAACGCCGTTGTGCATAGTGTACTGGGGGCATTAGGTCCTGACTTCCAAGATGTTTCCCTTCCATCTGGAGTGAAACTCTTGGAAGCACCGCCTTCTTGTTCATTTTGATATAAGTCGGTTAGAGCACGGTTTCCTCCCTGTCTCAAGCTCTTTAAGAAATGAAACCGGTGTTGGAGCATGGTTCGTTTCTTGTGTCAAGCTCCATAAAATGAAACAGGTTGTTGGAAGCGAGAGTTCTTTCCTTGTGTGACTCCTTAAAAAATGAAAAAAGTTGTTTGGAAGCAGGTTAGAATCCTTGTGTCGAAGCTCCTTAAAAAATGAAACAAAGTTGTCCGAACACGGTTAAATTTTCCATGTCCAAGCTCCTTAAAAAATGAAACAGTGAGAAAACGAGTAGGCATAGTTCGTTACTGGCCGATACCGAGCTCCTTAAAAAATGAAACAAGGTTGTCGGAGCAGAGTTCCTTGTCTTGTGCCAAGCTCCTTAAACCATGAAACAAGGGTGTCCGAGGATAGTTCTTTTAATGTGTCAACCTCGTTAAAATAATGAAACACGTTCTTGTTCAATTCGAGTCTTTGATCAGATCTTGTAAAATCCCAGTCGAGTCTTTCTTAGATCTCGTAACTTGAACCTTCACTCCATCTGCCTTTCATATGGACTGAAGCTTGGGGGGCATGTACCTCGAATTGAGTCACCATGCTGGGGGCATGCTTACTATTTCAAGCATGTTTTGTTTCCGTTTCAAGCTTGTGTAAAAATGAAACCAGTTTCAGGCATAGTTTATCTTTATTTCAAGCTTGTGTAAAAATGAAACCAACTTCAAGTAGAGTTTCCTGATTCCAAGCTTGTGTAAAAATGAAACCATTCCCATTTTACCTCTTGTGATTGCCATTATATTAGCCTGTTTTTCCAGATGAGCCTTGGTTTTCTCACTCCATCGTCACTATCTTCTTAGCCGATCATATGCCTTCACTTGGTTGTTTTACCCATTCCTGAGGAACCGCTGCAATGAGTGGTCTTGTTAGCTAGCATCTTGACCTTTACTTGTTCTGAGCAGTTCCACCATTACCGGAACCAGTTGCTGCCCTTTATACCACTCGTTCCTCCAGGAAGAGTCACCTTTCAGCTCTTTTTTGACTCTCTAAAATTGAAAAGATTGCTGAGACGCTTGTCGTTTTGAACTTGTTAAATGGATGCGAAGCGACATCTACCCAGTATACGTTTACCCCTTTTTAAAATTTAAGGATGGATTATTCTGAAAAGGAATACCTGGCCTATCGCTGACTAGGAGTTTCTCGGATATTGTTTTCTACCTTTTGGATCACGAGAAACTATTCCACGAAAAGGTTTTAATGAGTTTACTTTTCTGCTGTCTTTTCAAACTCTCTAAACATGAAAAGACGTCGAGTTCTTCCTTTGTCAGACTCGTTAAACCTAAATGACATCGGAAATTGTCAATCATGACGATATTCGAGTTCCTCCTTCCTAGGGCTCGTTAAATGCACTAGGATGGATTCGCCCGAAGCGCGGACTTATATGACAAGCATATGCTATCCTCTTCAAGCTTGTGTAAAAATAAAGAGGTACTCGCCAAGCATGGTGGGGAAAAATGGAACCAGAACCATTGTCGTGTCGGCAGTATGTCGCTCTTGAACATGGCACTTGTCTGCATTCGTGTCGGGTTGGAGACATCTCATCTCATTTTCACTTGCCTCCGTGGGTTTGGATAATCCTTTTTGACCTCTCATCTGCTCTTTGCCTCGTCCATCATGACCTCTGATCTTTTGATGTCAAAATGCTGCCAAATCCACTGTCGTGCCACCAATATGTTCAAGAGAAGTTGACCTCTGCTTGTATCAACCTCCCTCTGATTCTCATATGATCCTGATTCACAACAAAAACATCATGTTCCTCTGTATCGTGTCGATGATGTGGGAAACATTATGGCCCACCTTCGATCAAGGTCACTTCCTGTCGACTTCAGCTCATTATACAGGAAGTTGGTCTAGAGACTCCTTTATGGTACCTTGGAGCCTGCATGCCTCAATGGTAGGTTCGTCGCATTCGACGTGGGGTTTTCATCATTGGCCTCCGATCGAGTGATTCTACGGGTGTTCGACGCCAGCTCATTGATTCACACACCGTGGATTGTACCTATAGTACCTTGAGGGTCATTGTCATTATTGGTGGTTCCTCTCGCGTCTGTTAACAGCTTTCATTATTGGCTTGTAATCAGACGATGTTCTTGCATGTTCGACTTCAGCTCACATATTCGCATGCTTGAACTTGTACTTTGTTTGGGTCGAGATGGAGCGCAAGACCCTGGATTGTGTCTGTTGTAATCCAGGCTGCGATTGTGGATTATTGTGATTATGTACATGACTCACTGATTGGATGGCTGCGACCATACCTGAGTCTATTTATTTGATCCTCGCTGGATGGCTACGCCCATACCCTGGATCTGGATTATATTGTACTATGTTTCGGATGGCTGCGCCCATACCGCATATACATCATGTACTTGAGATATCAGTTGTATTTTTCTGAGGTTTTCAAGCGATTATCTTAGAATTATTAAAGTTCTAAGTAAACCCCATTTACCTAATTACTCTCGTTCGGGCCTCATGCTTTGAAGGCATCACATTGCACGATAAATTTATCCATGATCACTGCTATTCCCATCTACTTCATTGGTCGTTTTGTGACCAATCATGATATCATACTGCTTGCAAATACCATCATTGCATCCCTTTCCATCAGGACAACATTTCTTCTGTTGATCATTTCCTGAGAAGACCCCTAAAAACACTTGTTTTTGCATTGGCGCTGGTAGCCCGTTATGTACTCGCGCCAATGGGGGAAAATTAACACTGAGCCCGCGCCAATTGGCGCTCTGTCCCAGTGTTTCACCCGCGCCACTCTGTTTATGGAAATTTTTTTAAAAAAGGAGGCGAAGTTTCGATTACAACAACTTCATGGATGAGTTATCAGGAGTGGTTTCGACTGAATAACCACGACCTTCCTCCTTTGGCCTCTTGTTTCCACCATATGGGGAACCTCCCAAAGGATAAGGCCTCCCTTCCAGTATTGTAGGGATCCCAACCTCCTCCTCTACTCTATAAATATAGCCTTCATCCATTGATGAAGGGGCTGAAGGGCTGAAAGTCTTGAAGTGCCTAAGCTTTGAATCTCCAAATTCCCAAGAGCCTTTGTGCTGTAAGAGCCCTCTTTCTTCCCTTAAGGCCGACTCAAGTAAGGAGACTATCGTCGAGAGACTCACGAGAGGTTTTCCCTTTCCCTGGCGAGCTTTGCGAGACGTGAACGACTGGAGACCCATCCGAAGGAGAACACGACGTCAGAACATTGGTTGTAATCTCTTTCGATTGTTATTTAATGAATGATTACGATTATGGTTCCACTCTGTTTTCGATTATGTTAATATGAGTAGTATCCTTTCTAACTGATATTTAGTTGCGTATGCTGGATTTTATGCTTGTATCTGTTTGTTTCTTGCATGTGCAGGTGTCCATCCGCGGAGATCGTGGAGGATCGTGATCTGCCGAGGCTGAGGAACGGGAACGCTCTCTTCTTCAGATCGTAGCATTGGATTCTAGGTAGGCCTCCATCTTTGGTCTTTTCATTCGTAACTAGGAACTTGCGTCGTAACATTTCGTGATTGTTGCTAGACCCCTGCTGGGCTAGTAGGGATCGCCTCTGTCCGCAGAGGGGATTTACCTCCTCAATACTATCCTTCTCGTAACTAGAATTCACTGAATCAAAAATGATGTTCATTTGCATATAGCTTACATTTAGGAAATCTAAGATCCAAATTCGATAGGGCCTTGAAACTAAAACATAATCCAAGATCAACTTTAAAATTCATTCATTTAACCTAAGGAAGCATTGAAACCTAACGAAACATTTTTAGTGGTCTAGGCTAGAGATGTGTTATGGCGTCTTAAAACCTAGTAGTTGTCGTTCACCCTCTGGATTTAGACAGCACTAGTACGAACTTGTGCTCCCCGTACCGTCAATTATATAAAGGGAGACCCCTCTAAGTTGCAACCATTTTATCCATAGGACGCCGAGTCCGCTGCCTTGTAACCGTGATACACCGAACACAGCATTCAGGGAGACTACCTACACGTACGTTAAGTCCTTGGTCATTTCTCTTTCATTTGATCACCAAAGTGTATATGGCAGTTCACAGAAAACTGGTATACTCTCTTGCTTAAAGTACCTGAGTAGTCATTTTGATATTTTCACGACTCTTTAAAAAGAGAATAGAAGGTCGAGCATTTTTCCTTTCAATCTCGTTTAAAATTGAAAGTGACTAGAGTCATCTTTTGCCTGTTTCTCGACTCTTAAAACATGAAACAACAAAATCTAGTTTCAGTGTCATAAAATTAATCACCTATGATCACACGCCCGTTAAAAGTTTTATTACTTGGCCTATTGTTTATTTTTCTTAGTTTTTTATCTTGGAGCCTTCGATTGGTTATCTTTTTTCCTTTCTGTTTTGATATACAGTCACGGTGGCAGAACCACCAGTTTCGTCGTCCTCACTGCCTCCTAGTGGTAGTTCTTTCCCGGATGTTTCTTTTGAAACCCCTCAGTCCACTAGGTCTGCCGAGTTTTCACAGCATATTCTCCCATCTGTCTTGCCTCGTGCTACTCGATCTCCTCCTGAAGAGCCAGTTGAATTCAATTGGCCTCCTTCTGGTGCTTGGTCTGGTTTTGGGGAAGAAGGATATTTTCCTCCTCTTACATCGAGCTCACCATTTTTTACTGCTGCTGTACCTCCTAGTCCCCATAGTATTTTCGAAGATCTTAGGGTGAAGTCAGACATGGATTCATCCAGTCCTGTTGGTAGTGAAGGAATGCCTGTTTTTACAAAAGAATATCAGCTTTTTCCTGAAGATGTCCCTCGTGTTTCTACTCAGTCTTCTCCACCATCGGTGTCACTTCCGCTTGGATATAGGTCCTTGAGTCAGATTATGTCTGGTGTTGCATCCATAGCACAATCTAGTACATTAACTCCTCCTCAGAGTTCGGTCCTCCCTTCATTAGGACTATCACCTTTGACACTTGCTTCGTCGGTTACTGTTACATCTGTTCCAATCCAACCGACTGTCTGTGTGGCTTCATCCACACCAGTTGTTACCACTCATTCATCATGATATTTTCACACTTGCGGGTCTATTTTTCTCAATCCTACGTGGCATGTTAATCCCAGTCCTAGTAGATCACAATCTAGTGCCGCGGAGGTCCCACCTGCTTCTAGTGCAGTTTCCACTACCCCGGTGATTCCTAGCAACCTTACTTTTGAAGAGTATCTGTTGGTTCTTCAGCAGCAGAGCTCTCAGGGTTCTCAGCCACTCCAAGCTCCTGGCAATCCTCGATTCCATCACTATGATGTTGTTGGTAATCCTGTTTATTCATTCCTGCATCATTATGACGTGTATGGTAATCTTGTCTATTTGCCTCCTATTGATCCTCATCAAGCTGTTTATGATCCTTATCAGACCGTTTCTCATCTTGGACCTACCTTACCTATGCAACCCTCTGGCTTGCAAGGACAACCCTCATTGGGACAACCTTTAGCTCAGCAGGGCCCTGCCTCTGGTCCATAGGGACAACCTTACGGTCCACAAGGCCAACCTTAACAAGGTCAACCTTTGGTCCAACACGGTCAACCCTACGGTCCGTTTCGTCAACCTCAAAATCAACTAGGACTATCTTATGCTCCTGGGCGGCAAAACTATCAGCCACAGGGACAACCTTTGGCACCACAACCGCCACCACACGTTTCGTATCGCCAAAAATTTATGCCACAAGGACAACCATATGCTCCTCCTCCAGGTCAACTAGGTTATCAGGGACAACTTGGTCCATCGCAACCATCGGGCCAACCTTTTTCACAAAGGCAACTCGGTGGCCCTAAGTACTCGGTTCAACTAGCTCAGCAATCGATTCAACCTGCTCCTCAGCCGATTCCATCGTTTCAGTAGCCAGTTCTACCCGCTTATAGTCAGCCAGGTTTACCTACTCAACCTGCTCAACCACAAGGCGCTTATTACCCTTAAGGTTCATATCAGTCGGTATATAGTGTGCCCCAAGTTTCTTACCCTCAAAATCAACCCTTATATCATCAACCTCAAAGCCATGCTTACATTCCACAACAGACTCCATACGCTGCTCAGCAGGGACCTCAATGGTCTACTCCGACTCAGTATCCTAGTCCTCAACCCCAGTATCAACTGAATTCTCCTGCTTCTAATCCCTATGATCCAAATCCTCCGGGACAGAATGTATGGGGACGGAATCCCTCTTGAACTGGGTGGAATGTAAACACGGGTCCTTATCAAAGACCTCTGATGACTTTCAACACTCAATTACCATTTCTTGCTACGTTGGAATTACCTGATGTGTCAAATTTAATGAACGATCCCATTCTTCATAACCTGTATTGGCCTCCGATTCCGACCAAGATTCCCGGTGATTGTCTTAAATTTGAGGGCAAGTCTGGCGAAGACCCCCAAGCGCATGTTATGACTTACCATTTGTGGTGTTTCTCTAACTCTTGGGTTGACGATTCCATTTGACTCTGTCTTTTCCAGCGAACT
Source organism: Pinus albicaulis (assembly GCA_034641835.2). Classification (NCBI taxonomy): domain Eukaryota; kingdom Viridiplantae; phylum Streptophyta; class Pinopsida; order Pinales; family Pinaceae; genus Pinus; species Pinus albicaulis. The sequence goes on from CM076583.1 coordinate 744,928,803, forward strand.
CTTACTGGTGCCCCTGCAAAGTGGTACATTGAGCTATCTCGTGGCGTCTTTCAAGACTTCAATTTTTTATCCATGGCATTTCTTACGCATTTTCAATTACCAGTCCATTATGAGACCGGGACGCACCTCCTCACTTCATTGAAACAAGACTGACCTACTCATATCTCGGATCATATTCATGAGTGGCGACGTCATCATCGCATGATCAAATTTGAAATACCTGATCAACTTCTAACTCATTGGTTCACCACCTCCTTTGTCAATTAGATTGCGAAAAACATAGCTCTGGGGGCATGTGTAACCGAGGAACAAGCCATTGCTTACGCCCAGTACCTTGATCTTGTGTACTCTCAGTCTGGCGCATTGTATGATATCTTGCCTGATGCTCCTCGACCTAGAACTTCTAAACCACCAGTGACTCCATCCGTCAATGGTATTATTGGTTTCGTGTCTTAGACTTCTTAGAAGTCTTCTTCTTCAAACTCTGGGAAGCCAAAGTCTACTTCTTCCAATAATGTTGCTTCTCAGTCTACCTCGAATTATGGTAAACCCGCAGAAGTTAATGTCGTTTAGGCCAATCCTACGGATAATGCTTCTAAAGGTAAAAAGATGGGTATAGGTGAGGCCAAAGCTGATACCCCGAAATAGGATTCTCAGAAACCTCGTGCTGGCGATGGTTCTCAACGCAAGTTGAAGTACCCTTGTTTGATTTGTGATGATGAGCACTTCACCAAGGACTATCCTAGACGATCCGAAGTGAGCTGATTGCTCAAAGGCACCCAGGGAACTCCGGTCGTTCTTAAAGAACCCTTCCCATCTCATCAGACCCAGATGGTAGAGCGACCTCAGTCCTCTGCCCCATTTGGCTCTCAAGTGTTCATGATGAACGGTTCTGCAGCCGTTTCTATTGCTACTCGGTTGAAATATTATACTGGATCGCGTCCGGCCATGGGGAAGGAGATCACTGATGGTCCTCCTCCTCCGCCTGTTACTGGCCCTCTTGAAATTGAAAGGCCCAAAGTTGAATACATTGTACGACTACCATCCAAAGGTGTACTCCGCAAGTCTTTTTATAATCCCAATGCCCGTGCCGCTCACCATTACAATATCATTGAGGATTTGGCTCAAGCGCCCTCCGCAATGTCCGTGTTAGAAGTACTTCAGAGTTGTCCATCTCAGCGAAGAGCTTTGTTATCTGCAATTGGCGAGTTTGATCTTGTTGATACTAGCCTTCTTGCTTTCGATCTAGAGAATTTCGTCCCACGACTTCCTCATTAGATTGTGCTCATTATTCAAGTTGTTATTAATGGTCTCGATATCCATCGAGCAGTTGTGGACGAGGGTGCATCAACCTGTGTCATGTCATCTTCGTGTTGGAAAGCTATTGGTTCTCCAACCATGAATTCATCACCAAATGCCCTTGAAGCATTTTATGGAAGAGAATCAAAGCCTTTAGATGTTCTCGCTAGTTTACCGATTACTTTGAAAGGGAAGACAGTCAATGTCGAGGTAGAATTAGTTGATGCTAAAGTCAATTATAATCTTCTCCACGTTCGCAGTTGGACTCACACCATGTTATGTGTTCCGTCCACTCTCTTTCATCTTCTGAATTTTCCACACGAAGGAAATATTTTTATTGTTTATCAATTGTCCTTATTCACCTCTTCTTCCGTGAACAACGTTCCGTATGTGGATCAGATTCCTACTCCCTACGAGAGTCTAGGGCCGGGTATTTTTAAGGATCCTACCCTCATGGGTATTTTTCCTCTTCCTCCACCAAACACTGTTCAGATCCATGTGATCTCTTGATCTGATGACCCATGGATTATTCCTTCGCCTGAACAGATCGATTCCTTCAGAGATTCAATGCCTTTGAGTCCGATTAAGATTGATTATTGTGAACTCATTGCGGCTTTGGAAACTCCATCCTCTGATCATGCTCCTTTGAGCATGTCTCTTGACATTTATTCTCAATTCCCCTGGCTTGGCGATTCAGATTCGCCTGATCCTTTGAAAGAAGTGTTTCCCTCTGATGAAGCCATCGTGGAAACCATGTCTCTCGAGGATCTACCGTGGGACGATGGTCATCATCGTTCCTCGTTCATGCCTGGCCTCGGGGCCATGTCTACTTGTCTCGAGTGTTTTGCATCTCAGGTTCCTTATCCTCCGCTTCAAATGCCTGTTCTGACACATGACGTCTTTACGGAAGGTAACTTGAGTAATATTACACAAACGATGTCCCCTCTCCCTCCTCGTTGCATCAGTTGCAAAGTTTGCAAGGGAAGGCTAATTTTCTACGCCATTTTATACCTAACTATGTAGAAGTGGCTAAAGGATACACACGATTATTAAAGCAGGGCGTCCCATTTTGTTGGGATGAGATTTCTTAGAAGTCTTTTGAGGAACTGAAGACGTTGCTTTTCAATGCTCCTCTGTTGCGTCCTCCCAACTATCATCGTGATTTTTCCCTCTATTTAGTCGCCGCCTTCAGCACGATTGCCATGCTTCTGGTACAAGACGATGATGACGATAGCGAGCATGTTATTTATTACTTATCTCGTAACCTTCTCGATCTTGAGACACGCTATGCACATTTCGAGAAGTTAGCGTTAGCTGCAGTTCAAACAGTTCAGCGTTTTCATCATTATATTCTTTTGCATATTGTGACTGTGATTTCTAATTGCAACCCTATGACTTATATATTGTCTCGAAAATTGTTGGGGAGAAAATACTCGAAGTGGATTGTCATCCTCCAAGATTTTGATTTGGAATTTACTTCTGCCAAGTCGAGGAAATCATTAGTCTTTGCTGATTTGATCTGTTCCCTCCCTTCAGACTCTCCTCCATCTCATTATGAGGAATACAATGCAGACGATACGCTCTTCTTAATTAGCACCCTCGATACGTGGTACGGTGATATCATCGTTTATCTCCAGACTTCTACTTTCAGATTTGAGTTGACGAAGGATGCCTGCCAACGCATCCGTCATCAGTCGTAACCTTATCGTATAGTCAATATACACTCTATCATGTCGGAGTGGATTCCATACTCCGTCGATGTTTGACTCTCAAGGAAGTTGAGAAAGCCCTAAATGATTGTCACAGTGGCACCTATGGTGGTCAAATGTCTGGTTATGCCACTGCACAAAAGATTCTTCGTGCTGGTTATTTATGGCCTTCTATTTTCAAGGACTACATTGTCGCGGTTCGTAAATGTCATGATTTCCAGATCTATCAACGCAAGATGCATGCACCACCTGTACCTCTTCATCCTGTCATTATCGTTGGTCCCTTTGCGGAGTGGGGCATCGATTTTATGACGTGTAACCCTCACTTGGCCGGGGGGCATGCTTATATTATCGTAGTCATGGACTACTTCACCAAATGGGCTGAAGAAATGCCTACACTTGTCGCTGATGGTAAGACAACTGCTCAATTCATATTCAATCACATAATTGCTAGGTTTGGTGTCCCTCATGCCATCGTTACTGATCATGGTTCCCATTTTCGGCATTACATGGTGGCGGAGTTGACTTCTAAGTTGGGTCTGCGTCACGACAACTCAACGCCGTACTACCGTTAGGCCAATGGCCAGGTTGAAGCCATGAACAAAGTTCTTGTTACCATGCTTCAACGTACGATTGGGATCCACAAATCCAATTGGCATCTCATGTTATTTTCGGCTCTTTAGGCATACCGAACCTCAGTTAACAGTGCAACCGGATTCACTCCTTTTTAGTTGGTTTATGGTCTGGAAGCTACTCTTCTGATTGAATGTGAAATACCTTCGCTCAAGTTGGCTGTTGAATTACTGTCGAACACTTCGCTAGAAGAAGAGCGTCTCCTTTACTTAGAAAGGTTGGATGAAACCTGCCGCTTTGCTGCTCTGGTTATTGAAGCATAGAAAAAGCGGGTCAAAGCTCATTTTTACCAATCATCTTCCCCTCGTTCTTTCGTTGAAGGAGATCTCGTCCTCCTGTACGACCAAGCTCATGATAAGCTAGGAGTAGGCAAATTTCAACCCATGTGGCATGGGCCCTACATTATTAAATGTGTGTTGCAGAATGGGGCCTATGATCTCATTGATTACGAAGGTCATCCTCTAGAACAACCCAGAAATGGGTTGTATCTCAAAAAATATTATGCATGAGTCATTCATGCATGATTTGTGTACATAGGTGTTTTCTTCATTTTTGTACATGTTTTGATTTGGTGTGCTTTGCGAGCATTCCTGCTTATTGGGTCTTGCTTATTTGTGCAAATGTCTATTACCCCTTATATCGGTTTCGCAGATGGTGCTTCCCGCAGTAATCTATGATCCTGCTGGTGAGTTGATATAACTGCAAGGTATTTGTCTAGGACGGACTACAAACAATGTCATTGAATATAGTGTTGTCCTTGAACTATTAACCGAGGCAATCAACCTTGGCATACGTGCATTGCTTGTAAATCTAGATTCACAGCTTGTTGTTCTACAACTCAATGGTAATTATTCAGTCATAAACCCATACATTCTAAGATTGTGTTTACATATTCATTTGTTGAAAAGACATTTTGATTTTATCACATATCAACATATTCCTAGACGAATGAATGCATTAACTGATATAGTGGATAACATTGTATTAGACAGAAATTTGCGTAATTTGTAAAATCATCATCATATGTAAAAGATCCATGTAGGAAAATAGATGTATATATATATCAGGTGTTTGCATCAGTGTGCATCATAAATTCAAAAAATATGTGTGTTTCTGTTACATCCTGAGACACCTTGTCTCTCAAAATATGCAGATATAAAGCCTAGGTGTCTAATCGGCATGATGCTCATGGTAGCATGTCACTACCCGTACAAGCCGCCTCAATAAGCGGTGAATGTGTCTTGGCACCCCTATGGTATGTCTCTGGTAGGCACGAGGAACATCGTCAAATCGTGCATAGTCTGGGACTCCACGTGTGATTCCCTCTAGGTTGCGTACGATCTCCTCCTCCCCGCCTCCCTCACCATGAGGGTCGAAATCGCGAGGGATTCGCCTCGCTATCGGAGACATTCTTGCAGGTCTCTCTGGGCCAACATCTGCAAATGCATGGATTTAATGTCAGAACATACATAATTTAAAAAAAAATATAACACTCATGAAAATTAAAAATGATTCTTACCCAAATCTTCATCCCAATCCTCTCCCTCCGGGAGTGGGAGGTCTGGATCACCAATAAAATATGTACTAGAGTAGGGCCAATCCTCCACGACAATCAACTGTCGGCGGAGCAAATCAAAGACCTCCGGTCTCCAGGACATCTGTTGAACGCCCCCTGCCCTTGGCATCAGAGCTGCCCATCGGACCATCCATGGTTCCCTCGCTGGTGGTATTGGGACTATGAATTCCTGATGCTGAAAAATTGGTAGTTGTTCCAGGAAGAATGATACCAAAATAGACCCATAACCAAATTGCTTCAATTTGGTATTCTTGCATTTTGTTAGTTGGTGTTTCATGTTTATTGTCACGGCCTCTGCCCAGTTGTAGATGGTCAGTGTCAAGCAGTCTACAACAAGAAGCAACTGTGTCTTTGTTGCTTTGTGTGGTGCCTGCGATCCCGCAGCTCGTGTGATGGTATGTAACACTACTTTTAGTGCTAATTCTTGGATAGTCTGGATATCGACTTTCTCACTTCATGTTCCCTTCTGTGCCCCTAGACATACCCTGTCAATCACCATGGACATGCTCTCCATGCAAGGCCGAGTGTCGGTTAAGATCAGTGTTGTTCCCCTCCGCGATAATCCTGTTATGAAATAGACATCAGAAACATCAATCTCAAGTTCCTGATCTCGAAGGATGAACTTTTCCTGATTCTCATCCCATATGCTGATCAAATACTGTAGCAGCTCCAGTTGAGCTCTTCAGTCCACAGTCTCTGATAGCTTCCATGCATCTCTCATTTTCCATGGCAAACCCGTCCTCTTTGTTGTTTTCTCGTTCTTTCCATTCGATTACCATTTTGCCGCTTTCTACCTGCAAACATGTTCATATGGATAGTATTAGCCATTTTTGAAGCTTGGATTTGTAAAAAATTGGGTATTTAACTTGCATTTTTTGCACAAAAATGGTTTGTGCGGTTGGCGCGCCCTAGTTCAGAAAAATGGGCGATTAGCACGAGTCTGTGCCCGAAACTTGCCCCAACCGCCGTGCCCTAAAATTTTGCATTTCCTCCCCCAGAAATCAAAATTGGAGGTTGCAGGTAGTAAAATATGACTTAAAATGAAGGAAGAGATATCAGATTTTACCTGGAACTGACGGATTCGAGATTGGTTTGCCGAATCGTCCGCTATCGTCGCCGCAAGATCACAGTGTCAAATGGGTAACTATTGCTCCACAAGAGGTGAAAAGTGAAAAGTAATTATTTTTACCATTTTTGGCATTTTATAACTTTTCACAACCCTAATTAGGTTTTAAGACATGTTTTTCGATTATTTTATTATATTAATTTCCAGAAATGGGTTTTACACGTGTCTCTTGTGCAGCGACAGGTTTTCAGGCCATAGTGATGAAGCAACGAGTTATATTTTATACTTTTTCGGACTCGGTGAAAACACGAAAAAGTCACTACTGGAGTCATCTTTCAGCTCTTTTCTGACTCTCTAAAATTGAAAAGATTGCCGAGACTCTTGTCATTTTGAACTCGTTAAATGGCTGCGAAGCGATATCTACCCAGTATACGTTTACCCCTTTTTCGGGCTAGGATGGATTATTTACGAAAAAGGAATACCTTAGCCTATCACGACTAAGAGGTTCTTTCAGATATTGTTTTCTACCTTTTCCGATCTGAGAGACTATTTACAAAAAGGGACATGCTGGAGTTTTCTTTTCTTCCTTTTCAAACTCTCTAAACATGATAATATGTCGAGTTCTCCCTTTGTCAGACTCGTTAAAACCTGATGACATCGGACTTCGTCGCCATGACATTACTCGAGTTCCTCCTTCCTAGGGCTCGTAAAATGTACTAGGTTGGATTTGTCCGAAGGACAAACTTACAGCACAAGCATATGCTATCCCCTTCAAGCTTGTTTTAAAAAATAATTGGGGTACTTTCCAGAAATGGTGGGGGAAAATGGAACCAAGTTTTAGTTATGTTGGCAGTATGTCGCTCTTGAACATGGCACTTGTCTGCATTCGTGTCGAGTTGGGAACATCTCATTTCTTCATTTTTTGCCTCCATGGGTTTGGGTAATCTCTTTTGACCTCTCATCTGCTCTTTTCCACATCATCGTGACCTCAGATCCTTTGATGTCATATACTTCCAAATCCAGTGTCGTGCTGCTGATATGTTTAAGAGAAGTTTGCCTCTGCAATTTTCAACCTCCCTCTGATTCTCTGTTGGTCATGATTCACTATTATCATGTTCCTCTATCTCGTATCATTGATGTGGGAACCATTATGGCCCACCTTCGATCAGATCACTTCCTGTCGACTTCAGCTCATTATCCAGGAATTTGATCTAGAGACTCCCTTCTCGTACCTTGGAGCCTGCATGCCTCAATGGCAAGTTTTTCGCATTCGACACAAGGTCCACATCACTGGCCTTCGATCGGGTGATTCTGTGGATGTTCGATGCCAGATCACTGTTCACATTCTGTGGATTGTACCAGTTGTACCTTGAGATCCATTGTCATTATTGGCGGTTTCTCTCGTGCCTGTTAACAACTTTCATCATTGGCTGGTAATCAGGTGATTTTCTTGCATGTTCAACTTCATCTCATATATTCACATGCTTGAATTTGTACTTGTTCAGGTCGAGATGGAGCGCAAGACCCTGGCTTTTGTCTGATAAAATCCAGGCTACAGATTTTTGTGGATTATCATGACTTATTGCATGACTCTTTTGATTGGATGGCTGCGACCATACCTGAGTCTATTTGTTGATCCTTACTGCTGGATGGCTGCATCCATACCTCGAATCTCAGTTTTTATGTACTCTATTATGGATGGTTGCGCCCATACCACATATTCATGTATCAGAGATATTAGTTGTATTTGTAATTGCAGGTTTTCCGACAGCGGTGTTTGGCTCGAATGCGTTCTCATAAAGCATTTCACCCCTCCCTATCCCTCAGACCTCATGCTTTAGGGGGCATCTGTTACACAACATGTTGTCACTATCCCTGCAATCCCCATCTCACCCATGGGAGGGTCATTTTTGTGATCAATAAGCGGTGTCATGCCTTGAAAATACCATCATTGTATCCCTTTACATGAGAGTAATATTCCTTCTGTTGACAATTCCCTGAGCAAAGATTCAAAAACCCTTGTTTTTTCCTTAGCGCGAGTAGTCAGTTATTCCCTCGCGCTGAAGAGGAAGATTAACACTGGGCCCCCCGCCATTTGGTGCTCTGTCTTAATTAGCCACCCGCGCTGAGTTGTTTATGGAATGTTTTTTAAAAATAGAGGCGGAGATTCCATGCCAACAACTTCGAGGATGATTCATTGGGAGTGGTTGAACTGAATAAACCACGAACTCCCTCCTTTATTTTATAGTTTCCACCTCTTATGGGAACTTCCTAAAGGATAGGCCTCCCTCCCACCTTTGTAAGGATCCTAACCTCCTCCTTTTCCTCTATAAAAAGAGGTTATCTCTCTTTGCATAATCTAGCTGAACATGGAAAATTGAGTATACTATAGCTAAACTATTGAAGAGATAGAATAAGAAGGATCTACGTTGAGAAAGCTTGAGTCCATGCCTTCATCCCGTTCGAATCCCCTGGCGAGCATCTGAGATGCGCTTCAGTTGAACCCCGCTAGAGGAGACTGCGACGTCAAAGCATTGGTTGTAACTCTTCCTTATATCAATACATATACGTGACTATTGTTTGGTTCCCATTTTGTATTATGTTAGATGTTTAATGCAATATGCTTAGCCCTCTTTGACTGGCTAGTAGTTATGAATGAAGTTATTATGTCGTATGTTGTTCTTGTTTGATGTTCTATGTGCAGGTATCTGAGCATGACTGCAGAAGGATTGTGACTTGCCATGGCAGGAGTGAGAGGCCACCACCATTACAACCACGATGACAACGTTGGATTCCAGGTAGGTCGATCTACCATGTCCTCTTTTCATTCAGTAATTAGGAATCAACACTCTAGCATGTCTCTTTGTTTCTAGACCCACTCTAGGGCTAGAGGGATCATCTCTGTCTGTAGAGAGGATTTACCTGCTTAACAGAGAGGGATCTCTCCAAAAGGGTCACAGCCGAGAAAGCTGGAGAAATTATGGTTTTTAGGCTAGGTATAGAGTGTAGGGGGTTGTTTGAATTTGATTTGGTTTGGGAATCACTGGATGAAGGAATTAGGTCAAGGAAAGCTAGGTCAGGGCAAATGAGTTAGGGTTGCAGGGATCAATGGGGCAAGGTCGATACAATGCTTATCACTTGAAGAGAATTGTTATGGAATGGTGTTTAAGCTATAATAAGGCTAAGAAAATCATATAAGATGTATTTTTCTTATACAGAAGAAGATGAACAAAATATGATCTGTTACCCAAAACAGAGCATGTGCAAACATGTATTCTGATTATCTAACTTGTAAAAGATCATAACATAGAAATGAAAGTGAACATGAACAAAATAATTTCATACATATGATACTGAAGAAGAAACAATGATAGACATTCAATACCACAAGTATCCCATAAAAGTAGCTGCAACTCCTCTTTATTAGCTGGCCAAACTGAGTACAAAAGTTTCCTTGATCAACTAGCAAACATCAAACTGATAGATTGGAGGTTTCTATGGTGTAGATTTTCAGATGCAAAATCGGAATATCTATAGTCTTAATTTTTAGTTTGTGTTTCGAGTCTAAATCAAGACTCATCTTCAAGACAAACCTGAAGATGAGTCTTGATTTAAACTCGAAACGTAGACTAAAAATGAAGACTGTGGATATTCCGAGTTTTGCATCTAAAAAACATCAAGCTGATTCCAAACTTTGAAAATGAGTAAAAAATGACATGATATATGCCTCAAACAACCTCTCCCAACCTCAAGGGTCGAATCCCTAAGTTGAGGAGCTGATCCACAAGAATCCGAACTGATACCTAGAGTGTAGGGAGGTCCAAGTGACTCACTCCTCGTTACATTGAACTGATTCATTATGACTCATTAATGACTTTAACCCTATGAATATACCCTAGGTAAGTAATCCTTGACATAATTCAATTTTACCATGATTAATTACATTTTGTAGTAACATAATTTGACGCAAAGTGAAAATTTCCGAGAAAATGTGAAAAAATCAGCAAATTTGACATTTGTGCCATCCTAGTGTCATTTGAGTCCTCCATCTTGTAGGCCACTTTTGGAGGCCTTCCCGGCGTCCAAATTGGGCCCAAGATAGCTCGTTGGAAAATGTCCCGAGACCGGTATTTGCGCAGCGCCAAGGTGAAAAAAGGGGCAGAAAGGTCATTTTTTGGTGGTTTTTTGGACTTTTCACCCATCAAAAATTCAAACCAAGGCTGTAAACACGGTTTTATGAGATGTATGAGTCATTATGAATCCAATGGTGATTTCCTTCTCCTCAAAAAGTGTACCAATTATTTGCGTAGCGCCAAGGGAGTTGCGCAAATTCCCAATATTCTGCTAATTAATTGCCTCAAAAAACACAGAAATTTCCATATTTTACAAAAAAAATAGGAAATTCCTCAAAATTGTTGGAATGGCTGATGATGATGTGTCTAAGCTTTGAGGGAAGCCTCAGAAAGTATGTCCAAATTATTCTTCTCTTCTTGGTGAGTTAGGGCTTCTATTTTTGCATTTGCTCCCTTTAGCTTTGCCCTTGTATTTCTTTCTCTCTTGGCATAGTGCTTGGCCATTCTCCTTTGAATTTGGTTGTTTCCAAGTGGTATTTGATGTCTATACTGACATTTTCATCATCATCCTCCTCACCTAGGTCAACAAGCTCAAAATCATGCTCAGTCTTATGGAGGTCCTCCTCATGTCTAACCTATGCCTGAATTTCTACCTCTGTCACTTTTCCTTTGCCTTTATACACCTGCTTTGTTGATGTAGAAGGCATGGCCCCTTCAACTATGTGTGGAGAAAACACATGCCTGTGGCCTCCTCACCTTTGTTGTTCCCTCTCCTTCAGTGAAAGATATGTTTTCCTCTTCTGTTGCCGCGATGTTTTTGTCAAAACCCTAGCGACTAGGGAAGGGAAATGGGAAAGGAAAACTGAGGGATATGTTTGATAGGGATATGTGATATGGATAGGGGATAGGGAGTAATGTTTAGGGATATGAGTAATAGGGAAGGGATTAGGAGAAAGAGTGATGGGAATTGAGATTTAGGAGCCTAGGTCTAGAATAGCACCTAGGGCTTAGGGTTTTAGGAATTAGTAACTTAGGGATGGGAGTTATGATAATAGGGTTTAGGGAATGAATTTTAACAGTGTAGGGATGGTATGGAGTGTAAGGGAAGTGGAATTTTGGGAATTATGAGTGCAAGGGAGATAAACTAGGGTTTCATATTCAAGAAGACACTAAATTACAACTTGAATTGCAAACTTCAACACATATAACTTAAGAAGGTGTTTTGTGATGGCATCTGCCTCTTATTGGTTTGTTGGAGATGAATGACTGAGTTGGTGGAGCTTTGAAGGCAATTTCTCATCACTTGGATGCTTTGCTAAACTTTATGGTCATTTGCGCCATGAACAATGCATTTGCGCCCTTGACAGGTTATTTTCACCCTCTATTGAAGATTTGCACCCTCTATTGAAGATTTGTGCCATTAACAACACATTTGCACCCTCAATTCAGCACATTTGTGCCTTTTTGCAGACCACTTTTGGAGGCCTTCCTAGTGTCCAAATTGGGCCCAGGATAGCTCGTTGGAAATATATTCTAGTCTAGTTGTCATTTGACTCATAAATAAAGTCATTTGGACACCCCATCTAGGATAAAAAATGATTTTCCCAAGGTCACTCCAGAAGTGCAAAAAACCTCTTGTAACATCGGCATTTTTTACATTTCTCCCAAACCATGATACTTGCATAAAAAATGAAGTAGATTTTTATTTTTTGACCTATGATGGATAACAACCTCTCTCACTTTTTTCAAATTCATCTTTTTTTGATCGAAAACATATTTTGAAGAAAAATTGGCCCTATGAGTGGTAAATGATTTGACTTTTGGAATGACTTCTTGGAAAATGATGGAGGCATGATGTTTATGAGTTGGTATGGCTTCATGCTTTCTGAAATGACCTCCCTTATGCCTCCTCTTCTCATATGTCTCTGATTCCATAGAAAACCCTAGCTCAGTGGGAGAGAAAATTAGGGTTTAGTGCTTGTGGAAAATGATGACTTAGGCACCCTTGGGAAAAAAGGTGAAAATGGTAAAAAATGAAGCGAGGTCAATGATAATGACGGATATGAGGTGAAAGAATATTAAAATAAGGCAGGATGGGTGGGATGCAAATACCATTGCTAACAGCATGCATGGAAATCTCAGTGATGGGAAGCGTGTGGTTTCTAGATAGTGGTGCCTCGTTTGGCATGACGGGAACAAAGAATTTTTTAGTGAATTGGAGGAGAAAGATCTCCATATGCACATTGATATGGGAGATGATGGAAGGTACAACTAGACCGATATTTACATAGTCCCCTTTCAAAGGGAGTCAGGCTCCCCTCTCAGGCTCCAGGATGGAATGTTTGGACCGGGTGTAAAGAAGAATATGGTTTCCATCACGGTGTTGGAAAGACCGTGGCTATGATGTGATATTCAAAAAAAGAAAGGCATTCCTAAGACACATCACCACGGGAAAAGTGAAACAGTTCGGGGTTTAAGTGAAGAACCTCTACAAGTTGGATGTGGAAGAATTTGTTGCTTTGACCACAAAGGCAGAGAAGGTGCAGAGTCGAGATGTCGATGAATTATAGCAGAGAAGACTTGGCCATTTGTATCATGGATATTTGAAGATAATGTAGGATATTACCACATGCCTCCCTAAAGGAGCACTGTAGTAGTAGAATAGATGCACAGGGTGTACCTTGGAGAAGTACACAAAATCCACCTTCAATGATCGAGACAACAAGGCACATGCAATCCTTGAAAGGATCCACTGTCATGTATGTGGACCTTTCTCAAGAACCTCCACTGCCAAAAGGATCCATATATATTAATGTTTATTTGGATGATATACTAGTATGTAGTGCTACATGGGAGGAGCACATCTCACATTTCCCACTACAATACCTGCAAGCCCTAAGTAAGCTACAAAAAACCAGGCATTACAAGTGGAAAATGTGAGATGTGTTCAATGTAAGCTACAAAAAACCTTGTCCACTTGTAATGCCTGGTTTTTTGTAGCTTACTTAGGGCTTGCAGGTATTGTAGTGGGAAATGTGAGATGTGCTCCTCCCATGTAGCACTACATACTAGTATATCATCCAAATAAACATTAATAAATGGCTCCATAAAATGGTACAATATTCATTCATTAACCTCGTGAATGTGGTTGGTACATTGCATAGGAAAAATTACATAACCAACCACTCATACAAACCTTTTATAGTTTTGAAGGTTGTCTTTTAGGTATCCTCTTCTTTGACTCGAACCTAGTGATACCTTGACTTTAAGTTCAACTTGGTGAAGTATTTGGATTGCTACCATCTATCCTGGGTAGGGGATACTTGTTCTTGACCATAAAAAAATTTAATGCCTCGTAATCATTGGACATTCGCCAAGTCCCATCCTTGTTAGGCGCAATTATAATGGGTGACCCACATGGTGAGGTACTGATCAAATAACATCCTCTTCAAGTAGTTGTTGCATCTACTTCTTCACCTCGTTTGCCTGTAAAACATAATGTTTGGAAATTGAGAGTTTGACAACAGTTGGATCGTGTGCTCCGCTTCCCTCTTGGGTGGTAGCCCTTTAGGCTCCTAAAAAATCCCTTGTACACTTGTAATAACTCTTCCAATGGTTGTTTCTATTCCTTAGTGCACCCTCTAGTGATGAGTTAGCTCTAATGGACTCTTCTACATACTTATTTTCTCTTAAAAACAAAAAAAAAAACATTCTTCTTTGATCCACGTGCATATTGGTGGCCACCTGCCTATTCCACTTGGGGCCCCAACATTGTCTCTTTCAGTATTTCAGTTTCGACACAACTTACTCTTTTTAGCAGTTTTTCGGGTCCTAAACTTCCGGAGCCGTTTTGAGGCCCTAAACGACGTTTTTTGGGAAAAAAAAGTTGTATTCCTCGGATATATTTTTCTAACGAGGTATGGTTCACGTCAAACGGAGATCGTATGCCAAAGTTACGTCCCCGGGAAGTTGAAACACCAATTTACCCAAACGGGGCCCATAGTTTTGGCGCTTCATCTCCTGGGGTTAGGGTTTTGGATGTTTAGGGTTTTCCATTGTTTCTGAATAATAAATAGGCCCTCGAGCCTCATTGTAACTTAGTTCAGAGGACTATAGCTCCCACATCTCTTCTTAGAGATAAGCTACCAGTGCCCTAGCTAGTTTATTTCCATTTTGTCTGTAAGCAAATTTGAGTTCTTTGATATTAATGAAATGAAGTGTTATTTCCGCTGCATCTTTATATTTATGGTTACATGTGTATTTTGTTGCATTCCTACATAAATCTGGATCAGTGGTATTAGAGCGGTCTGCTTTTTCTCGATCGTTCTTTGCATGTCCCTAACAAGGTCAGGGTATAAGGAGTTAGGGCTCGATCTGGTTGAACCTTTGCAAGATCAGCCTCGCAAACCCCGATGACCGCCCATGGGGGACGAAAAGAAAGATGAGGGAGTAGGAGATCCTATCAAAATATTGCTCGAGGAGGCCCTTGAAAAATAAAGGAATGCGATCATGGATAACTTTGCCCAGATCCTTCATCGATTGCCCACCGGTGACGCATCTGCATCCAGCAGCCACTCTGGAGGCGCGACTCCCTTTAAGGTACAAGTAAACTTTGACATTCCCATATTTGAGGGTCAAATAGATGCAGATGTCGTAAATAGATGGTTGAATCTATTAAAAGGATATTTCTCGGTTCATGACTTTTTCGACCGGGAGAAGATTATTTTTTTCACTCCTCAAAGCTACCCCCCATGTTAAGGACTGGTGGGAAACCTACTGTGAGAAAAAGGATGAGATAGAACCCTCTCCGTTCTTAGTCATACCCACTTGGAATTCTTTCCGAGACGCCATCAAGGAACAATACTTTCCCGTGGGGAGCTATGAGGACAAGTACATACAATGGACCACACTGTGGCAACAAAGGGATGAAGATGTGCATGAGCTGACGAATCTATTCCATACCCTGCGCACAAAGTTGGGTATCAAAGATTCGAAGAAAAATTTGGTGCTAAAGTATCACAGTTGTCTGCACAGATACATTCAAGAGGAAATGGAGTTCCTCGACATCTCCTCGCTTGGTATGGTATGCTGCCAAGATTGAGCTGAAATTCAAATAGAAGAAGCGAGACTTTGGATCTGCGAATCAAAAGCAAGGGAAAGGTGCCCCCAAACCGCAGAGCAAAGGACAAAGCCAAGGAATGGTGGCCCAAGACAACTTTCCAAAGCCACAAGCAAAGAATGACATTGCGAAGCCAAAGAAGGACACAGGAAAGTGGTGTGAGTTCCATAAGAGCTCCACTCACCACACAAGTGAGTGCTAGGCCAAGCAGTCGCTGGTGGCCGAGATGAGGGCTTTTCAATTAGATGCATGCTTCGACTCTAAATCAGAACCTGACAAGGGGAATGAAAAAGGGAAGCATATTATTGATGTGGAGCCCAACGCCACTATTTCCACAGTGAAGATACAGAAGGAGGAATCGGAAGATCTAGAGGAGGCAAAGCGCCTCTTCCACTCCTAGATGTGGGTAAAGGGTTCCCCGCTACAGTTCATTGTCGACAATGGGAGTCAAAAGAACCTCATTTCAGCAGATGCCGTGAGGCGGTTGGGCTTGCCGACCATAGTGCACCCACAACCATAAACCATCGGGTGGCTTCACCAAGGACGAGATCTCTACGTCAGCTAGCAATGCCGCCTTCCCTATAGCATCAAGCCCTTCACGGATGAGGTATTGTGTGACATTTCTCCTATTGATGTTTCTGATGTATTATTAGGCCAACCATACTTGTGGAAGCGACATGCTGTGTATGAGTCTCGGCCTCGCGTTGTTATTGTTACTTTGGGAAATAAGTTGTACAGGATACCAAAGGTACCATCAACTCCCACTATCTCTTTGGTTACTGCAAAAAAATGCAGTAAGCTCATTTCCCAAACCAGGAAATTTGTTTTCCTGATGATCCGCCCCCAGGGAAAGAAGAAGACTGTTGCCACAACCTCCAAACATGGCTCCTCTGCACAACAACAACAAATGGACAAGGTTCTGGAGGAGTACGGGGACATCTTCACCTCACCCATAGGGGTGCCTCTGCACTGTCAGGTCAAGCACCCCATTGACCTGACCCCAGGTGCGTCGCTGCCCAATGGACCGATCTATAGGCGCTCTATTCTGGAGAACGATGAAATCAAGAGGCAGATTCAGGAGCTGCTACAGAAAGGTCACATCAGGCCAAGTTCATCGCCCCGTGGGAGCCCGATCGTGTTGGTACAGAAGAAGGATGGGACTTGGAGACTCTGTATTGACTATCGGGCGCTGAACAAGATCACTTTCCGGAATAGGTAACCAATCCCACGTATTGACGACCTTCTGGACCAACTCAAAGGGGAAAAATATTTCAGCAAGATCGACTTGAAGTATAGGTATCACCAGGTACCAATCGAACCCTCTGATGTGTAGAATACTACCTTCAAAGCCAAGGAGGGCCTTTTCGAATGGCTCATCATGCCTTTCAGGTTGATGAATGCTCCTGCAACCTTCATGAGGTTGATGGATGACATCTTGCGTCCATTCACCAACTCATTTGTAGTGGTGTACTTGGATGACATTCTGATCTTCAGCCAGACTTGGGAAGAGCACCTCCACCGCATCCGAGAAGTCCTCCAAACACTACGGCAACACAAGTTGTGTGCCAATTTGGAGAAGTGCACTTTTGGCATGACCCAGGTTCAATATCTGGGATACATTATTGATGAAAGGGGGGTGCATGTGGATCTAGCCAAGATCCAAGTCATTTTGGATTGGCCAGCCCCAACCACTCTAACAGAGCTTCACAAATTTCTAGGTCTTGCTAATTTCTACCTTAGATTCATGTTTGGATTCTCTCATATCACTTGGCCCTTGAGTCAGGACACCAAGGGAGGAGCGAAAGCAAAATTCTTTTGGTCGGAATCTCAACAAAAGGCGTTCGTAGAATTGAAACATCACCTCTGTTCTGCCCCAGTGCTCACATTACCATACTTGCAACAACCATTTGAGATCGAGACAGATGCCTCTGACTTGCTATTGGGGCAGTTCTTACTCAACAGGGGCATCCAGTGGCACATCACAGTGAGACATTGTCCGACATAGTTCACAAGTATCCCACTTATGACAAAAAAATGTATTCCATTGTGCAGGCTTATCGACAATGGAAGCTTTACATTTTGGGGAAGGAAACAATCATCCACACATACCACCGACCCCTGCAGTTCATACAGACACAAGGGAAGTTGCAGAACAATCGCCATCAGAAGTGGTCCACATATCTGCAACAATTTCATTTGAACATCAAGTACAAGAAGGGTAGCACCAATAATGTTGCAGACTGCCTCAGCCGACCACCGATCATGGCCATAACCACCGTTCTCAACTCTTGTGGGCACGAGACTTTTGATTGACCGCTTCTCTACAAGAGTGATCCATAATTCAGCCACACATACAAGGCACTCTTGGGGGGGTACGCAAGTTCCAAATTTTCACCTCCAAGATGCACTATTATGTCACCTGGGACACCTTTGTGTTCCTTCAAGCGAGCGTGCCAAGATGATATGGGAAGCGCACTATAGTCGAGTCGTTGGGCATTTTGGGATCGAGAAAACATTGGCAGTACTGCAAAAGTATTTCTTTTGGCCGAACCTTCAACAGGATGTCGAGACGTACATCAGATCCTGCACTGCTTGTGCCATTGCCAAACCGACCATCAAGAAGCAAGGCCTCTATACTCCGCTACCTACCCCTAATCGACCTTGGGAATCCATCTCCATGGATTACATGTCAGGCCTTCCTTCTAATAAGCATGGAAATGACTATGTTTTCGTGGCCGTCGACAGATTCTCAAAGATGGCCATTATGGCGGCCTGCAAGAAGAATATCACATCAGAAGCCACTGCTAAACTCTTCCTTGAACGAGTGTGGGTGCACTTTGGGATCCCACAGTCTATCATATCAGATCGCGACAAAAAATTCCTTGGCACATTTTGGTCCAACCTCTGGTCAATGTTGGACACCAAGCTCGCCAAGTCCACAACTTTCCATCCCGAAACTCATGGCCAGACAAAGGTCGTCAACAGGATGATTGTACACATTTTGAGCATGTACAATTCAAAGCATCCACGCACATGGGATGAGAGCCTCCCCTATTTACAACATAGTTATAACCGGGCTCTCCACATCTCAACCAGCCACAGCCCCTTTCAGGTGGGCTTGGGATTCCAGCCACTATGTCCCATTGACATAGCCATGCCATTTGCGACTACTCAGGCCAATTCGGCTCATGTCCAGTCTGAAGCTGACAAAGCGAACAACTTCATTGAGCATATTTAGCACATCCTCCAACAGGTTCATGACATATTGGACAGAGCCAATGCTAAGTACAAGCAACGACATGACCAACATCAGGTGCCACACAACTTCCAGGTGGGCGAAAAAGTGTGGCTACATTTGCAGAAGGAGCGCCTCACTGGACCCCACCGCAAGCTTCGCCCGCTCCGATATGGGCCGTACACCATCACCAAGGCTGTAGGGAACAATGCCTTCGAGCTCATTATTCCACCATTCCTTGGTATGCACCCAGTATTCAATGTAGACAGCCTTCATCCCTACTTCCCACCTCTATTGAACACCTCTGACATTGGAGAAGAACTCACACCAAAAGAGTTAAACCCAGACTACATGGAACAAGCCACCACAGATTGTATCATGGACATGAAAATCAAGAACACTCGCCAGCAGAAGATCCAACTGTATCGGGTTATCAAAGCTGGCCAGCTCCTGCACCAAGGCAAGTGGTTCACCAGGTACTAAGTTCAGTAGAAGTTTCCTCAGCTCATGGAGGAACTCAACGCAATGGGGACCATTGCTTCATAAGGGGGGAGGAATGATCCAGGTGGATATTGGTGGCCACCTGCCTATTCCACTTAGGGCCCCACCATTGTCTCTTTCAGTTTTTCAGTTTCGGCACAACTTACTATTTTTAGCAATTTTTCGGGTCCTGAACTTTTGGAGCCGTTTTGAGGCCCTAAACGACGTTTTTTGGGAAAAATAGGAGCAACATGGGTCCATGGATTGATGTTGTTCACACCAAAAGTTGTAGTCCTCGGATAGATCTTTCTAACGAGGTATGGTTCGCGTCAAACGGAGATCGTGTGTCAAAGTTACGTCCCCGAGAAGTTGAAACACCAATTTACCCAAACAGGGCCCATAGTTTTGGCACTTCATCTCCTAGGGTTAGGGTTTGGGATGTTTAGGGTTTTCCATTATTTCTAAATAATAAATAGGCCCCCGAGCCTCATTGTAACTCAGTTCAGAGGCCTCTAGCCGCCACATCTCTTCTTAGAGATAAGCTACCAACGCCCTAGCTAGTTTATTTCCATTTTATCTGTAAGCAAATTTCAGTTCTTTGATATTAATGAAATGAAGTGTTATTTCCGATGCATATTTATATTTATGGTTACATGTGTATTTTGTTGCATTCCTGCATAAATCCGGATCATTCTTGCTATAATTGATCAATATTTTAGCACGGTTGGCACTTACCAGTGAGATATTTGACTTGCCTTTATATGTGTTCATGAAGAAGGAATTTCTATACTTTATCAAGTGGCACTAGTTATCTCTTTACATGAAGATCACATCTTGCATGTACATATAGGGACTCCCAAACACAACTCCAAATACATAAATTGGAACAACATCAAATTGTACTTCACAACAAAATCAACACTAACAGGAATTTTGATTTTGCCCTAAATTTTTTACCTTTATCTCTACCTCTTTTTTGACCCATCCCAATGGATATGGGATGGGATGGTCATGACTCTCCAGTCCTAGTTTCTTGACTAGATCTATTGCTATGATATTTTCTTATAATCTTGAGTTGAATAGAGCATCAATTTTCATCTTCTTTACCTGTGTGTTTATATGGAAGAGCCAATTCATTTCCTTCTCTTCCCATTGATGAAGGCCACTCAAGTTTTCACCCTTATCCACTGATGTAAAAACAATATTCTCGTCCATGTATGAGGTGATTTCCACCTAATTACTCAAATCTATGGCCATGTGATTTTTCTTCTTAACATATTTCTTTTGGTTCTTTAGGTTGAGATCTAAATGAACTCCCAACACTTCTCCTCTATATGACTATCAATATTAAAATGGTTGCTCAGATCTTTTCATTGGTGTGTTGTGGCGCTATTTTTTATATATTCCCCCTTTCCACTTCTTATTCCCCTCCTTGGAAATTTTGGGTGCTCCTTCTGCTTTGATCCACTCGATTTCCCTTTCTTTTGCCCTATGTTCTCTAGGTATTGTGCCTGTACACAAGCCTATTTCATTGTTTTTTATTTGAAAAACATCACTTGCTTTTGTAGATGGTTGTGTAGATCCCCTAGATACTTTCTTTGGGGAGATACCCAAAATTATTTCCATCCTCCTTAATTTTGTGGTGTATTGCTGTACACTTCGCCCTCATGTCTGCTTGAGGTAATTCCACCAATCCACTAGTCCTCTACATACTTGATAGGGTATAATCATGACTTTATGATAATTTTAAAATCCTTGCACTTACTCACTGGAGGATATCTCTTGATTCGTTGGGTTTTTGTGTGGCTTTCCCAATAGTTCAAGGCGTCGCCCTCTATTTTCGATAGAGAATTTTTTTTTTTATGTTCCTCCTATATATGGTGAACACTAAAATAAACCTCCAACTATTGCAACCTGATCTGACTTCAAATCCTCAATCTCACCTTATGGCTTGATCTCAAACTTCACTTCCTTATTGAATAGGGACTGTGAATGGTTCACGGTACTCAAACTTGGTTTTTCCTTTTTTGGGTCATTCTTATACTACCTCTTTCGTTATTCTTGATCCCTCGATTTCCCCTTTGATCCGACCTCTAAGTTGGAACCTCCATATTCTCCAATTCCTAAATTGTTCACCACATTTGTGCATAATTAGATTCATATTATGGTTGATATTTATGACCTCTTATTTTAGCCTTGAGAACCTTTCCTTTGCCATGTATAGAGGGTTATTAATAAATTCACAATCTGTGGTTTGGGTTTTATGACTTTGTACTTAAAATTATATGGATCCCTTGCAACTTCCCACAAAATACCAAAGACACTTGCTCTGATGCCAACGTGATTCATAAATTATCGTGGATATTCCATTGTAGAGTTCATCACAACATATTTGATAAAGAAAATTTATTGAACTCCAAAATATCTACTATGAGGGTTAATTTTTTCTGTAGAATTATGGAATTAAGAAGTTATTTTTGACTACGTATGTACGTAAAATACAAATATGTAGAAAATAGAGATCAAATTAAACAATCACTAACAAAACCACAATTACACAAGATACGATGTAGGAAACCATTTCGAGAGAAAATCCATCTAGAAGGTGAGGCCACTTTGCTCTCTCTTTCTTTGAATGGAAATGGATGCAAGTAAGGGGCGGAAGGAGCGAGGGGGCGGGGTGGTGATATTTCACCTTGAGAACCAGTAAGAATATAGTTTTGCTCGGGGCCTAGGAATTGCGTCTAACAATGTTGCAGAAGCACATTATCTCCTCCAAGGATTGATGTAACTTTTTAAATTGGGGATCTAAGAAGTGCTTATTATTGGAGACTCTCTAATTATAATCTCTTGTTTATTTATTGGATCCCTCCTACCTGATATTAAGCTCTCAAAAATCTTCAAGAGAATCCATCAATTGTACCAATCTATTCCAAGGAGATAATGTTTCCATGTCTTAAGAAGTAACAATTCCAAAGCTCACAAATTGGGCAATTTGGGAACAACTCTCCCCAAAGGAGAGTTAATTTATTAAGGAAAAATCAAAAGCCCCTTTAATCTAAGGCATGGTCAAGATGGTCCAAGTTAGATTGTTTAATACAATTTTGAAAATGGGGAGGGGGCACCCACCTTTTAAAATTATAGATTACCCCCTGGCTTGTATGCGAGGGTCTCTAGCGACGAAATAGGGAGAGTGAGAGGAGAAGTGGCAGTGTTCGAATGCAATGGATATAAACGGATTTAGGTGCATTAATGACAGATGCATGAGAAGTAAATTTAACTCTAATTGTTGTGTTGCTCGATCCCAGGTGCAAAAGAGGCTTATTGAGAATGTGGAATTTATGTTTCATGATGAATTTTAAGACATGTGGTATCCTAACAGAGGGAGTAAATGATATTAGTGAGAGGAGTGATTGTGGTATAAGTTGTATTCCAGTGTGGAGAGAGGGTAAAATATGTTAAGTTGTATCTTTGCATGATAATTAAGGATCATGTCATGATGTTGAAGGGGCTATTATTTTCTCTCGACCTCGAGATAGAGGCAAATTGATCCATGTGGGTCTTTGTAAGGTGTGGTTTTCTTCCTTGTTCCAACCCTGGATCTGTTTAGCCCTTTGGTATTTAGACTTTTTCTCGGAGGTTAAAATTGGTTCTAGTGCGGATTCTCGGAGAATTATTTGTGTTGGGATTCCAAAATTTTCCTTCTTACTTTTTATGTTTCCCTCATCGCCATATGGATTTTTGGGTGCAATGTATGTTCTATTTGGTTGCCTCGTTGTCTGTGGGTGGGTGTTTTAGTGGCCAATTATGGGGTCTGTTGTTTTTGGGTGCTTTGTTGGATTCAGGGTCATTGTAGGCACTCACTGATTATGAAGTCAAGGAATAGAGGCCCAATGGTCTAAGTGTATGGTCCTTAGATATATTTTGAAGAAAATAGTCTATGGACTAACGATTGAAAAAAATTCTTGTTCTATGGATTTGGTGTCTCCACTTATGTTTCTTATGGTGCTTTCGGCCTTCCGTGATCAAGTGGGATAATTATGTATTTTTTATGGTTGTTTAGATGTTAGTGGGATGAGGTAAGGGTGATCAACCTTGGGGATCTGATATTTTGGGTCTGCTAAACTTTGGGTCATCATCGGTGCCATCTATTTATGAGTATAAGGGTTCGTGCATTTGGTTCAACTTAATTGTATTGTGGAAATTCACTTGCACAATTGACCAGAACAATTTCACTATTATGGAGTGACATCAAATATTCCTTGCTCAATTATATCTAGGTGTTGGAGGCAAAGTCCATGAATAGGTCATCTAACAGTGTTATTATCCATCTGATAATCATTCAAACATTGGAAATTAGTGGATGTGAAAGGGTTAATGTGGAGGAAGATCCTCCTCCATCGAGATATTGTGTCAAAACTTGTTTGGTTGAATTCAACTAGAAAATTCAATTGTTTTATTCCTTGGGATTGCATTTGCATTTGATAGTTGATGTCTTAGAGTTCATGGTTCAGGGTGGGAGCAACAACTAGTTTGGCTCTAATCTTCACTCCATGCACCAGGAAATCACAAGGATAATGGAAAATATGCAAAAATTTTAGACTATACTCGAAAGAACTAAAGATGAATTTGATTACCTCAAAGCAGAACTCGAGGTGATGATGCTCAAATGGGAGAAAGGCAAGGGAGAAATGCATGGTAATAAAATAAATGTATAAGAGTTGTCTCCCAATGGTTAAAATAATTGTTTTCTATTCCCAATAATTTTTTTGTTATATAGATTTTGGAAAATCTACAAATGGAATAATATGAAATGTTGTTTAGTTAGCTTTGAAAAAATATGCAAACTTCATAGTAGATGGTTTAAATGTACAATAAACATGGTCTATCAAGCCTCCTATATCTATACTTTTTGAATGATGTATCCTACCTAAACTTTATGCTTAGTGACTTTAATACAAATAAATTCTTGGCTCTTGTTTAAAAAAAAATGGATGCAAGTACAAAAGAGTGAGACTTGTGCCCCATGGGCTGCTACGAAACAAAAACCCTCTCTATTTTCTCTCCTTTATCCACTCACAACTACTTTTCTCATCTATGGAATAAAATGGAACCCCTTTTCCTCTTAGTGGCTTGGTTATAACAAAACTTGGTGAATAACTCAAACCTTCTAGCGTCTTATTCATACACATGGCTAGTCCCTCCAACACTCATAATAAAACAATCTATGCCATTCCAAATGAAATTAGGGCTCCACATAAAAGGAATTCAGGATCTTAATAAAATCAACATCTCCAAAGGAAGGCCCTATGGATAATCTAAAAGCTTCCAACCCTTTGGTTACAAATTTCTCCCGAAAAAACAAACTAGATCTCAAAACTAAGTTCTATAAAGAAACATCTTTTGTGGCAATATTTAACCTCGAAGCCAAAATCATATTTGGAAGTCATCTGATGGAACCAAGATAAAGGAACATGAAGATACTTTTTTGGGTTTTTCTAAGGCAACACAAACTTTTCCCATTTTTATAAACCATCCACACATTGAAATAACTCAATCTCAAGCTACTTCATCCTTAGGTCTAATCTTTCTGCAATAGATGTCGTACTTTCGTGACACATGGACAATAATGCCAATTCTATCCATGTTTTCTAATCCTACCTTGGTATTATTATGTTGAAGGTTTCACCTCACGTATTGGATACAAACATCTCCTAGTTTTTTTAAATACATATGAGATCTTATCCCATCCAACAAAACCATCCCTTCCATTTGCAACAAAATTAAAATATCTTCCTCATTTAAAAGTTTTCAAAATAATTTACGAAGTCCAAATAATTATCTATGGTGATAGGCTTGAACCCCTATAAAACCCACTCAAAATTATATCCTCCTCTACAACCATTTTTACCCTCTTAGGTTGAATATTAACAAACATGGGTTTTCTTTGATTGTTCCCATGATTCCTAAGCCTTGTCTTCCCTTCAAGGCTTCCTTTTTTGAAGTCTATGGATGATCCTACCGCACACCTAAATAATTTTCCTCATGAGCTAGCACATCCTCCTATCAATAACAATAATCCTTGCTCTAGTAGGTTGCTTTGCATTTGCAGGGCTTTTGAAAAATGGATTTGAGAAATATTCAGGAGGAACAAATACCAAAATAGACCTTTCAAATTCTTTGTTTATTAAATGTTGCATAACTTGGTGGTTTGGTGGATTTTGTTTCACATAAATCTCATAGCACCTTGTACTTGATGTTTTTATTAAGGCCCATTTCTCATTCTAACATTAACTTTTGCATCTATTTGATCCATAACCTTTGTTCCTAAATTTTCAAGATTTGATAATTGACAATGGTCCAAACTAAATGCCATGTTTGTAGATCCTTTTCTAGGGTCAATCAATGAATTGGCATGGAAATCACACCCAAGAATATAGTTGGAACATTTTTTTAGACTACAAGGATCTTGAAAAGGAGTCGTGGTGGGATCATGGTCTCCCTCAACATTTTCCTTGATTCCAGTGACATTTCCCCTTGCAAATATGTACCTTCCATCTAACAAATACGACGATTAATCCACTAAATCTTATTACATCCTCATCACTTCATCCATTTCCTCGATTCAATCTCATGTTCAATTAGATATTTCATATGCTCAATTCTATAAAATTTACACAATATTATGATTTATGTGTAATTCAAAGACTATTAAATTTCGTGGACATTACCTAAGTCTATAAAATTTACATAATTTCATGATTTATGCGTAATTCAAGGGGTATTGAATTCTTTGGCTTCACCCAACCATCATCTTTGAGACAATAAAATTCATCGACATTCCACATGCTCAATTTCATCAAATTTACATAATCTCATAATCTATGTATAATTTCCATGGATCTAGATTCTTAAGGCATTCTCTTTTTATTGGTTTCAAGCAAAATCATGGTGTAACTAGATTCTCGAGTTAGTAATCTCATATATGTAATATATTGTCAATAACCTTGATAGCAGAGGGTGGCACTAGATTTTCATATTAGTAGTATTAAATGTGAAATATATTGTCGATGACATTGGTCATTGATGTGATAAGCATGCTTTCTTTATCTAACATACATTTTCCATTTCATTTTCATTAAATGGCCTCTTGAAATATCTCACATTCTCATACATGCCCCCTTTATTCTTTAAGCCACGTTCTCTAAATATGATAACAAGGGGATTAGTTAGAATGCATAAAGTTAGGTGGTGACCATCTTGAATAATAACAAAAAGTATTTTGTTCTAGTTATGATAGTAGGGAAACAACCGTAACCCCCTTTTATATATAATAATAATCTAATTTTAATGTATGAGATTTATTTTTTAATAATAATAATTTAATTTTAAAATTATTGGTAAACCAAATATCAAATTAGTATATGATATCTTCCCTTTTATATTTAATAATAATAAAATAAAATATAAGATATTTTTATAATGGCAAATTCCTTTTGGAGATCTTGTCTATGCATGTGGTTCGATGATTGTCCAAAGTTTCAAGTGGACAATTCACCAATCTTTAGAGACCAAATGAGGCCTTTTTTTGTATGAACTGGAACACTGATCTTATGGTTTTTCCTGGTTTTGACAAGGCTGTTTAAAACAATGGACGATTCTCTAGAGGGCAATGTCCCAGTCTTGAAATGCTTCAATGCATGTGCAATGTAACTTTTTGTTTTAATATAAAAAGTTTGATTTTTCTCTCGAAAAAAAAAGGAGGTTCGTTGGATTAATTAGTTAATTAATTAATAACTTATGGAGAGAAATGAATGTAAGGAATTAATAAGGGTGATGATCATCTAAGAATTAATCACTAAAAGAGAGTGCCTAAGGGGAATCTAGATAATAGATATAATTATTAATTTATCACGTAGTCTAACAAATAGACGAAATAACCCTTTTTCGAGCTCTTTTTTTTTTTGTTAATTTTGTTAAAAATCCAGTAATTTTTTTTAAAATTATAAGTTTAAGTTGTTTAATTTGCAAATATGGAGTGCCTCGGGGGTTTTTAAGGGTGTTGAAACCATTTATGCATTTGAAAGTGTATTTTAAACAACAAGAAATCACAATCTCGCTGAAATTATATTGTTAGGTTTCGACCAAAAAAACATTTCGTCTATTAGTTAGACTACGCCTTAGTTTATTATAAGTGTTAGGTCCCTATATTACTAGTGTAGTCCCTTATTGTTGTTAGTGTAGCCCACTTATTTCTATTGTTGTACCCCTGTAGCCCCCATATTGTTATTATTTGTGCCCCATAAAAGCCACTATTATTATTTTTGTGCCCTTACATTATTATTGTTAGGTTGGCTAGGATTATATTGTGACCTCATCAACTCCTATATAGAAAGGAGGTTTTTTCATTTGAATCATCCAAGAATTGTTCATTTATGTAATGTAAAGAAGGTTTCCCCTTGAAGTGGTTGATTTCTAAGGCGTTGATCTCTCTTTTCTTCTATTTTGGGAGCTGGTTTCATAACATCTGGTATCAGAGCTTTGGATTTTAGGGTTTCGCTGCTTCAAATAGGTCATCATGGAATTTTCACTATAAATTTTTTTCTACGAAGGTTCAAAAGCTACAAAAAAACCCATTTGCTAAGAAATCCTGGGGAACTTCGTGTAAAAATTTGAGATCTTGGTTCGCAATATTTTCGGAGATATGATCTGTGGAAGTTAGGGTTTCTGCAAGCTCCCGAATTTCATCTCAAAGAGGTGACCTTGGGAAAATTGTCATAACTCTCTCTTTGAGCATCGGATTGGAATTCTGTAAAAAGTGGTCGACAGCGCACAGATTGTAGTTTCTTGTGTATCAATTTCAAAGCCAAAGGATGAAACAATGACAAGTGGCACGTCATACAAGTTCGTTCTACTGAACAAGTCCATAATTAGGTCATTGCGGGAGATTGGGCATAAATTTGTCTTGAAGAATCCAAATCAGGTCAGACTTGTGGCATTGGAAAGAAGATTTATAGGGCTACTAAAGGACTAAAGATAAAATCTCAGGGATCTGAAATCACTGAAATACATTAGTTTCAATATTGAGCTCCTCAAAAGCAAGAAAAATGTGTGTATTTTTTTTTCAAATTGCATAAGTCTTGTTTGAAAAATCAGTTTGAAGTGATTCTAAGGGCATATTGAAGCATAGATATCAGTATTGGGTTTTAAAGTGCCCCCTAAAAATAATTAAACACCCATTGAGCCCTCAGAAGGCTCTACTATGACTCATGAAAAGAAATAAGTGCAACTTGAAATATTAAAATTACAAGAGCAAGTGCAACAACTTTCGATCTCGCAAAGAGCAACAAAAAATGAAATGGAAGTTTTGAAGAAAGGCGTGGAAGCTAAGATGTGATGAGTACAAGTCTTGGGACTTATCCCTTTCATGTCAGTGTATTCCCATGCATATGCAGAAGAATGTCTCTGTAATACTTTGACTAACTCTTCTTGTTGATATTTTTCTAGGTTCTTGTTTATATTCAAAGTTTTGCCTGGAAAAATTTCACTTGTAGAGCTGCCAAATTTGTCCATAGAATGAAGAGACATCTGCCTAGATGACAAAAATTCAATATTGGATCCCTCCTGAAATGATTCATGTTTATGTTCTGGAGAAGATTCAAAGTTTTCTAGAGTATTCAGAATTTGATTATCTTCACTAATTTCTGAAATTGTGAAGAGTGGTTGTAAATATTCTTCATCCTCTATCCATCGAGTGTCATCTAGATCTGTAATTGTCCTAGCTGGAGGATATAAAGTGAATTTCTTTGTTGAACTACCATCAGAAATATACATATCACCGGACCTACAACTAATAAAAGCATCAGCTGTAGCCAACCAAGGTCTTCCTAGTATAACATGATGGCCTCCTAGATTATTCTTGGGTGTAAGGATCATGAAATCCACAGGGTACTCCCAAGAGTCTAGGGACACTGGAATGTCTTCTATTACCCCATCTGGTCTGATCACAGATCTATCTGCTAGTTGTAATAGTGTGGGTGTAAAGAGAAGATTAGGAAGTTTCAGCTTGTCCATGATTTGTCTACTCATGATATTTATTGCTGCTCCTAAGTCAATGAGTGTGTTTTGAATTTCAATTCCATTGATGTGAATTTTGACAACTGGATTTCCTGGGTCAAGATACTTTGGAATAGTAATCTTGCCCATCATAATGTCTGCTATTTGTCCTACCAGTTCAATTTTCTTGGTTTCTCTTATTCTTTTTCTTGTTGTCTTCATACTCAACTCCTTTATTGTTTTGGCTAAAATTGGGATTTCCTTGATGGCTTGCAATAATGGAATTCTAATGCAAACATTTTTCAATTCATCTAAGAAATCATAATTAGGCACCATGATTTGTTTCTCTACACCTCTATCAATTTGTAATCTTTCCGGAAAGGGAGGTATAGAAGTAGATGTGGATGGTTGCTCTAATACAGGAGTTGGATTTATTGGATCTTTTTGTTTTAGTTTTTCAATGTGTGGGTCTTGAAAGGATGTGTCTTCCTCAAGACTTTTATTCACTCGTAGGGAGTCTTCCTCAGAATTATCTTGTTCTTGTATTATCACAGAAGGTTTCCTCTTTTCAAGTATCCTACCAGACCTAAGTTGAACATCACTAAGGTCTAGAGGAGTGATTAAATAAGTTGGAAACTGTTGGCCTTCTATCATGTATGTATTCTGAGGGTTCTTATTATTGGGGTTTGGTATTGGTTGAGCTGGCAATTGATTTGATTTTTGAGGGAATGGTAATGGAAGTGGTTGATTTTGATGTGGTTGGTTCTGATGATGTTGTTGAGGATTTTGTTGAAAAATTTGTTGAAGATTTTGAGGCAAATTTTGTTGAGGATTTTGAGGATAAAAATGTGGATATGGTGGATAGGATGGTGGATACTGATAATATGGAGAGTATCTTCCATAGGGACTTTATGTTCCTTGTGCCCAAGATTGAGATTGATTTTGAAATTGGGGCCAAGGTTGCTGCCAAGAATTCCAAGGTGGAGGTTGATTATACATTTGATCATGGAATCCTTGTGTCTGAGGTCCCTGCCAAGGTCTTCTAGATAAAAAATTAAGAGACTCTGTGGAATCTGTAGGATTTTCTTCCTGAAAAACAGCCTTGAGACCAGGAAGAGAAGGACAATTCTTGGTCTCATGTTTCTCGGAACAAATGACACAGGTTTCTATAACTTTTACATCCAAAGGACACTCTCTTAGGGCATGTTTCTTTCTACATTTGGGACAAAAGATTGCCAAAGCATCAGATTCAGCCTTCTGCTTGTTTTGTATCTTAAGGGTGTCTATTTGTTCACTAAGACTCCCTAAGATATCAGATTTAAAGTCATCAAGCATATGTCCTATTTCTGATCTACTTACTGTCCCAGAAGCAGATTTACTTGCCCTTGCAAGAGCAGGATCTCTTGGACCTTTGACAGTTTTAGATTTCCCTCTGGAAAGGTTGATACATAACTCAGATATTTCAGGTAATGTGAGTTGTGATATATCCCCTTTTCCCATCATGTTAAGGATATCCAACCATTCATCCCTAATTGTTTTCAACAAAAGAGCTTTTAAGGTGTCTTGATCTAGGTTTTCCATTTTTGCCCTTTTTATGTTGTAATTAAATCTTTCCAACAAATCTTCTAAGTTTTCATCTTCTTTTTGTAACATCTTGAACACTTCTTCCTTATGATTAACCGGCATACAATAATCCAAGTATCTCTCTAGAAATGCCTGTTTCATGTCTTCCCATGTTCTAATAGAACTACTGATTAGACTCATAAACCACTTCAATGCTGCTCCCTTCAAAGTTGAAGGAAATAATTTCAGTTTTTGAGCATCTTGTAGGTAGTCATAAGTTCTACATAGCACTTCAAATTCGAATAAGAAAGTTTCAGGATCTTCAGTTTTAAGTCCATAGAAGTTTGGAAGGACAGAGGGTGAAATGTTTTTCATGGTCGTATTGGTTTCTTCATCAAGTATAGGGAACCCAAAAGAGCTTCCTATTCTACCTCTTCCTCCATTTGCACCTCTACCTCCTTCTCCTCTACCTCTACCTCTATTTCCAAATAGTGTGTTTTCTCCATTAAAAACTCCTCCTCCTCCTTCTTCTGCCATGGTTGAATCCCCTGTGGAAGTAGAAAGGTTTGTATCCCTACTAGGAGTCTTTAGATCTTCTTCTGTGGCAGGTTCAGTGGATGAAGTGGAAGGTTTCTCTAATGGAATAGTTGACCTTAGATCTTCTAGAAGTCCAGGATCAATAAAGGATGGAAGATGGGTTTGAGTTGAAGGTGTACGAGCTCTGGATCTAGATGAAACAAGTGGTGTTCTAGAAATCAAACTTCTGCCTCTGCTGCTTATAAATCTTCCCCTTGAATCTCTCTCCCTACGCATAAAATTGTTTTTTTTTTTTTTTTTTGAATGCTAAGAAACAAAGGTTACCTAGTTTTCACTTCCCCGGCAACGGCGCCAAAATGTTTGGTCTCAATCTAGTCTCCTAAACTGAGCTCATTTAATTGTCAACCAGGATTTGTAAATTGCTGAAGTGAAGTGTACTGTATGTACCTAGGTGCTTGTTTCCTAATGCGTTGTGTGTAGTGTTTTGTGATGTTTTTGGTCTTTTGTGATGATTTATGATGTTTTTGGTCTTTTGGTGGTTTTATGTTCACAAGAAAAATGACTAGAAAGCTAATGGAAAGGAGCTGATGATTAAAAACAGAGTTAAGCCTAATTGATGGATGTCAAATGACAAATGTAATTGGAAACACTGAAGCAAAATCAAATCTAAACTATGATTGAGTAAAAGCAAAGCTTGATAATGACTTTTAAGCAAATGATTCAAAACACAAACTAAACTTGAGAAATGATCACTAAGTATGCAAATCCTCTAACTAAACAGTTAAACAACTAATCTTACAATGATGCAACATTTTGTCCTTATTTAGAGATTTGAAATAGATTGGAGGAAAAACATTGATACCATCCTAAGATCTTCTATGCAAAAACCAATTCCTATCTCTATTCTGCAATTCAATTGAATGTCACAAAACCTTTACTCCAAAGTTATTGATTTCTTTTCAAAGTAGGCTTTTGAGGGAGGACTTTGTTTATGAAATGATAAGGAAATTGCAGAGATACTTCAGGCCTTATAGTGATGTGGTCTTCTGTTCATATGGTTATGGATTATTTGTAGATTTTAGAACAAGAAGATGTTTGTGAATAATGAAGGCTGTCTTGTTAATATTAACAACTGAAGTAATCTATTGTGCAGTGGATGACAACCTGAATGTGAAGTACAAGTGTAATGAGTTAATCTAAAAATGAACTTAAGATGCCACTAATCTAGAACAATGCTCTACTACAAGTCATCATCAAACTCAGAACAAAGTAACTGAACATGATTTAAGTGCAATTAAACTCCGGAGTATCCTAACTATGCTATCATGCATTATTCTATGAAGTTACACAATCTGTTTGTCCATCATTAGTGATATTTTGGAAGAGTTCCTTCTTTTGGAAGAGGTATTAGAACAATTCTGACTGTGTAATTGAATGCAAATGCAAGCAAAAAGGACTGAAAGCAATGAAAACTAAGATATCATATTCATATCCTACTCGTCATTATGATGTCTTGGGCAAGCGTTTAAGAGCAAGAACAGAGATGATACTTAGTGTAAACACACAACTAAATCATTCATTATCACGGTCATGTCTTGAACTTCTTAAGAATTTCTTGGAAGAGTTTCTTCTTGTGGAAGAGTGATTAGAACAAGTGTAACTGTGATAGTGAACAACAAAAACTACAACTAAATCCTATAGTACTATAGCCATTTTCCATTCATCATTATAATCTTTTGGAAGAATTTCTTCTTGTGGAAGAGTTAGAATGAATATAACTACAGTAGCTAATTAAAAACAACTATGAATTCAACTCCTAATCCTACAATACTATAGTCATTTCCCATTCATCATTATAGTCTTTTGGAAAAGCTTCTTCTTGTGGAAGAGTTAGAATGAGTACAACTACAGTAGCTAAAAACAACTATTAATTCAAATTCAAAATGTAAAGGCAGCTAGAAGACTTATCTAATTTACGCAAAATAAATCCGTGCAAGAGGCAGGGGCCCTCTACCACCTAACGGAATTCAACTCCAAATTAAATCACGCCTTCAAAACAACACGGTCTTCTCCATTAAAGATGAAATAGTTTGAACATAACACTCTACGTCTTCATAAATGTAGCACAGAGTCTAAACAGAATCTAGCATAAAATCTAACATCAAATCTAACATAGCTCTCGGTTTCCCAAGTGTTTATAAAGCAAATGCACATAAAAAAACTTGCAATAATTCAGGAACACTGTCTTTCCTTATCGGAATCACGTTAGGACTCTTTGAAATGGCTGCGTGAAGAGGAAAAAGACATCTGGACTGAGACAGTCCTAATAGAAGTCTTCCTTCCTAAATGTGTTCCCACGTTCCATAACCGTACCCAGAATCCATTTCTTCCTCCATGATGAGCAACGAACCATGTAAACATGACGTGGATCATGCCCATATGCGGTTTTTCTCAAGAGGCCACCTGGAACATACTCAAACGTGAAGGCAGCTGCAGAATCGCCGGTTAGCTACGGAATGTCTGCATTCTGCAGCTAGTTCCGGTCAAAATGCTTTATAATGGCAAAAATCACAAAACTTAGCAAGTCAGTCATGTAAATCATTCTAGAAGTAATTTTAACTATATTCATTGATCAATTGGGTCTAGGATAGCAATGGACAAGGAAAAATGAGGTAAAATGAGGTGAAAGAAAGCACAATTTTGAGGCTCAACAGCTTTCCTCACGCATTTTCAGTTACCGGTTCTGTATGAAGCCGGGACGCACCTCCTGACTTCTCTGAAGCAGGATAAAGCCACTCACATCTCAAATCACATTCATGAGTGGCGGCGCCATCGTAGACTGATCAAGTTTCACATACCTGATCAGATACTGACTCACTGGTTCACCACCTCCTTTGTGAATAAAATCGCTCAGGATATTGCGATGGGAGTGTGTGTGACGGAGGAACAAGCCATCGCACGTGCCCAATATCTGGATCTTGTCTATTCTCAGTCCGGCACACTTTATGACATCTTGACTGATGCTCCACGGCCCGGAACCTCTAAGGCTCCGCCTACCCCTGCGGTGGATGGTGTCATTGGTTCTGTCTCTCAGAATTCGAAGAAATCTTTGAATGAGAAGCATAAGTCTAATTCTTCCAACAATACTTCTGCTAATCCCGCCCCGTCCGATTCTGGCAAAACCGCGGAGGTGAATGTCGTTCAGGCCAATCCTACGGAGAAATCCTCCAAGGGGAAGAAGAAGGGCAAAGGCAAATCTAAATCTGATGCCCCGAGGCCATAATCTAAATCTCGCACTAAGGATGGCTCCCAGCGTAAACCGAAGTATCCTTGCCTCATTTGTGAAGAGGACCATTATACTAAGGATTGTCCACGACGGTCCGAGGTTAGTCAACTTCTCAAGGGCTCAAAAGGGACTCCGGCTGTTCTAAAAGAGCCATTCCCATCTCAGCAAACCCAGATGGTTGAACAGTCGTCACCATCTGCACCATTTGGGTCCCAATTTTTCATGGTCAAGAGTGTTGCACCTATCTCTGTCGCTACGCGGTCGAAGGACTGCAATGAATCGCGGCAGGCACCCGGGAAGGCAGTCGCGGATGGACCGCCTCCCCCACCTGCCTCCGGTTCGTTGGAAATTGAGAAGCCAACTCCTGAACCCATTGTGAAGCCACCTTCTAAAGGTGTTCTTCGAAGATCTTCTTATAATCCCAACGCTCGTGCTGCTCAACATTACAGCATTGTTGAGGATTTGGCACAGGCGCCGTGTGTTATGTCTTCACTTGAGGTTCTTCAAAGTTGTCCTTCACAACGGAAGGCTTTACTGTCTGCAATCGGTGGCATTGATCCCGCCGACTCGAGTCTTCTCACCTTCGATTTGGAGAATTTCACTCCCCGGCTTCCACATCAAATCGCTCTTGTCATTCAAGTCGGGATTAACGGTCTGAACATCCATAGGGCCGTAGTAGATGAAGGTGCTTCTACTTGCGTTATGTCATCCGCTTGCTGGAAGGCCATTGGCTCTCCAGCCCTTTCGTCATCTCCCAATGCCCTTGAGGCATTTGATGGTCGGGAATCTAAACCCCTGGGTGTTCTCGAGAGTCTAGCGATCACATTACAGGGGAAGACTGTCAACGTAGAAGTAGAAGTGGTTGACGCCAAACTCAACTACAATATACTTCTTGGCCGCAGATGGACCCATGCCATGCTATGCGTACCGTCCACCGTCTTTCGATTCATTAAGTTCCCTCACGAGGGCAAAATTGTCACGGTGGATCAGTTGTCATTTTTCACCTCTACCTCTGAGAACAACGTGCCATACGTGGATCAGATTCCAAATCCCCCGGACAGTGTAGGACCTGGTCTCTTCAAAGACCCAGTCCTCATGGGTATTTTCCCTGCACCACCACCGCACACCACTCAAGTCAACATGATTTCTAGGTCCGATGACCCCTGGCTTATTCCTACGCCTGAGCAGGTGTATGAGTTTGGGGAATCAATGCCTTTGACTCCAGTAGAGATCAGCTACTGTGAAATTGTTGCTGCATCTGATCCTCCACCTCCTCAGCATGCTCCTTTGAGCATGGCTCTCGACGTCTACTCTCAATCCCCCTGGCTTGGTCAGGCCGATTCACCTGATCCTCTCAAAGAGACTTTTCCTTCCGATGAGGCCATCATTGAAACTATGTCTCTTGAGGAGCTGCCTTGGGGCGATGGACATCATCGCTCCTCTTTTATGCCTAACTTGGGGGCAATGAATGACTGTCTGGAGCGTTATGCTACTCAGGTTCCTACTCCTCCTCTTCAAACGCCTATTTTGAAGCATGAAGTTTTTTCGGAAGGTAACCTGAGGATCGTTGAAAACTCACATGATCATCTCCCTCCTGAGCCTCCTCCTTGGAGCTCGTCAGAGCACAGTTCTTCCTCTTGTGACAAGCTCTTAAAACAATGAAACAATATGCTACGAGGATAGTTCTTTTAAGTGTGTCAACTTCGTTAAAACAATGAAACACGAGCATATTCAATTCGAGTTTTGATAGATTTAGTTCGAATCTCGTTTGTTTTCAACCTTCACTCCATCTTCTATGGACTGAAGCTTGGGGGGCATGCACCTCGAATTGAGACACCATGTTGGGGGGCATGCCCATCTTTAGTGTACATAGGTGTGTGTTTTTTCATTTGTGTGCATGTATGGTGTGGTGTGCCTTGTAAACATCTTTATGCTGATCGGGTCTTCTTGGTTGTGCAGATGTCTATTCATCCATTTGTTGGTTTCGCGGATGGTGCCTCCCGCAGTACCAGGAATCTGTCTTCAGCAGCCTGGGTAATCTATGATCCTGCTGGTGAGTTGATCAATCATGTATGTGTGTATAGGACGATCACTTAACAACATCGCATGAGAGGCTGTTAGAATTATTAACCGAGGCAGTAAACCTTGGTATCCGTGAATTGCTCGTGTATCTAGATTCGCAACTTGTAGTGTTGCAGCTGAATGGACACTACTCAGTAAGAAACCCGTCCATTTTACGTCTGTATCTGCGTATTCGATTACTGGAAAGGAATTTTGACTACATTACATATCATCATATACCCAGGCATTTGAATACATTAACAGATGCAGTAGCAAATTTGGTATTAGACAGACATTTGCGCAATTTGTAAATCATCATCATATGTAAAGAAAGATCCATCCATAAATAGATATGCATATATATATAGATATCGAAATGTTTACATAGAGTGTGTCACATAAAGTCAAAATATACATAATCGTCTTAAGTACATCCGGAGACGATATGTCTCTCAAAAAATAGGTGTGGTATAATCCCTAAGAGCTAATCCGTATGGTGCTCATGATAGCATGTAACTGCACGCACTAAGCGTCTTAGGATTCGGTGGATCCGACTTGGAACTCCCACCGTATGACGCTGGTACGCCATCGGTACGTCCGCCAGCCGAGCATAGTCCGGGATCCCTCGGGCAATGCCCTCGAGATTCTGGATCAACTCCTCTCCTCCTGTGCCCTCTCCCTGAGGATCAGGGGCGAGATGAGTCCTCCGTGAGATTGGAGACATCCCAGCTGGTCTCTCAGGTCCCACATCTGCATACATATATAAAATGTGTTAGGACGAATGTGTATTAACAAAAAAAAATATAAAACATAAAATCAAAAACATGAGGTCTTACCCAACTCCTCGTCCCAGTCATCTCCTTCTGGCAGTGGGAGATCTGGGTCTCCGGTGAAGTCAGTTCCTGCATATGGCCAGTCCTCCACTACAATCAACTGGCGCCGTAACCACCTAAAGAACTCCGGCCTCCAGGACATCTGTTGGCCGCCTCCAGCTCTGGGCATTAATGCTGCCCAGCAAGCCATTCTTGGCTCTCGTGGTATCGGATCTGCTACTATGGCCCCTTGGCCCTGGAAGATTGGTAAGCGTTCCAGAATGAACGATACCAGGATGGAACCATAGCCAAACTGTTTCAGTTTAGCTTGTTTGCATTTTGTGAGCTGCCTCTTCATGTTTATTGTTACCGCTGTAGCCCAGTCAAACAGTAAGGGACTCATGCATTCTGAGGCCAGCAGGAGTTGGGCCTTTGTAGCCTCGTGCGGTGCCTGCGATCCTGCAACCCGCGTGATGGTATGTAGGACAAATCTCAATGCCAGATCGGGGATGGTATGGATATCCACCTTTTTGCTCCCTGATCCCATTTGTGCATCTGGGCACACTCGTGCCATCACTTCTTCCATCTTCTCGCCAGATGGTCTACTCCCAGTCAAGACAGGGATCGGACCTCTGCGAGACAATCCAGTGATGAAATACACATCAGAAACCTCCAGTTCCAATACCTGATCTCGCAACTTGAACACTTGTTCATGTTCATCCCAAATACTGATCAAATACTGGAGGAGCTCGGGCTGAGCTCGTAGACAGGGTGTAAGGAAGAACTTCTCTAGCCCACAGTTTCTGAGGGCATTCATGCAAGCCTCACTTTCTATGGCCTGTTCATCCTCTTCTCCATGTTCTCGTTCTTTCCACTCAACCACCATTTTGCTTGATTTCCTGCATCCACATGGTCATAAACCCTTAATTAAATCTCTGATGGGCTTCAAATTCCATTTAAAATGATTAAAATCTCATTTTTTTAGGCGGAAATTTGGGTTGCGCCATGTGGCGCGAGCCCTTTGTATAGAAGCGCCCATTGGCGCGGGTCCGTGCCCGATACCCGCGCCAATGAGCGCAGCCCTAAAAATTCAAAGAGTGGCCTCAGAGGACTGATACATGAGGGAAAACTATTAAAAAATGGATTGAAATGGAGAGCAGGGAAGCGCCTCTTACCTGTTACAGACGAGAATCTGAATGGTCAACCGGATCTGTCGCAATCGCCGTCAGAAGTTTTGCACTCCAAAATGGACCACTGCTGCTTTTTACCAAGGTAAATAGTAAATGTAATTTTGTTTTTACCATTTTGGCATATTTATAACTTTTTCAACGTTAAATGAGTTTTAAAAGTTATTTTTATCAAATATTTGCATATGTTATGTCGAAAATGGATTTTACGCTTGCTTGGTATGTGCAGCAGTAGGTTTTTGCGACTTAAACGATGGAAACGAGTTGTATTTTATACTTTTTCGGACTCGGTAAATACACGAAAAAGTCACTCTGGAGTCATCTTTCAGCTCTTTTCTGACTCTCTAAATATGAAAAGATTGCCGAGGCCATTGTCGTTTCGATCTCGTTAAAATGGACACGAATCGACATTCACCCAGTATAAGTTTAACCCTTTTTCGGGCTGGGCTGGATCGATTACGAAAAAGGAATACCCTAGCCTATCGCGACTAGGAGGTTTTCCCGGATATTGTTTTCTACCTTTTCGGATCTGGGGAACTATTTACGAAAAGGGACCTGTGGAGTTTTCTTTTCCGCCGTCTTTTCAAACTCTCTAAACATGAAAAGACGCCGAGTTCTTCCTTTGTCAGACTCGTTAAACCCTGATGACATTGGATTCCGTCGAAATGACGTTCTCCGAGTTTCTCCTTCCTAGGACTCGTTAAATGCACTAGGATGGATTCGCCCGAAGGGCGGACTTATATTACAAGAATATGCTATCCCCTTCAAGCTTGTTATCAAAAATAATTGGGGTACTCGCCAGAAATGGTGGGGGAAAAATGGAACCATCGTCGTTGTCGTCGGCAGTATGTCGCTCTTGAACATGGCACTTGTTTGCATTCGTGTCGGGTTGGGGACATCTCATCTCGTTGCTTCACTTTGCTTCCGTGGGTTTGGGTAATCCCTTTTGACCTCTCATCTGTTCATTGCCTCGTCACCATGACCTCTGATCCGTTGATGTCAAATACTGCCAAGTCCACTGTCGTGCCGTTTATATGTTCAAGAGAAGTTGGCCTCTGCAAATATCAACCTTCCTCTGATTCTCATACGATCTTGATTCACAACAAAACATCATGTTCCTCTGTCTCGTGTCGATGATGTGGGAAACATTATGGCCCATCTTCGATCAAGGTCACTTCCTGTCGACTCCAGCTCATTATCCAGGAAGTTGATCTAGAGACTCTTTTATGGTACCTTGGAGCCTGCATGCCTCAATGGCAGGTTCGTCGCATTCGACGTGAGGTTTTCATCATTGGCCTCCGATCGAGTGATTCTACGGGTGTTCGACACCAGCTCATTGATTCACACGTCATAGATTGTACCTATAGTACCTTGAGGGCCATTGTCATTATTGGTGGTTCCTATCGCGTCTGTTAACAGCTCTCATCATTGGCTGGTAATCAGACGATGTTCTTGCATGTTCGACTTCAGCTCACATATTCGCATGCTTGAACTTGTACTTTATTTGGGTCAAGATGGAGCGCAAGACCCTGGATTGTGTCTGTTGTAATCCAGGCTGCGATTGTGGATTATTATCATTTTGTACATGACTCACTGATTGGATGGCTGCGACCATACCTGAGTCTATTTGTTTGATCTTAGTTGGATGGCTGCACCCATACCCTAGATCCGGATTATAGCACACTCTGTTCGGATGGCTGCGTCCATACCATATACATACATCATGTACTGGAGATATCAGTTGTATCTTTCTGTGCAGGTTTTCCGACGGCGGGCCTTCAGTTGGACATGTTCTCGTAAAGCATTTCACCCCTCTCTCTCTCGGGCCTCATGCTTTAGGGGGCATCTGTTACACAGTAATTTGTCACCGTCCCTACCATTCCCTGTCCCGCACATTGGAGGGCCCATTCTGTGACCTGTGAGCAATGTCATGCCTTGAAACCACTATCATTGCATTCCTCTAAATATGAGCTTCAATTGCCCTGAAGACATCTCCTTGCAAAAAACCATAAAAACATCCCTTTTTGCATTGGCGCGGGCAGACAGTTCAGCACTCGCGCCAATGGGGAAAATCCTACAAAGAGGCCGCGCCAACTGGCGCTCTGTCCCAGAGTCGCAGTCGCGCCAGCCAATTTAAGGAGTGTTTTTTAAATAAAGGTGGCGGAGGTTGTGTTTAAACCAACTCAGAAACCATTGGCTATCTTGAGTTGGGTGGTTTGGCTATGGGCGTTCCATGGAAGGGAAGTGGTTTGCCACCTCCCATGGAACCTTCCTTCATGATAGGGCCAATCCCACAATAATAGGGATCCCAACTCCCTCCTTCCCCATCTATAAAATCTTGCTCAATTCCATTGCAAGCTAGTCTTGAAGTGCCTAAGCTTTGAATCTCCAAATTCCCAAGAGCCTTTGTGCTGTAAGAGCCCTCTTTCTTCCCTTAAGGTCGACTCAAGTAAGGAGACTATCGTCGAGAGACTCTGGAGAGGTTTGCCCTTTCCCTGGCGAGCTTTGCGAGACGTGAACGACTGGAGACCCATCCGAAGGAGACCGCGACGTCAGAACATTGGTTGTACTCTCTTTCGATTGTTATTTAATGAATGATTATGGTTATGGTTCCACTCTGTTTTCACTTATGTTAATATGAGTTATATCCTTTCTGACTGATATCTAGTTGCGTATTCTGGATTTTATGCTTGTATTCGTGTTGTTTCTTGCATGTGCAGGTGTCCATCCGCGGAGATCGTGGAGGGATCGTGATCTGCCGAGGCTGAGGAACGGGAATGCTTTCTTCTACGGATCATAGCATTGGACTCCAAGTAGGCCTCCATCTTTGGTCTTTTATTCGTAACTAGGAACCTGCACTATAACATTTTATGATTGTTGCTAGACCCCTGCTGGGCTAGTAGGGATCGCCTCTGTCCGCAGAGGGGATTTACCTCCTCAACAATACTTTTTGGAACAAAGACTATCTTCAGAAGAGTGGCTAAAATGAGTCACAAGAGACGTTGGGTTATGACTTTGAAATCATCTACAAAAAAGGAAAGCTAAATGTTGTTGCAGATACACTCTCAAGAAAGGATGAAGGGGTGGAAGCATTGCTTTGTGTCATTTGTGTTGAGATTGCAACAAGATGATGAGCTTAGTGGAAAGAAATCGCCTTCACTAAGTGGGCCCGCAGGATATTTTTGGCGCAAAGTCTATTTTTAGACTATGTCTATTTTTAGACATGTCGATCATATTCTATGAGTTGTAGGATGCTATTTTTGGATGGTTGGTCAAGTTGGAAAAATAGATGGACTTCTATTTTTAGACATATTGGGCGGAATCTATTTTTAGATTGCCAGTCTAAAAATAGATATGTCGAATATTATTAGCTCTTAATAATATTTTGACTATAAACATTATCTTATTCTCTTGGAGCACTTCAGTTACGTGCACAGATGTGGCACAGATACGAAGGCATGAAATTACTACTATTCCCCGAGGGTTGTTGTTTATTGGCATGGAGACTGTACTAGGAACCTGCGGACATGAGGTTTGGGTGGAGTTGATTGGAGGCAGTCAGGGAGTTGTGTTCTTACGAACTCGCTAGATACGATGGCTGAGCCAGTTGTTCGTAATGAATCGATTGACATACCTTAGTGAGAGTGGTGTGAATTAATTATTAATTTATTCACTAATTATTAACTCATTAATCAACTGAAGAATACATCAGTTAACTACAGTGCATGGACAGTTTCAGTGGATACCAGTGGAGAGGTAGGTGAAAGAGCAGTGTGACTATCAGTTGTGACTATACTGGTGCATGAGCTTGCACCACACATTTATGGAGATGCCAATGAGGATTGTGCAGTGCAAGCCAAGTGGATTCGAACTCATTCAGAGCCCATAT
This sequence comes from Pinus albicaulis, assembly GCA_034641835.2. Lineage (NCBI taxonomy): Eukaryota > Viridiplantae > Streptophyta > Pinopsida > Pinales > Pinaceae > Pinus > Pinus albicaulis. The sequence goes on from CM076583.1 coordinate 744,971,384, forward strand.
TCAGCAGGGATTGCGCAGTAGAGGCAGGCTAGCAGGTGGCAGAGATTGGAGCATGTGTTTTGCTAGATCAGACCTGATTAGTGTGTAGCAATTGGAGATTGTACTGAGAGCTTGTGAGGAGCTTTGTATGATGATTTTTACATGATCTCTATGACATATAATATACAGATAGTTGGGGGTTTTCAGCTTTAAGCTTTCCCATAAATTACTGTGTTCATATGTGTGAATTTTTATGGTTTTAATGTGTGCATGCAATTGATTTTATTTCCGCAATTAATGATCAATGGTAGAAGAGATTTTGTGTTGTGCGTGAAGTCAAATAGTGTGTGATCAGGAGAATCTCGGATGTATAACATATCAGTTATATAATTTCTACAATTTCTATTATCCAACCAGATTGGATAACTAAAGCAAGGGATGAATGGAAGAATGAAGAAGAAGTGTGGGTACTCATTCAAAAGTTGCAACAAGATCCTAGTACATCTCATACATTTAGTTGGAAAAATGATTCCTCATGGTACAAAGATTACTTATATATTTGTAAGAATTCCCAACTAAAACAAAATATTCTTTTGGAATTGCACACCTCTCCCTCATGAGGACACTCAGGATTTTTAAAAACTTACCACAAGGTGAAGAAATATTTTTTTTGGAATAGCGTTAAATATGTTATTCAAAAGTTTGTGGTGGAATGTTTGGTTTGCCAGCAAAATAAAGTTGAGACAATTAAGACCCCGAGACTTCTACAACCTTTATCCATTCCAAGTTAATGTTGGGAGGAGGTTTCAATGGATTTTATCACAGGTTTACCTAAGTCTGAAGGAAAGAGTGTCCTCATGGTGGTAGTTGATAGACTTACCAAGAATGCACACTTTTGTGCATTATCTCATCCATTTAAAGAAAGTGAAGTTGCTACTGCATTTATGGAAACAATTCAAAAGCTACATGGAAACCCAAAGATTATTGTAAGCGACATAGATCCCATTTTTACTATAAAATTTTGGACGAAATTATTTTCTTATTCGGGTACTCAACTAGCTCATAGCTCATATTATCATCCTCAATCCGATGGGAAAACTGAGATAGTGAACAAATGTTTGGAAGTATATCTTCGTTGTTTTGTATCTGATAAACTAACACAATGGGTCAAGTGGTTACCTCTAGTTGAATGGTGGTATAACACATCCTTCCATACTGCAGCAAAAATGACCCCATTTATGGCACTTTATGGATATCATCCACCGTCCATCACATCATCTTTAAGAGAAAATTATAAGGTTCAAGCAGTGGAAGATCACATCGAGTATTAACAACAAGTTCTCCAACTCTTAAAGGATAACATAAATTTGGCACAAAATCGAATGAAACATTAGGCAAATCAACATCGCATCGAGAGAAGTTTTGATGCATGAGACTGGGTATTTTTACGACTACAACCATACAAACAAATGTCCCTCAAGAAAGCTAATAAGGATAATAAATTATTTCCAAAGTACTATGGTCCTTACAAGGTGTTGCAAAAGATTGGTACTATGGCATACAAATTGAAGCTTCCTGCTTCTTCTCGAGTGCACCCAGTTTTCCATGTTTCATGCTTAAAGAAGGTTACCGGTGACAAACTTCCAGTTCAAACAATATTGCCAAAACTTGATGAGGAAGGAAAAATCATATTGGAACCTGAAGCAGTCATGGAAACAAGAACTCGACAGCTACAAAATCGATCAATTTCAGAGTATCTCATCAAGTGGAAGAACTTACCCACTGAAGATTCCACATGGGAGGATGAGAATTTTATACAAAAGCATACATAGCTACTCAATTGTCGAGGACAACACTTTTTTGAAGGAGAAGGGCATGCTAGGTCTCTATATTACTAGTGTAGTCCCTTATTGTTGTTAGTGTAGCCCCCTTAATGTTATTGTTGTACCCCTGTAGCCCCCATATTGTTATTACTTGTGCCCCACAAAAACCACTATTGTTATTGTTGTGCCCTTACATTATTATTGTTAGGTTGGCTAGGATTTATTGTGACCCCATGGACTCCTATATATAGAAAGGAGGTTTTGTCATTTGGATCATCCAATAATTGTTCATTTATGTAATGTAAGGGAGGTTTCCCCATCGAAGTGGCTGATTTCTAAGGCGTTGATCCCTCTTTTCTTCTATTTTGGGAGCTAGTTTCATAACAATAAGTGAAGAAAGGAAATGCACAAAATTGATGAGAGGGATGAGCAGAAAAGTTCAGAAGGAGGGCTAAAGGGTTGATAAAAATCAAGGAAAAGATATAAGGGGGTAAGACAAAGGGGGAAAAATAAAAATTAAACATAAAAGGTGGGGGGGGGGGAGGGTGAGAGAAGAAAAGTAATTAGAAATGTATAGAGAAATGAAGGGAGGAGGAGGGGGGGGGGTGGGATGATAAGAGATCAATGATTAAGGCTTTTAATGAGACACTGCCAAGATTGACTTAACTTGTAGCCATCTTCTCGATTAAAGCTATTCGAGTGCTTTTCGATTTCAAGGGCCTCGTGAATGATTCCGGTTCGAATAGAAGGGAGCAGAGGCAAGGATGTTTGCTTGGTCAAAGCATATACACTACTTAGATTTATATGAATGTTATGCTAGAGCAAATTTTGAAAAACGATTGTGAATGGTATTGGTTATATGTTCCTTTAGTTGAGTTTTGAAGGCTTTCCCAGTTTTCCCAATATAGGATTTTATACACAAGCACAAGATTATATAAACACTCGGTCCCAATAATGGATCATATTGATCTTTGGGAGATTTGAATAATTGATTTAAAATTTTGCAGGGTTTGAAAAGACTTTTGATGTTTTTCTTGGTGGGGATTTTAGAGATGACATCGATTACGCCTTTTATATAGGGGAGAGAAACTTGAGCATGAGGGGGGATGGACGAAGGTTGCTTTGAGGAAGAGTTCATAGCTACTCATAACACTTTGTTGATTTGGAAGGAAGAATATCCATTGTTTTTAAGGGCTTTAGTTAGATGAGATTTTTCTTTAGAGAGGAACTAAGGATCAAAGATACAAATAACTCTAGTAAAGAGGGTATTTAAGACGGTAGATTTATGGGCAGGATGGTCATGAGAATGGGTATATATGTACCAGTGAGTGTGACTCTTTTTCCAATATATCTTATGAGAGAGAGAACCATTAAGAAATTGAAACACCAAGACATCAATTTTTTTTTTTGAATATAATAATGTATAAAATATTTATATATTTAATAATCACACCTTAATATTTAATATTCACGTAATAATTTAAAGGTACATATATTCTATTCCTTTAAATTTTAGCTGTACTAAATATGTTTATTAATTCAACAATAAAACCCCTACCATATAATGTAATAAATATATTTAATAATTGAATAACAAACCCCTACAATATAATGGACTAGACAAAGGGTCCAAAATCGACCCTAGACAATCTTCATTCATCCCAACATTTGTGTAATATATTACCGAGTGTGAGATCCAATCCATTGAATTGACTGAGTATCCGTGATTTCTTAACTGGACCTTAGCTTACCCGTTTTTTTGACACTTTTGGTGCCCAACCGGAAACAAGGGCAAGCATATAGATTGCGAAGAGGAGGAAGAAAATGAACAAGAAACTTCAAAAGAAGAGGAAGAAAATGAACAAGAAACTTCAAACGAAGAGGATATACACTAGGAACCAACCTTAGAGAAAGAAGAAATGAGTCTGACCATATCCTGTAATGCATTGGCAGGAATTACTACTCCTCAAACTCTCAAGATAGAAGGACATATCAAGAAGAAAAAGGTAATAGTGTTGATCGATTCGGGTAGTACCCATAATTTTATTCATTGTAAGGTAGCCAAGGAATTTAATTGCTTCCTATACCCAACACCAAAGTGTCAAATGATGGTTGAAAATGGAGGAACTATAAATTGCTCTCGAAAATGCCATAATATCAAGCTAACCATGGGGGAATATGTATTGAATAGTCCATTTCTTTCCATTCCAATGGGAGGTGTTGATGTTGTAAAAGGAGTACAATGGTTACAATCTTTGAGGACAATAGATTTTAATTTTCAAGAACTTTTCTTCAATTTTTTTTTGAAAGGAAAGTAAGTTGAATTACGGGGTATCACAGGGAAGCCGGGAAAGATAATAAGCTCTAATGTCATGACAAAGCTTCTGAAGAAAGAACAACGAGGAATAATTGCACAATTATGCTCACTAAAAGTTCTAACATCAAAATCATCTATTTCTCCAGATGTCCAAAAAGTCTTGGACAATCATTCCAAGGTGTTTGAAACTCCCAAAGGACTCCCACCTATTCATGATCATGATCATGCTATTCATTTGATTAAAGGAAGTGTTCCTCCAAAAATCAGGCCTTACATATATCCTTATGTCCAAAAGAGCGAAATTGAACGTATGATTGCATAAATGTTAGAGGCTGGTATAATTCAACCTAGTCAAAGTAGTATTGGTGCACAAGAAGGATGGATCATGGCACATGTGTCCGGATTATAGGGAACTCAATAAGCTCACTGTTAAAGATAAATTTCCCATTCCTGTGATTGATGAATTGCATGGAGCAATTTTTTTTACCAAGTTGGATCTTCGTTCAGGATATCATCAAATTAGAATGAAAACTAAAGATATTTCGAAAACAACATTTCAAACTCATGAAGGTCATTATGAATTTTTGGTTATGCCTTTTGGCCTTACCAATGCACCTTCTACATTTCAAGGGTTGATGAATTCCATTTTGAAACCCTTCCTTAGAAAATTTGTGTACTATTTTTCGATGATATACTAATCTACAACAGGTCTTAGAAGGATCATGTTCAACATGTTGACAAGGTGCTCAAACTATTGGAGGAGAAACAATTATATGCAAAAACCTCCAAATGTTTCTTTGGAGTACAAGAGGTGGAATATCTAGGTCATATTGTATCTCAGGAGGGTGTTAAGGTAGACCCTAACAAAAATAGTGCCATTAAGGAATGGAAAGTTCCCACAACCATAAAGCAGTTGCGAGGATTTCTCGGGTTAACACGATATTATCGCAAGTTTGTTAAGAATTATGGGAGAATAGCAACACCTCTAACAACATGATTGAAGAAAGATGCATTTTCATGGACTCCTAAAGCAACCAAGGCCTTTAAACATATTAAAGAGACAATTTGTCTAGCACTGTTCTTAGCTATGCCAAACTTCAGAAAAAATCTTTATTGTGGAATGTGATGCCTCAGGAAATGGAATTGGTGTTTTTTTAATGCAAGAAGGAAGACCCATTGCTTTTGAAAGTCATCCAATCAAAGGAAAGTATTTACAGAAAGCTATTTATGAGAAGGAAGTGTTGGAAATACTACATGCACTAAAGAAATGGCGACCTTACCTAATGGGAAGACACTTCAAGGTAAAAACTAATCATGATAGTCTTAAATACTTTTTGGAACAAAGACTATCTTCAGAAGAGTAGAAAAAATGGGTCACAAAGATGTTGGGTTATGACTTTGAAATCATCTACAAAAAAGGGAAGCTTAATGTTGTTGCAGATGCACTCTCAAGAAAGGACGAAGAGGTGGAAGCATTTATTTGTGCCATTTCTATTATCCAACCAGATTGGATAACCGAAGTAAGGGATGAATGGAAGAATGAGGAAGAAGTGTGGACACTCATTCAAAAGTTGCAGTAAGATCCTAGTACGTCTGATACATTTAGTTGGAAAAATGATTCCTTATGGTACAAAGTTCGCTTATATCTTTGTAAGAATTCCCAACTAAAACAAAATATTCTTTTGGAATTGCACACCTCTCCCTTAGGAGGACACTTAGGGTTTTAAAAACTTACCACAGGGTGAAGAAAGATTTTTTTTTGGATGGCCTTAAATCAAATATTCAAAAGTTTGTGGCGGAATGTTTGGTTTGCCAACAAAATAAAGGTGAGACAATTAAGACCTCGGGTCTTCTACAACCTTTATCCATTCCAAGTCAACGTTGGGAGGAGGTTTCAATGGATTTTATCACATGTTTACCTAAGTCTGAAGGAAAGAGTGTCATCATGGTGGTAGTTGATAGAATTACAAAGTATGCACACTTTTGACAATTATCTCATCCATTTAAAGCAAGTATAATTGCTACTGCATTTATGGAAACAATTCAAAAGCTACATGGAAACCCAAAGATTATTGTAAGCGACATAGATCCCATTTTTACTGGAATTTTTTGGACGTAATTATTTTATTGTTTGGGTACTCAACTAGCTCATAACTCATCTTATCATCCTCAATCCGATGGGAAAACTGAGATAGTGAATAAATGTTTGGAAGGATATCTTCGTTGTTTTGTATCTGATAAACAAACACATTGGGTCAAGTGGTTACCTCTGGTTGAATGGTGGTACAACACTTCCTTCCATACTGTAGCAAAAATGACCCCATTTATGGCACTTTATGGATATCATCCATCGTCCATCACATAATCTTTAAGAGAAAATTCTAAGGTTCAAGCAGTGGAAGATCACATCGAGTATCAACAACAAGTTCTCCAACTCTTAAAGGATAACCTAAATTTGGCACAAAATCGAATGAAACAACAAACATATCAACATCACAGCGAGAGAAGTTTTGATGTAGGAGAATGGGTATTTTTACGGCTACAACCATACAAACAAATGTCCCTCAAGCAAGCTAAGAAGGATAATAAATTATCACCAAAGTACTATGGTTCTTACAAGGTGTTGCAAAAGATTGGTACTATGGCATACAAATTGGAGCTTCTTGCTTCTTCTCGAGTGCACCTAGTTTTTCATGTTTCATGCTTAAATAAGGTTAGAGGTGACAAACTTCCAGTTCAAACAATATTGCCATAACTTGATGAGGAAGGAAAATCATATTGGAACATGAAGCAGTCACGTAAACAAGAAATCGACAACCACTAAATCGATTAATTTCAGAGTACCTCATCATGTGGAAGAACTTACCCATTGAAGATTCCAGATGGGAGGATGAGAATTTTATACAGAAGCATCCAGAGCTACTCAAGCGTTGAGGACAACACTTTTTTGAAGGAGAGGGGCATCTTAGGTCCCTATATTACTAGTGTAGTACCTTATTGTTGTTAGTGTAGCCCCCTTATTGTTATTGTTGTACCCCTGTAGGCCCCATATTGTTACTATTTGTGCCTTATAAAAGCCACCTTCGTTATTGTTGTGCTCTTACATTATTATTGTTAGGTCGGCTAGGATTATATTGTGACCCCATGGACTCCTATATATAGAAATGAGGTTTTGTCATTTGGATCATCTAAGAGTTGTTCATTTATCTAATGTAAAGGAGGTTGCCCCCTCGAAGTGGCTGATTTCTAAGGTGTTGATCTCTCTTTTCTTCTATTTTGGGAGCTGGTTTCATAACAATAAGTGAAGAAAGGAAATGCACAAAATTGATGAGAGGGATGAGCAAAAAAGTTGAGAAGGAGGGCTAAAGAGTTGATAAAAATCAAGGAAAAGATATAGAGGGGTAAGACAAAGGGGGAAAAATAAAAATTAAACATAAAAGGGGAGGGGGGGAGGGTGAGAGAAGAGAAGTAATTAGAAATGTACAGAGAAATGAAGGGAGGGGTGAGGGAGGGATGATAGGAGATCAATGATTAAGGCTTTGAATGAGACACTGCCAAGATTGAATTAACTTGTAGCCATCTTCTCGATTAAAGCTATTCGGGTGCTTTTCAATTTTAAGGGCTTCGTGAATGATTCAGGTTGGAATAGAAGGGAGCAGAGGCAAGGATGTTTGCTTGGTCAAAGCATATACAATGCTTAGATTTATATGAATGTTATGCCAGAGCAAATTTTGAAAAACGATTGTGAATGGTACTGGCTATATGTTCCTTTAGCTGAGTTTTGAAGGCTTTGCCAATTTGTCGAATATAGGATTTTCTACACAAGCACAAGATTTTATAAACACTCGGTCCCAATAATGGATCATCTTGATCTTTGGGAGATTTGAATAATTGATTTAAAGTTTTGTAGGGTTTGAAAAGAGTTTTGATGTTTTTCTAGGTGGGGATTTTAGAGATGACTTCAATGACTCCTTTTATATAGGGGAGATAAACTTGAGCACGAGGGGGGATGGGCGAAGGTTGCTTTGAGGAAGAGTTCATAGCTACTCATAGCACTTTGTTGGTTTAGAAAGAGGAATATCCATTGTTTTTAAGGGCTTTAGTTAGATAAGATTTTTCTTTAGAGAGGAACTTAGAATCAAAGATACAAATAACTCTAGTAAAGAGGGTCTTTAAGACGGTAGATTTATGGACAGGATGGTGATGAGAATGGGCATATATGTACTAGTGAATGTGACTTTTTTCCAGTATATTTAATAAAAGAGAAAACCATTAAGAAATTGAAAGACCAAAACATCGAAATAAAAAACAACAAAACCCTTCTTCTCTTTCTTCTTATTTTTTTTTAAACTTAATAAAAATATAATAATTTATAAAATCTTTTTATATTTAATATTCACGTAATAATTTCAAGGTACATATATTCGATTCCTTTAAATTTTAGCAGTACTAAATATGTTTATTAATAAATATATTTATTAATTTAATAACAAAACCCCTAAAATATAATGGACCGGGCAAAGGGTCCGAAATCGACCCTAGACAGTCTTCATTCATCCCATCAACATTTGTGTAATAGATTACCCAGTGTGAGATCCAATCCATTGAATTGACTGAGTACCCATGATTTTGTAACTGGAGTTTAGCTTACCCGCTTTTTTGACACTTTCGGTGCCCAACCGGAAACGAGGGCAAGTATATAGATCCAATTCCTTAATTTGACTGAGAATCGATGATTTCATTGCTCGAAATTATTCATTAATTACCCCTCCTCTGTTTTTACTAATTTGTTTTCACGGTTTCGAACACAATCGCTGAGAGATAGCCGCAACAAGAAAAAACTGAAAATATAAGAAAAATAGAAGCTGGAGCAGCTGCAGCAGGAAAAATTTCAGGAGGCAGCGTGTAGATAGTAGGGATTCGGAGTGAGTGGCAAATCTATCAAATATGACTTTGGCGGACAATGGAGGAGGGGCCTCTGCGGAGGCAAGGTGCAATTGGACACCACCTAACACGCAGACCAAAGGCCTTCGGATAAACAACACTCTCACCGGAGCTAAAGTCCCTTTCCACACCAGAGATGGCTCCAATCTCGGTAATGTTTCCACTAGCCTTCCTTTTCTCAAGCATATTCTTGAAACCAATGTTCAGTTTAGGATCCTGGCAGGAACCCATAGGAGAGATGTGCCGAGCACGAACAAACATAGCTTTCCTGTAGGTCGTTCAACCAATCAATAGACTTGAGTCGGAGGCCTGGAATTGACAGAACCCTTCGTCTGTGTTACCAATAGCAACCGGAACGAAGTCCGTCAAAGTAGGGGGAATCTCATATAGTGATATCCTGAAGCATCACATAGATATGGGAAACATGCGCAGAGTATGGGCAAGTCACTTTAGAGTGATGTATTGGCTCAGTTGGATATACTGACACTCCTTCAATTATTTCCTGAAGCCATTTGTGTTTGAGATTATTGTCTTTTGACTAAGTTTGTATGTTATCTGTATGGCAGTTACATGGTATATTTGCGGTCCGACTGTATATGATTCCTCCCATATTGGTCACGCCAGAAATTATGTGACTTTTGACATTTTGCGCCGAATTTTGGAGGTATGAGGGAATTGTTCTTTATACTTAAAAGATGGCTTAGTTTTCAATTACCTGTTAAGTGGACTTGCTGTTTTTCTGTGTGTGTTATATAGATAACATATGATGTTGGTGGATTGTGGTAGAAAAAAAACATGCTTTAACAGCGTTAGTAAATAATATCTGTCTGCCTAATTATGCACTCTGATTGTATTTCGCTCAAAAATAATTAGGTAGACCTGAAAGAAAGAAGAAATAAACAAATTGTCAAAGGAACAGGATACGGGGAAAAGATAATAGGGCTCCTTGCTTTAATTTAGCAAAAGAAAAAAGTTTAAAAGGTGAAGATCAAGTGTCATTTCTTGATGTTTATAATTTCAGTATTGTTTATTCTCAGGGTTTTTTCAACTACCGAGTGCAGTACGTTATGAATATCACTGATGTTGATGATAAGATCATAAACAAGGCCCGTCGGAACTATCTATTGGAGCAGTACCTAGCAACTGCATATGAAGCAAAAACAGTATGATATGCATACTCGCTTTCATTATCACTCAAAATAGGCTCGCCTATTCATTTCTCAGACAATCATGGGAGCGTTACTTGATTAAATTATTTCTCTCTCAAAGTTGAAACTGTTTTTCTTTTGACATGAAAATAGGGCTCTCTTGTCATATAATTTGATGATTAGGAATAGCATTTGTTTCCATTCACAGAATTTTCTGGTTTTAGTCTTTCACAACCCATTCAAATTGGTGCTTCTTTACATTTTGAAGCCAAAGAGGCATAACCAATCTTGCAGTCGTTTTCTTTACATTCTGATGTTTGCTGATTCTGGTTTAGCTAGCCAAGAGACATCCTTACTAGGAATTAATGCTTTGTGCAGGTACTCAGCGATTTGAATGTGGCATTTGAAGAAGAAATTTTGAAGCAAGAGAAGAAGGTAATGCATTTTGTCCTTATGTGCCTGATAACATGGAACTTGGCAGAAACTTGTTGCACAAATTTTGGAGAAGAGGAAAATGAAATGCACTTAAAATGGTCACCAATAAGAGGAGCCACAAGGAAGGGAAACATTAAATTACTAATGTGGGAGAAAAGGATGAAATAGATCTATAATTTTTAATAATTTTGTTTCAATATTTGAGAAGTTCATCCTTGCTAAAATGAGGATCTTTTATTCCTTGCTCGAAGTTACCTTAATCTTATTGGACACCATTAGTACTCTATATTAGGAAATGCCTTATTGGTATTCTGTTGTGGCATGTGCTTAATTGGAATTTGGTACTATTTCGCATAAAGCATGAGAGAAGGATTATAACTTTACTTTCAGATAAGTTTTGAATGACACAGGTATTGATGTGTTAGGTTATTATTCAAAATATCTAAGCGGGCCTTTTTGTTCTTATAGTGAGTTTAGGATGATATCTAGATCTTATCACCTTAGGAATTTGGATTGGTGGATATTTAGTAGATGAGATGTCTTGTGGACTAACTTCTATAGCACTACTAAAAGAAGGATGAAGGCTTCGTGTAATAAAGGTTGATCAGGAGTTTAACAGTTTGATCAAGATTAAGGACCTGTAAGGTCAGTTCAAAGTGATGCAACTAGTTTAGAAGTTTCATTAAATGGATGACAATGGATGTGGTGTTTCATGTGCACTTTGATAACACGACTGCTTGCCTGATGTAGTTGATGGTAGCTGAGTGGTAAGAAGTTTTCCATCAGGATAGTTAATTTTTTGATCATATTGTCACACCTAGAACCAATATTAAGTATGCGAAAAACTGTCCTTCAAAAAGGTTTTTACATTGTCCTTTGACATCTTTCTTAGAGATTGTATAGCTTACAGTTTAGTGGCAGGCTGGAGCACTCATTGAATTGTGGAATATTTTTGTGTTCACTATGGGATTTCCTGCTTGTTATTGAAATCAAATTAGACTGCCCTCTTTCCTAGCCCATTTTTTTATCTAATCTAAAGGTGATCTAGATTAATGCATTCCAAGGAGCATTCAAGTAGAGGTGAAGTAATGTGACCCCAATGTTTTAAAGCTCATTTAGTCATATCTTGGAGTGTCCTATAGATAGCAAGAATGTATATGTGACTTTTCAAAAATAGGATTTAGCGCTAAATACCTATAAAGCAATTCACAACACGGAGAAGGTACTTGTAGCTCCTAAGATATCTTGAAGGTTAGATATGAGATATTTTTAAAAAGGAAGATAAGGAAACATAGCTACAAATATTGAAATTTAGGGGAGTTTGGAGTTGTATATCATGAGAGTATATACCTACGGAATCATCAAGATGGGAAAAATAAGTCAAATTAATGTAAAAAATAGAAAATGTAGATACCTAATAGGGTAGAGCTAGAACATCCCAGGGAAACTAAAATAATGTATAGGTTTGTTTTGCCATTTTGGATACCAACCTTAAGCAAAAATCTCTAGAAGTAGGTTGTGGCTATAAATGGTCCAATCAAAGTGGTTCAATTAGTGTTTAAGCATGAATGGACATGTTCTATGTTAATTTGCATATTGTCACCTTCACAAAGTTTGAATAGGTTGCTTTGGTCGATTCTATAATGAGTTAGATCATTTACTCATTTGAATCACCATGTTTATTGGACGAAATATTGGTGATGCATCACTTTTGGAGCCCTAGTATTGTGCGTAGGTAAATTACTTGGTATGGAATCTTGTGTCTTTCTTACAACCTCTCGTAGGTTGAATCTTGTAGTGGGAAACAATAGATCAAAGGGCAATAGAGTTTTCAGGGGTTGAAGGCAAATGAATTCATGACACTATAAGACTAAGGAAAGGCATCTCAAAATGCAATTATAAGGTCTTTTCGATCCAACAAAGCATGCTTGTGTTGGGAATAATGAACATCAATTTTGCGTTTTTAAGGATTATATAGCCAAGGGGGTTGGAATTGGGAGATAGATCATTTGGGATCAGGAGGGTCATGATGCTACAAATCAATATTATAAGCAAAAGCAAGCTTGTGAACGGATTCTAACACTGAAGATCAAGATGAGGTTCATGATGCTACAAATCAATATTATAAGCAAAAGTAAGCTTGTGAATGGATTCTAACACTAGAGATCAAGATGAGGGTCTTATATATGACAAGGGTATAATAAAAGACATGCTTCAAGTGCACTCTTAGAATATATATACTTTTTGAGGTTGTTGTTGATTATGTTGTTGCGAAGTAGTTCATTATTAGCATTGTTCTTGTCAAAATTCCCAAGTAGAATGTCAAGATGATTTCAAAACAAGGCATATGAGTGAGCACATGAATACATGTTTGAAAAGCTAGTTCTGTAAGGGGTAAAAAGGGACATGGTGGGTTGTTGGAACACAATTGATTTATTTGATTTTTCCTACAAAGTAGGACATGGTGGGTGGATGGAGGCCAATTGATTTTTGTTGTTGTTGTTGTTGTTGTTTGTTTGTTTGTTTGTTTATTGGTTATATGTTTGCTACAAAGTGTTAACTAAAGCTCTTGTTAATTGGATTAGAAACATGGTTGCCAAAATTGCGAGGCTCAAGGAAATATGTTTTATTAAAGGTGGCTTCATAGGAGATAATCTTATTACAAACTTGGGAAGGTCTTGATATGCTCTCCTTTTTGGGATTTGTTAGCTTTCTTACTAGAGTGGTATGAACTCTATTTTCAAATTCCTCAAGCAGGGTCGTTTTAATGGCTAATTGCCAAAAGTAATTTCACTTAAACATTTTAGTGAAATTATGCGTGTTAAACCCTAGACAAAGCCCCATGTACAACCCTAGATAATGAGTTATTTTTCTATTGTTATATTAATGTGGTTAGTTAGACCCTTTAATTTTGATTGTATGCTTTGTCTCCCATGTATATACTAAGGTGACCTAATTTTAAAATCATCTCATATTGTCTTTGTGCATTGATTCATTATAAGAGGAGGCTTCCCCCTTGAAGTGGATCGTTATTCAGTCACTTTTCATCATTTTCAAGGTGTTTGTTCTTAACTTATGGTATTAAAGCATTTGATTCTAGAGTTTTTCTCCTTCAATTAAGACATATTAGCATTTTCTGTGAAATCTTTTCTTTAGGACGTTTTAGACAACAAAATTTTATAATAGCGAAGGCAATATATCAAGGTACATGTGGTTAAATTTCAAGTTATAGTTAATTATACTTTGAGACATAGCCTTGAAAGTTAGGGTTTGTGACTAATCTTGAAATTAGTCTTGAAATGATAATTTTTAATTTTCATTGTAAAATCTTTTTGGCGAAGTTTCAAACTATGAGATTTTTAGAAGTATTGCGATACATATCCAAGTATCTATAGCAAAAATTTTAGACTTTTTTTTTCTTCGCTATAATTGTTGAGAGATAGCTTATGAAAGTTAGGGTTTTGGACTAGCCCTAAAAATATTCTCAAATAGGTTTTCTGGGTAAAACAATGATATCTACTTCTTTAAAGATCCAAATTTGGTGCCACCAATTGAATTGGAAATAAGAAGGCCTGTAGTTTTTTGGGTAAAAATTTTAGAGGCATATATAAAATATTGGATACATGGCATTCCATACAAGTTCACTCTCTAGGAAAGGCCAAAAGTCATCAAGTTTTAGGAAAGTAACTACAACTTTCTCTTGCCAAATCAAATTTTTCTCAAAACCATTGGATTGTAGAAAAGACATATCAGAGTACTAGAGGATGAACTTTCAGACTTTGGAGGGTTGAAATTTCAGAGATACATCACGAGGAAGGTCGACCAGAAGGATAGTCTCCAAATCAAGGGTTTTTAAGGTACACAACTTACAATTGGCATAACTTTCGTCTGAAAGATCTATTTTGGTGATTGAAAATTTGTGATAAGGAGTATTTATTATTTTCTCACATGGCAAAGGATTCTACAAGAAATACTACTGGTGCACCTCATAAAAGCTCAAACATGATCCCCATAGAAAGTGAAGATTTAGAAAACAAGCTAACCCAATTAAATAAGCAAGTTGATGAAATGATTGGTAGTATGTTGAAATAAATGGATTTATCATGTTCTCAAGAACACCTTAAAAGGGAAATGGAAGATCAAATGGAAAAGAAGATGGTGGATGAAATGGAAAAGAAAATGGATGAAATTAAGGAAGAAATACAAAAATCCATGAAGGAAGATATACAAAAATTCATGACAGAAATATAAAATTCCATGAATACTATAGAAACCATTCTCTTGTAGAGGCTCCCTAAAAGGGATGTGGAGATCCAAGGAAATCATTAAATAAGGAGAACAACTATGTTGAGACTCAATCACATACTGGAGTATTTTATCACATTTGGATACCACAATTATTGAATGTCAGAATTGTGATCATTCATCACTTTAAGATCCACAGTATCACAACTTCAAGTTGGCACCAAACAACTATTTCATTTCGAAGATCGATATGAGGAACTTTAATGGTAAGGATCCTATAACATGAATTTTTCAGATGGAGAAATTCTTTGATTTACACCAAATCTCAACCTTTCAAAAGGTAACTATTCCATCATTGTATTTAGAAATCAATCAATTTGTATGTTATTAATGGCTTCATGAACGAAAAAAGAATTCTACTGTCTCTTGGTTCACTTTTATAGATGGAGTGATAACACATTATGGGGATATCAAGAGCAATACATTCTTTAGTAAATTGATAAATCTTCAACAAAGAGGTTCCTTACAAAACACATTCAACATTTAAAAAAACTAAGTCTCAGGAAAGGATAAACTACTAGATTTCTTTATGGGAACTTTAAAGGAAAACATCCAACAAGAGGTGCATCTATTTGAACCTAATCTCTAGATCATGCTTTCAGTATGGGAAGGAAAATTGAAAGTAAAATTATGGCTACTAGAAGAGTGGTCACCAACAACTATAGAGAGCATCATGCTCCCTCTCCTAACCTCACTCAACCGATAAGGTTGAAACCTCATCAAATGGATGAAAGAAGAGCAAAGGGACTATGTTTCAATTGTGACAACATGTATAGAAAAGGGCATAAATGTGGTGAGAAGAAATTATTCTACATATAGTATGAAGAGGAGAAAGATCAAGAATTGGAACCATCACAAGATCTAGAACTAGAATAGTCTACTCGTACGATATCTTGTCATGCATTGGTCTGCACAGTGCTCCACTAACCCTCAAGATAGAAATATATATCAAAAAGAAAAAAACAGTAACAATGTTTATTCATTCATATAGTATCCCTAACTTCATCAATTACAAGTTAGGAAAACTTCTCAATTGCTTTATATTTCCAACACTAGAGTTTCAAGTAATGATTGGAAATGGAGGTCACATAAATTTTTAGGGAAGTGCCATCATATGAAACTCAATATTGGGGATTATTTATTGGATAGTCCCATGATTGCTATCCAAATGGATGGTGTTGATGATGTATTATGGATCTAATGGTTATAATTACTAAGAACAATGTTCCTTAATTTTTAAGGTTTGTTCACGAGATTTTCCTCAAAAAACAAGAAAATTGAGCTCAGAGGTATCCAAGGGAAACCTTCAAAAGTGATAAGCTCTAACATGACGATGACATTGCTTGAAAGGGACACCATGGTGTAATTACACAATCGTACTCACTAGATGTTCAAACATCTATATTATCTACTCTAATCGATCTTTAAAAAGTTATCAACAATCATTCCAAGGTATTTGGAGAGATGCTTAATAATCTTCCACTTGCTCAAGATCATGGCCATGCGAGAGAGAGGGCATCCATCTTCGTAGTAAGAATCAAAGATTTGAGATGGTTGCATTCAACCTTAAGGTAGTTTGTAAATTGGTTCTGGATGTGAAGAAGATTCATGACACTGACATGGTGAGTAACATTGGACTGCTCCAACTTTGTTAGCCTAAATTGCCTCTTCTTGCCTATGAATAACTTTTGTGACCTTTTTCACTTATGGCCTATCCAAATCCATCGTGCTAGAAAATGTTAATCCAAAGAAAATAGAACTGGAGAAACAACACCAAGAAAACTCAAACCTTATCAAACTTGAATTGAAGCAATAATTATCCCTTCAAACTTAGAAATTGGATGGCCTCGAAAGGACAATGAGAACTTATGGCCGCAAGTAAACCATTAGAAAGAGCCATGGATAAGAGCCTAAAGTCCAGGGGATGCCCGATGCAAACAAAATTAGAGATCTGCATTAAGAGAAAAATCACACGCCATTGGTCGAGCCAAAAAGTTGGCGCGAAATCCCAAGTCCTACAAATAGAAATCACCCTTGCACCTCCAAGACTAGCATCCCTTGGATTCAACCTCAACAATAACCAAATTACCTCTGCAGGTGAATGAGACTAGATGCTCCATGGAAAAGCCATAATCCCAAATATCTTGCGAGTTTCCTAGGCACTGCAGTGATTAACCATGCACAGGCATGCTTGAAGCAAGTGAAAGGGGTGGGAAACCACGTCTCACCATCTAATCCGTAATGTGTCCAATTGTTGAATTGGTAAGTGTGCCTTATGCAACATGTGGGGGACAAAGGTTTGATTTCCATATCATTAAGGGATTGTATTGTCTAGTGCCCCAATGTTTAACCAAGGCCGTGGGCCCAAGGGTGGAGGCCACCTTGGCCTAGTGGTCAACTTCACCATTCAAATTGTGCTTGATGTGAAAAAACAAAACTTGATCAAATTGAGTGTTTCTTTTCTTGATCCTAAATAGAAATATTGTTACAATGTAGATATTTTTTTCTTTTCTTTGTAGGTAATATATTTTGGGGGAAATCTCCTTAATATTTCTCCTTATTCTAATGATGGTACCTAAGGTAAACCATAGATTCTTTAGGGCATAAGGTTTGCTCAACAACTCATGATTTCTTGTATACCATATATATAGCTCATCAACAATCAACTCACTAAGGGCAAAGATGTCACAGAGTGGGATTTGAGCCTAGATGGGGAGGATAACAATCTTTCCTCACAACAATTCGAGCTACACCCAATTAATGATAAGATGCAAATATATATTATAAGTATCTTAACAATAATTCAAATTTTATTTCTCCATATCCATATCACCATAAGTTTTGAGTTCCATTGAGTTGAGTGCCACTGCAACTAACTTAGATCCATTTTAAATGATAATTTTTTTTTTCATGTCAAGGGATTTGATCTAGGGTTGAGATGGATCTAAACTGGTTTAGAAAATAACATCAAACTCTTATCTTGGAGAGAAGGATTGCTTGGTTGGATTGAAGGTATCTTTTATAACCTTAAATATTTTATTTTTGATAACGTTCTATTATTTCTGCTTCCGTAAGGAGTTATTATTATTTTAGTAGCTTCTAACAAGTCCCACTGGAACTAGTCAACTTAAATTAAACGCCAAACGTTATTCTTGTCCATATTTTGTTGAATGTCTTAAAACATTTAATGGTTACCACACACACACACACACACACTTGGCATACCACATGTTTTGTCATTGTAGGGTTGAATATTTCCATACTAGAGTTGGACAAGCTGATGCAAGAGTCAATTGTGCCATTATGTGCCATATTTATGTTTGGAATGGATAATCATGGCAACTTACATTCTCTTGGCTCTTCTTGAAATTAATTTTAAATTTTTACATCATGGTCACATTTTTGTAATGTTGCTATCTTTCCTCTATAAACTCATTTGCATATTCCACTTGCATATTTGTAATGTTTTCATATGTTACATGGGACCTTTCAAAATAAGGAAGATTCGTACCGTTACCGCAAAATCGCCCAGCCTAGTGCAAAGCCCCATTGGGCAGAACCAAACGTTACGGCAACAAGAAAAAGGGTTTCCACTATCACCTCAACAACCTTTCTCAATGTTAATGGCTCAAGGTGAATAATATGAGGTCTATTAATGGGGATGTATGTAGTACTGATGAAGCCTAGAAGGCCTAAGCATTTTAGGCCAAGGTTCAAGTACTCTATTTCTAGACCAATTAGAGGGTTGTTATAAGCTAGGGTTTTGCAGATTTTCAAGGATAGGGAAAACAATACCATATAATAGCTAAATGAAAATGTATTTCAAAGGATAATCAATAAAGGAGGCAAGACCTTCAAATAAATACCAAGGATTTAGGGTTTTCAGTGGAATTTTATGGTATAAAACATGCATAACAACAAATAAATGATGACGTCAACCCTAGAGAGGATGTTTTAACTTGCAATAATTCTAGATTTTGCTATTATATTAGTTATTAATGCATTTCCTAATTTGAGAACCATAAACATTAAACATAAATTTGCTTTTTAGCAATTTTCCACATAAAACCCTAGCCCTAACCCTAGGTATCTAGGAAAATGGAAAAGGGAGAAATTTAATTAATAAAATAAATGATCAACACAATTATGACTGTGCCTTGTGCATCCACTTCTAAAACCCTAGTGATTTTCCTTGTGAGGGGAGAATTTAAATTTAAGGAAGGCGCACTCGGAGTTTTCTTAAAGGTTTCAAAGAGAAAAATATTGCATGCTATAAAGGAGCAATATTTCAACATAGATTTAGCATTTAATCATGTCACAAAAAGTAGAAACCCTATGACACAAATACAATATGCAAACTATAGAAAATCAACATTAAACTTACAAAATTCTTCAATAGAAACACTTCATTCAATCCCAAGAAAACATCTCCATGTAAGAATTCATCTCCAAGAGAACTTGCACCATGAAAAGATCACATTTTGGCCCAAGTAGAAAACAAGAGACTAACTTGCACTCTTTGGAAGAGAAGAGTGAATGAATGTGTGATGATCCAAAAGTTGAGTAAGGCTTCCTTTATTTGAATGAGTACTAACTTGCTTTATTTCCATTAATTTTACAATCAAAGCCCTAAAATAAGTTTGTTTGAGTGTTCAACACTTGTGAGGTTACACGAAACCTCAATATAGCTAAAAAACATAAGAAAAGGCTTTGATTGTAAAATTAAAGCCTTTTCTTATTGCACGTGGGGAAATTATGTTTTTCATTATGATGTTAACATTTGTAAATGCTCAATATACCACAAGAAAGTGACAAATGGATCATGAGTGCTCCATACTCCAAGTAAAAGCTTAAAGTGCATTGGGTATGCCTCCAAAAGTGCCTTCAAAACCATGATGTCATCACCAATGTGCCCTACATCATCCTTCTAGGGGCAAAAGGGGTGATGGACACCATCATGCTCAAGTGTTGGGGTCTGCCAGTGATGTGCAAGCCCTTGTCATATCAAGGATAACTATCATCATTTGGGATTCAGAACAAGCAACACCCATATAATAGTGTCAAGGCCATCCTTTGGGTGTCTTGGGTCCACCTGGGCACATCATTAATAAATCCAACACCAAACCTTTAGTGGCTCACCATTTTAGCATCTAGGGGTACTCACTGGGAGTTAGGAACCATGTGGAACCATTTCATGGCCCAACGCTCATCTCTAGGTACTCACCGGGAGTTAGGAACCATGTGGAACCATTTCATGGCCCAACGCTCATCTCTAGAGTGACAATGCTGCATCATCAAGTTCAAAAATTCTCTTTGGACTAGGTACAATGGCCTCTAGAGTGTTGCTGAATGGGATAAGGATCAACTCTCATGGGGTCTTTGCTGCTATGATAACACCACTTGAAAAAAACCCTCTCAAGATCAAGTGAAATCAACGATATTTAAGGACAATAACCATAAATGCATCATAGTGGACCATAGCTATGTTTAGGGGCACAAAAATACTTCACACAATGCTCTTCTTCAAATGTCTAACTAGATCAGGACATGTAAAGAAGTTACCTCACTTATATTAAGGATAGTTAGGTCGACAACTCTACTAGGTGTTTTCAGTGCCCAAGGGGAGTGACATGCCCTAGGTTAGCCCATCAATCCATAGGTGTGTGTGATAATGCTGGTTGCGCATTGGGAAAGAGTTCAGGATAGGTGCAACAACCATGTGATTAGTTGATGGGGGTCCAACGTCCTGCGTGTATAAATGTAAGGAGGGAGAAATCGTGGTGGCATGAGTTGCCCCTTTCCTTGGCCTCCTTTTTCCACCTCTCTAGTGCACCTTTTACCTTTACGATTTTTCATTTATTGGGTATAGCTTAGGAGTCCAAGATAGCTTTTGAGATTTTCCATTACCCCTTTAAGATGAAGTAGTTTCTCGCTCATCATGGTTGGGACATACAAGCGTTCCTTTGTTTGAATGAAGCATTGAATGCTTGAGGAATTGGGTGATGGCTAATGAGGAGAGTAGAGCTCATGCTAGGCTCTTGCCCACGCACTAAATACGTGTCCCAACTATCTTTTGCATTTTACATTTTTCTTTCATTGTGGCTTTCTTATGCTTTTACCTTTCTTTTAGCTACATCAACCTCTAGGACTAAGTTTCCAAGCCCAGACTCAAGGATGAGGATGAAGGGTGCCAATCCCAGTGATCAATGACCGTTTGAAGAATGGAGATGAATAAGAGGGAATGATAAAAAGTGGTAAGTATGGATTATCTTGAACACGTTACTTCATTTGGTGCTTTCCTAGTAATGCCCTTCCTAATACCCTAAGGCCTTACAGGAGGTCCCACTTAACTAGGGTCAAAGACTAACCTCCTAGCTGAAATAAGGGAACAAGAATACTGTCGAGATCAAGCAGTTATCAAGTTTGCCCCCTGATCCATATTATTATGCCCATAACATTAAATGAAACCACATGATTGTAAAAATGATTAAAGTACCCATCGATGGATGACCCACCTTCCTCTAAGAAAGTATGCTGAATGGGAGAGAAATCTGACCGAAGCAATACATGGAGGATCTTAGCATCATGTTATGTGATGATGATATAGGGTTGCTGGATGGCTGACTATCTAATGAGGAGAAATTTTTTCTCCTATGGGTTGCCCACTTTTTGGTGGGTAACATATGGCTCCAACTCGAGGACATGTGCTGACCATAGAGCACATGATCCATGTGCTCGAACAAGGAGTGCATGAGAACCTCAACAATCTGTGGTGCTCGTTGACCTGTTACCTATAAACCCACAACAACTTGTTGATAGCAACCAAGTAGGGTGTTGATCATCACCATGTAATATAGGATGCAATAATACTAAAATGAAATGTAAGCTAATCATGATATCTAGCTACTATGCAGACACATCAACATGGTCAATCCAAAGAAGGATGCACGCACAAGAATGCAGGACTTACAAATGTAATGCAACTCTTTATGAATGAATGCATAAGGTGTTATTTGTTGAGATAGGTAACTAGGTTCGGTCTTCATAAATATGAAATGTACTCTTGATTCTTGTGTATTGTAAAAAAAAAGAAAAAAATATTATTAGTATTTTTGTAGCATGGGTTTCATGCTCAAGGTCAATTTATTTGTAGGTTAAGCACCCATTGATTGCTTCTAGGGTTTGTCATAGAGTCAAGAAGTCAATTGAGTAATTGTCATATGTGAAAGGGGTGCTTAACCTCCACAAGAAGCTTATATATAAGAGAACCTCGACCTCATTTGAGAAGGCATCGAATCAAGTTCGATTACAAAGAAAAAGAGCTTAATAACTAGCGAAGAAGAAGAGAAGAACTCAAGGAAGAGAAA
Organism: Pinus albicaulis; assembly: GCA_034641835.2. NCBI lineage: Eukaryota > Viridiplantae > Streptophyta > Pinopsida > Pinales > Pinaceae > Pinus > Pinus albicaulis. Next base: position 744,993,702 of record CM076583.1, read on the forward strand.
TCAAAGCTTTTTGAAGACTGTTTTTGGGTTGTATCATCTCACATGTGCGAAGATTAGGGCATCATTATTGCAGTTGAGCTAAAATTGCAAACTCCTCAAAAGAAGCCGAAGTTTGGAATCAAAGAGATCAAGGAAAGAAGCCGATAACCTTAAAAGAGAAGAGAAAGCCTAGCGAAGAAGAAAAAGACTTAACTTCTGCCCTAAAGACAGTCACACGTGCGAAGTTGCAGTAACTACTAGGGGCCGAAAATTGTAGGTCCAGGAGGCTGAAAAGTTGCAGAATTGAAGGAGCCAAAATTTGTTGTAGAAGAAGTGTTTGACTTGGGTTGTCTTTGTGAGAAGCAAGTTCATCAAGAATAGGTTTGACTTGGTCTTGGAGAGGTCTTGGTCTTGACTCTTGGGTCATAGGTCTTGGAATTCGTTATTTGAAGATTCTATAAGAAGATAAGAATTCTTGTGGGTTTTCCTCTCAATAGGAGAGGTTTTGGCCATGGCTAGCAACTTACATTTTGTGTCCTCTTATCCTATTGATCTTCATTGTTTGGTAGTTGTTTGATGATAAAAGAACACTAATAATCAAGATAAGAAGAAGTTAACTACAAGTTCATCAAATTAAGTAAAAGAACATCACAAGCAGTTATCAAAGTAAGAGAAATCACCCTAATCTAGCTGCCGTAGATTTCTCAACCTTATTAGGGTAGAAAGTTTTTTAGGAGTTTCCCATTCATTGGCAGAGAAATGGGGTCTCCTTCTAGAGTTTCAAGGCGGTAGGAATGAATACCAAACTTATTGCAAACTTTGTACGTTCCTCGCCAAAACTTATCAAATTTAGTGTGCATTTCTATCTTTTCCTTTCTCTTATGCCACAATAGGAACATACTTCCTTGCTCAAACTCCCTAGACCTGGCTTTTTTGATCAAACATGACTTTGATCTTCTCCCGCTTCTTATCCGTTTGATCGAAAACAGGGCGCCTGGACTCTTCTAGTCCAATCAGCTGATCAACCCTTGATTGCATGACATCTTTCTCATCAGTATTTAGACTTCAAGCGTTGTAAAATGGGAAATTACAAATATATCGATTGCTTTGCTTCTATTCTGTATACTAGCTCAAAGGGGATCTTCCTTGTAGATGGATTAATAGTCGTGCGATCAATCCAAAGAGCATATTTGATTTTGCTATCCCATCTCTTCTTAAAGTCCCTAATAGTCTTTTTGATAATCGTCATAAGGTTCTTGTTACTGGACTTGGCTTTGCCAGTTTCCTTGGATAATGGTTAGAGGAATGGGCCAATACAATTCCATATTTACAATAGAAGGAAGCAAAGGCAATGGAACTAAAGGCATTAGCATTATCAATCATGATTTTAGACGGGACTCCAAACCTAGTGATAATCCTATCCTCTAAGAACCTCTTCATTAGCCTTCTTGGTGGGTATGGTTTCCACTTGCATTGTAAATTAATCAATGGCGGGTAGAATCCACTTATGCCCATTGCTTGAGTTATCTTTGAATTCACTAATGAAATCAAGACCCCATTGTTGAAATGTTGTGTTAATAATCAAAGATTTCAAGGGGAGTGTGGGAAGTTGCTTCTTTCCAGTGAAAAATTAGCATGGTTGACATGCTCTTACATGTTTGTGTGTTAGCAAAAATTGTGGGTCAGTTATATCCTGCCCTTAAGACTTTATGGGTTGTTGTCTTAGTTGCAAAATGCCCTCGACGAAATGCTGCTTGAAATTCCATAATCAACTTTTTTGCTTCTTTCCTATTACAAACCCAAGTATCACCTTGTCCAAGCTTTTCCAACCATGACCATCTTGCGTCAAAACAATACTTCACGACTTTCAATCTTACAATCCTTTTTATGTGGTCAATCAATTAGGTCGGAGTAGATAGGTTACTTAGGTATTAGATAATATTGGAATGCCAATCATTAGATTCAAGTTCACTAGTAGTGGCACATACTTGATCGCTTTCTTCTAGCTCAAAGGCCTTGTTGTTTTCTTCAGTTAACATCTCGACCAACCCTTGGCCTTTGATTATCCTTTTGGGTCTAATGTCTAAGTCATACTCTCGAATTTTGGATACCCATTTTCCTTTAGAACTAACGCAATCATGTTGCGTTAACACATCTTTGACTACGAGATAGAGAACATATGCAATGATTTTATTATACCCTACTTCTCCATAATGTTCAAAATCTCATCTAGGTGTTCCAAGTGTTCATTCCAGGTTTTGTTGTATATGAGGAGGTCATTGAAGAATACCAGGAGGAATTTCCTCAACTGTTTGTTGAAGATGTGGTTTATACAAGACTGGAAGGTGGCTGGCGCATTAGTTAGTCCAATTGGCATGACTAGGAATTCAAAATGCCCATAGTGGCCCCTGAAATCTATCTTAGGCACATCCTATTCTCGAACTCGAATTTGATGATATCCTGATCATAGATCAATCTTTGAGAAATATACTACTCCATGCAATTCATCCAATAGTTTGTCGATCATGGGAATATGGTACCTGTTCTTGATGGTCTTTTTGTTCAGTGCTTGATAGTCTATGCACATCATCCATGTGACATCCCTCTTCTTTACCAAACTACAGGTAATCATACATTTTGCGTCATATGCTATATCCCCATGCCTAAACATGGCCTCCATTCTTTTTAGCTGAAACAGTTCTTGGGCTGCCATTAGACATACCTCTCAATAATACCTTGTTGCCATTCAATGCTTTGAATTCCATCTCCATCGCTTGGTAGTCCATTGCGATCTTTTCAAATGAGTGTAACCATTGAACTCCCAAAACAACATTGGTATCTGATAGTTATATTACATAAAAATCATTATGGAATGTATAGTTACCTAGTGTTACGCTTAGACGTGGGATCGTCTTCATGCAAGCCAGACTATACCCATCAACTACCATCATGTCGAAGCCCTCAAATTCTTTTGTGGGAAGACCTCTTCTTGCTACCAAAGTTGCATCGATGAAATTGTGTAGCTCCTCCATCGACCAAAGGTGTGATTCGTTGCCCGTCTATGAACTCCTTGATCTTGAAAGTGTAATACTTGGGTGTTCTTGAAAGAGAGGCGATAGTACCACCCTTGATTTTTGGACATAGCTTCTCCTCTTATTTAGGCTCCTCAATGGGTTGCTCCTCCTCAAGGCTGCTAGGTTCATTGCTTGGCGCAATTGCTTGGTCTTCTTCTTGCTGTTAGATACTACCTCAATATAGTGGATCTTCCCTTTACCCAAGTATCGGTGACTAGGCTCCCATGGTTCTTTGCAAGTGAAACACAACTTCTTCCTCCTTAATTCACTTTGAGTTTCATCATCCAACCTATCCTTTCTGGTCCAATCTTTTTGAAATGGTTTCTTATTTTTGTCATTCGGTGGGATTAGTGGTTTAGATGGGAATTTCACCTTTGGTGCAACATTACTCATATCTTGAGTCTTGGTAATGGCATCATGTAAGGTAGTAGGCTTGAAAGCCTTGACCCAACCATGCAATGGTTCAACTAAACCTTCTATAAAGAGCATAATCAATCTTTGCTTAGAAATATTTGTCAGCATCATTGCTAGCTGCTGGAATTCTGAGATGTAGGATTTTGGTGTCTCAGTTTGGTTAAGCTGTGCTAACTCTCTAAAGTGTATATTAGGATCCTTCTGGGCGAAACGTTTTCTCAATCTTTTGGTGAAGTCCACATAAGAGGTTATGCTGGAGTGCCCCAAGGTGACCAGTCCATGGTATCACCATTCATGTGCCTCCCTTTCCAATTGTAACGTGGCAAATTTGATAGCGCCTGCTTCCAACATGGGATTAAGTTGGAAGTAGGTGTCCAACTTTTGTACCCAAGCGCAAGGTTGAACACTTAGTGATCTATCAAAAGATGGAATGGAGAGTTTTCGTACCTTGTGAATTAGATCATGATTATGTTGTCTCCTGGGTCTATTCTTGTATTTGATGTTGTTGTACTCTTGGAAAGTCATGGCTACCCATACATTTTCCCCTAGTGTTGCATTATCTCGAGAGTATTCATTAAAGACTCCATTTTGTTTGTTGTTCCTTGGATTGTCGTTGTCTAACTGTCTAAAAATTGAGGAAGCAAGGGTCTATGATTTCTTCCATTGGTTTCCCTTGTGTTAGATTGTGCAAAGATATTGAAAGAGACCGGATTATAGCTGCTGCTCCCTTCAACACAAGTCTTGTTACCAACATTCAAACCATTCACAACATTGTTACCAAAGTTGTTTAGGTTTCCCATGACTCGGGAAAAGAACTGTGTCATTTGCTATTGTCCTTGGTCTATTTTACTGTTGCCCTTGCATTAACAGTTGGGCTATTTGTTGCTGTCCTTGGATTAGCACATTCAATAGGTTATTAGGATCTTGTTCTCCTTGTCCTTCCCTATCCTCCATAGTTGAACTGTTGGTAATCCTTTTCCTTCTGATTGTAACATTACTCCTATCTTTTGGAAGCATGTAAGGCTCTATTAGTTTTTGGATATTGAGGTAGCCTCAAATAGGTGTTCTAGCCTCTAAGGTGTCAGCGAGGCTAAGGAACACGAGACCTCCAATACCCAGAAATGGTTTCATGAGATTTGACTCCAAAACACCTTAATGAAATTAATTGACCGAATAATTAAAATTTCCTAAGTCTAATTGGTTAATTAAAGTGTATTAATTAAGGAAATCGACTTATGCTCTAGAGACTTCCAGAAAGCGACATGGATAAAGTCTAAGATGATCTTAGCCATTCATCACTATTAGATCTTGGTTGTTGGTGCTCCAACGAGGGATTATAAGAACAAGTCGATGGGGCTTGGAGAAGACACATCGAAGGAGCAAGAGAGCAGGGCAGTGCGAATTTACCATTGCGCAGTATTCAACGAGGGAAGAGTTCAAGCTAGCAGTGCATTAGTGAGAGGATCAACAAAGATTGGAGAGAGAGGCTTTCCAGGGGATGTTTTCACTGAAATTTGCAGAGGCCAAATCTATTAGCAGGAAGGCTGTGCGAGTTTCTCCATTGCGGAAATCTGGGCAACAAATCACTTTTCTAGTTGTTGGGATTAAATTCGAAGGATAGAGCGAGTTGCCTAGCACGAGTGTAGGATCAACAAAATCTCAGTTTCTAGCAGTGTGTATTTCTCGCAATAGCGTTTTTTGTGGGCATTTATTGGAGGAGGACGAGTTGGATTTTGCAAGGGAAACAAAGGGTTTCCAGATTGATCTGTCAGTTGGAGTGGTGGAGAAAATTTCTTGGAGCTTCGTCGGCGTTGTGGCTGTTGAGAAATCTAGGGCTTTTAGGATTAGAAGATTTCTCTTTTACGATAAATACTTGTGAACACTTTTTACTTCTTTAGATTAAGATCTCTTCTTTTCTTAGATTATTATAGAGTTCTTCTTCATCAAACAACTACCAAAGCATAAACAATAATGAGACAAGAGACACAAAATGTAGGTGATTAGCCTGTTAGAAAATTATATATTACAGAGCAATGGAATGCAAACTATGTGGAAATACAAATGCAAAAATAACATATAAAACAAGAGAGACACAGAAATGTGTGGTTCACCCAACTTGGGCTATGTCCACGGAAATAACCAGTCCTTCCTTTTTATTATCCAACAAAATGAAGAGACACAACCTACAATAGATCTGTTGTAATATCATCTACTCTCTCACACAGTCCCCTTTCTATTTCTCGCTCAGAATATACACATGATACACAACCGCAATACAATACCCTCATACAACAGAGGGGTTGCCTTCTAGGGAAAAAACCCTAAGTTAAACATAACTTCTATTGTCAGATCATCCGCCTAATGAATGGCTCAGATTGACTACGAAATTACAATATTGGCAATTTTACATTTGTTTTTAGCTTCGGGGGCACTGCCCTCGAAACCCCTCGCCAGGGGGGGCTCCAAAAGGTCGCCCCCCACCCCCCCTGGACACCCTTGATGATGATCAAACAACGGGCAACGTTGCTGCCTCGTTAAGAACAGGGGTCCAACGCGGCGATACATCTAAATAAAGAAGATAATCAGGCTCCACACCCAACACAGCTAGGGCCAAAACCTCTCCAACTTGAGACGAAAACCAAAACGAACTCTTCTTCTTATGGAGATGTTAATTGAGGAATACCAAGACCATGGCCAAGACCCTTGACACAACAACCTCTCCAAGACCAAGTCACAAGACTTCTTAGTTTAACCTCTTCTTCCTTGAGTCAACGATGGTCAAACTGCTTGATTCTTCCTCCTCGGCTGTCCTTCAGATTTCGGCTTCTTGGATCAGACCTGCAACCCTCGGCCTCTTCAAAAGCCCTAGTTATAGCATGTGTGATGGATGTTGACCAACTTCTACACCTTGTTACCACTTCGCTTGGATGGAAAGACTTCCTTCTATGCTTCGGCTTGATGAATGCTATGTCTTCTCCTTTGATCCGATTTCAGGGTGACCTTTGCCCTTCTCTACAACAAATGACACCAATTTCCTTCGCATGTGTGAAGTATACTAGCCCAAAACCGATCAGAAATATCTCAGATATGTTTCTCCTTCTTTTGCTTGGTGATAGGACTCTTCTTAAGATCTTCACACTTATATTTCTCTCTTTCTTGCTTATCTGAATTGTATTCTCATATGGAGGCCGAGTTGCCCTATATATAGTGGTTTGTTCATCAAAATAAGCCGACTTGAACTGGTGCCTAGGTCGACATGTCATACTAGAATCATCCTTAGGTCGACTTGAAGGTGAGCTTGTGACATGGTCTTGGAGGGTTAACAAATTTTCTTTTACAATGATTTACATGCCCAAATGGGTCTTCAATCCTTGACATTGACTTCACTAGACTTTTTGACTTGATGACCAACCCCAAAGGCTCACATTGGGAGCCTTAACTATAAAAATAAAATTCCTTGATCATGAAACCCATGATTCAAGTATCACAAAAATGATTTTATTTTCTTCATTGCACCAATTACTTAAAATCATAATTACACGTCATTATGAAGACAGAACCTAGTTACATTTTCAACACTCCCTCTTAACTAGGGAGCTATTCATAATTCATACAAGGTACTGGGACATTCTCAATCTGAAGAATTCTCATAAGAAGAGTCGGATTGGTAACCCATTTGTATAACATAATATCATCCAGCCTTGTCACATAGCAAGGCCTTGACTAACAACTCTATCTCTCCACACGATTAGAGCTCAATGTTGGCGAGACCAATGATGTATAAAGACCCTTCATCATCGTCTCTCTCAGAACATACCCTACCTGAGTTCTCAGAGTGTGTTCCAACAAGACTATCTTTTCTTGGATTCCCAGTCCTCAAAGAATATAGGTCCTCTATGACTACTCTTATCTTTGATGCCATAAGTCATCCTCAAAGAGTATCATATGCTAGATGTTTACCCAATCCTCCATTTTGTCTTCCTAAGTGAAGACAAGAATTATGTGTCTTTTTCTCCCGCTTAACTTAGGGAGGACATACCCATTCCACTGAAGGAATGTACCCATTCTTATAAAAGGAATGTACCCAAGTTCCCTCTTAACTAGGGACTTGACCAAGCTCCCTATTGATTAGGGACTTGCTTCCAACAACTCTTCAGGTGGAGAACATGGGACAACCCACTGCTTGTAGAACTCCTTCCTTTTATGTCATGAATTTCTTCTTTGTCATAGAGTCTTCTTTTTTCGGGACTTCTTCGTAGGGCACAAACCATCCATCGCTTTCATCTATGAGTCAGCCATGTCATCATTCCTTTCATTGGAAAGTGATCCATTAGTCCATATCTGGTCTTCCTTTATGCCATTTTGCCTTCTTCATGCCATGTTTCCTTAAGGATCTTTCATCCTGCTACATGGTCATTAGTGGTGGAAGACATCCACAACTCTTCCCTTGGCAGCCTTGCATAAGCCCATCCAGATACCATATGAAATTAACATCAAATCAAAATTACCTTTGTGTTGGTCTTTCATCATGACATTTTCCTGTTTGCATCAGCATCCTGCATACATGTTGACACATCTCCAAAAGATATACATAGTCAAGGGTCTGCTTCTTTTTCAGACTTCATCAGGGTCTTCATATCTTTCATGGAGATATCACAGTCAAATTTCTTAGTCCTCGGATGTTGATTTCCTTTTCCATAGTTGCATATTTCACAATCTCTTCTTTTCTTTCTTCACACATTTCCTTCTAGGAACTTCTGGTCATAGCTCCTCCAATTATTGTCAACCACCTCATATTTCATATGAGGACATATTTGATTTCATCTAGTCAATTTGTGATCCATGCCTTCCTGCATCTTTTCAAAGGAGGAAATCCTTTCTTTTGATTATGCTCTTGAGATAGAGCATTTATCCATGTTACCAACAACCATATGACACGACTCTAGTTTATCAAATATAAGCATACATACCTCATTTTTCTTTTAGGTCCTCTAGACTTCCTTCAACAACTTCCTTGATTGAAAGAACTTTACCTGCTTCACTTCTTTTGACATCATAACATCATGTCATGAATTCCTACAAGTTGGAATTCTTGAGGAAACCCTTGCTTCCTTTTGATTGGTGAACCTTCCGATGAAGATTCCAATAGAGGATCTTGAGTATCCTCATCTAGCAAATGTTTCCTTTTAACTAATGTATGATGAGCTTTGTACTAGATTTTTTTTTTCTTTTTCCCATAAATACCACTTATGCTTCTAACGAGGTTACCAAGAGCTATATCCTTCCATAGGCGACTGCCATAGACTTCTATTTCAACTATCTTTCATGCTTCTCTATGATGATGTCACGAGCTCTTGCTTTTAATGCTTCTATGATGACACGATGCATCCTTTCATGCTACTTGGAGACTTATGATGGCCATATCTTACAATAGAAAACCAGAAACTTGATGAGGAATACTATCTCAATCATAGTAGAGATCTTTTACTTCCTCTGTCTTAGACTTCTTCCTTTCAGCTTCCTCCACTTCTTCGGTGATATGGGCTTCTTCTCTTCCTCTTTTGTTATTGTCCTTCTTGAGCTTCGGACAATCTCTCTTGTAATGCCTTTATTCTTGACATTCATAGCATTGAACCTTAGCCATGTTCTTTTTCTTTTTCTGGGGACCAAAATTTTCAAACTTGATCAGACCATAGATCCTTGAATGGAATAGCTTCTTTCTTCCCATAAATGCTTGAAGTAAAGTTACCCCATTCCTCTAGTAGTGCATTTAGTAATATGATGGTCACCTCCTTATCAGACATTATTTCTCCCAAGTCTTGAAGTTGATCCCTGATCTCAGATATCCTCATAAACTATGAGGCTATTCCTTCTTCCTTTGATATCCTTAGCTTGTAGAGTTCTTGCCTTAATGAGATAACTTCTCCTTTACGGAAAACAACTCTACCAGTTTGTCATATATTTCTTTTGAAGTTTCAAGTTTTGATACATATGGAATGAGGGGATCCTTGATGGATTCTATGAGAATCCTTTGAGCCCTTACTTCCCCTTTCATAAACCTTGCAAGTGCTTGAGCATCTTCTTTTAGAGGTTTGGTGATTGAACCCTTTACACGATCCATGACCTCATTTTAAATGAGATTCAGGTCTGTCCTCTTCTTCCATGCAAGAAAGATTGAAGCCCCAACCAACTTGCTTCTTTCCTTGCAAAAAGACATTTTGACAGGTTCAAATGTAGACATAAATATACTTACTTGTTAAGATGCTTCTTCCACTTGCTGCCTCCTTGAATTTGATGATGATATAGATAATAGAAAACTTCTTCTTGATGAAGATAGTTCTCTTCAAAAGTGATCCTCCACAGAGAGGGAGATCACTTTGGATTTTTGATGATGATGTCTTTGTTGATGATGATTGATGATGACTTCTTGATGATGTCTTTGATGCTTCTTCGATGATCTTCTTCAAGGAGAAAGATTTTTCTTTTGAGATGAAATTCAATGAGAGGGAGATTGCTTAGAATTTTTGATGATGATGGCAACATCCTTGAACTTTCTTTTCTTGGATGAATAGAATCCAAGTTACTTTGATTTGTAGATCTCTTCAATTTGAGTAGATGTAGGGTCTTATTTTTCTTGATGATGATTTGAGTGAGGATTCCAAGACTTCTTCCGGTGTAGCCTTCTTCTTTGATCTAGGGTTTTGACACTTCTCTATAGATTTTAACTTCAAGATGTTCTTCTAGATTTGCTTGATGCCCTTTGGTCCTTGAATGCTTGAGTGTCCCTTGATGAGATGCCCTTCCTTGGTTTTGTCACCTTAGCTCTGAAACCATGTTGAGAAATCTAGGGCATTTAGGATTAGAAGATTTCTCTTTTATGATAACTGCTTGTGAACTCTTTTTACTTCTTTAGATTAGGATATTTTCTTTTCTTAGATTATTATAGAGTTCTTCATCAAACAGCTACCAAAGCATAAACAATAATGAGACAAGAGACACAAAATGTAGGCGATCATCTAGGGCCAAAACCTCTCCAACTTGAGAGAAAAACCCAAACAAACTCTTCTTCATATAGAGACTTCAATTGACGAATACCACGACCATGACCCAGACCCTTGACACAACAACCTCTCCAAGACCAAGTCACAAGACTTCTTAGTTTAACCTCTACTTCCTTGAGTCAACGATGGTCAAACTACTTGCTTCTTCGTTCTTCTCGTCTGTCTTTCAGATCTCGGCTTCTTGGACTAGACCTGCAACCCTCAGCCTCTTCAGAATCCCTAGTTGTAGTACATGTGATGGATGTTGACCAACTTCTGCACCTTGTTACCACTTTGCTTGGATGGAAATACTTTCTTCTATGCTTCGACTTGATGAATGCTATGTCTTCTCCTTTGATCCGACTCCTAGGGTGACCTCGACCCTTCTCTCAGATGCAACCAATTTCCTTCGCACATGTGGGGTATACTAGCCCAAAACAGAGCATAAATATCTCAGATATGTTTCACCTTCTTTTGCTTGGTGATAGGTCTCTTCTTGAGATTTTCGCACTTTTATTTCTCTCTTTCTTGCTTGTCCGAATTGTATTCTCAAATGGAGGCCGAGCTGCCCTATATATAGTGGTTTGTTCATCAAAATTAGCTGACTTGAACTGGTGCCTAGGCCGACATGTCATACTAGGATCATCCTTAGGCTGACTTGAAGGTGAGCTTGTGACATGGTCTTGGAGGGTTAACATATTTGCTTTTACAATGATTTACATGCCCAAATGCGTCTTCAATCCTTGACATTGACTTCACCAAGCTTTATGACTGGATGACCAACCCTAAAGGTTCACAATGGGAGCCTTAACTATAAAAATAAATTTCCTTGATCATGAAACCCATGATTCAAGTATTACAATTTTTTTTTTTTAAATTTTATTCTTTACATCAATTACATAAAATCATAATTACACGTCCTGATGAAGATCGAACCTACTTACATTTTTCAACAATGGCAAGCAGATCTATGTACTCTCTAATTTGCTGAAGATAATAAAATATAGACCCTCATCTGTTGCATCGATTTTCCGGGAACGTTAGTCCAAATCTTTGGTGTCATTTTACGTGTGTGCATTATTTCTCAGTTCCTGATTTATTTCCGCAACGATTATTTTTATTTGTGAAGATTGCAGTAGTGGGATATTCATGATTTGCCGTTAATTAATTAACAAAAGACAGATAAACTGCATAAGTTAGAAGAATAGTTTCTAGTTTATTGCAATCGTGATTTTTTCACATGGTATCAAAGGAGTAGATGATGAGATATGAGGCTCAGAGGCAAAAGGAAGTGAGGTCATGCAGTTTCAGAGGGAGATATGAAGCATAGGATCTAAATCTGCGTAGGCCAAGTTTGGGGTTCAATTTACAGAGGAGCAACAAATCGATTTCTAGATCCACGTGCAGGAAAAGTTCGATTTTGCTTCAGATCTGTGGGCATAGGCAATGGTATTGCTAGGAAGTTCTAGTAGGCAGATCCATCAGTTCGTAGAGTAGATCTGGGCGCAAAAATTTGCAGTAGGGGTTTACAGTTGTAGATCTGCACAGGGGAGGAAGAGGAAAGCACACTGGAGTAATTTACAACAATTTCTCAGAGGGTTTCCAGTTTTTCCAGCTAAGGGAGAGGAGATAAAAATTTCAGTAGTAGGAGGTTGAATTATGCAGTGCGAATCAGCCAGTCCAGCACTGCGAGTTGCCGGAAGATGGTTTGATCAGTTGCTGGAGGCTGGATCAGTGTTTGAAAGGCAAAGGGAATTTCTTCCAGAGGCAGAGGGAGGCTAGACGTCTCACTTGGAGACAGATTTGGGGTTGTACGAGTTTGCATAAGCCAGATCAGTGGATTCTCAGAGGAGTGCAAATAGTAGAAGAAACCAGATTCAATTGCCGGAAACATGAAAGAGAGTTCTAGATTATTGACCTCCAACATATTTGAGTTTTGCAGAGATGGCCACAACAGGTCTTAGGGATCAAGGCAAACTTGACAGAGCTTCTAACTTTGGCGTATGGAAGATAAAATGCAATTCTTGTTGGATGAGCATGGTCTGAAGGAGTTCGTGACAAATGTCGTGGCAGAGCCAATAAATTCAGAACAGTTGGCTACCTTCGAGAAAGACATGGCCAAATCTAAGAGGATGCTCCTAGATGGGGTTTGAGATCACATAGTCCTGCATATTGCAGACAAGAATACGACAAAGGACATGTGGGATGCCGTCATAAAATTGTATGAGAATCCATCAGAGAATCATAAAATGATTCTCAAGGAGAAGCTGAGGACCACCAAGATGCAAAAGGAAGAAGCCGTTACATCCTATCTCACAAGAATTTAGACGGTCAGAGATGAACTTGCGACAGTGGGTGAGAAACTTGAAGAAAGTGAGCTAGTGCAAACAACTCTCAACGACTTCACCAAGGAGTGGCATACCTTCGTCCAAGTTATTTCTGGGCGAGATATGCTACCTCGATGGGATCGTTTATGGAGTGACTTCACTCAGGAGGAGCTGAGGCTTAGTCTTGCAATAGGTACTATCAACAATAGCAGCAAGGGACTGAAGGAGGAGGAGGATGAGGAGAATGTAGCCCTTGCAAGCAAGGGAAAGGCAAAGAAGTGTCCCGGTTAGGGACAAGGCTCAATGGGAGGAGAAAAGAAGAATAAAGACCCGTCGTGTTGAGATTTTGGGGTGTTGGGGTAGCATCGAATGTGCTCTAGCTCCCAAAATTTGTGGAGGAGCTAGAGTACTTGAGATCTCCAAGACCCAGAAAGCGTTTAGAAGAATTTCATCAGGTTTAAGTTTTATTCCAATAATTAATCTTTTTAATTAAGGACCCTAAATCTAACTTAGGAAAATTAAAAGATTAAAGTGAATTAAATTAAACATGTGATGAGAATGACTTAAGTGACGCGGATCAAGTAGCTTCTAATCTTAGCCGTCGATTAGAGATTAGATCACGACCGTTGGTTTCCCAACGAGAAAAGTATAAGAGAAGGGCTTGGGGTTAGTTGGAGAACACACACAGAGTGGCAGAGTACTGAAGCTAATATGAGATTGTAGGGCGTGATTTGCTAAGAAAGTCTTGGCTACAACAACAGATGCGACTCTCCTCGCAGAGCATAATGAAGCAGCGACACATGCCAAGCGCTTCATCATGGACGGGGTTAAAGATCATGTGGTACTACACATAGCCGAGAAGAAGACGACTAATGAGATGTGGAAAGCTTTAACCACATTGTATCAGGGGAAGTCCGTCAAGAGGAAGATGCTTCTAGAGAAAAAGCTGAGATTATTTATGATGACCAAGGGAGAGGAAATCGATCCTTTCTTATTCAAACTACAGTCAATTTGGGATCAGATGACTGGCATGGGGGTCAAGGTGGAGGATGATGTCATGGTGATGACTGCTCTAAATGTAGTCACAGAGGACTGGGAAACATTTGTCCAAAGCATTATGGGCAGAGTGGACCTTCCTAACTAGGACATTATGTGCAAGAGGAGATCCATCGAATGACCAAGAGGCAGACCAGCACTGGAGTGGGCAAGGTGAAGAAGGAGGAAGAGGAAGATGTAGCCCTGGCATCAAAGAAGCAACAAGGGAAAAAGAAGCGTGATCTATCTAAGATCAAATGTTTCCAATGTGGCGAACTTGGACACTTCGCCAACAATTGTCCTCAAAGGAATAAGGACAAGGAAGCTTCTAGTTCCAAGGCTGTTGTAGGAGACGATGGCTTCAACGTTGACGTAGCCATAAGCGCTCATGAACCACGGAGGTGGGGCGAAATTGATCTGTAGAGCAGCTACAGAGTGGTGGCGGGATCCTTGAGTAGCCCAACTCTTGGATCACATCCATGCTACGGGAGCCGTAAGACAGTAGCAAAGAATGACTGGAGTAGTGGGTGCAAAGATCACATATGAAGCAAAGGCAGAGGTTGAGATGCTGAATAGTGAGTAGTGTAGTGCAGATGCAGCAACAACGTAGAGGCAGCAACGCAGAGGCATCACAGAGGAGGCATGCTTACGCAGTGCAGAGCTGCAGCAGCGCAATGGCTTTAGGAGGACAGTGCAGAGCAACAACCTATGGAGCTTCAATGATGAGATGTAGCTCGACTGACTTGTCTGTCATGGGTAGGGGTCCTTCAGTTTCTTACTCTCAAGTAGAGGGAACAACGCAGAGGCATCACAGAGGAGGCTTGCTTACGCAGTGCAGAGCTGCAATAGCGCAATGGCTTCAGGAGGACAGTGCAGAGCAGCAGCCTATGGAGCTTCAGTGATGAGGTGCAGCTCAACTGACTTGTCTCATGGGTAGGGGTCTTTCAGTTGCTTACTCTCAACAACTGAGTTGCACTGTAGCAATTGGCAGCATGATGCAGCAATTTGAGAGGGAGCTGCAGTACGGATGTAGGAGTGACGGTGGCAAAGTCATGGGCAGCAGTACAGAGAGCACCAACAACGCAGTGATGTAGGGCGGTAGGCCAATCATCAACGCAGAGACCAATACCAGACATCAGAGCAGTACTTCGGGGTGAAGTGTATTGCTAGAGCAAATTCCTCGCTAAGAGGGAATGTTGAGATTTTGGGTTGTTGGGGTAGCATCGGATGTGCTCTAGCTCCCAAAATTTGTGGAGGAGCTAGAGTACATGAGATCTCCAAGACCCATAAAGCGTTTAGAAGTATTCCATTAGGTTTAAGTTTCATTCAAATAATTAATCTTTTTAATTAAGGACCCTAAGTCTAACTTATGAAAATTAAAAGAGTAAAGTGAATTAAATTAAACATGTGATGAGAATGACTTAAGTGACGCGGATCAAGCAACTTTTAATCTTATCGTCGATTAGAGATTAGATCACGACCGTTGGTTTCCCAACATGAAAAGTATAAGAGAAGGGTTTGGGGTTAGTTGGAGAACACACACACACTGGCAGAGCACTGAAGCTAAGCTGAGATTCTAGGGCGTGGTTTGCTAAGAATTTTAGAAGTGTTTCAGTTGCAGCGAGGGGCCGTATTGGCAAGCGGGATGGTTTGATCCCAGGCCAAGAGTACAACGAGGGCAAAGAAGGAGCATTCCAGAGCAGCGCAGAGGCAGCAGCTACGCAGTCTAATCAAGATTCCAACAGGGGCAGCGTAGAGGTAGCACGAGTCAAGCAAGGCTGACGCAGGCCCAATTAGGGCAGCGCAGGGGCAACGTAACCCCTTCTAGGGTGACACAGGCCAGTCAAGTTGACGCAGAGGGCTTCAGAGCTGCGCTGGGGTTTTCGGAGGTTGGAAAGGGGCTGAGTCCTGTAAATCCCATTTGAGGGTGTGAATCAGTCATATTTTTTTGTCTTTGGGATAGAGGTATTGCTGCCATTTATATTTCTTTGTCGAGTTAACCAGTTTTGGTGCCCAGGATTGTTGTACTTAGAATCTGCATAATAATAAAAACCCTCCAGAATCTAGTAGCACCGATTTTCCCTCATTGGGTTTTTCTGTGGACATTTGTCCAGAAAATCCTTGTGTGTCACTTTGTCTATGAGCATGTTATTCAGTATTTGATCTATATGTGTAGGCTGCTAATTGTATTTACTTCGATGTTAATCTGAATATTTAGATTAATAACTTATGTAAGTAGGAGAAGTAAATGAAGATTTAAGAGTAGGGTTTCTTAAGTTTAAGAAATTTTTACATGTCGAAGGTCAAGTGCTTCGGGTGTGGTGAATTTGGCCACTATGTCTCCCAGTGTCCTCGAAGGAATAAGGATAAGGAGCAGGAGCGGACAACATCTTTGATAGAGATCAATGAGTTGATCGTCAAATTGGAGGAGTTTGCGCTTATAGCGGCAATACCTCTAGGTGGAGGAGGAGCTTGCTACCTTACCGTGTCAAGATGGGTAGGGTCCACTGCAGATGCAACATGGAGATTAGTTTAGATTAGTTCCAACTGTGCACAGGACCATCACCTTTTCTACATGGGCCCACAATATCATAGTAGCAGGTTCAATGTCAATAGAGCTAGTTGCAGTCAGTTCTTGAGAGACAGTGCAGAGTTAGTTGCAGAGGCACAGGCAGTGCAGCTTGCTCAGTTGCAGTGTGCAGATGCAACTCTAGTCGGAGTGATTTCCCATTGGGAGATCGAGGCTCAGAGGGAGTCTAGCTTTAGAAGGAGCAACCCTATGGAAGCTTAGAGCTTCAGGTTCTGAGGAGATTAGACTCACTATTGCATTAGTTGCAATAGCAGTGGATCATCAACAACAAAGCAGTAGCAACAACAGTGTGAGGTAGATCAGAGTATGCACAGTAGTTGATGGATAATGTTTACCGATCTGCTTCCTCACAGTGATTTCTAGTGATAGGGAGTCAGATTAGCATGAGATGTGAAGAAAGGAGGTGTAATAGATGTCAGACAAAAAGCTTGCACTGTCCAACTACAAGCTGTAGAGGAGAAGGATGTTGAGGAGAGAACACCTTCCTCGCTAAGAGGGAGTGTTAGTTTTTGGATATCGAGGTAGCCTCCAATAGGTGTTCTAGTCTCTAAGGTGTTAGAGAGGCTAGGGAACATGAGATCTCCATTACCTAGAAACGGTTTCGTGAGGTTTGACTCCGAAACACCTAAATTAAATTAATTGACCTTATAATTAAAATTTCCTAAGTCTAACTTAGGAAAACTAGTTAATTAAAGTGTATTAATTAAAGAAATCAACTTATGCTTTAGAGATTTTCAGAAAGCGACATGGATCGAGTCTAAGATGATCTTTAGCCATCAACGACAATTAGATCTTGGTCGTTGGTGCTCCAGCGAAAGATTATAAGAGCAAGTTGATGGGGCTTGGAGAAGACACATCGAAGGAGCAAGAGAGTAGGGGTAGTGCAAATTTCCCAGTGCACAATATTCAATGAGGGAAGAGTTCGAGCCAATAGAGCATCAGTGAGAGGATCAACAGAGATTGGAGAGAGAGGGGGTCCAGGGGAGGTTTTCACTGAAAGTTGCAGAGGTTGAGTCTATCTACAGGAAGGTCATGCGAGTTTCTCTAGTGCGCAGGTTTGGGCAGCAGATCACTTTTCTAGTTGCTGGGATCAAATCCAGAGGATAGAGTGAGTTTCCTAGTGCGAGTGTAGGATCAACAAAATCTCAGTTTCCAGCTTGTGCGTATTTCTTGCAACAAAGTTTTTTGTGCGCATTTACTAGAGGAGGCCAAGTTTGATTTTGCAAGGGAAACAAAGGATTTCCAGGTCTATCTGCCAGTTGGAGTGGTGGAACCTTGATGAGAAAATGATTCTTCCTCTCTCCTATTTATAGATTACTTATGGGGTCTCTCTCCTTATTTTGATGTAGGGGGTTATAAGTTTAGTCCCCAATTCTGGCTTTTTGCCCCAGTTACCCCAAGTTTACCTAATTTTACCCCAAAAACATTGGATAGGCTATTCCGTCCTCCTTTGTCCAATTAATTGGAAGAGGACATTACAATCCCCCCTTCCTGATACTTTGCTTGCCCTCAAGCAATTGCAAACTTGGGTTCTGCAAAATTTGTTCTCCTTCCCATGTTGCATTCTCTTTAAGTAGGTTCTTCCATTTAGTCAGATATTTTGAGATCATTCTACCCCTCAATATCCTTTCTTGAATTGCCATGATTGCTTTCAGAATTAATTTTAGCTGTCCTTCATCTAAAGTGGGTATTTCGATGGAAGTAGTGACCTGCTACCCAATGGCCTTCTTAAGACATGTCAGATAAAATATGGCCTTCTTAAGACATGATACTAGTTAGCACCACTCAGCCACAACTGCCAATACTTTGAGAGTGCAAAGGGCCATCGACGACATAGCTAATTTGTGACCGACAATGTTGTCAGTCGGGTGAAGCACCAACCACCAATAGAGTCAAATCTGTAGACTCAGCTGCAAACACAAAGGAATTGGGCTATTGGGTGTAGACAACTGCTAGAAGAGTGGACAATGACGACTACAGGGACACACCAGAATTATATAAAAATAAAAAAGAAAAATAAAAATAAAAAAGAAATAGGCTGACAGCCTTTGTCCAGGTGTGTTGTGGGCAACACTGAGGCTGAGTGACATAGTGTCAAGAGCAGCTGATTTGGGTAGTAAGCTAGAAGCATTGCCAAGGTCGACAATAATTTGATACTGATACTGTGATTGGCAGAGGTCAACCCTTGGAGGGGGAGAGGGAGGCCATACCAACCAGGGTGTGAGTAAAAGTTTTCGGCTGATTTTTTCGATAGCATCAAGTCGTCTGAGGTTTGAGGACATGTTAGAAAGGGTCTACAACTTAAGTCCATGGAAGGAGAGGATAGTCGCTGGTTCTTAAGGGAGAACTGTCTATGGGAGTTTGCAACCACTAAGATTTCCTGTCGCGAGTTTGCAACCACAGTTGATTTCCTGCTTCATAAGGGAACACAGAGAATGATATCTCTGTGCTGCCTTATGAGCTCAAAGTTTGCCTCGACCACTCCCTTCTCCTTGAGAAGAGGAGCCTCAATGGGATCTGGTTCTCTATCGCGACATTGGAGCTATCAAACAGGGGAGCAATAGAGTATGGGTATGCATTGAGGTTGGGACTTTAAATGGATATGACCAAGTCCATCACGAGGGAGCTTAAATGGTGTAAACACCAGGTAAGGGCGAGCATAAATGAATTTCAAGTTGGAGAGCAGAAGGTGTAGGGCCGCGGTAACCGACAAAGGAGGTAGAACTAATGCTATGACTCACAAAGGCTACCTAAGGTGTGAGGGGGACCCCAGTATCAAGCTACAGACAAAAAATCCTGAGTTCACACCTTAACTACCTTGCTTCGACAATTTTAAAGTTGACTTCTTTACAATAGAGTGTAACAGTAAAATAAGCCAACCATGCCATAATGAAATTTTATAGATGCAAGACCGAATTACCTTTGAGGGCTCTTAGGCTAAAGATGCAACAGAGACCTCTGGTGCCACCACCTGTGAATCCTTGCTACTTCATGCTCTTTTTCCATGCAGATTGTGTGCCTTCACCACAGGGAAAGGTTGCCTCCAGAAGGAGCAAGTAAAATTAAGGAGCTCGAGCGGTTTATGGACCGTGGGAGGACACTGTGCAACTCAGGGAAAGGGGCGGCCAGGTCACGAGGATTGTGGCTAACCCCTTCAACCAAGATAGAAATAACAGACCCAAAGGGGCAATACAAGTCTGGATAACACATAAAAATGGATGGGGAGGAATCCTTGCTGAGCTCCTCTGCGCAACTTGATAAAAGCATAATCCAATCTATTGTTAAAACCATAAAATCTTGGATATGATTCTTCAAAATGGTCATCATCGAACAAAGAGTGCTTAGGAAGGACGAGCTTGCGAGGATAATGTTAATGCATGGCTGGGATAGTTGGATGTTGGTATGGCTACACCTTGCCACCCTCTATAGCTTGCGGTGGCGGCCATAGGGCCATTATCATCCCCCTTCAGTGATCATTAAACGCACTATCACCTGTCTCTACCAACCTTGGGATTCCACCTTGATTGGGGGCTTGTGAATCGTTCTCTAGGAGCTTAAGACAGTCCTCCTTCCAGCTTGATGGGGGAAATTCCTCCCAAGAGAAAGAGAAGACTTTAGTTGCCTTGGTGCATCCCTTGTTAGCAAGAAGATCTGCTATTTTGTTGCCCGTCCTTCGAACACGAGATGGAAGAATGACAGGGATTTGAGATATCAAACTTGCGGCTTTGGAAATATAAAGCTCTAACTGCCAACTTGTAGAGATCTTTTCCAAAATGGTTCCATTTATCAATTTTTTGATAGTGGAGATTAGAAGGGCTGAATCTCCTTTCGCAATTAGCTTAGATAATCCCTTTTGTTTGTCTGAGAGCAGTCCTTTTGAGGGTGCATGAAATTCCGCAACATTGTTGGTGGCGTATCCCAAAGAGCCGAAGAAGAAAGCAAGGGGAATCCCTGCGTGATCTCTGAATATTCCTCCAAAACTTGCCTCACTTGGATTTCCTATGGAGGCTCCATCGAAGTTAACCTCAACAAAATCTTTTGGAGGAGGAGACTAGGAGAGTGGAGAGGTGAGAACAGGCTGAGAGCTAGGGGAATGGGAGGAAAGGGAAGGGGCAAGGTTGACCTTGGTAAGAATGGGAAGCTCCTTTGGGGACTCAAACCAGTCTGAAGCAGACCACGGAACAGAGAGAATAATTTCTTTGGTTATAAGGAGAATTTGCGACCAAACAGACCCAACAGTGGATGAGGATCCAAAAATATGAGAGTTTCTCTCTTTCCACACTAACCAATGGAGGAACCCAAGAAGGATGATCCAAGCTTTGTTAATGACTAGGTTGTGGAAGGCTGTGCAACTCTAGTTCTCGATGGTTTGGAGAAGATTTGATGAGTTTCGATTAGTTTTACCAAATAAATCAGAGACTCGAGCCCATAGAACTACAACAAACAAGCATGAATTGAAAAGGTGCTCCATAGTTTCTTCTTCTTGATGACATAGATGGCCCTTCATAGCCTCTTCTTAAGATTTTGTCCCAAGTCACTTTTCCTAGCTAATTGCTACTGAAAATGAGCAATTTTTGGGCAATGGTTTTGGAGCCATATTTTCTTCCATCTGCTTTACGAGGGAAGCTGTTGATGCTGTGATGCTAGGGTGTAATTCTCCTTAATTGTGAATGTTCCAGCTGGCCAATGTCTCCAACGAAGTTTGTCACCTTCATCATTGATTAAAATTTTCCATTTGTGAAGCATTTTGTCAAAAGTTTCCCATTCTTCTGCTGTGTTTGTACGTCCCCATTCGTTATTGTGCTTCCAGCTTCTCCAGGTGATGCTGCTCTGCTCTGCTTTCCAGTAATCAGCTACCACCAGGGCTTGTTGATGTTTTGTTGTTGCCATTATTACTTCTAGCTTTTCTTCCTCAGCAAGGCAGGGTAACTGTTGCCAAGGGTCCTCCGAAAAGAGGGCTGTTTGGCCATTCCTTGTTTCCTAAAAAGAATGTGTTTGGACTAACTGCTTGTTTTTATCAGCCAAATTCCAAATTGAGGAGCCTTAAGTTAGGTGATCCTTATGGAGTTTTTGCTGAACTAATAAAATTTCCCCATATTTGGCATCCCAAATTTGCTTCCAAAGTTTCTCTTCGCCCCAGAATCCACCTCCGCCATAATTTGGATCCAAGGACTTGATTTAGGATTTCTGGATCTTTCAATCCTAGACCTCCCTTTAGCTTGGGCAAGCATAGCTTTCCCCAGGCCACCAATGCCCATTTCTTTTCTCTAAGAGCGCCCCTCCACCACCTCCCCCAACAGAAAGGACCGATATAGCTGCTTGATTGACTTTAGGATGCTGAGATTCTGTAAATTAGGAGTGCCATATGAATTGATTTAAGAAGCACCAGACACCCTGCTAGATTCAGAAATCTGAAGGTCTAACCACTTAATTTGTTTGTCATTTTGAAAAGCAGATCTTTCCAGTGGGTGGATCTTAAAGAGTTATCAACCACAGGAGCACCTAAGTACTTGGCTGGGAGCATGTTTTGTTGGAAACTCAAAAGTCTAGCTATATGTTCTTGAACTGCCTGGTGAGTATTGAAAAAATATATTTGAGACTTAGCTGCATAAAATCCTCCGAGATTTTGTTGATGGTGATGCTTCTTGACTGTCGGAATCCCCATGAGCATGGTATCATCTACAAATTGTTGATCAGTGATCAGCTTGCTATTTCTGGCAATTTTTAGATCCCTTAAGCTAATTTTATTGAACTGCTGCTGAGAGGTGTCGTCCCAAGCCCTCTGATGCTAAAACGAACAGGAAAGGGGAGAAGGGATCTCCCTGTCTAATACCTCTTGAAGTGTTGAATGTGTGAGTTGGGGAACCGTTAAGGAGGATGGAGAAGAATGGAGAAGAGATGAGTGAACTAATCCAACTTCTCCATTCAACTGAGAACCCGAGGCCTGAAGAACTCGAGTTCTAGTTCAGCCGATCAAACGCTTTAGAGAGATTGAGTTTAATGATCATGCCTGCTTTTCTGAGCTTTTTAAGCGAGTGAATGACCTCATGGGTTAATTTGATCCCATCCAAGATTTTTCTGCCTTCTACATAGCTAGATTTTTCCATTGAGATAAAAGAGGGGAGGAGAGGCTTAAGGCGGCTAGCTATAACTTTAGTAATGATTTTATATATGACATTGCAGAGGGCTATCGGTCTGAAGTTTCTGACTTCTGCAGAGTCATTGGATTTCAGAACTAAGGTGCAGAGTGTGGCATTAAGGGCAAGGAAGATAGTGGATGCTGTCCTTGACTCTTCCACCACTGTGAGGATGTCATATTTGAGTATAGGTCAGCATGCTTGGAGGAAGTCTGTGGTAAGGCCGTTCAGCCCGGGGGCTTTGTTCTTTTGCATACTCATAACCGCCTCTTCTACTTCTTCAAGGGAAATTTTTCTCATTAATGGCTCATTTTGCTCTCTACTGATTAGAGTAGAAATGTTTGCTGTTATTTTCTGATAGCTTACATGCCTGTCCCTGTTGGGTTCTTTCAAGAGAGAGCTGTAACAATTAATGAGTTCCATTTCTAAATCTTTATGGTTTCTGATTCTTTTTCCTTTTGAGTTTGTCAGTGAGAAAATTCTGTTGTGGTGTCTATGTTTTATCGTAGGCTTATGAAAAAACTTTGTAATCTTGTTGCCCTATTTTAGCCATTGGATGCAAGATTTTTGTTTCCAGAGTACCTCCTCCTAAGATCCGCGTTCCTGCAGCTGGGTTAGGGTGTTGGCTTCCTCTTGGATGAGGTCATTGGATTTGCCTTCCAGTATCATTCTTTGTTGAACACTTTCCATCTGCTCTTCTAGGTTTAGTTTTGTTTCAAAGATATTGCCAAACTCCTCTCTATTGCATTTCTTAATGTTCCCTTTGAACAGTTTGAGTTTTTGTTGAAATACGTACATCACTGTGGTACCTGAAACTTCCATCTCACTCCACCATTCACTAATATTTTCTATAAGTGTTGGGTCTCTGAACCAAAAACTTTTGGAGCGAAATGGTCTATTTTTAATTTTTTAACGCTTCCATTGAGGTCCAATTCAAGGAAGATTGGCCAATGATCAGATCTGACACAAGGGAGAATAGAGGCTTCCATAGCAATGTCCCTTTCCAAGAGAAATTCCGAGGTTAGAAACCTGTCTCGACGTGAGGATATATAATGTTTTCCGCCACGCTTATTATTCCAAGTATGCAGTCTGTTTGTTGTTTCTACATCTATGACTGCTAGCCTTTGCATCATCTCCTTAAAGTGATACAAATCAGTATCTAGTCTATGGATGCCCCCACATTTTTTGTCCAGGCTTTTTATCATATTGAATTCCTCTCTGACAATCCATAAATCCTCCCTGTGAATTCTTTGAACTAAGGCCAGATTTTGTAGGAACTTCAACTTTTCTGAAGGCAAGTGGGCTGTTGAAAAGTAGCGTAGGAATGGATTCCTTGATTTGTGGCTTAATTCAAGGAATCGATTTGGAGATCTTCTTAGTCATGTATGAGTTCCAGTGACGAGGATGGGTTGAAGAGGCAAGAGTTTGTGGAGGATGAGTTATCTGTCCTCTAGTTTGAGTTAAATTGGGAATTGAAAGCTTAAGTGGAGTTAGCCTCCTAATTTTTAGGAGAATCCAGTTAACAACTTGTGTTGACTTTTGTTAACTAGAAAAGCTCCAGTTCAACTCCTAATTTAGAAAACTCACTAACAATAGCCAAATCGAATCGCTTATAAGGAGATTGAAGGCACACTCATTATCATCATTCTTGAGCACGAGTTTGTGAGCAAGAGAGTTTGTGGAGGAACGAGCCAAGAGTTTCTTGTGCAAGTTATTGTGGAGAGCTTTTCTTCTTGAAAGTGCGCATAGAAATAGGGGAAATCCCTATTTAATAGGAGCTCAACCAACGCTAGGAAATAGGCCCGGGGCCTATTTCCTAAGGATTTGTGCTAGGAAATAGGAGCATCTAGTGCACATGGCAGGAGGAAGAAGATCAACATCTTGCAGGTTGTTTCGAGCCTAGACTAGGGCTGAGAGATCAGGTTGTATTCTCTATTGACGCAGTGTTATTTGTAAGAGATCTATTGCTCAGTTTTTCCTCGATAAAATTTTGAAGCAAGCGAGGGCTTCCCTAGAAAATTGTGTTGTTTATTGTGTGAATTTGTGCAATTAATTCTGTTCTATTCCACTGCAATTAAAGTAGAGAAATTCTGAGTCTATGTGAAAAGGAATTTCTATTTCAGATTGTTCATAACAGCAGATCATAATTTTGTGGAAAATCTACATGGTATCAGAGGTGCGAACAGAAATCAATCAGAACATAGTCTTCA
The DNA here is from genome assembly GCA_034641835.2 of Pinus albicaulis. NCBI lineage: Eukaryota > Viridiplantae > Streptophyta > Pinopsida > Pinales > Pinaceae > Pinus > Pinus albicaulis. Next base: position 745,018,508 of record CM076583.1, read on the forward strand.
AAGATGACAGCTCATACAAGATTGGGATTGCGAGAGTAGGATAGATTGGATGGCTCCTCAAATTTTGGTGTTTGGAAGGTCCACATATTGTTTTTGTTGGACGAGTTTGGTCTGAAAGAATTTGCTGAGCAAGGTGTTGCAAAACCTTCAGATCCAGACAAGTTGAGGCTCTTCCAAAGGCAGATGGCCAAGGTCAAAGGGATGATCTTGGATGGACTTCAGGATCATGTAGATCCTCATGTTGCAGGTAAAGATACAACTAAGGGCATGTGGGATGCCTTAGTCAAGCTCTACTAGAACTCTTCCAAGAACTGGAAGATGGTCGTCAAAGAGAATCTGAGGACAATCAAGATGCAGAAGGGTGAGAGTGTAACTCCCTATCTCACCAGAATCCAGGAGGTCGGTGATGAGCTAGTAGCTGTTGGAGAAAAGCCCATGGACACAGAGCTAGTGCATGTGGCTCTAAATGGGTTTACCAAAGATTGGCATATTTTTGTTCAAAGCATCACTGGACGGGATAAGTTGCCGGATTGGGAGTGCCTATGGAGTGACTTCATCCAGGAGGAGCTAAGTCTTAGATTAGTTGAAATTTGAGACTTCTAGTAGCAGTGGCAAGGGTGCCAACGTTGAGAAGGACAAGGAAAATCTTGCTCTTGCAGGGAAAGTCAAGGGCAAGAGAGGCAAAGGGAAGAGCAAGAACAGTCAAAAGGGTGACAAGAAGAAGACGGATCTAAGTAAGATCAAATGCTTCCATTGCCATACTTTTGAACCCTACGCTTCAAAGTGTCCTAACCGGAAGGAGTCAAATAAGGAGCATGTAGCTCCATCAATTGAGGTAGATGATTTTGCCTCTTAGTTTGAGAAGGACTACTCATTGATAGTTTGCATGGCAAGCTCAGTAGGGAGCAACACGTGGTATATTGATTCAAGAGCCTCTTTCCATATGACTGGAAATCGAGAGTATTTCAGCCAGCTGGATGAGAAGGATCTGTAGGTGAATATCGAGCATGGAGATAATGGCAAATATGCTACCAAGGGAGTTGGTACTGTCAACTTTGAGAGAGAGCCATGTAATAATCTTCACCTAAAAGATGTTCTCTATGTTCCAGGGTTGAAGAAGAACTTGGTTTCGGTAGCTGTCCTTGAGGATAAATGATATGATGTCACCTTCAGTAGATTTAAGGCCTATCTCCATCACTTGGCTTCTGGATGTAATAAGTAAATAGGTGTGAGGGTGAAAAATATTTACAAGTTGCATGTAGAGACTGATGCAACCTTGAGCAACAAGGCATGATGTGCAAATATAGGTGAATTGTGGCATAGGCGCATGGGACCCTTGCATCATGGGGCGCTGAAGATTCTTCGGCATATTTCCACAGGATTACCAACAGGAGGCCTTGACAAGACTGGAGTGTGCAAGGGGTGCACGCTTGGGAAGTATGCCAAGTCTTCCTTCTATGGTCAGGACAACAAAGCCAAAGGGAATTTGGAGTTCGTACATTTAGATGTGTGCGAGTCCTTTTCTTCTCCATCATTGATGAGACACATGTATTATGCTACTTTCATTGATTATCTTTCCTAGAAAACTTGGATTTATTTTATGAAAAAGAGAGATGAGGTCTTAGACAGGCTCATGGAGTTTAAGGCCTTAGTAGAGAAGTATACTGGGAAGAAAATCAAGGCAATGAGAAGTGACAATGTTGTAGAACATATCTCCAATGCCTTCAAGGAGTTTTGTGGAACGGAAGGCATTAGGAGAGAGTTGATAGCACCTCATAAGCCTCAACAGAATGGGGTGGCCAAGAGGAAGAACAAAAACATTGTTGTAGTAGCCATGTTTATGTTGCATGATCAGGATCTGCCTAGGTTCTTGTGGGAAGAAGCATGCAACACTGGAGTATTTTTGCATAACATGAGTCCACACAGGGTGCTTGGACGAGTCACACCATTGGAGGTCTTGACAAGAAAGAAGCCTGATGTTTCACACTTCCGGATATTTGGCACAAAGGTCTACTGTCATGTGTCCAAAGATAGCACGAAGAAGTTGGATGCCACAACAGAGAAGGGTATCTTTGTGGGGTATAGTGAGACATCTTAGGCATACAGGGGTATCTTCCAGGACTTAGGAAGACAATTCTCAGGTTAGATGTGAGATTCCAAGAGGATCAAGCTCTGAGAGTTTCCTTAGAGCATGAACATATTTTAGTACCCGAGGAGGAGCTACTTGCTCCCAAACAAGAGTCATAACCAACACCTCAGATTCAACCACAACCACAGTATAGTGGCAAGAGGGTAGCAGTCACAACATGAATTGTAGTAGGATGAGGAGGACAAGCCAGGCCAAGTGCAGACAGATTAGCCAGATCCACCCACCACAGGGAGGAAGAAGGCCATGTGGGCCAAGAGGTTGATCAAGGAGGCTCAAGAGCAAGTCGAGGCTGCTATCACTATGTCTAGGCAGAGTAAACAACCACAAAGGTACACAAGTTATATGGCACTATAACAGAGTTGGTGGATACTGAACCTTCTTCTTACAAGTAGGCAACTCCTCAGCAGGTTTGGCAGGATGTCGTGGTGGAGTATTTCTCAATCATGAAGAATGATGGCTGGGAGGTTGTTCCACGACCTGAGGGGAATCAATAGTTGGATCCAGATGGGTGTACACGCTGAAGCATAGAGCAGATGGGAGCTTGGAGAAGTTCAAGGCCAAGTTTTGGGCCAAGGGCTTCTCATAGATTGAGTGCATAGGCTGTGAGAATATTTTTTCCCCAATAGCACATTATTCATCCATCAGGACTATTCTGACACTTGCAACACAAATGGGGTGGAAGATCCACCAGATGGACGTGAAGACAACCTTCCTCAATGGAGTTGTTGAGGAGGAGATCTATATAGAGCAGCCAAAGGGGTTCGAGAAATTCAATAGAGACACACATGTGTGCAAGCTGAAGAGAGTTCTTTATGGGCTCAGGCAGGCTTCGAGAGCATGTTACACAAAGGTTGATAGCTACCTTCTTGGATTGGGCTTCAGTAAGTGTGAGGCGGATCCCAACCTGTACTACTTCATGGTTGGAGGGCTTTCGCTCATTCTAGTTCTCTATGTCGACTACTTTATATTGATTGGAGATGAGATCTCGATCCAAGATTGCAAGGAGGACCTTGCAAGGGAGTCTGAGATGAAGGATATGGGGCATATGCACTATTTCCTTGGCTTGCAGGTCTGGCAAGGTGATGGTGAGATCTTCGTGGGACAGGGAAAGTACACAACAAAGATTCTCTATAGATTTCGTATGCAGGATTGCAGGCCCATGGCCACACCTCTAGTCACAAATTGGAGGAAGGTGGATGCTGGTAGAAGAGAGCGAGTGAATCCTACGGTATACATGCAACTCATTGGGTTGTTGATGTACTTGGTCAACACATAACCTAATATTTGTTTTACAGTCAACCATTTGAGTCAGTTCATGACTAGAGTGAATTGGGCTGCTGCAAAGCATGTGTTGAGATATCTCAAAGGCACAACGGACTGTGGATTGTGGTACAAATAGGTTGATGAAGTGAGGCTTGAGGACTTCATAGATGCAGATTGGGCAGGGAGCTCCACAGGTAGGAAGAGTACTTCAGGTAGCATCTTCAACATTGGGTCAACAACAATTTCTTGGTACAACAGGGAGTAGAGATTAGTTGCACTTAGTTCAGCAGAGGTCGAGTACATGGCTGCTAGTCAGGTAGCTTGCGAGGCTATTTGGATGAGGAAGCTACTTGTGGGACTTTTCAGATAGTGGATGGAGCCTACCATGATAGATTATGATAATCAAAGTTGCATTAAGCTCTTTGAGAATCTAGTGTTTCATGATCGCTCAAAACATATCGAGATCCAGTATCACCATATTAGAGATTGTGTGTAGAATGGGATAGTCAAGCTACTGTACATTCCAACGGGGGAGTAGACAACAAACATCTTGACCAAGGCATTGGTAAGAAGCAATTTTGTTCTTCACACAAATAAGTTTGGAGTTGTACAGAATCCCTTCCTCGCTAAGAGGGAGTGTTGAAAAGTAGCATAGGAATGGATTCATTGATTTGTGCCTTAATTCATGGAATCGATTTGGAGATATTCTTAGTCATGTACGAGTTCCATTGATGAGGACGAGTTGAATAAGCAATTTGACTAGTGCGAGTTTGTGGAGGACGAGTTATCTATCCTCTAGTGTGAGTTAAGTTGGGAATTGAAAGCTTAAGTGGTGTTAGCCTCCTAAATTTTAGGAGAATCCAGTTAACAACTTGTGTTGACTTTTGTTAACTAGAAAAGCTCCATTTTAACTCCTAATTTAGAAAACTCACTAACAATAGCCAAATCGAATTGCTTATAAGGAGTTCAAACGCACACTCATTATCATCATTCTTGAGCACGAGTTTGTGAGCAAGAGAGCTTGTGGAGGAACGAGGCAAGAGTTTCTTGTGCAAGTTATTGTGGAGAGCTCATAGAAATAGGGGAAATCCTATTTAATAGGAGCTCAGCCAACACTAGGAAATAGGGCCGCATTTCCTAAGGATTTGCACTAGGAAATAGGAGGATCTAGTGCGCATAGTAGGAGGAAGAAGATCAACATCTTGCAGGTTGTTTCTAGCCTAGACTAAGGCTGAGAGATCAGGTTGTTTTCTCTATTGAAGCAGGGTTATTTGTAAGAGATCTATTGCTCAATTTTTCCTCAATAAAATTCTGAAGCAAGCGACGGTTTTCCCTGTAGGATTCCTTAGAAAATTGTGTTGTTTATTGTGTGAATTTGTGCAATTAATTCTGTTCTATTCCGCTGTAATTAGAGTAGAGAAATTCTGAGTCTGTGTGAAAATAAATTTCTATTCCAGATTGTTCATAACAACAGATCAGAATTTCGTGGACAATCTACATGGGGTTCATATAGAACTATGATAGATCCTGCTTCTGCTGCACATAAATAATGAAATTTTCTTGTGAGAATCCTCGGATAAGTTATCCAGTCAAAGAATTTTACTTCTGCTAGGTTCCATATAACAGCTAATCCTCCTACATAGCCTGTGGCATCCAAAGCTATAACTTGACAGCCCTTCCAGCAGTGGGTCATGATTGTTTTTGATCTATTCCTTGAGCACTTAGTCTCTTGGAGGAGTATTACTATTGGCATTTCCTTCCTTATTCTATTCTTAAGATGCCTCTGTTTGCTGTGACAGTTAAGGCCTCTTATATTCCATGTGAGGATTTTCATTGTGAAGCTTGATGGGTGGAGGAAAACACCTCCAAGATTAGCTGAACTTTACCAGAATTGGCTAGAAAATCACCTGCTTCTTTGATCAAATCCTCATTGCTTTTACGCCCCTTCCTTCACCCGTCGTTGGTTGATTTGGAGGGGTTCTTTGAAGGAGAGGGAATGCACCCCCAAAGAGGATGAGGAAGAGTTACCCCCCGAGGAAGAGGGGATTTTTTTTACAATCTCTTACTTTTAAATATGACTGATGAAGTAAATTCTTTTATTGTTCTGAGATATAGCGTGGGTCCTTACCTCGACAAGCCTCCAACATGGAAAATTATGCTATTTCATTTGTGTCCATATCTTCTGCATCACTGGTTTCTCCTAGTTCTGTTGCGTCTGTTATCTCCTCTTCATCGTTCCTAGGAGTTTCCTGTTGGGTTTTTGAGTTTTTCCTTTTCTTGTTTGCTTGGCTAGATTAGAGTTTGGATCCTGCTGGATTCCAGTCACCCTATTGTTGGGGTTTGTTTTTTCCTATGTTTTCTGCAGATCAGGGAGTGCTTTGTATTTGTTCTTGGACTAAAGGGTCTCCCCCGTAGATGTAGTTGCGTTCCTTTGATTTCTTCATTTGTTGTTGATTGGTTGAAAATCACATTCCTATTGCTGCAGTCTCTGATTAGGTTGATGGACATTTTGTACCAGCGGGCAATCTTTGAACAAGTGCCCATACTCATGATGTCACCTACAATAGAAGGGGACATGCATGTAATCTAGGGTTTGGATGATTTCCTGGTTGAGATAGGATATTTCTATTGATTCTGGTAGGGGCTCTGATATTTTCATATACACATATTCTGTCCTATGGTGTGTATTGACCTCTCTTGGTTACTTCCAAAACTTTCACGAAGGACCCGATGGAGTTGCCAATGCCTTCCAGGATACTTTCCTTCTAGTATTCCTTTGGAAGGGAGTACAACCATATCCATATTGGTGCTGCCATGTATTTCTCCTTCTCTAACATATATCTCAGAGTCCAGAACCTCATAAAGAGAGTGACATTGATGTACAAGTAGGGTCCATTTTCAAAAACCCTTGTGCGGTCTTCCAAGTTGGAAAATATAATTGTGAAAAATCCTTTGGCATCTAGATCTAGATCAATGTGCCCTTTGGGTTGCCATTTTTGCTTGATCCAAGCAACCAAATCCCTTTTTGTGGGCCAAACCCCAATAAATTTGCAGATCATTCTTGTGCTAGATGAACCCTTCGATTTTATTTGGCATGATCCAAGCAACCAAATCCCTTTTTGTGGGCCAAACCCCAATAAATTTGCAGATCATTCTTGTGCTAGATGAACCCTTCGATTTTATTTGGCAGACTTCATATTTAGGGTTTTGTACTACTTTGGGCAGACAGCAGTACTGTGAGCGACTTTGCTTGAGAGCCCCAAGCGATGGTGAGTCGGCCGACTGTGTTGATGTCTGACCTTCAATGTGTGCTTATGTGGGAGCTAATTGATAAGGTGCTCCAGATTTCCTGCACCTGTTCCCCGAGCTGGAATCTCTAGTCAAGAGGTTGCGGTAGGAGGGGTTCAAACCCACCTCACCTTGATGCCGCTACCATGGGTCCTGCAGAATGCATATCAAAATAGTTGATCCACATGGAGCTGAGGAAAATAACTGCGATTTGGATCTGACTAGCAGCAAAAACCCTGAAAATTGACCATCATTTCCTATATATATATCCCTTACTCTCTCTCTTTCAGAACTATATATTTAAATAGTCTTTTTTTCATTCTTTTTCTCTGTCTATTTTTCATCAAATTAATGGCATCTTCCTTCAGAAATATTAGCTGTTCTTAGCATAATATTAGGTAATCTAACTGCTGTTGCTCAAACAAGTATGAAACTGATGCTTGCATATTTATTTGTCAATCAATCTGGATATATTTACTTATATAGTGTTATTTGGTCTAAACCCATGAACTGATAGTGTTAGTGATTATGTAGGGTTTTTGTTCGATAAAGTTGTCATTGATGTCAAAAATATGACATCCTAGGTAACTTGCCCTAGATATGCCTTTGTTCATGCCACATGATGTACATGTGGTATATGCCAAATACATAAACTATAGCCCTAGCTTGCCCATGAAAACTTGGCATAGATGAAGAATGATGAAATCCTGAATGTTGCCCAAAGTATATACATGAAGGAAATTAGCCCTAGTACTATATCACCAAATTGAATCCAATAAATCAAAATTAGGTCAAACTGATATGATTGTACTTTGGATCTTTGAAAGAATAATAACATGTTGGCAACCACCAATATAATCTACCATGACCTAGACTATAGAAATATTGTTAAGTTTGGCCCTAGTTGCCAAATTTAACACTCCCTCTCAACTAGGGAGAACTCCACCTGCCCATCCATCTGTCCACCTGTGCAATCTTGTCATCCTGTACCATCATGTACTCCATATATCATAATGCAATCCTGTGAAATCCTGCTGTCTATGCTTTGTTGGCTCTGCACTGCTATAGAAGAAATAATAAGAAGATATGATCGAGATTGAGTCACAAAGACCTTACCACTCTCCACTGACTCGAAGTCAGTTTAGAGGTAAAAACCCCAACCAGACTTGATCCCAGATCAAGTTGTTGGACACATCCCATCCTAGACATAGAGAGTACGACAATACACGATGCACCCATCGGTAATGGTATGGTCTCTATCCTCATTTCCCAACTCATTGGCCAGATGAGAGGTAGTTCCCATGAGTCCCGGACTACATGGGTAGGATCCATGTAGGGCATCGATCAAAGAGAGGGTGAACCAGCTCAATATCATAATGGTGGAGAAAGTGCACACCAACAAGGTAAGGCGAACCTAGCCCTGTGGTTTCTTATAGCTCCAAGTAGCTATCCCCAAGCCCCTTAGAGCTCCCAGAGTTCATAGTCCAACTCAAGCGGGACCCTCACAATAGGGTTTGTCCACGATACCAAGCTTCTCACAGAAGGTTAAGAATTTGACCTTCCCCAGGGGCTTCGTGAGAATATCTGCGACTTGCTCATCAGTCCCAATGTGATGGAGCCTTACCACGCCTTGTTGTGCTATGTCCCGGACAAAGTGGTACCTAATATCAATATGCTTGGATCGGTCGTGGAACACGGGATTCTCAGAAAGACGAATCCCACTTTGGTTGTCATAAAGGATCACGGTGGTATCTAGCACATGCCCCAACAACTCACTGAAGAGATTTCTCAACCAAACAGCTTCACAACAGGCCATACTTGCTGCAATGTATTCGGCCATGGCGGTGCTTAAAGCAACCGATTTCTGCTTCCTGCTCATCTAGGAGATCGAAGCAGAACCTAAGGTGAAGCAACATCAAGATGTGCTTTTACGATCCACCTCATTGCCTGCCCAATTAACATCGGTATATCCGTGGAGCCTCATACTCCCGACAAACCATGGTTGATTGTGCCCCCAAGATATCATAAGAGATTCTTGGCACCAATCCAGTGAATGTGATGAGGCTCGACCATGTATTGAATCAACGTGTTCATTGCAAAACATATGTTCGGACGTGAGTTCACTAAGAACATCAAGGCCCCCACGAGTTGACGATACTCGTTGGATTTCCCAACTTGGGCCCAACAACACTTCCACACAACTTCTTAAAGTTGAGTTCCATCAGAGTAGTCATGGGCTTGCAGTCCACCATCCCGAATCTCTCCAGCAACTTCACAACATATTTTCCTAGAGAAAGGAAAATCTCACCTGGCTTTTGCCAGACCTCCAAGCCTAGGAAATAGTGCATCAGTCCTAGGGCCTTCATCTCGAACTTAGAAGCTAGCACCCTCTTACATTGATGAATAAGAGGGTCAACACCTGTCAAGAAGAGATCGTCCACATAGAGAACTAGAATGAGAGGCTTTCATTATCAACCTTAAAATAAAGGTTTGGATCAACATCACTTCGAGTAAAACCCAGCTTCATCAAGTAGCTATCGATACTCTCATACCAAGCCCTGGGGGCTTGCTTCAACCCATAGAGGGCTTTATTCAACCTGCATACATGTGTGTCTCTATCTCGAACTTCGAACCCTAGAGGTTGTTCCAAATTGACCTCTTCCTTGATTGAGCCATGTAAGAAAGCAGTCTTCACATCCATCTGATGTAGACTCCATCCTTGCGATGCAACAAGGGCAATGATCGATCAGATGCCTTCCTTTCGAGAGAAGCCTCGGGCAACAAATCTTGCCTTCAACTTTTCAACACTTCCATCTGCTCCATGCTTGATCTTGTAGAGCCATTTCGAGGTGACAACAGATTTGTCCTTCGGTCTAGGGACCAAATCCCAGACATCATTCTTCATGATCGACTCATATTCCTCGTGCATAGCATCCTTCAAAACTTGATGCTTCATGGCTTCGTCAAATGTTCCAGGCTCAGATTGTACGATAGTGCTCATGGCTGCTAGATACCCTTGGTACATATTTGGCTTCTTACTTTCATGGAATGTTCCCTTTGGAGCAATATGTCTCTCGGCATCTTCGAGAGTGTCTCTAAGTCACGAGGGTCTTCTTTTATTTGAAGAAGGTGGATCTATAAGATCCTCGGACCTTCAACTTTGGGCATCGGTTCATCCTTCAGTTCTTCCTGCCTTCCAATTTCTTCTTTTTCTTTGTCTTCCTTTGAGATAGGAAGATTTCTAACCTTCTTGAGGGCAACATCTTCATTGAAGGTGACATCATGGCATATCTCTACTTCTCTTTGACCAGGGACATAAATTCTATATGCCTTCGAGGTTTCACTGTAGCCCACAAACATTCCCTTCTTTCCAGAAGCATCCAACTTGCTTCTCTTTTCTTTCGGCACATGAAAATATATGAGACTTCCAAAAACTCTAAAACGAGAGACATCAAGCTTCTTACTAGAGAAGACTTCTTCGGGAGTTTTGGAGCCCAATGTAGAATGTGGGCATCTATTTTGAACATACACAATGGTATTGGCAGCTTCTCCCCATAGGAACTTCGGAAGAGCTTGGTCATAAAGCATGGCACGGGCAGCTTCCAAAATGGTTCTATTCTTCCTAAGAACATCAAGGCCCCCACGATTTGACGATACTCGTTGGGATTTCCCAACTCGGGCCCAAGAGCACTTCCACACAGCTTCTTAAAGTTGAGTTCCATCGGAGTGTTAAATTTGGAAACTAGGGCCAAACTCCATGTTGCATTGCTTATATGATGGAGATGATATTTTTGTTGGATTCCTCTTTCAGAGAGGTGCAAGATTGATCTAAAGATCATCTTGTTCGGATGAGCAGAAGTTGTATTTTGAATTTATTTTTCCACATGTGCAATTTGTCAAGGTTGGACTGAATTGTAATGTAGTTTCACAGGCCCCAAAAGTTGTGTCACACACTCACAGTCATGGATATAAAAAGGAGAGACATGATGCTCATTTCATCATTCACTCATCTCACACATCTCTCTCTCATCTGATTGGTTCGTACAGCCTTAGAGGCCTCTCTCTCCTCCACACGTGTGAAAATAGGAAGCTGCAATTTTCGGACTGGTTTAGGGCTTTTCTGGACAGTGTTGACCAACGTTGACTTTGGGTCAACCCTCATCCTTTGACTGCGTTTTTTGAGGCAGAAATCCGATCTGAAGAGGCCATAGCTGGAGGCACAAAAACCAAGGCAAGACGTTGACTTTGACTGCATTTGACCAAGGTTGATCGAGCTTGATTGGAGGTTGTAGTGCTGGTTTGACCAGCGAAGTCTTTGCTGGCTAGGGCATCCTGTTGACTGCTGTAAAATACATTTTCTCTCTCTCTGCTGAATAAGAAGAATTATAAGAATTCTTGTGTCTCTTGTCCTGGCTTGTCTTTTGTCGATTTATTTTATGTTCTATCAACATTTACTTTCAATGGTTATGTGATTGCATATCTGAAATTGAATTGGGCTAATAAGAAAGATTGAAGTAAACTGCTTTAAGCATAGAACATACCATGGTTAACTAAAATTAACAAATATGCTGCCACTTGCAGCAAAGTTAAAAATATGCAGATAGCAAAAAAACAATAAAGCTGATAAGAAAATGGTTAATCAACATTTATGTTCAAGGCTGCAAATGTAGCAAAAATTGGAACCAGCAAAAAGAGTTGATAAAACAACAAAGATAGTTAAAAAACTAAGGAACAAGAAGCAGCTTAAAAAGTCGGCTCCTGTACAGTTGGAATTATAAAAAGAATAAAAAATAAATAAAAATATTTATACATAGTTCGGCCTACCTATTCACGTCGGCTCCATTTCCAACCGACATGTCCTTTCGCTTCAGACTCCAACAGCTATAAGTACAAGGTTGAACTCTCCATTTGAGCTCAGAAAAATTATTCATGTCGGCTCCATTTCCAACCGACATGTCCTTTCACGTCAGACTCCAACAACTATAAATACAAGGTTGAACTCTCCATTTGAGCTCAGAAAAATTCGATAAAGGCAAGTGTAATTGCAGAATAGAGCGAGGAGTTAAGGAGGGCTAGAGGATGAACTTTGGAGTTCTTAGTAGCAAATTTTGCGGACCTGTGGTTTAGTGCAGAAATATTTCACACTTGTAGTTTGTTGCAGAGATTGCAAACCTGCAATTTCGGCCCATACAGTCCTGCAACCTCGGCCCCTGTGGAAGACTGCAACTCGACTCTGTAATAGGTCTGCTACAGAAGGCTTGTTGCAGAAGGTTTTGGAAGCCTTGAAGAACCATAGAAACTCTCTTAAAGAAGGGTTGGAGGCCAAGAAGATAAGAGTCCTCAACAAAACCAGGTTGGAGCTTGAACCAGTGTGAAGGGCTGGAGCCCTGGAGGTTGGAGCCTTGTGAAAGATAGGGTTGGAGCCCTAGAGGTTGGAGTCTCGTAAAGACCAAGTTGGAGCTTGGCATCATACAGGTTGGAGCCTGATTTGATAGAAGATTGAAGTCTTCATCTAGGGTTGGAGCCCTATACTATTATTGTACTTGATTCATTGTAAAAAGAGGATTGAAGTCCTCATTAGTTTTTGATTAATAAAAGTATTTATTTTGTCATTGTTCATTTTGTGGATTGTTCATAAGTGATCTTAACTGGTAAAGTAACAATTGTAAAAGAAACACTGATTCACCCCTCCTCCCAATATTTCCAACAATTGGTATCAGAGCTAGTACCTTCACTCACAGGCTAACAGTTGGAAGGTAGATCCTTAGAACACAAATGGCAAAGACAAGGAAGAAAGCCTCGAATCCTTCTAAAGATGTCTCTTCTTCAAACGTGAAAACAAAAGCAAATCAAGTTGGGAAAGCTTCGTTGTTAGATGTGACAAACTATGAGTCATGGAGACAAAGAATGGAATTCTTTTTAATGGCTCAAGGCCCTGAAATTTGGGAATCGGTGGTTACCGGAAGCACAGTGGAAGAGGAGTCCAAGGAATATAATGCAAGAGCAATTAAGGCAATCTTGAGTTACCAGATACTATTAAAGTCAAGATGAAGAAATACTCTTCAGCAAAAGAACTTTGGGAAAATCTTCAAGATCTTCATTCAAGAGGACTTTTGCTTGTGACCTCAAATATAGAAGATGGTGGGCAAGAACACGAACTTAATCAAGAGTCAAGAGGTAGATAAAGAAACCAAGGAAGACCTGGAAGATGAAGAAAATGAAGAAGACCTCAAAGAAGATCCCAAGACAAAAATTGAAGTTGCTCTAGATGAAATATGCAGATTGAATAAGGAAAATGAGAAACTCAAGAAGCAGGTGCAAGATGCTGATCATGACCTTACAAAGAAGGAAGTTATTCTTTTAAAGCATGAAGTACAAGAAAAGGATGAGGATCTCACTGAGCTTAAGGAGGAATTGAATCAGTTTCAGAAAAGGTATTATGAAGAAGTCATCTCCATGACAAGTCAATTGGAAGAAGCAAAAAGAAGGGAAGATAATCTGTCCAGTCATCTTGGACAAAGACTTGAGGACTTGAGGACTTGAGAAAAATTGAAGCAGAAATTAGTCAATATAAGAAAGAAGTCTCCTCCCTTAAAGCACAACTAGGTGAAGCGAAGAAACAAGCACAAGGAGCTGCAAATGTAATGGAAGGTTTAGTCCTCCTAGAAGAACAAATTGATGAAGCAGAAAAGGAAAGAAATGTCATGACATGTCGACTAGAAGAAAAAGATGAAGAGATCTTCAAATTGAAATTAGATGTCATCTCTCTTAAACTTCAAACATGTGAAGTAACAAGGATAAAGGAAGAAATGGAGAGTCAGCTGGTAAATAAAGATTAGGATTGTGAAAAGACGAAAGAAGAAATTGTATCTCTAAAAAATGAAGTTGACAAGTTGTGTAAGAATCTGAAAAGTTCTCAAGTCTTGGATGACATCCTAAGCCATCAAAGATCCATTCTTGATAAATCTGGTTTTGGGTATGCAGGTGAGCCTTCTAGCAAAAGTAGTGCTAACCCTAATACATCAAAGGAAAGGAAGATGGAGAAGCTTGAAAGTTGCACCCACAGCTCCAGCAAAAGCAAGGAAAGGAGTCAAAGTACAATTCCAAGAACCGATGCTCCAAGAATGCATGTTGATGCAGGCAACAATGAATATCATGAAGGAATCCCAAGGCAGAACAATTTTAGAAGTACACCAAGACAAACCCCTCAGTCCAGGTATCGAACTATTTTCTTGGGTTATTCTTATTCTTGTACAAATTTTGGGCACATGGCAAGGGATTGCAGAGCATATAGCAAGAAGGAGGACTCCAATCCATTTCCTAGAAGTAAATTTGCAGGGAGTTTCTCAAGTGGGCACACCTACAAAAATTATGCTCCATCATTTATGTATAAAACAGAATGCTTCAAATGTCATAATGTTGGACATATAGCTCAAGATTGCAAATTGAAATGGGTTCCTAAACAATCTGAAGAATCATCAATCAATAAGGGACAAAGAGTCACACAAGTTTGGAGGAAGAAACAGGTTGCACCAGAAAGAGAACATTGAATGTGCCTTGAATACTCAAAGCATTAATCCTTGCTGCCTGATCAAATATTAGCTGATCAGAGGGAGTTGCCTCTAGAATTCCTACATTTTGGAGCAGCAGAGAAGGCCTCTAATGCTAGAGAAATAGGGAAATAGTTTTGTTGTTATTGCTTCAGAGCAAAAGTAGAAACAAGAGGACTCAAATAGAGGCATCCTTAAAAGTTCAAACAAGTAGATACATCTGGGAACAGAGCTTGAATGATTTTGTTCACTACACAACCAAGAGCAGTTGGCAGCATCTAACTTAATTGAAACATTACAGAAAGTTGTAGAAAGAATTTGAAAGACAGTCATAGATTCTATATCAAAATTTGTTAGTGAAGATAACTTGCAGAGACTTTTACAAGAACACAAGGAAAAGATGGCTCATCAAAAGGACTATAGAAAGGAGAATGTTGTACAATCGGAGTCAACTATAGCTCAGGTTGATGCTGGTCACTTACAAAATAGCAATAGTGAGGCACAACCTTTCACCATTTCATCCGAATGCAATGATGTTGAAAAGTTGGATGACAGTGGCATTGATGAAAAAGATCATCTCAGGAATGCTACAAAGATCATTATGCTTGGGTAACTATTGCTGGGATCTGAATCACCTACTACATGGTCCATTTTTTTGCAAATTGTATTTATTGACCAGAAGTCACCTATTTGAAAGTGGTTGCTAAGAAGAGCATTGAATATTGTATTCATTGTAATGTTGATAATGATGCTTTAAGAATAAATCCAGTGGGAGTTTTAAAAGAAAAAAACTTGTTTTTGTTTTTTGACTTACAGTAGGCATCAATGGAATTTTATGAAGATACAGTGTCTAAAATGTCCAGTCTACAAGAACATTCGAGTTCTCCTGAAGGGCTGTATTATCTAAGGCAGCACTATATCAGTGAAATTGGGCTTCCAGGTGTTAAAGGAAGAAATGACTGTTGCAAAGTATGACCACGAATGGATATGCAATAGCTCATAATCTTCATCTGTTGTGGTTCGTTACAGTGCTTTCAAATCACATGGATGTCACAAACGCACTGCTGCAACTTGCAAGACAAAACAATTGCCACATCTAATGTATCCAAAAACTAAGAGAAAACATCATTGTCAAGAGGAGTAGTTGACAGAGACCCTGTGGACAGAATTGGTGATCAATTTAAGGGCAGATCATGCAAATTGTTAGGGGGAGCACATGTCAAACACAGGTCAGCAGATGTAGAACTATCACAAGAAGACCATCATGATGATAGGGGGAGCAACATACTTATCATGGAGAGTTATCCTTGATGAAGATAGGGGGAGCAGTATAATGACAGGAAGGAGCGATACAATGACAAGGAGAGCATCATATGAAGAGGTTGCCAATGATGTCAAAGGGGGAGAAAATGCTGAAAGGAGAGTATTGCCATCAATGACAAAGGGGAAGATTGTTGGATAAAGTTGTCATTGATGTCAATAAGATGACATCCTAGGTAACTTGCCCTAGAAATGCCTTTGTTCATGCCACATGATGTACATGTTGTATATGCCAAATACATAAACTATAGCCCTAGCTTGCCCATGAAAACTTGGCATAGATGAAGAATGATGAAATCCTGAATGTTGCCCTAAGTATATACATGAAGAAAATTAGCCCTAGTACTATAACACCAAATTGAACCCAATAAGTCAAAATTAGGTCAAATTGATATGATTGTACTTTGGATCATTGAAAGAATAATAGCATGCTGACAGCCACCAATATAATCTACCCTGACCTAGACTATAGAAAATTAGAAATATGCTGCCACTTGCAGCAAAGTTAAAAATATGCAGATAGAAAAAAAACAATAAAGCTGATAAGAAGATGGTTAATCAACATTTATGTTCAAGGCTGCAAATGTAGCAAAATTGGAACCAGCAAAAAGAGTTGATGAAACAACAAAGAAGCAGCTTAAAAAGTCGGCTCCTATACAATTGGAACTAAAAAAAACAATATTTATTATTTATACATAGGTCGGCCTACCTATTTATGTCGGCTCCATTTCCAACCGACATGTCCCTTCACTTCAGACTCCAACAAATATAAATACAAGGTTGAACTCTCCATTTGAGCTCAGAAAAATTTGATAAAGACAAGTATAATTGCAGAATAGAGCGAGGATTTAAAGATGGCTAAAGGACGAACTTTGGAGTTCTTAGTAGCAAATTTTGCGGACCAGTGGTTTAGTGCAAAAATATTTCACACCTGTAGTTTGTTGCAGAGATTGCAAACCTGCAATTTCGGCCCATACAGGCCTGCAACCTCGGCCCCTGTAGAAGACTGCAACTCGGCCCTATAATAGTTCTGCTACAGACCTCAGATTTCGACCTAACTGTGGTAAGTTGTCTGTAATACAACCTGTGGCAGCTCCTGTAGAAGTTTAGATCTATTGCAAAGGGAGCAACGTTCTTAACCTTGTGACAAGAAGTTTCAGACCTAACATATCTCTTGTGAAACAAGCAAGTTCAAGAGCTGTAGCAGAATTTGGGTTGAAAGCTATTATCGAAGTATTGAACAGAAGTGTAAGGGAACTTGAAGCAAATCACACTTACAATCTTTGTAAACACTTGGAGTACTATTAAAACACTTCTTGGAACACTGAAGCAACATAATTGAGATACTTGTTGAAGCATTATTTAGGGTATAATTAGGGCATTTTTGAAACAACGTAGGAGCTCTACTAAAACCTTGTTGAAGACACCTTTTTGCTGAAGCAACTCATAGATGATCTATTTTATTTGGAGCAGTTGTTGAATACTCTACCGGATAGCAAAATTTTTTGGGCCTGTTTATCTATTGAAAATGTCTTGAAAACTTAGTAAAGTACAACTGAAGCACCCTTGGGCAGATTTTGTGAAGATTGGAACCAGACTTTGAAGACATTTTGGAAATCCTAATTGAAGAATTCTTGGAGATCTTTGGAGCATGATTGAAGCTCTCATGGAGTGACCTTGGAGAACGTTGGTTAGGGAATATGAAGAGTTGTGGAGATGCCTTTTGTGGATCATAAAGTGTCATTGATGAATGAAGGATTATTGGAGATTGATTATGAGTGCTGTTGAAGACATTGTCAAGGCTTGTTGCAGAAGGTTTTGGAAGCCTTGAAGAGCCATATAATCTATCTTAAAGAATTGAAGCAGATGGTTGGAGGCCAAGAGGATAGGAGTCCTCAACAAAACCAGGTTGGAGCTTGAACCAGTGGGAAGGGTTGGAGCCTCATAAAGACATGGTTGGAGCTTGGGACCATACTGGTTGAAGCTTGGTTTGCTAGAAGATTGAAGTCTTCATCTAGGGTTGGAGCCCTATATTATTATTGCACTTGATTCATTGTAAAAAGAGGATTGAAGTCCTCATTCGTTGTTGATTAATAAATTTATATTTTTGTCATTATTCATTTTGTGTTTTGTTAATAAGTGATTTTAACTGGGAAAGTAACAATTGTAAAAGAAATAATGATTCACCCCCCCTCGCAGTGTTTCCAATTGTTATATGCCAAAGATCTTTCTTTTTCCTCTCCTTAGATTTATGTCCGCTAAGACTGCCATTTCTAGGGAGTATTCTTCCATTAGCAATTTATTATTATTATTATTTTAATTTTTATATTTATGTAAAGCTTTATCTATTCTGGTGTACATGGTAGACAAATGGCACAGTGTAGGAGAAGAGTAGAAAAAAACTACATCTCCATGTATGTAAATCAAGAATAAATTGATATCATAAGAACTAGACCAGTCATTGAACCAGTCAACCCCAAAAAAGTGAACAGGGAAAAATCGAATCAAAAAACCAGCTGACCAAAAAGTATATGAAATATTTGAATTTTGGAAGAAAAAATATATATTCATGTGCATCCATATGAATCCAAACCATTTATACAAAAAATATGCAAAGTTTCTCATTTATATAGCGAGTAAGAGTGCATTTAACCAAAGTAGCACCGAGTGCAACACATCTTTGAACCAAAATACATGAACAAAAAGGTTCTAAATGGTTTCTATAGTCCAAAAATCTAAGGAGTAAATATAGTGACATAGACTAGAGTTTGGACTCTAGTCTCTACAATTTGATCAAATGGTACTAGTGTTTGGCCATGGTTGCATTGATTGTTGAACTTCTCTATCATGACTCTACTGTCTCCATCACTTGAGTGAAGGGAACATTTTCACTAGGGTCATGATAGAGGAGTTCAACAATCAATGCTACCAACATCAAGGTACATAAAGGGCTTGGTTCTCTTAATTAATTGCCAGTTCCATAACCCCATACATGATAGAATGCAGTGGAAATGTTACTATCAGACTCTAGTCTTTACAATTTGATCATATGGTACTAGTGTTTGGCCATGGTTGCATTGATTGTTGAACTTTTCTATCAGGACCCTAGTGAAAATGTTCCCTTCACTCAAGTAATGGAGACAGTAGGGTCATGATAGAGGAGTTCAACAATCAATGCAACCAACATCAAGGTACCTAAAGGGCTTGGTACTCTTAATTAATTGCCAGATCCATAACCCCATACATGATAGAATGGAGTGGAAATGTTACTATCCTACCAATCTTGAAATCCTGAAAATTGTTGTTTGTTGAATTTTGGATGGGATCTAAAATTCTACTTTCTCCATATGAAATCCAATAAGTTAAGAACCACTCTCAAAGATCTCGAAACAATTAATGATAATGTTAAAAATTGAAGTAAAGGATAGAAATAGAAACATAGGGAGAACGTCTACCCTTAGTTACTAGGGTTATGTTTTGTAGGGCCCCAGGGTTAGATATTTTGCTGTCCTTTTATGTAATTATATTTTTTTTTATAAAAAAATAAGATTTGGTGGCCTCTAGCTTAATTAATAGGGTTAGATTTTGCCCGTAATTAATTAATAGGGTTAGATATTTTTCTTTTCTTAATTTTTTGTATTTTAATTAAAAAATTAAGATTTGGTGGTCTAGTCTTAATTGTTCAACAACATCAAACTGGGTTGGTACGATGCCGAAATTGATTAGACTAGTTGGTTCCAGTCCAGTTCCGATAACACTGCAATCAATCAATGTTTCAATGGTTGGAGATGATGCGAAAGGCCAAATGAAAGGTGACTAAGGTGGAATCAACCCATAGGTGGAATTATTATCCCATCCAAAATGTAAAGTATTATAGCAAATAAAAGAGCTACGTAGTAGATATAGGAATGAAAATTTTGGTCTATAACACCTATGGAAGAACAATACCACATCTTTACTTGGCCCATGTCACTTCCACTGTGTACTAGGCTACTAGCCTCACTGTAGATATAGAACAAAAGATTATAAATAACGGTCCCTATCAAATATGACATGCACCACCCTTGTCAATGAAAACAACAGTAGGAAAGGGGATTAATTGATGTGCCTTACTGCATCAATAATTAAATCATTAATTGATTTAAAATTTTATTTTCTCAGCTTTTCATAGGCTAGTAGTAAACACTTTTCAAGTGTGTTGATTGCATTGGCACTATTACCCACCAAAAGTGGGTGACCCCATAGGAGAAAATTTTCTCCCACCATCTCTTCCAGTCAGAAACCATTAGCCCCTAACAGCCATTAGTAGTCGATGATGATGTGCCATTCGTTTCTCCGTCAGGTGCATCAATCATATTTTTCCTTGCCCATTTGGCAAGAGCACATGTTGGAAAGTGGATTTCCGATCAAAAGATACTTTATTCATTTTGCAATTAGGTGCTTGTGATTAAATGGAGTGACCTGGAAGGAAGAGGGGTTTTAACCGTGATCTTGTTCCCTCACCTTAAATGGGGGGTTAATCTTTCATCCTAGTCTAGTGGGAGCTCCCCTAATGGACCCATGGGTATAGGAGGGGCACTATTTAGGAAGCCCTTATTGAGATAGAGTAGTCCCATCTCTCCCTATTCCATACCACTTTCCATTTCACATTGCGAGCCCCATATTCCACCTCCCTTCTTCGGGTTCAACTAACCATTGTTTCTCTGGGATTGGCACCATACATCCTCATACTTGGGTAGGGCTTGGAACATGGCCTTGGGAGGTTGATGCAACTAAAAGAAAGAGAAAAAGCATATGATGGTCACGTGCTAAAACAAAAGAAGATCGAAATGCAAAAAATGGTCTGGACATACACATTAGCGCATGGACAAAAGCCTAGCATGAACTGTACCTCACTCATTATGGCCATCACATGATTCCTGAACACACGTTCTTCATATTATGAGAAGGAACCCTTGCATGTTCCAACCCTTTGTGGGCAATGAGTTGCCTCACCATTAAGGGGGTAGTAATTGCTATACATCATACAAAATAAGCTCTAACCCTTTCAGCTATGAGCAGTAATACCAAGAAAAATCAAGAAAAAGTAAAAAGCACACAAGAGGGGTGGAAAAACAAAGGCTGAGTTGGCAACTCATGGATCCACGATTTTCCCCTCCCCACTATTGAGTTTTCTTGAGTGCTGGGGTAGCATCGGATGTGCTCTAGCTCCCAAAATTTGTGGAGGGACTAGAGTACATGAGATCTCCATGACCCAAAAAGGGATTTGCGAAATTCCATCCAATTTGGGAGATAATTAATTAATTAATATTTTTAATTAAGGACCCTAAGTTTAACTTAGGAAAATTAAAATATTAAAGGTAATTAGTTAAAACATGTGATGGAAATGACTCAAGTCACACAGATCAAGCTTTCTTTTAATCTTAGCCATCGATTCAAGATTAGATCATGGCCATTGGTTTCCCAACGAGAAAGTATAAAGGAAAGGCTTGGGGTCAGTTGGAGAACACAGACACAGAGGCAGAGCACTGAGACTAAGATGAAATTCTAGGGCGGGTTTGCTAAGAATTTTCAGAAGTGTTTTAGCTGCAGAGAGAGGTAGTATCGGCAAAGGGGATGGTCTGATCCTAGTGCCAAGAATTAGCAAGAGGCAGAGAGCAGCAACCAGAGGTAACACAGAGAAGCAGAGGCAACAACAACAGTTACGCAGTGTAGAGAGCAGCTTCAGCTACGCAGGCCCAGAAAGGGCAGTGCTGGGCAGCAGGGGACCCTCCAGGGTTACGCAGAGACCCTTCTAGGGCAGCGTAGGGTCTGCATCACCCATTCTGGGGTTACATAGCTCTCTCCACGCCAGCACAGAGGCACGCAGAGGCTGACAGGGCTGGCGCAGGGGCTTCACGGAGAGCGCTGGGGTTTCTAGGGCTAGAAATTGGCTGAGCCTTGTAAATCCCGTTTGAGGGTGTGGATCAGTCAGTCTTTTGGTCTCAGAACAACAGGTTAGTTGCAAATCTATATTTTTCTCTGTCGGGTTAACCAGTAAGGTGCCCAGATTTGTTGTATTCAGAAACTACTTAATAAAATTAACCCTCCAGCATCCAGAAGACCAGTTTTCCCGCATTGGGTTTTACTGGGGATAGTTGTCCAAAAATTCTTGTGTGTCACTCTGTCTGTGTGCATGTAATTCTATTTTAGATCTGAATCGGTGAAAGTCTGTTATGTGTTTACTTCGATGTTAATATGAATATTTCAGCATTAATAACTTGTTTAAGTAGGAGAAGTATAACTAGATCTAATAGTAGAATTTCTGCATAAAGTAACATTCAGAAATTTTCACATCTGGTATTAGAGCAATTGCAGATCTAGCAGGGTCACCAGCAAAAGATTGAAGAATCTTGCTGCAAAAACCAGCAAAGAGAGCAGCAACAGCAACAACAGAAAGCCAGATCTGAAGGGACAACGCAACAACAGAGGGAGTAGAGCCATGCAGAGGCTAGAGTGACGCAGTCTCCATGCAGGCCCACGTACTTATTGCGCAAAGGCAGTGCAGTGACAACACTGGGACTGTCTGCTCACGCAAAGGCCAGCTAGAGTGACGTAGATCTGAAGCCGTGCTGATTCAGAAGTGTTGGAAAAGAGCTGCAGAACTTCAGAAGTTGCTGGTGGGGTTAAATTTCTAAAGATTTAGAATTTAGCCTAAGCACTAGGAGACCAAGAGCGGGAGGAGATCAGCTTCTCAGAGGGTTTCTAGCCAAAGAAATCTATAGATCGATCAATGGATCGAAGAGAGTTGTTTCGTTGTTGATTTGGCAGATTTCTAAGAGAGGAAATCAATTGTCAAAGGGAGCAGAGGGTGCCTTTTCGCCAAGGACCCTAGATCCGAGCTTCAGTAGAGAAGCGGGGAGAGGAAGATTTGTTCCGACAGAGTAGATCTGAGTAGATGGCACCTCACGGACTACGTGATCAGGATAGGTTGGACGGCTTGTCCAACTTTGCAGTATGGAAAGCCAGAATCCTAGTAGTCATGGAGGCATACTGTCTAAGAGGCCATGCAGAAAAAGTCCTGGCCATGCCAACCGTTGTGGATCTCTTGAAGAAGCATGAGGAGGCTGCGGCACATGCCAAACGTTTCATAATGGATGGGGTTAAGGATCATATAGTTCCACACATAGCTGAAAAGAAAACAACTCATGAGATGTGGAAAGCCTTAACAACCCTATATGAAGAGAAGTCCGTCCAGAGGAGAATGCTTCTGGAGAATCAGTTGCGGTCATTCATGATGACCAAGGGAGAAGAAATAGAGCCCTTCCTTTTTAGACTACAGGCGATCAGAGATCAGTAGTTTGCCATGGGAGCAAAGGTGGAGGATGATGTGATGGTAAGGACTGCACTCAATGCGGTCACAAAAGAGTGGGAAACCTTTGTCCAAAGTGTCTTGGGCAGAGCGGACCTTCTTGACTGGGACAATATGTGGGAAATCCTTCGTCAAGAAGAACTACGCCAATTCACCAAGAGGCAGTACAACATGGGGTCAAGTAAGGTGAAGAAGGAAGAGGAAGAAGATGCAGCCTTGGCATCAAAGAGGCAGCAAGGGAAGAAGCGTGATCTATCCAAGATCAAGTGTTTCCAGTGTGGCGAACTAGGACATTTCGCCAGCAATTGTCCTCAGAAAAAGAAGGACAAGGAAGCTTCTACTTCCAAGGTTGCTGTGGCGGACGATGGGTCAGAAGACGACATAGCCATGAGCGCTCATTAACCACGGAACTGGGGCGACATGGATCTGTAGAGCAGCTACAGAGTAAGGGGCGGGATCCTTGAGCAACTCATCTCTTGGATCACATTTGAGCTACGGGAGCCTTAAGACAATAGCGAGACAAGTGGAGTAGTTGGTGTAGAGAATCACGGATGAAGTAGAGGCAGTGTTGAAGGTTGATGGGAGCAGCGCAGTGCAGATGCAATAGCAGCGTAGGGGCTAATGTGACTTCAGCAGCGTAGGGCAAAGCTGCAACAGCATAGAGGCTTCAGGAGGATAGCTCAGCGCAACAGCAACATGGGAGATTTCAGTGCAGGAGGCTGATGTGACTTCAGCAACGCAAAGGGAGCCTGCTTACGCAGTGCAGAACTGTAGCTGTGCATCATCCTCCAGATGTCAGCACAGATCAGCAGGCGATCGAGCTTCAGTGATGAGGATGCAGCTCAATTGACATGTCTGTCAAAGATTGGGTAGGAGTTTCAGTTGTTTCTCTCAACAACTGAAGATGCAGTGCAACAGTTGGCAGCATGATGCAACAGATTGAGAGGGAGATGCAATATAGATGTGGCAGTGGCGGTGGCAGCGTCATGGGCAGCAGTACAAAATGGCAACATCAACACAGTGATGAAGGGTAACAAGTCTAGCATCAGTGCAGAGAGCCACACCAGAGATCGATGCAGAGCTTCGAGGTGAAGAGAGTTGTAGTAGAGCACATTCCTCGCTAAGAGGGAGTTGAGTTTTCTTGAGTGTTAGGGTAGCTTCAGATGTGCTCTAGCTCCCAAAATTTGTGGAGGGACTAGAGTACATGAGATCTCCAATACCTAGAAAGGGATTTGGGAAATTTCATCCAATTTGGGAGATAATTAATTAATTTTTTTTTAATTAAGGACCCTAAGTCTAACTTAGGAAAATTAAAATATTAAAAGTAATTAATAAAAACATGTGATGGAAATGACTCAAGTCACACGGATCAAGCTTTCTTTTAATCTTAGCCATCGATTCACAAACACAGAGGTAGAGCACTGAGACTAAGCTGAAATTCTAGGGCGGGTTTGCTAAGAATTTTCAGAAGTGTTTCAGCTGCAGAGAGGGGTAGTATTGGCAAAGGGGATGGTGTGATCCTAGTGCCAATAATCAGCAAGAGGCAGAGAGCAACAACTAGGGGCAGCGTAGAATAATGTTGCGAGCATCGGCATCGGGATAAAATCGGCAAGGGTCCAGAAAACCAAAAAATCGTAAAAATCGAGAAAATATCGGTAAAAATCAGCAAACATTGGCAAAATTAAGATACCATAAAAATATATTTAAAAATTGGCAACATTGGCTAGGCCAAAAAATCGTGATTTCGAGATAAAATCGGGATGTTATCGAGATGTTCGCAACATTGGCGCAGAGAAGCAGAGGCAACAACAATAGTTACGCAGCAGCTGCGCAGCCCAAAGAGCAGCTTCAGTTAAGCGGGTGCTACACAGGCTTAGAAAGGGCAGCGTTGGGCAGTAAGGGACCCTCCAGGGTTATGCAAAGACCCTTCTAGGGCAGCGTAGGGTTTGTGTCACCCATTTTGGGGTCACGCAGCCCTCTCCAGGCTAGTGCAGAGGCTGACAGGGTTGACGCAGGGGCTTCAGGGGCACCACTGGGGTTTCTAGGGCAATAAATTCGTTGAGTCTTGTAAATCCCGTTTGAGGGTGTGGATCAGTCAGTCTTTTGGTCTCAGAACATGTTAGTTGCAGATCTATATTTTTCTCTGTCGGGTTAACCAGTAAGGTGCCTAGATTTGCTATATTTAGAAACTACTTAATAAAATTAACCCTTCAGCAGCCAGAAGGCCGGTATTCCCGCATTGGGTTTTTCCGGGGATAGTTGTCCAAAAAATCTTGTGTGTCACTTTGTCTGTGTGCATGTACTTCTGTTTTAGATCTGAATTGGTGAAAGTTTGTTATATGTTTACTTCGATGTTAATCTGAATATTTCAGCATTAATAACTTGTTTAAGTAGGAGAAGTATAGCCAGATCTAACATTAGAATTTCTGCATAAAGTAACATTCAGAAATTTTCACACCCACATCTATATGCTTAGGATGAGGAGGCCATCATAGTTGGCCCCTTTGACCATGGCACTTGGCCATGAAGTCTTCTCCACTCTGTTCCATCATTATTCACATGACACTTGTCAGTTGAAGGGTGGACTGAGGACATGTTATTACCCCTTAGGTGCTGGAAACACCTAATATGGTGATCTATAATGTTCCACCAAGACTCCGGGACGGGGGGACGCGGGTGTGGGGAGACGCACAAGGGGGATGTGTGGTAGTACCCCCAAATTTTAGGGAAATTTAGGGGGGATTAGTATATAGATATGAAATTATAATTCATATTCAATAATGAAAGCATAAATATATTGATCAATACATAATTTAATTAAATAATGAAATAGTCTAATCCTTATTCAATGTTCATACTGGTACATACAACACTCATACTCATCATTCATCCATACTCCACGAGATTCAATAATGAAATACATTAATCCATATTCATCATTCTAGAATCTAATTAGTACTAAGCAAAATAGACTATAGTAGATGCAATGTTATCAGAACCGAATCAGTGATCGAAACATAAAACCATCTCAACCGAGAATTGGTCGGAGCTAGACCGAAAGTGGTAAAAAAATTGGACCAAAATATTTGTCGACCAAAAACACTAAAAATATTCAAATTTTAAAGAAACACATATATTAATGTGCATCCATATGAATCCAAACCATTTATACACAAATAACCAAAAGTTTTTATTTATATAGCATGTAAGGGTCCATCTAACCAAAATAACACCGAGTGCAATCCATCTCTGAATCGAAAATACATCAACAAACAAGCTCTAGATGGCCTCTAGCATCCAAAACAAATCAAACTGCAACAAATACCTGCATATCATCAAAATCATTACCTATATTGGGATCTTTGTCATCAATATCACCCTCTAAGCATTAAAATAAGATAGAAAAAACATAGCATGTCAAGTCAAGATTTTGTTTGAGTGATGGGTGCATTTTTAGTAGAGTCATGATAGAGGAATTCGACAACCAATGCCACTAACATCAAGGGACATAGAGGGCTTGGTGCTCTTGATTAAAGACTAGTTTCTACCCTCGTACATGACAAAATCCAATGGAAGCGTTCCAATCCCCCTCGATCCTAAAAGCTTGAAAAGCTATTAAGTCTGTTGGATTTTGAGTGAGATCTAAAATTCTACTTTCTCCATATGAAATCCAATGAGGTTGGAACCATTCTCAAACATTCTGAGTCATTTCATGGTAATGTTAAAAATATAAGTAAAAGGATGAAAATGAAAGATAATGGAGAATGCCACTTTTACTTCAAGAATTTAACATCACCATGAATTGCATAGCAATAATAGGGTCATAGGCTTGAATATAAGGCTTCCCCACACAAGTTCTTGAAACTCAAAAGAGGTGCGTTTGGGGAGACACGTTCCCCACACCTTGTAAACGTTTCCCCCCGCGTCTACCTGAAAGGGGTATGTGGGGAAACGTTTCCTCCGGCGTCTTCTCGTCCCAGGTGCATGGGAGTTTGGGGTACATGCAACCCACCTTGGGGGACACGTCCTTGTGGAACACTGGTGATCTATTAGCCACTCCTACCTAGGGAGGTGACACTTTTACAAGTTCAAAGCCTTAATCCTGGAAGGGAAGCCTTATTTGAAGTGTCCAGTTGCTCAATATCTCCAAGTTTGGTTCACTTAGATGCAAAAATGATTAAGTGTACATAATGATGCATTTGCTAACACTGGATATTGTGTGTAATTGCTAGGTGGTCTTGTTTGCCACCAAATGTGGGTGCCCTTAGAAGAAATTTTCTCCTGATCATCTTCCTACAGTCGACAGACAACAACACCCACAACCACATTGCTGCCGATGTATCTCCACCTCCTAGAAGGTGGGCAATCTGATCCAAATGATATGTTATTCACTGTGCAATCGAGTGTTTATGCTTGTTTTTCATTTGGGTATTTGGCATGGATTATTGGGTGACTTGGAAGAAGGGTTTTGACCGTGGTTTTGTTCCCTCACTTTAAATGGGGGGGTTAATCTTCAACTTTGGTCTAGTGGAACCTCCTGTAATGGCCCATGGCTTTAGGAAGGGCACTACTTGGGAAACCTTGATTGAGATAGCGTGGTTCCGTTTTTTGATTCCATATTTATCACTTCCCTCCATACATTATGAGCCCTATACTCCACATTCCCTATCTGGGTGCACATGACCATGGGTCCACTGGGTTTAGCACACCCCCTGCCCTTGTCCACATATCTGGGTTGGGCCTGGAAACGTAGCCTCATAGATTGATGTAGATAAAAGAAAAGTAAAACGCATATCATGGCCACAAGCAAGAAACAGAAAGAAAGAAAATTATAAAATGCAAAAGATGGCCGGGAAATTAAAATCAAAACGTGGGAAAAAGCCAAACATGAACTCTACCCCTTATCATAATGGCCGTCACCTAGTTCCTAGGGCCAATGTTGCCCCATCACATCATAAAAGGAACCCTTGCATGTCCCAACCCCTGGTGGGCAATGAACTGCCCCACCTTTAAAGGGGTAACCACTGCTACAAACATTCATAGCATGCTCTCATTTCCTAGAGCTTCAAGCAGTAATACAAAGAAAAATCAAGAGAAGGCCAAAGGCAATAAGAGGGGCAGAAAAACGAAGGCCAGGGTAACTCATGCATCCACGATTGCTCTCTCTTCACGTCTATATGCCCAGAATGTGGATATTCTCATTATTGCTACCTCTTTGACCATGGCATTTGGCT
Source organism: Pinus albicaulis (assembly GCA_034641835.2). Lineage (NCBI taxonomy): Eukaryota > Viridiplantae > Streptophyta > Pinopsida > Pinales > Pinaceae > Pinus > Pinus albicaulis. The sequence goes on from CM076583.1 coordinate 745,046,663, forward strand.
CAAAGACCTCTATTCCCCCTCCGTTCCATTATTATTCATATGCCACCTATTGATTGAAGGATGTACCTGGGACCTGTCTTTCCCCTTGGGGGTTGGCAAGTTATAACTTGAGTTATAGTTGGTAAGAAATTATAACTTGAGTTGGCAAGTTTTGAGTATGTTCTGGGGAATTAAAACACAACCCTAGGTGCTGGAAAAAAGTCCCGCTGCACCCTTACATGCTTCAGGTTATGATTTTGATAATGAATTGAAAATTATTGGATTTTATTTTAGTGGTTATTTGAATGTAAATGGGTGTTCATGACAGCATCTGCTTTCTAAGAGCTTGCTGTGGTAATTATATCTTATGTCCTTTATCTTTATAGTTGGTAAGAAACTATAACTTGAGTTGGCAAGTTTTGAGTATGTTCTGGGGAATTAAAAGTTAAAACACAACCCTAGGTGCTGGAAAAAGTCCTGCTGCACCCTTACAAGCATCAGGTTATGATTTTGATAATGAATTGAAAATTATTGGATTTTATTTTAGTAGTTAATTGAATGTAAATGGGTGTTCATGAGAGCATCTGCTTTCTAAGAGCTTGCTGTGGTAATTATATCTTATGTCCTTTATCTTTATATGCTCACAAGTTACTATTTCTAGTTGTTTTCTTTATAAGAGATAACTGTAGGAGTGCCTACACATATTTTTCTTTGTTTATCTTCTTTCTCATTATCTTTTTGTGAGCTTGAATTTTTGAACAATTTCCCATTCATTTAGCTTTCATTCTCTCTTGATAATATTTGCTTTTCAAACATGCAAATGGTTATACATGTATATTTATAGTGGCGACTTTAACAAGAATGTAGCATGGATTCCCTCCTCAGCATAAGTTTTCTTGACACTTTTGTTGACTCTTTACAGTTGAAGGTGGCACAGAATGAGTTTGATGAAGCTACTTCATCTCGTCGAAAGGATGAGCTTGCTGATGTGAGTGCCAATTCTCTAAAGAAGATATAGCATTAAATCTTAATTTGTTACTTATTATTATTTTAGGACTTGCATACAGGCATGCAGTTTGGCATATGTGGTATTAGTTGGTGAAGACACATCACAAGTGGTGTCATATTTTGATTAGTTTGCATGGTGGGCTGAAGTTTTGAAAATATTTTCAAGTTTCATGCATTATTGTGGAAATTTTGTGCAATGTTTACTTCTTTGTTAGGTGAAGGAATCTGCCTCCATGTGTTCTTTCTATCAAAATTTCAATTTTAACACCTGTGGAGTTACTGTAAATTGTACCATGTTTGAAGCAGAAGATAAAGCAGGAACAGTTGAAACTTCAAAAGGTGCAGGAACTAAATCGTGCAGTGAAAGAAAGAACAGAAAAAGCTCTTGCCACTGGTGGCAAACCGGGCATTGATTTGCTTATTTCAGATGGTGTTGGTGATGTGCTTGCATCATATTTGGATGCTAAGCAAGGGTCCACCGTCACAGATTTGGCTATTTACCGTGCACATGCATCCAAGTAAGCAATCTCTATCAGTAAGAAATTTTCAATTCATGTAATTTCAATTGTTTGTCGTAGATTTGACTTGTAACGTCTATAAGCTCCCTCTTCTTGCATGAGATAGGTTTCTCCATTGAAATTACCTTTATGATAGTTATTATGTGTTGTTTAATCTTTGATTCTTTTGACAGTTTTCTGATGTTTATTTTTTCACTTAGTTGTATAAATTGGTAAGTTCTAAGATAATGAGAATATGGGAAACTAAACAAAGGATTTTCATAGGGAGAATTAGCTGAGATTAAGGCCTTGATACAACCCATAAATTTACCAAATGTGGCATTTCCTTTGGCAATGACACAACTCGTTAGAGATGTCTTGTTCAGCACTTATGTTACCATATTTGACTCAATGCATATACTCATGATTTTCCCTTTTTTTTATTGAGAAAAAGGTTCTATAACTTGCAAAATTTCCTTAATTTTCTTTGTATTTTGTTATTAGACATCTTCTATAATTGTCCACTGATACCTAATTGCCATTTAAACAAAAAAATTCCATAAATATTATAATAGAAGATGCTTAACAGTTTGCTGAGACATTTTGATTTAAAGCATATGAACAATTTAATTGAACGCTGATTGATGATGCTTTAAGAATGATTTTATCATTTTTGTAAATGTTTACTTATAAAAGAGAGGATTTGGCTATTTTATGTCTTCAAAAAATCGTCATTGTCTCACTATCAGAATGTGAGCACTGAGAACCCTCTTCTTACAAGCACAAGTGTTTCCCTGCATCTTGAAATATTTTCATTACATACTATATCAGGGCAACACGCAATTGTTAGGCTGATTCAATGCGAGGAATCGCAAGTGATGGTTATTATTTGGTGATTTTATCCAATGTTACAAACATTGTGTCAATGACTATATTGTCAAGGGTCCAGAAAGAAATTCATTGGCCACATCAAGGAAAACATAAAATAATATACAAAAATATTATTTATTTTTCAAAATTTTAAACATCCAAAGCAACAAAATAAATGCATTTCCATAAAATATGACAAGAAAACTGAGATGTAAGTTGTCAGGTGATTCATCACACATGAATATTGAATCCTGACATGAGTCTTTGCTCCAGGTCTCAAAATTACATCAAAATATCTATGATAGGCCTCCTTTGACCTAGTCCAGGTTTGGGGATGGAATATATCAACCAACAGTGTTCCTATCTTGGACAAGGTGAGGGGAAAGGACGAGAACATAATATTCACTTCAAAAGTTTAAATTGATCCTATTGAGGTCTACCCTTGGGGATGCCTAGGCAGATTTCGATCCTAGATCTAGGGCTCAGGATTCTTGGAGATTCCACCATCGGAATTGCTTGGAATATTGTGGAGAGGGAGGGGACCCACCAGCGCAGTGCCTCTTAGGAGATCGAAATTTTTCCTGGCTCAATTCTCGGGAAATTGATGCCCTAGGTGACCCTTGAGGGCTAGACCTTGGAAAAAGCGAAAAAGAGGAAAAATTATGGATAAAATGATCACCCTTCTATGGATCAGTGCCTTAGTTCACTTGGGGAGATGGAGTCGAGGATGATTAAGGAGTAAGAACTTGGTTTCTTGGTCACGGAGGCTCGAAAAATCAACTTCGTCCAATATTGGTGTAGAGAAAAGAATAAGAGACTTTCAAGCATTTATACTTAAAGCAAAGAGTACAAGATTTTCGAGAAAATATATCTCTAGGACATTTCATTCATATGACATTGGCCCATATATTAAAATTTGCTAAAACATGCTGAATTCCACATTATATTCATGCAGCAACTAGTCCTAGTTATAGCGTAAATCATTAGTATACAACAACAAGAATAATAACATCAAAAATCACTTACAATGCCATAGAGTATATCCAACCAGCAACTCGTTTGCAATAATAAAGCTCCAAGACGAGAAATATCCCAAATCCATGCATCAATATTCATCCATCTCCAAAAAAGACTCGTCCAAGGAAAAAGTATGAAATTCTCTATGAGAGAGATATCCAATCCAAAGTGTGATGATCAAAATGAATAGAGTGATGATCAAAATGATTCTCAGTGTCATGATCAAAATGATTCTCAACTTCGACTTTGAACTCTTGGAATTTGTTGAACACTTCATCTTTAGACTTCAAGAAATATATCCAAGTCTTTCTGGAATAGTCATCAATAAATGTTACAAAGTATTGATGGCCACCAAGTGATTTTTTAGACATAGAGCCACAAACATCATAGTGGATTAGGTCCAAGATTTCCTTTGATCTTGAGTCACTACTAGGAAATGTCTTCACATTTTTGCCTAGAGCACACCCTTTACAAACTCCTTCATGTTCTTCTTTCAATTGGGGCATGCCTGTAACCATTTGACTCAAGGATGGCAATATTTTGTAATGGAGATGGCCATATCCTCCATGCCTTAATTCGCATGGATTAATGTCAATGTGTACTAAAGATTGAGGAGGAGTTAGAAGTCTATACAACCTCCCCTCTCGAATCCTAATAGTTCTAGCATTATCTATACTAGATCTGTTAGCCCAAACAACCACCTTGCCATCAATAAATGCTATCTTGTCTCCTTGATCTTCTAAACAAGAAATATAAAGTAAATTCTTTTTCAAACCTGGAACATCAAGGATATTGTTGAGATGAATGTTCCCACCAGATTCTAGTTCGATGGAGGTAGATCCAATGCCTTTGATCGGATAGCTATTTTTGTTTCCAAGTTCAACTTTGTGAGAAGAGCTTCCTTTTGATAGTGTTTAGATTTCCACCTTCACTTGTCATATGCCTTGAAGATCCACTATTGAATCTCGATTACCCATGTGTTGTCATCTTCAATTGAACCTGTAAGAGCAGAGTAGTTTAGAAACGAAGTTGGTGATGTATCCTTTGATGGATTCAAGGAGAATCTTTAGAGCCTTGAGAACTTCCTTCATGTACTTGGCCATTGAAAGAGAGAGAGAGTTGCTTCAACGATGTCTTCAATCAAGAGTGCCAATAAAATGTGATCTTCAAGTTTCCTTCCTGGTACCATGTTGAGAAATCAAGAGCTATATAGTTTAATGGTTGATTCCTCTTCCTGATAATTACTTGTGAATATTAGATGTCTAAGGTCTTCTTATTGCTTTTTATGTCTTCTTCATCAAGTGATTATACAAATGTTCAAAACATAAAGGTCACAGTGAGACAAGGGACACCAAAAGTTAGGCCAGAGGCCAGGGCAAAACCCATAAGGGGAAAACCCAGCAATCCTTCTCTTATAGAATCAAATAAAAATGAGAGATATCCAAGACCAAGACCAAACTTCCTGATGCAGGAGCATCGAGCTTTATTTTTATTATTTATTTGTGTGATTTAGGGGGTGATGTTTTTTTTTAATTATTTTATAAAATTATGTACATTTTAAATAAATTAAGAGGAGAAAATCTGAGTCTGAGGTTTATTGTTAATATTCTCTTAATAAATTGAGAATATGAGTTGGAATTGGGTTGGATAGATATTTTAGGGATTAGAAATTCCTTTAATGGAACTTAGTTGAGTCAAAAAAAGGGATAAATCTATTTTAGAGTTTGGTTGAGATATTTGGGGAGGAAATCATGGATTGAAATTAATCCACAATTATGTATAAATATGAGGATTGTGTGAGGATGGAGGACAAAGAGATATAGAGAGATTTAGAGAGAAATGGTGGGAGAGTTCATGTAAAGGCGAGAGCCGAGAGGCCACAAATGTAATATTCGGGCAAAATAATTTGAAGCGGAATTTTCTTGTTATTATTATAAGCAAATATTTTGTTTATTGTTCGGCTCTCACTTCATATATATTGATAGTTAATTTTAAATGGTTTTAATGAAGATTTTTGATGAGGATTTCATGCCGTTAGGAATGCACTCTTTATGGTGCGCAAGTATTTTGATTTATTGCAGATTCCCTACATCATTTGGTATCAGAGCACAAAGATCAAATTAATCCGTGCAACTACGGATGAGAGATGAGTGCGCTGAAGCGATGTGGATCTGCATGTAGATGCAGAGGTGGAGCCATGAACAAGTGTGTTAATTGCAGGTTTGTGTGTGCAACTGGAACCAACGTCGACGGTGAAATCAAGATGAAAGCCAAAGCCAACGCTGGAATCGGGCCAACGTAGGAGGCAATCATATGCTTTAGTTCTGGAAAGGAATGCTCATTTCGTTTTATGAATACAATAGTAGGTTTCTGTATAATGCAAGACTGATGTAACACAAATCATGTGCAAAGAGTTAGTGATCTCAGCGTAGAGTGGAAATCAAGGTATGAGTGCAAGAATTGGAGGCTGATTGGAGGGAGACAGAAAGATCGATTGGGGAGCAGAATTCAATAGTGTTAGCATTGTAACGAACTCACTGTACATACGCACTGCGTAAGTTATGGGTTAGTAATGATTTAACAGTGATAAATAGAAACATTCAAATGCCACGCTAGTAGTGTGTAATAACTTGCAAGTTGCATTCATTCACGTCTGCCAACATTATATATTTGATGGGAGCTGACTACTACATAACCTAAATCGGAAATAAACTACAACCGGTGTCAACATTGCCAGCACTGGTTTATGATTGTATAACAGTGAGTACAAATTTTTATTTGCGTTAGCAGTAACGCATTGCTTGCAGGATGACATCCATTCTCTTATGAACTGTTTTCTGAATGGCAATCGTTTTATTAGAAATCGTGCTGCTATTTGTATCAGAGTGCCAGTTACGTTGATGAAGTATGAAATTAATAATGTGAATTGTGAATCGGAATTATAGATCTCAACTAATATAGATTGCAGGCTCAGGTGCGCAAATTGAGCAGACTTCGATTGAAACAAAAAACAATCGGTTCCGGAAAATCTTAGGTGGTGTAGACGAAACGTGGCAAAGGGATCGGATGATCAAGAATCGTCGGCGCCTGATGTGGTAACCGCATTCTACCCCAGTGAAGCGTTGAAAGCTCATTCTGTCGATGGGCGATAGGGTTGTAGGTTCTGCTCACCAGCAAACAGGTTCAAGTGACCTAAAGTTGTTTCTACTGTATACAGCTCTCCAACACTAGGTAACTTGACAAGGCATTAAGCTATCCAACGTATATGCTCACGCACTACATGGAGGGATGTAGCTTCACATGTTTTCGGTAGTGGCAGAGACCCACCTGCCAGCGTACATGATTACAGGCCAGATTTTCCAGAATTGAAGCTGCACACCCAACATTCAATGAGATAGAGGCCGAATTGTCATGATTCGTACAACAACTTGTTATTATGATCTTATGCTTGTAGCAGCTTCATAAAGAGGCCGAATTGGTTGCTAAGTTATGAAAGAATTGTTGGAGAATTATCCAGAATTGAAGAGGTTATCCAGAATTGGAGAGCGTTGTTATCCAGCTTGGATTGAGTGGAGAAATTATATCCAAGTCTTTGAGAAGAAGGGTTTCATTTTGAAAGGTCTGAAGATGGTGGAAATTTGAAGCTAAATAGAGCAGCGGTAAATGTGCTATGGGCGCAGAAGGTAAATCATAATGTTTATTGTTATTTCATGGGGGATAACACAGTGTTGGTGTTAATGAAATTCCACTAAAGCTTGTGTGAAGTTTTATTAATACGGGTATGTCAAATTTTGTTATAAGAGTAAAATCTGAAAGGAAAATGCTACCGCATAAAGATAGAAGGACGAAATGTTTTGATTAAGTACTGTGGATTTTCACCATGCTAAAGTGTATTGAAATCTTGAGACATGCTAATATTAATGTGGGTAGATGCGATTGAGACTGCATCATCTATCAACATATGAGAACACATGATCTGGAGATCATGATTTATCATTGCTTGTAGCGCATGTGATAGTGTTCACATTGTTCCATTCAGAAGATAGTACGGTTTGTGTTTGTTGCTGCCGGAGAAATATGTTGATGCCACCATGTTAAAAGGAAGTTTTGGAAAATTCCTATGAAGGAATTGTTTTTGTGCATTGAAGAGAGACGGTGTTGCATGAGAACCGTCACTACAAAGAAGGAAATGCATGGAAGTACAGGAAAACTGTCTATGCTAAGATGATGAGCGTGTTGAAGAGGTTATGGTATGAAGGGCATGCTAATATTCACAGTGATAAGAACGACACAGAAGAGTGAAATCCGGAGAGTTGAAATTGCGAAAGGAAGGTTTATTAAGTAACCTTGAAGGGAGCATAAGGTATGAAAATTCATCTCCAAGAGGTATTTTAAATATTGAAAATTAAATGGTTTATTTTATTTTCATCATAAAATAAATCTTGAGAAAAGTGGATTGCATTTCGATTTAAAGGCTTAAGTATCATGTGAAGTGATAATGGGAGATGATATAATTAGTGACTTGTGATATTTTCATAAGAATTGAGTATGAGAGAGAGCGAAGATTTTACATCATGAGAATGTTGGATGTTCATTGGTATATTGTATAACTTGAATTAGTGTCAAAATATCCACTATTGTAATTATTGGGTCAAGCCTTGAAGTCAAATAAGATGTTAAGGTCAAATGAAAATTTGATAGCTTGAGTCAAGTTAAACCATTAAGTTATTGTATAAGAGGGTGTATTTTTCATCCAAGATGAAGAGTTCATGTCAAGTATGGAGTCAAAAAGTCTTAAATCAAGACAAGGTTTGAATGTAATTGGGTGCATGATCGGCGGAGTCGACACCCAAAGAGTTTGGTCGTTGTAATGCAAGAATTACTGTAGTTGTTGTTTGCAGCAAAGAGAAGCAAAAGAGTTTCCCATAAATGATTCCAAGACACAGAACCGAAAGATACCAAGCACAGAGAGAGAGTTGCATTGTTGGATAGCAAGTATGAACGCTTGCTAAAAAGGGGATTGAATGAAATCCACAAGTGAACAGATGAAGTTCACAAAGGAGGAGAAGATGACTGGTGATAATCATTTCAAAGGTTCTGAGAAAGACTGCAACAGAAGAAATAAGAAGGAAGATGCCAAGGAAAATGGCATATGGAAGCAGTTCACTGATGAAGAATATGAGCGGGAGAAGGCTGAGATAGCAGTTCACCTTGAGTTATTGATGGAATTGTTGCAGAGAAATAAGAGAGACTAGAGACATGGTTGGACCATGAGGAAGAAAGTGAAATGGCAGAGGCTACAAGAAAATAGGGATCAACAGGTAAGCATACAGTTAACAGAAGAGCTGAGGAAGCTCGAATAGATGATGAGTGTGCAATTGAGATGTGAAGAACTCAGAGAAGCTGAGTTGAAAATGGAAGATTCCATTTGTGGCCTAGAACAGGGTGAAATTCTGGGTGAAGAGATTAATGAGAAAGATCTCATGGACTATTGGAATAGTTCAGAAGAATTTGAAGATGTGTTGACAAGAGAAGCAGGTGAGGCTATGAAGCCTTGTATTTTTAAATCTCATAGTTTGTGTATGTTTGCAGGATGTGCAGAAGATGGTGGACAGTCTGGTGAAACTGTCACAGAGATGAATGAAACTCTTGAGGTGAAGTATGATAGAGAATGCCTTTCAGAGAAGGAAGGTACTGATTTCTTGTAGCAGAAAGAATTCATAGATGAATTCCTGTTTGGTGTAAGACAACCAGTTGAAGCTGTTGTGAAGCAGAAGCATAATGAAAATGCCGTAGTGATATTCCAAGGAGGTAAACAAATGAATTTGTTTAATGAAATTGATGACAGAATTTTGCAATGTGATGATACAGAAAACAGGATAACTTAGGAGGATTGTCAGAAGAAGAATGAAACTGGGAATGAAGGTCGTGATGAAATGCTGGAAAGATTTCACATGGAAATAGAGTTCTTGGAACGATGGCTTAAGGAACCTGAAGGAGAAATGAAGCTTGCAGAACCGGATACAGAAGAGATTGCAGTTGCCGTGCATGATAAGGATGAAATGTTTCTAACATTTATAGAGTTAAGTGAATGTTTTAACTCTTCAAATAATAATGTGGCTGCAGGTACAAAAAACAACATTAATAAATATAATGTTGAAATCAGAGAAATTGAGCAGAAAGTATTTGGAGATGAGATGAAAGATCAGGAACAACAAGGAAGTTATGTCCTTAGAGACATAAAGGAAATAGAAGTATTGATCCAGTGGGATAAAGATGAAAGCAACTAGCAATTCAAAAGAGGATTTACCGAAATCCATAAAGTCTATGATGGGAGATTGGTGCTTGAAGCATCAAAAGAGGCCGAAAGGTCTTATCTTTTTAAAACTAATAGTTTGTTGATGAATGCAAGTACAACACCGGATGAGAAATTTGTTACTATAGGGAAATTAATGACTATAGTTGTGATCAAGGAGAAATTCTTGATTATTCGTCATTTCAGGAAGTTGAGTATTCAGTGCAATTGGAGATGAAAACATTAGACAAAGAGGAATTACTTCGAGGAATTGGCGAAAGAAATTGTTGGAGAGGCCGATGGAATCCGGTTGATAGAATGAGTGATGCTGATGTACAACCAGTTCGAGATTCTTTCAGAGTTTGGAGACTAGAAGAATGGGTATCAGTGATTCTACACAAGTCTGTAATTCCCGAAATAAAGATGATGTGGTATGGCAAAGCGAGAGTTACATTCAATAGTATTCTGAAAATACTATTCTGGAAATTCTGTGCAAATTTACAAAATGGAGTTGATACTTTAAAAGACCAGCGGCAAAACAAAGTTTGGAATCCTGGAGGGAGCAAATCATTGAAACTTGTGGCTGTTGCATTTTTACAGAAAAGTGACAGACCTCATAGACAAGAGTCTATGGAAACTTCTCTACATGGGAAGTCTAATGCAGGAGCATCGAGCTTAATTTTCATTATTTATTTGTGTGATTTAGGGGGTGATGTTTTTTTAATTATTTTATAAAATTATGTACATTTTAAATAAATTAAGAGGAGAAAATCTGAGTGTGAGGTTTATTGTAAATATTCTCTTAATAAATTGAGAATATGAGTTGGAATTGGGTTGGATAGATATTTTAGGGATTAGAAATTCCTTAAATGGAACTTAGTTGAGTAAAAAAAGGGATAAATCTATTTTAGAGTTTAGTTGAGATATTTGGGGAGGAAATCATGGATTGAAATTAATCCACAATTATGTATAAATATGAGGATTGTGTGAGGATGGAGGATAGAGAGATATAGGGAGATTTAGAGAGAAATGGTGTGAGAGTTCATGTAAAGGCGAGAGCCGAGAGGCCACAAATGTAATATTTGGGCAAAATGATTTGAAGCGGAATTTTCTTGTTATTATTATAAGCAAGTATTTTGTTTATTGTTCGGCTCTCACTTCATATATATTGATAGTTAATTTTAAATGGTTTTAATGAAGATTTTTGATGAGGATTTCATGCCGTTAGGAATGCACTCTTTATGGTGCACAAGTATTTTGATTTATTGCAGATTCCCTGCATCACTTCCACAAAGATTCGAAGTCAAATTCTCTTCCAAGTCTCCTCTAATAAGTCAAAGTCAACGCTGGTCAGACTCCAAAATATTTTCAAACTCATAATTTCGGCCGTGCAATTACCTCATAAATACGTCAGAAAATTCGTACGTGCAAGCTGCAGTAGGGTAGAAAAACTTCTACTTCTTCTCATTGGACTTCGTTCTCTCTCCTTTGACTTCGACCTTTCATCTTCTTGTCCAGGTGCAGAAAATGATAGATGATGTGATGAATGAATTAGTTCTCCAAGAGGCCGGATTGTCTCTTATATATAGTTGTCCAAGAGGGTCGAATAGGTGCCACTAGGCCGACTTGGTCTTCTTGTGGGCTTATGACTCAAAAAAAATAAAAAAAATTCTCTGTCTTACAAATGTCTAGATGGGTCACGACTAAAATAAATTTTCTTTTGACTTGATAAATTCTTTTTAACTCTTTTAACTCTAAGCATGAAGAACATGCTTTAACAAAATATAAATGAATATAATAAATACATCAATGCTAATTATATACTATGAAGACCGACTCTGGTTACAACTTCAACACAACAAGCAACCCATCATTAAAGGGGGATCATATCATCAGAATTATTTGATAAATCAATAAGGCTTGTTAAACAAGCTATATCAAAGCAAGAAAGGAAAAGACAAATATGGGGGGCTTGGGAAAACAAAGGCGAGGGAAGGTAACTGAAGTAGCTAAGTCGTAACCTGGTATAAGACTATGACACCTTTCATGAAGTAAACCCCAAGCCGTAACACCTATCACTTGCACTTGTCATTTCAAAGGGTTGGCACGGGAACTATTCCTCCCCTTAGGGTTGTAAGCACTGAATAAGGTCATGTGATAACCCTCCCATACCTATGTATGGTAACTTGTAATGCCCTCGAGGGATTAACTAGCCCAAGGGACAAAGTAGCCTATCAATTCGGGTAGGCTATAGTCCTCGATAAAGGGGAAAACCCTGCGTCATATTTGTTATCACTGTCAAGTTGTTCTACTTCAACATACTTGTCAAATGAAGCATAGACATCTCGGCAACCTTTAACATCAAGCTGTAGATCATAGAATGAGTCCTTCCCTGTAGATTTATAATCCACATTTATGCACTCATTGTAGTTCGTATGATGTCCTTCAAATAGATGCTTTATTGTATCCGCAACAGTTGTGCCAGAGCAGACTTTTCAATCAATCTACGTACCAGTGTCACTCAGAACATAAACAACAAACTTATGTTCCAAGGAATATCGAAGTTTGTACAATCGTCTCATATGATAACAATTCATCACAGGTTTCCAGTCACTGCAAGATTCAACAGAAGATTGATTTAGGATGGTCAGATTCTTTCTCAGTGTGACAATTTTATTTATCACTCCAAGGATCTTATCATCAAGTATCAACAAAGATGACAATTCAAATAACTCTGAAAGATACAAAAAGATTAAATGACAAAGAAATAAATGACACACCAAGGCAAACAATAAGCTTTGAGGACAAAGCTTTTTGAAGAGGAAAGCAATGTTACGAATAATATATATATATATATATATATAGAATAATACAAATAATGTAAACAATAATAATATTAAATAATGATTAATTAACTAGTAATTAGTTAATGACAAAGTATGCCCCTAAAGACACGGCCGTTGGTTTTTGAGGTATCTGCTTAGGTATTTAAGCAGGCTCTCACCCTCATTTGTAATCATCATCTCATATTAATTCTTTTATAATATTTAATATACATTACTTGTCCTACAATGGATGTCTTTGTCTTCGAAGTATTCTGAAGATTATTGCAGTATACGAACTTTCTTCGTTACAGTGTACTCAATTAAATAAAGAGAAAACCCCCCTCAAGGAATTCTATAATTACAAGAGGATTAAAATTACTTGAGGATCATCAAATTGGATTTGATTTGTCTCTGTTTTTTGGGTTTTGAGGCTTTGAGGGTTTTAAGACACCTTTTCCCTACTAATTTCAGTGTTAAAAAATTCCACCCTAGTTAGTAAATTTCTTTTTTTCCTTCCTTTTTTCTATTCTGGAAAAACAGGAAGATTAGCTAGCAGAAGGGTATCAAAATGGTGGAAAGGCCAAGCACTTTCGTAGGACTGATCAATTATCATTTTTGGTGACTTTTCTCTGTCTACAGCATGGTTTTCTGGGCAGAATTACGGGAGTTATACAGTGAATAACCTTGAGGCACTTCAGCATTTCTGAGGCCCAGTTCGGTTCCCTGAGGCACCTGTTGTCTGAGGCAGGGCAGAACCTTCTGAGATTGATATCGTGCGGAAATACCCCTGAGATGAGACAGCATCATTCTCTTGAAGCAATCTGAGGGTTCTGGAATATAACAGAAGTTTCCTGAAGTAGCTGAATCTTCCTGAGGCTTGTGTTGGTAGACAGGTTAGAGACTGTGGCAGATTGGAGCCTCCTGAAGATAATACAGGCAAGGAGACAAGTTGCAGAGGAGCTCCCTGAGGTGGAGTCAACAGATCTCGACCTTCCTGTAGCAGATTCGGACTTAGGGGTACTCCTTTGAGTATTCTGTTCGGAATTTGCAAGAGGATATTAACTGTGCGTAGACAGTTCAGATCATAGGTGTATATTTGTTGATTGGTTGTATTATGTTGAACTTAAAACTCATTGCTGACTGGTTGAATACAGTTGGACGGACTGTTGCATTACATGTGTAAATGAACAGTGACGTTGTTGTTGTATGAACAAGCGAAATTGTTGTTGTTAAGTAAGCAGGCTATTATTGTTGAATCTAAGTCACCTGATACGGGGATACGGGGACACGGGGATACGGGGATTCGATGAATCGGATACGGGTACGGTGACCCCCGGACAGGATACTTCTGGGATACGATACGTTATATATTATTTTATTAAAAATATATATATATATATATATATATTATATATTTTAAAAAATATATATATATTAATATATTAAAAATTAGATATTTTTTGCACAAATTCATACAAAATTCATTGATTCAAACATAGATATTAGATACTCATGAGTCATACATAATCATTGATATTATAATACAAATTACAATGATACATTGATACACCATACATGATACAATCGTCAAATTTACTCAGAAAGACAAGATTGAAGATAGTAAGATACTGTAGTTTTCTCATTAAGTCATCAGAATCAAAATGTGTTACATAAGAACACTGCCAATGGCAAATAGAAATAGAAAATACAAAAGCAACTACAGTCTACAAGACTACAAGCCTGAAGCCTCAATGAGTTAGAGTCATCAATCCTCATAATCAGCATCACTGTCCTCATCCTGATCATCATGCTCACCACTGCTCTCCTCTGCCTCTGATGCATCCTCCTCCTCTATCATCTCTGCATCTGCTGGTGTGGAGGATGACCCCTCTAATCCATCATCAAATGTGACAGGCTCTAGCACTGGCACATTGAGATCCAAGTTGGTCAATGCCAACTCAACACTGCTGTCCAGACCCATATCATCAGGAAAGACATCCCACATCTTTGTCTTTCCCTTCAACCAATCCTCCCTTTGCCTGTAGATGAGACGAAGGTTGGTGTGCACATACACCATTGTCTCTGCCCTGGACTGCTCAAGCCTGCTCCTCTTCACACTATACAAATTCCCATATGTGCTCCAATTCCTCTCACAACAAGAGGATGAAGTCACCTGAGAGAGGAGCCTCATGGCTAATTGCTGTAGAGGAGGGCTTGCTGCCCCATGAGTTGCCCACCAAGAATGGGGCTTCTTAGCCCCCCTGTCTCGAATCAAATCATAGCCTCCAAATCGCCCCCTGCCAGTGGAAAAATCTGCAAAGGCATCCTCCACCTCATCAAGGGATGCCCTATCCTGAAAAATCCTCCTCAATGCATCTTTCCTCCCCTGTGAGATTTCAACATCCATGTGAGGAGGGAATCTGCAGGAAGGTCCACCATTCAGCCACTCATGGTTGTAGTATTTTGGGTTCAAGGAGTGAGCCAAACAATGTAAAGGTGTGCAATTCTTGTCCCATCTGCTGACAAGAATATCCTGTATGACGGTGAAGAAGGCCTCAAGTGATGTGTCATACTCTGGGCACTGACTCTGTAAAATAATGGTCCTCACAGACTCAATCATGGAATCCCATCTCTCATAAACCTCTCCTAGGATGGGTTGGTCTGTATCTGCAAATCTGAGCAAGGAAATGATAGGGTCCATGATCTGAATAATTAGATCTACCTTCTCCCACCATATATCATCCAACACTATGTCCTTCACCTTCTTTGAGGCTGCTTGATCCGTCTTTCTCCAAAAAGACCAAAACTCTGAAATAACCATAGACCCAAGAGCGGTCTTGACCTCCCTCAACCTCTTCAACATGATGAATGAAGAGGCAAACCGGGTATCTGCAATCTTCAACAATGATAGATTGTTGTACTTGTAGATAGTGAGGGCATTTGCATGGTTTGTTACAAAGTTGCGGATATGTCGTGCATCCTCAATAGTGGCTCCAATCCAAAGCACATCAGAAGCAATAGATTTCAGTGCCAAGTTCAATGAATGGACAATGCAAGGTGTCCAAAATACTTGTGGATATTTTGCTTCCACAATCATGCCAGCAACCTTGCAAACAGGTGCATTATCTATAATGATTTGCACACAACAATCCACACCTACACTTTCAATAACTTTGAGAAATAACTCACCCATATATTGTGCATCCTTGTACTCTCCAAATGCATCCACTGCTTTCAAGAAAACTGCACCATTCGTGGATGACACCATGAAGTTAATGAGTGGGTGGCGCGCTGGATCTGTCCATCCATCAGAAACAATGCTAACCCCAAATGTTGGCCATGCTGATTTAATAGGCTCAAGCATTTTGTCCACCTCTTTCTTTGCCTTTGTCAACAATGTGGTTCTGAGCTTCTCTGACCCAGGAGGCACATACCCCGATGGAGCCCCATGACAAAGAGCTCGACACATCTCAATAAATAGAGGTGACCGTGCAACATTAAAAGATATGAAGTTCTGATAGAAAAAAAATGCAATGGTGAGATCAAGCTCTTCCCTTTTCTCTTTTTGGAAAACCTTGTCCATTGGACCAACTGCAGTTGCCTTTCTCTTTGCTAATTCTCCCCTGCTAGAAGTCTCAAAAGGGAACTTGCTGCTGCTTTTCCTCAAGAATGGAAGGGGGTCATCAGTCTTGGATTTTTTTGATTTTGCTGCCACATTTGCCTCACCAATACTCTGCTCTTTCTCCATTTTATTCCTATCTGGCGATTCAATTGCTGTACAACATTTAACGCCACAACCTGGAATACCCAACAAATGAGCTTTCACACGGAAATATGTGCCATTGAAATGGCCATTGCAAAAATTGCATTTCCATGAACAATTTCCTCCTCCATTTTTCGCTGTCCCTTCCTCTCTTGTCGCATATTTCCACAATGGGTATTTGGGGTCAACAATTTGTTTTCCCCGCACATTTGAAGCTATTGTTGCAGCCCCACTTCCAATGGATGGAATACTTGCAGACCCTGATGAAAGAGGGACAGGAGGGGCATCTCCAATGGAGACATTCTTCCCCTTTCTTTGCCCCTGTCTTGCTACCTTTGATTGAGCCATGAATACTGTAAAAAATAAACAAAAACAACTAAATATATAAAACATATGCACATGCAAACACTAACAACAAACTAAATGCAAAATATAGAGGGACAATGCACTTACTGGATGCTCGAATCTCTTCGAAAGAACTCCCTTTCTCCTTGCTCACACTTGCTCCTTGCTCACACTAGCTCTCCTTCTCACTTCACAAATGAAATGGATGAAAAAATAATGAGGAAAAACTGAACTTTAATGAAAAAATAGCGCGATTTTCCTTGTCGCGGGCCCGGCCGTATCCGGTTGTACGGGATACGGCGTATCCGAACGGGGTACAGTTCGGATACGCGGTATCCCGACCGTACCTCGTTCGGATACGCCGTATCCTTTGAATTGGGGCCGAATCCCATACGTACACGTATCCGGTACGGGGATTCAGGATTCGAGGGCCTTTTAGGCAAATCCGGTGACTTAGTTGTTGATCATATTAGACTGTACTACTGAGTGAGGAGTTGTTTTACCACTGGATGAGAGAAATAATTTATTGGAAACCCTAGTCACCTGAAACCCTAGGGAAAAATTTTCCCTAGGACATTACATAACTTGTGCACAAGCATAAGCTAGTAGGACATTTGTGAGGATTATGCAGAGAGATGAAGTATAACTGCCAATGGCTGCATTTGCTCTCTTATTCTAGTGGGTTTGGGATGGCCACAAACCAGATGGCTTAGTAGAAGTTGATGTCTTCTACTAAATGATGGTTTAAAGATGACCATAAATTGTTGTCTAGCAAAAGCCTTAAGTCGTCTACTTTTTGGTGGTTTAAGGATGACCGCAAACCGAATCATGGCAATAGACAATGGCTTTGGATAAAGCTTTGACTCTGGCTTTGACTTTGTCATGTTTCAGTCTATGGGAAACACCTACATGGAGTGCTACATAAGTAGTGTGCCTCGGTAAGATATAACAAATAACCAACCACAGGAACTGGTTCTTGTATTGCTGTGCAGCTAAGGGTACTTCAGTTTCTTTTATGTAAGGTTTATAACTTTTGTTACCCTATACGGAGGAACTTGTGTGCTGGAAGATGAGAATTGAACTTATTTACAGCACACTTTATATGCTTTTGGAGTAGCGTTAGGTACTCCTGCAGGTGCTCATTGCTGTTTGTTCTCTTTGGTCTGGTCACATTGACCTACCTTTTTGGGCATTTGTTAGACATTAATTCATTTATCTGATCTTTTTTATTTTTATTTTATAATTTATTAGGCATACTTCTTGTATTGAACAAGATATGCTTTCCTCCATATTAGATAGTTTAGACTGTAAGACTTCCACTTTGGCTATAACATAAATGAGAATGCTATCATATAGCTTCTTTTTTGTAAATGTAAATTGATCCACTGTATTATAGATATACATCTCACACATGTCTTCTCTAAATAAATTGGAATTATGGTGTCAGGTGGTTTTAAGGATTTTATCTTTAAGATAAAGATATATTTTGTAATTAAGAGCACGTGGATAGTGGTACATTTTCTTTCTTTATCTGTTTGCTCATATCTTCAACTTCTCACACTATAATATCATGCAGGTTTCTGAGATCTGCTGAAATAGAAATGCGTTCATATAAAATGTTAAAAGAACGTAAAGCTTATTATGAATTCAGATGTAACTTTAAGAAAGAGTTTTTGAGCAGTACAATAAATTATATAAACATTGATTTATCCGTGTTATTTCTTGTCTTTATTTCATCTGTTACTACTTTTATAGACTGCTAGTGTAACACATTTCAGGTATGAAAAGGAGTTTTTGGAAGACATGCAGAACCTTGGTGTTAAACCTCCAATGGTACTTACACGTGTAACAGAGTAAGGATGCAGTTCTTTCAGGTTTTGCTATTATTATATAGTCTAGATGACATTGTTCTCAATTTTTCACATTGTATGTTCTTATTCTGACAGATTTAATCAACTGCTTTTTTCAAATAGTTTTAGTGGTGTTCGTTAAGTTGTACATTCAATTATAATGCTGATATAAATTTGGTTAAATTGATTATTTTGGGGCAGGTACAAATAGGTTGAGTTGGTTATGCTAGTTAAAGATTTAGAAAAGTGGTGGTGCTGTTTTTAAAACCTTCTTTGAAACTGCATTTTTATCCTCCTCACTCTTTTTATATTTGGTTGTATACAGGTATATTGATATAATTAAAGATTATGTTCAAAAGATAATTGATCAAGGATTTGCGTACGTTGCTAAAGGAAGTGTGTATTTCAACACAAGGACATTCCAGTATGTGTACAATTGATTGTTGTCTGGGTTTTTTATTTGGTTTGTTCGTGTCTGGAAATTAGATTTGAATATTATCATTGGTTATTCTTGTTATTCATGGTCACCCTTCCTTGACCTCTCTTTTTAACCATTCTATTAGCGTCTTGCCCCACATCCAATTTACTATAGAAATTCAAAAGGGAAATTCTCTTCCTTTTTTCAATTGTCTAATTTGGTGTCAATCTGATGGTACCTTTACCCACCAAGTTTATAGAAAACTACCCCCACTGATAGATACCTTCATGCCCATTCTCACCATCAACTAGCTCAAAAATCTGTTGTTTTAAAAACTTTGGTTTCTAGAGCCTTTCAAATCTCTACTCCCCAATTTCTTGAGAAAGAAAAAGACCCTTACAAAGGCCCTTTTGGCTAATGGATATTCTTGATCTCAAATCAATAAAGCCTTTTGATTTACTCACCATTCCGAATCTTTAAAATCTTCATCCTCTTCTCCACCTTGTGCACTACATACCAGATTTCAAAGATTTTGGAAAAGAAGAACATCAAAGCTCTTTTTAAGCCCGAAAAAACTCTTAAACATTTATTTCGAATTCCAAGGACAAATTGAACCCAATGCTTGGCAAAGGAGTTTACCAAATTCCTTGATCTTGTGGCAAATCATACATTGGGCAAACTAGTAGATCTTTCAAAACCTGCCTCAAGGAATATATAGCAAATAATTTCCATAACCACATTTCCAAGTCTGCTATTGCCCAACTCTCACATTTCCAAACACCTCATTTGCTTTGACCAAACTCAAATTCTTGCATCTGTTCCCTATCACTCTTCCTGCATCATCCGGGAAGCTCCAGAAATTGAAAAGCATTCCAATAATTTTAATCCGGATGAAGGGTACAAGCTTAACCAATCTTGTAAGCCCACGAGACATCAACTCAGTCATTGATCGTATCGGTCTTTAAACTTTTATTTTATTTTATTTTAATGTATATTGATATTTACCTTCTTGTTCACCTTCCCCCCCTTGTCAAAGTTTCTCTCCCTTTTATGTTTTACCAAACTGCCTACCCCCAGCCCTCTTTTTTTATTTATCCTCTCCCTACCTTCTTTTTATCCTTAATTTCATTGTTTTAATTTTCATCCTTTTACCTTTTTCCTCAATTTAAATAAAATTTTAATTTAGTTTGATCCTCTTTTGTTTTCCATCTTTAATTTGCCTCCCTCCTTTCATTTTATTTTATTTTATTTAATAATCCTTCTCTAATCCGCCCCTAACCGCTAACTCATTTTACTTTAATCAGTAATCACTGATTTTATTCAACAGTTCTGTTTATGCAATGATTTGTTTTTATTCATTATTATTATTTTTACACCAATATCCTCTATTATTATTAATCAACTTTCATAATGAATCTTTATTTATTTTATTTTATTCATTCTCACAATGGCTAGCATAAACTTCAACCTATAAAAAAGTCTTAACCCAGCACTCTTTTCTCATATCATTTTAACTTTTTGTGTCTGTGATAATGGGTGGAGTGCTCACTCAAAATGTTGAACATTTCATAATCTAGCACACGGTTTACTTCCACAAAAATTTATATCATTATAATAAATATAATGTGATCTGTACATTAATCTCAAGCAATGGAGATTCACTGAGATTAATAAGCATGATTTGTACAAATATTTAAATGAATTTAGCTGTTATGTAGAAGTTAAAAAAATAGGCTCTTAACAGGAGGGCTGGTACGTGTCTTGTGCAGGGAGGCAGGACACATCTATGGTAAATTGAATCCATGGGCTGTTGGCAGTTCTGAACTGGCATCAGAAAGTGAGTCAAATTTTGACAGCAGGGAAAAACAGAATAATTGTGACTTTGCTTTATGGAAGGTATTGACCCTTTCTTTTATGGTTTGCCTCTGTTTTATAAGAGGGAATCAACTCTTGGGAATAGACTTTTTTTTTTTTTTCTAGAAAAGAATGTAGCTTTTCATTTCAAGCAGAAATATAAAATTTACATTTCGAATGGATAGTGACACTCACAAGGATCACTGTGAAACTTGTTCAGACATTAATCTAAAAAAGGTCCAAAATAAGATCTGGCCATGGACATTATCTCCTTTTTAAACATCAAAAAAAGACAAAAATGAGTCCCCTAAACATCATTGAATTTTCACGGCACCAAAAAATATCACAAGATACAGTGCAGAAAACTCATGAAGATATTAACCACAGTCATTGACCCATATGCTCAGATAATTGATTCACAAATAGCTTGAATGGATGCTGGCAAAGAAAGTCCTGCATTCTGCTCAGTTATCTCCATAGACCCAACAGCCATCTCCAAAGCTTGTTTAGAAAGACCATCTGCTTGCATATTCAACTCCCTATATAGTGTATAAATGTGAGCAAAGGAAATGAAGGAAAAAATATTTTTTATTAATTTCACTTGATCATAGATAGGATGAAGGATCAAATTCTGCATACCAATTTGTTCCTTTCACCCAGTCAATAACCAGCTTAGAGTCCCCAAATATCTGAATAAGAGTTATGCACTTTTCCACAGCTAAGCTCATCAGAACAGAAAGTGCATTCCATAGACTCATACACATGCACCTCACTTTTTCGTTTTCTTCCTTTTTGCAGGCAAGCAAAATGGGTGAACCATATTGGGAATCTCCCTGGGGACGGGGCCGCCCTGGCTGGCATATTGAATGTTCAGCAATGGCTAGTCATGTTATTGGGAGATCAATTGATATTCATTCAGGAGGAGTGTAAGTTTTCTGCTTTATTGTTTTCAGGCAAAAAAAATTGTGGAAGATTGTTTTGAAGGTTGCTTATTGACATTGTCATTTTCAGGGAAATTGTTGGCCACTTAACAATGCAGTGTCTGTTTTTCCCCATTTCATCAAGTTTTTTTCCTTTTTTTTCTGTTAAAATGAAGTGTAATACTGAAGAATGTTGGCAAGTAACGCTTTTGATTGTTCAGTGGTTTGTGTAACCTTCGGTATTGTTGAACAAAATGGGTTGATTTCTATGATTTTGAAGACAAGGAAATGCCATTTTTGTGTGCAACTTTTGATATAAGTAATTTTATTTAAATTATCAAAATTCATATTTAGCGTTAAAATTATAAGGCATGAGTATTTGAAATCATAAGGCATTCCACGGAATTATTTAGCAGCTTAAAAACTGATGGTACATGTTGATAATATGATAAATATTTGAAAAAAGGAATTTAGTCGTCTAAAGAAAGTTCTTATCTGCATTTACCACTCATCTCATCTCTCCAGACAAAGGAGTCAATGATATGAAACACCCAAAACCATAGATTCCTGTTTTGGATAGTGACTTCTTTGGATCACAATGTGATCTTTAATTATAATTTCCAGTCAAAATGGGAAACCGTCTCAGTATTTTTTTTTCTTATATTCTTCAACAGATGGCACCCGATGACAAGTGGCCAATTTTATCCTGTAGAATTGTTGGAACAGATTTACTTCTCCTTTGTATAAAATCTCTATCATTAGAATTCTGGTAGATCTTCTAATGCCTTGTTTACATGTCATCCAAAGTACCTTAAAACATTCAGTATCAGCTACTCCTTTGAAAGTGAATGGACATCCTACATGCAAGCTATCTTGAAACTCCAATTCAGTAGAACCTGGAATATAAATGACTTGAAAGCTGAATTCTTTGAAGATAGCCTGATGGTCTTAGTGGTTCATTTTGCAGACCTTTTCAATTACATTGTCTCCTAGGGTTTCTTCCCTCTTGGACCTCTCATATTATTCGTTTGATTCATATATGTAGGGATCAGAATGAATAACATAATTATTGGACTATCATGATTGGGATACTATGGCCAAACTTTTCGCCACAACACTAGATGACTGAATCTCCATCTGGGCTAAGTGGAAGAATTTGAGGGCTAAACACCAAAAAGGCTTTGGAAGGAACAATTGTACTTGTGACCATATTTTCCCGCTTGCAACTTTCACTGAGGAATAAAACAAGCAAACACAATGTATGCACCAGCCATTTGAGAGGCTTAAGATTTTGGGGCTCCTAGAATTAGTGATCCCTTTGGTGGCGATTCTCTTGGAAAATTAGCACCTACTATCATTGGCGGCATCCATACCATGAATGCAAGGATGACATACACAGTCCCACATAAGTCTAACAAGGTTGTTCGCTTTCACCTGCAGGTTTTGGACTCAATATTAATGAACTAGAGGATCTCGTTTGAAAATCTGTAAGGGATTCAAATGCCTTCCTAATCTATGAGGTTTACATTGCCATTTTATTGTTCATGGATGAAATTTATCCTTATATCACTCACAATCAAAGTACTCTGAAAGTAAAAACAACTGCATATTTTGGGCTTAGTCTATAATAATCATTCAAGTCAGCCTCACAAAGATGAAAATTATGGCCTTTAACACCTTGAGTAAAGAGGCATCCAATTCTACCCTCATTTTAAAGGAAAAAATATGGAGGTGGTGACATCCTACATTTTGCAGTGGCACTATTTGGCCCATCTTTCAGCATGTACCAAGAACTGAATGAAGATTGAGTAGAGGATATTCAATGTCAACAACTTTGGAGAGATAACTTTTCCAATTTCAGCCTCGAAATATTCAGGCAAAGATCTGTTTTCTACTCTGGTAATTTCCTTTATGGTTGTGAGGTTTGGAGCCCATACCCAAGGAAGATAGGTTGAAACCACATAGTCATGACTATGTTTTCAAAACAGACACATGCAAAGAAAACGGTTCTGCAATCACATCATTTTTAGCTGAGTTTGATTCACACCCCCTCCTCACATCCATGTTCATGGCCATCCTACACATTATTACATGTTCGTTTGTCACTCAGGTTGCAATAGATACCCTTACCTTAATCTTGCAGTTTGGTGGGCAAGGGTTCTTAAATTGTTGTTTTACTAGAGCTGCTTCTCTCCTCCATTTACAAAGCCTACTTGAAAGCCACATGGACCGAGCCGATAGAGCCTTTAACCTCAAAATTGTATCACTACTTCCACAACTACATGCACTTAAAGGATGATCTTATCTGTACTCCAAGACATAATAGATTTCAACTACCTTGTAGCCTAAGAGTTCCTTTCGCCCAACTCCATATTTGCAGACAAATCATCACCTCCAAAGGGAGCATCACACTTGCAGAATTTGTTTGTGAGAAGCTGAATCAGAAGACTATTTATCTTTAGATTCCCTATCTATTATGAAATCCAGCGTTGAGGTACTGTGAAGTTTGAACCATAGACTACCGAGCAAGGATGCTTTAGTTTTCTTATTTTCGGTGGATTAGATGTTAGCAATGAAAATATTTGAATGGATTTCTTTTACTGTTTGCACAGCTATCTGCCATGTAAAATTCAAAGCCTAGATGACTGATGTCCTTATGATCTCAATTAAACAAGTAAATTGCTGAATTTAATTAATGTAGAAATTAAATTCAGACCATAGCATCAATTACAAAATAGTTGGAAATTAAACAGCGGAAGCATAAAACAGTTTCACAGATACACAGGTAATTACTCCTTCAAAGTCAGCTTTTTATTCCTTCGAACACTTAAAAGGGAGCCTCCGCAAGCTGCCATAACCAAATAGTTGCATAGTTACAAAAATCACCTTGAATTGAGCGGAACAGCCTGCCGAGAAAGAATGGCCTGCTGTATGGTTGTATGGCCTGTACAATTGATTGCATGGCATGTCCACAAGGACTGTATAAATGACTTAAAGGAACTGCTCCATACAATTGTACAGAATTGTTCAAGAACTTGGACAAAACTTTCTGCTGCCTGAAATTGCCTCTGCCCAAATCCCTGTTCTCTGTCTCTTGATCACTCAACCTGCTCAACTGCTCAAGTGTGTAAGTGTGTTGAAAACCACTAACTTGATCTGTCTTTATACTTTTAGCTGAGATGAAGCCCTAATCTATTTTTGAGTTTACTCTTAGTCTAAGTCATGTATGCATGGGATAGATTTTTTTAGACTTAATAGCTAAATATAAGACTTTTGAATTTTATTACTAAAGTGAATTACAAAATAGAATGGATTTTCGAAAATAGGTTGAAACAACACTTGGCTGGTATAAGAGGTCAAGTAACTCACTGTCTAGCACCAAAGTTGATGACAGAGAAGATTAAAGCAGAAATACTTAGTCAGTTTGAAAAATCTGAAGAGGATAAGGCCAGGGAAAAGGCAATAAAAGAAGTTGCTAGGAAGAGGCAACTTGCACTTATGAGAGCAAGTGTTAGTGTTGATTTTGAACTCATAGACTTTTTCTCTATCCTTTCTGTCAATGTCCATGATCACCTGTAATGTTCTTGCCCCTCCTAAGTCTCACAGTCAACCAAAAAAGAAGAACATTAAGAGCTATTTCACACCTTCCCCCAGTTCTGCCTCTACTAGTGCCTCTCAACTAAGCCAAACTCAACCCAGCTTAGATATCCATTGGAAGAAGCAATACAAAAGTGTTCCTTTAGAATCCATTGTCAGATGGTGGTATGATGCAGATATCCCCTTCAATGCTGTCTGCCAACCTTATTACCAAGCTATGTGGGAGTTTTCTATTACTGTGTGAAAGGCTGCAAAGGCTCTAGTATGCATGGATTGAGTGTATCTCTTTTGCAAAAATATTGTTTTTCCATAGATGCATATTGGAAGGAGTTTATATAGTCATGGGCCAACACAAATTGTACCATCATGTCAGATGGGTGGGCTGATAGAAAGGACTGCACAATCATAAATTTCCTTGCCTCTTGCCATCAAGGAACAATGTTTTGAAATGAATTGACGCGTTTGATATGATGAAAGGTGCAAACCTATTATTTTAGCTTTTGGATGAGATGGTTAGAATAGTGGCAAGAAAAATGTTGTTTAGGGCATCACAAATAATGTCTCTAATTATGTTCTTAATGGTAAGATACTAGAGTCTAAATATAGGACTATATTTTGTACCCCATGTGCTGCACATTTCATAAGCCTCATGCTTGGAGAGATAGGCAAAGTGGATTGGATAAAGAAATCTATAGAGCATTTCTAGTGTATCAAAAGATTCATCTACAACCACTTACAAGTATTGAACCTAATGAGGAAAAACATAAGGGGCAAGTAGCTTGTTAGGCTTGCTATCACGAGATTTGCAACTCACTTCCTCATGTTGCAATCTCTCCTTTCCCACACCCAGAACTTGAAGAAAATGTTTCCTAGTGACAATTGCAATAGAGCACCTTTGTGAAGGGGATTCTTGCTAAAGAACAACTCCCTGATTGGAGCCGGCTGTGGGATGATTTCATCAATAAAGAAATCTTAGAGAGTTCAGTAATTGGTGGACTATGACACCCCTTTCATTCCCCCAAATTTTGTAATGTAATTAAGAACATATAATGCTGGGGTGCCATCATTGATGCTATGATGTCAAACTCTATTATATGACGTAATGTTTATTTTTATTAATAAAAAATGCTAGAGCGGAAGAATGTGGACAACCAACAGATTATGATGCCTTGGGGTGTTGAGAAATGTAGGGCAACTAGATTAGGTGATTTCTCTTCTTTTGATAACTGCTTGTGATGTGTTTTTACTTTACTTGATTAAATTCTTCTTTCTTTATTATTATTTGTGTTCTCTATCATCAAATAACTAGCAAATCATAAACAATAGGACACAGGATGTAGGCGATCAACCAGGGCCAAAACCTCTCCAATTGAGAGGAAAACCCACCAAAATTCTTTTGTTCTTATAAAACTTCAAATGAAGAATTCCAAGACCTATGACCCTTGACCAAGACCCTCCAAGACCAAGTCAAATATTTCCTTCTTGATGAGCTTTCCTTCCAGTAATTCCTTAGCAAGTCCTCCAACAGATTCTTCTGCAACTTCGACCTCCCAGCAGATTCTTCTGCAAAAACCCTAGATCCTGCACGAGAGAGGATTATGGTAGATTCTTCCTCCTTTCTTCTTGACTTGAGTTGATTCTCTCTTCTTGCAAAATGTACTTCTTGGTGCCCTAACTCGACTTTTGCAATTTGGTATTTTCTGCTGCAATAGATGACCTAGTTCCTTAGAACGTTTGGAGAGAAGTAGCCCAAAAACAATCCCAAGATCTCGTTCTTCTTTTCTTGTTCCTTTGTCCTTCTTTTCTTTGTACCTTTCTCTCTCCTCTGATTGAACTTGTGTGAGTGAAGTGAGACCCTAAGTGAGGTCGAGATCTCCCTTATATATAGGTCTTCCACTAGGTCGAATTGCACCTTTTAGGCCGATTTGATCTTTGCACAATGACGAGGTCTTGGAGGGTCTTTTGACTCCAATACAATTTTCTTTACAATATGTAACATGCCCAAATGGGTCTTCAATACATGACAATGACTCATTTGACTTGTAGACTAAATAACAAGCCCTAGAAGCACTCAATGGGTGCTTGACCTAAAAATAAATTTCCCTTGAGCACGAAACCCATGCCTCAAGAACAACAATAATAAATTTATTTTTCTCTTTACATTAATTATATAAAATCATGATTACATATGTCATTATGAAGACTGAACCTAGTTACATATTTCAACACCTCCTCTTAACTAGGGAGGTATTCATAATTCATACAAGGTACTTGGATGTTCTCAATCTGAAGAATTCTCATAAGAAGAGTCGGATTGGTAAGTCATCTCTTTGCATCATACTAACCAACATTGCTACATAGCTAGGCCTTGGCTAACAACTCTATCTCTCCACAAGATTAGAGCACAATGCTTACAAGATCAATGACCGATAGACACCATCATCATTGTCTCTCAAAGCACATACCCCACCTTGGTGTTCATAGGGTATGTCCTTACAAGACTATTCTTATCTTGGATTCCCAATCCTCAAAGAATATTGTTCCTCTTCGACTACCTTATCTTGGATGCCCTACCTCATCCTAAAAGAGTATCAGATGCCAGATGCTTACCCAATCCTCCATTCTTTCTTCACAATATGAAGACATGAATGATGTGTCTATCTCTCCCTCTTGAGTCTTAAACAGAGAAGATATACGCATTCCTATAAAGGAATGTACCCAAGCTCCCTCTTATCCAGGGACTTGTCCAAGCTCCCTCTTAACTAGGGACCTGTTTCCAACAACCACTTTTAGCTTTTTGGTGGAGATTATGGTACCTTTAGCTGCTTGTAGAGCTCCTCCTTACGATGTCATGAACTACATCTTCTTCTTCATGGATCATTCCTCTTCTAGGTTTTTCTTCATCGGGCATCGACCATCCATCACTTTCTTTCACGAACCATGTCAGTCATGTCATCATTTTCTTCATCAGAAAGTGATCTTCTAATCCACTTCTGGCTTTTCTTCATACAACTACCTCTTCCAAGTGATGTTTCCTTTAGGATCTTTAATCCAACCACAAGTGCTAGTTGTAGGTGACATCTACAACTCTCTTTTGGTAGCCCTGTATCAATCCATCCAAATGTTGTTAATAAATTAATCAAATAAAAGTTAGCTTTTGTAATGACCTTTCATCGTGACATCTGCTTCTTGCAATATCAACATCCTGTGCATACATAAACACATCTCCAAGACTTTCAATGTCAAAGGTCTCTCTTCTTTACAGGCTTTATCAAAGTCTTCATATCTTTTCTATGGAGATATCATAGCCAATTCTTCTAGTTATCAGATGTTGATTTCCTTTTCTTACGTGACCATAGTTACATCTATCACGATCTCTTCTTTCTCTCTTCACATATTGCTCCCAGGAACTTCCATCCAGAGTTCCTTCGTCTTTGTCAACCAACTCATATTCCATATGAGGACATATTGTGTTGATCTCATCTTGTCAATATGTGAACCATGCCTTCATGCATCTTTTTCAAAGGTAGAGATCCCTTTCCTTTGATCATGCTCATGAGGTAGAGCATTTACCCATGCTATCTGCAACTATATGATGACATGACTTAATCAATCAAATATATGCATACCTCTTTTCTCCTTTTCGTCATCTAGACTACCTTCGGCAGTTTCCTTTCCTTGATTGAGAGTATTTCAACCATCTTGACATGCTGCACTCCTTTGTCACCATACCATCATCCTTCTAAACAATGGATTCCACACAAGGTGAAATGATCAGCAAGACACGTGCTTCTTCTAGGAGAGGTGAACCTTCTATGAAGATTCCAACGGAGGATGTTGATTATCCTCATCCTGCAAATGCTCCTTCCTAATGATGATGATGTATGATGAACTTTATGCTAGATGACTTTATTCTACCCATAAGTAGTATTTATGGTTTCAGTGAGGTTATTAAGAGCTACTTCCTTTCTATGATGACTGCTACAACCATGTAGACTTCTACTTCAACTATCCTTTTCAAGCTTCTATAATGATGTCACGATCTCTTGTATGCCATATTCTAATATGATGCATCCTATCATTCTTATAATGCTTTCTACCATGATAGCTATCTTTCACAAAAATTGAAAAAGAACACAGTGAAGGAGATTATCTCAGTCATAGTTTTAAAACCAGGTCGAACCAAATTGGAACCGGCCGAGTCGACAGAGTCGAAGGGTAGGCCGGTCCGACTCGGCGGTTGAACCGGTCAGGCGACCGGTTTGTTACCGAGCCGGCCGGTTTTTTGATCGACTCGGTCGGCTCGGTAACAAATCGGCCGGCTCGGCCTGGTCCGAGTTAAACCGTCCGGTTTGTTCCAGCCGGCCAGGGGCCCAAAAACAATGAAAATCGGACTTGAAAATGATTTTTTTTTTTGCTGTTAAGTTTTGTTTAGGCTATCTAACCCCTCCCCATCCTATTTAACTTACCCAACCTCCTTAGGTAGTGGATTGACCACAACTGTGGTCATCCCTTTATCAGACATTATTTCTCCCAACTCATGCAGTTGGTCTCTTATTTCGGACACCCTTATAAGATATGAGGCTATTCCTTCTTCCTTTGATACCTTCATCTTATACAACTCAGTTCTCAGAGATATGACTTTTGCAGTAGTGCTTACGGAGAACAATTCGACGAACTTCTCATGGATTTCTTTTGATGTCTCCAATTTTGATACATAAGGTATGAGGGGATCCTTGATGCATTCTATAAGAATCCTGTTAATTTTGGGCAACTAGGTCCAAACTCCATTTTGCACTGCTCATATGACACTGGTCATATTTTTTGTTGGATTCCTCTTTTGGAGAGGTGCAAGATTGATCTAAAGATCATCTTGTTTGGATGAGCAGAACATTTATTTTGAATTTATTTCCACATGTGCAAGGTCGACCAGATTTGTAATGTAGGCTCACATGCCTAATAGATGTGTCACAGACCCTCACTCATGGATATAAATTGGAGAGATTTGGAGGTCATTTTGATCATCAACTCATCACACATCTCTCATTGTGATCTGATTTGTTCGTTAGCCTTTGGAGGCCTCTTCCCTTCACACATGCAGAGCTAGAGGAGCTGTTTTCTGTAGATCTGTTTAGGGCTTGTTGCTGTAGCATTGACCAGCATTGACTGTGGTCAACCCTTGGTTGTTTGACCTCAAAACTCTGCAAAAATTCTGATTTTGAGAGGCCGTACTGCTTGGCACTAAAATCTAGGAAAACATAACTATTTGACCGAAGCCCTAATTTGTAGCGTTGACTTTCTATTGCTGTCCTGCATTGAATTTGGGTTGACCAGCGTTGACTTGTGATGAGCTGTCTTTGAGGGCTGTGGGTGTGACACTTGGAGGATTGGCTAATCGAGAAACACTTTGCTGGCTGAAGCATCCTGTTCACTGCTGTAACACACAATATCTCATATCTTTGCTGGACAAAAGGAATTGTAAATCTGATCTATATTATTGGCTTGTCTTCTGTTGATCTATTATCGTGTTCTATCAGCATTTTACTTTCATGTTTGTGTGATTGCTATTTTGTATCGGGCCTAAGAAAGATTGAAGTAAAATTGCATCAAGCATAGAACACCATGGTTATCTAAATTTAACGTGGTATCAGAGTTGAGGTGAAGACAAAGTCCAAGCTGGTGTTAGAAGCAATCACTAAAGGAAGAAATCCTATCAAGGACAAACGGCCTCCTCAACCTACAAGGGTTTCAAGGCTGATGATAAATTCACTGATAAGTCTGATTATCATGCATGGAAGATGTCCTTGGATTTGGTTCTAGAAGATCAAGATGTCATGGACTATGTGCAGGGGAAGATTCAAGAGCCTCCATCAAATGCAGCTGCTGCCACGAAGATGAAGTATAGAAAAGGGGAAATCAAAGCAAAGATGATTATCCAAGATTCTATTCATAAGCACTTGGTTGCTTACATTTCTGAGTTGAACACATCTAAAGAGATGTATGATAAGCTGGTGAGCTTGTTCATGTTGAAATTTGGTTACAGGAGGACATGTGGTTCCCTAAGGCTTTGATCTTTGGCCTAGGGAAAAGTGTCCAAATGTATTTCACTTTTTCTCCTAAAGTGACTTTATAAGTTGTAAAGTCAAATCTAATTTAATAGTGACTTTAAGTGATAAAGTTACTAAGTTTAATTTTAAAGTGACTTTAATAAAGTCAATGTGAAATTAAAAAGTGAAAAGTGACTTTGGAAATAAATGACTAAGAGGGTCTTTATTAAAGTGGGGTGAATTAAAAAATAGAAAGTGAGATTTAAATGCAAATTTAATCTCAGCCCTAGATCTAAAGCTATCTCAGCCATTGGATTTAGGGATTCCCCAAAAGTCACTTAGGGTTAGGTTAAAGGAGGAAAAGGAAGGAAAAATATCATTCTGTCTTTCATGAGCAGATTGAGAGGAGGAGAAGAGAGCAAAGGAGATTTTTGAGTAGTGATGTGGAGGAGAGCAGAACCTTGGCACACATATCGAGGCATCATTTCAGCAAATCCGTACAACAAGGTTGGCACACAGTTCAAGGCAGTTTGGGCAAGTTTTTCAAGGCAATTTTCGTACAACAGCTTTGGGTACGCATTCCTAGGCAACTGTACAGTTTCTGGCATAGATTTCGAGGAGAGGAAGTTGTTGTTTTTGTGGCATAGATTTCGAGGCAGACCGTACAGTCTGCTGCTGTCCTTGTGCACAAAAATCAAGGCAAATTCCATACAACATTTATTGCTGTTCCTCTGCACGTATTTCGAGGAGGCCATACAACATTTATCGCTGTTTTGCATGCAAAACGAGGCAGCCGTACAACAACATTTATTGCTGTGTTTATGGGCACGAAAAACAAGGAAGTTCGTACAACATTTATTGCTGTTCCTGTTTTGCTATTTCCACATTTTCCGAGGCGGTGGTTAAGCACGAAAAACGAGATAAGTTGTATTTGTTTATTTGCTGAAATTTTCTGAGTATTTCTCTCTCGCTGTAAAAGCTATTTATCAGAAATAAAGAAGAGCTTTCGAACTGGTTTTCCCCAAGAGTTCTAGGGGGTTTTTCCAGGGTCATATTGACCAAAAATCAGCGTGTCAAATTTCTGTGTGTCGCTGAAAATATTTCTATGTTTTTTATTTCTGCAATTTCCAGCACTTTGAAATTTCCAGAATTTGTGTTTTTTCAGAAAATATTTATTTTTCCAGCTTCTTGAATGTATGGTTATGGGAATTGGCATTTAACTATATGAGAGAAATAAGGAGAAACTGAAAACCAGAGTGGGTCACAAAATTTCTACATGGTATCGGAGCTAATTTGCTGAAAAGTGTAGTTTGGGACAACAAAGAGAAAAATTACAACAAGCTGATTTTACACACAGAAAACTGAACCTTTATCACAACAATGAAATTTTCAGGTTGTTAGGACAGCAAACATGTCTTTGGGCTTGAGGATGAAGGATAGGTTGGATGGGCATAGCAACTACAGTACATGGAAGGAAAGAATGCAGAGCATCTTTGAGGAAGCAAAAGTCTGGGTTATAATGGTGCATACCCAACAACACCCTATGAATGTGCCTACTGATGTTGTTCAGTTGGCAGACTTTAACAAGAAGAATAACAAGAGTAAGAGACTGATTCTGGATGGTATTAAAGACCATTGCATTCCTCATGTGAGAGGAAAGAGACTTGCTCATGAGATGTGGACAACCTTGACCAATCTCTACCAGAGTACCAATGAGAATAGAAAAATGGTCCTAAGGGAGAAGCTGAAGGCCATTAAGATGGCAAAGACTGATAGTGCTATTGCATACCTCACAAAGATCACTAATGTGAGAGATGAGTTGGCAGCAGTTGGAGAGGTCATTCCACCCACTGAGTTGGTGCGGATTGCAGTGAATGGCCTTCCCAATTCATGGCTGAACTTTGTTGATGGGATTGTTGCACGTGAGACCTTTCCCACTTGGGAGAGGTTGTGGGATGATTGCATACAGAATGAAATCAGAAAGAACCAGCTTGGGGCAGCCAAACCAGTTGAGGAGGATGAGGATGTAGCATTGTTAGCAAGGGGCAAGAAGGGCAAGGGAAAGAAGCAAGCTTCCACAAGTGGTGGTGGGGGCAAAGGCAAAGGTAAAGGGAAGCAGCAGGTGAACAAGGAGAAGGACTATTCCAAGGTGAAGTGTTGGAATTGTTAGAGGATGGGACACTATGCAGTTGTGTGTCCGGAGAAGAAGAAGAAGGGGAAGAACAAGACCATGGCAACATCAACAGAGATAGAGGACTTTTCAGAGAGCTTTGACTAGGAGTTTGGGTTCATTGCTTGTGAGTCCACTAGTGCAGGATCACCTGCCACGGAGGTTGAGAGGGAAGATTGACTACTTTCCTCAGGGGAAGCATCTTTGTCAAAGGTGACATCGTGGCATATCTCCACTTCCCTTTGACCAGGCACATAGACTCTATAGGCCTTCGAAGTTTTGCTGTAGCCCATAAACATTCCCTTCTTCCCAGAAGCATCCAGCTTGCTCCTCTTCTCTTTCGGCACATGAAAATAAACAAGACATCCAAAAACTCTAAAATGTGAGACGTCAGGTTTCTTACCAGAGAAAATCTCTTCGTGAGTTTTGGAGTCCAGTGCGGAATGCGGGCATCAATTTTGTATGTACACAGCAGTGTTCGCAGCTTCTCCCCATGGAAACTTCGGTAGACCCTGGTCACATAGCATGGCACGGGTAGCTTCCACAATGGTCCTGTTCTTTCGTTCAACAACGCCATTCTGCTCAGGAGTATAGACAGTTGTGGTCTCCCTCTTGATGCCAGCTTCTTTGCAAAAGTTCTTGAACTCGTTCGTCTCATATTCAGTGCCATTATCGGTCCTCAATATCTTGATCTTCTTCCCTGTCAGATTTTCCACCAAGGCTTTGAAGGTACGAAACCACATGAAAGCCTCATCCTTCTTCTTCAAGAAGTATATCCAGGTTTTGCGAGAGAAGTCATCTATGAACGTCATATAATAAGAACATCCTCTCAAGGATGTCACGAGCAGCATACCAGACAGATCAAAATGTACTAATTGCAAGACATCAGATGTCTTTGTGACACTTGAGGGAAAAGGTCCCCTTGTATGCTTTCCTTCAACACAACCCTGACATACACCTTCATGATTATTTGAGAACTCGGGCATCCCCGTCACCACCTTCCTTGCTTCGAGAAGGGCCTTGTAGTGAAGGTGTCCAAACCTCTGGTGCCATAGTTCAGTCTGTCGGATAGTATCACATGTCATCGCTCCTAGTGGACTTCCTCCAACCTGGTAGAGTGTATCAGCTCTAAATCCAATCGTGATAGCTTCCTTGAAGCTCTTCTTCCACATGCATACCTTTCCATCAATGAATGCCACATTGAAACCTTTGTCTTCCATGGTCGATATAGACACAAGGTTCTTCTTCAAATTAGGTACATAGAGTACATCCTGCAAGCGGAGGACTTGACCTTGAGACAAGTGGAGGGTCACAGTCCCTGTCCCTTTCACGGGATATGTGGCATTATCTCCAAGGATAATTTCTAAATTAGTATCCTTCTCAACTATATCAGAGAGTGCTTCCTTGAACACGGTGATGTGCCTTGAGGCATCACTATCTATCAACCAGACATCCATAGTGTCGGGTGGAGATGTAGCAGAGAGGGCAGATACAAGAATGAATTCATTTCTTTTATCAACAACATTTGATTCCTCATACCTGGAGTTTCTCGACCTTTTGAAAGGTTGACCATTTCCGCTGGAGGGAGCCTTCCTCTTTCCCTTGAACCTGTTGTTCCTTTGATTGCCATTTCTCCGGTTGTTGTTGTTGTCATCACCATCGGGAGAATCCTTCTTGAAAGGGCATTCTCTAGCATAGTGACCTGGCCTATGACAAGTGTAACACTTGCCCTTTTTTCCTTGGGCCCTTGCTCTTCCTTTGTTCTTTGGACGACCAAAGTTCTTCTTTCTAGAATGAGCAGCGTAGGCAACATTTCCTTCATTTTCATACTCCTTCATTCTTGTCTCTTCTTGAACACATCTTGATAGTACTTCGTCAAAGTCAGGTATCACATTGTTATTGAGAATGGTAGTGTTGAACACATGCCATTTGGATGAGAGCCCTCCAAGTGCGGTGAGTACCATCTCTCGATCAACTATTGTCTCCCCAATAGCCAGCAGATTGTTCCTGATCTCGGTCAGCTTTAGAAAATATGATTGAATAGATTCATCCCTGCCTTTCTTCAGATTCTTCAATTGATTCTTGAAGAATAGGACTTGATTCGCATTGTTGGCCTTGAACATGTGGACCAACTTATCATACATCTCTTTGGATGTGCCCAACTCAGAGATGTAGGCAACCAGACTCTTGTGAATTGAGTCCCTGATCATCAACTTTGCTTTGATCTCACCCTTCTTATACTTTGTTTTGGCAGCAGCAGGAGCAGTGGATGGAGGCTCTTGGATTTTACCCTGCACATAGTCCATGACATCTTGGTCTTCCAAGTTAAGATCCAATGTCATCTTCCAAGCATGGAAGTCATCCTTCTGAGTCAATTTGTCATCAGCCTTGAAGCCATTGTAGTTTGAGGAACCCATCCTCTTCTTCGGTGATTGCTACAAATTAGGGCTTTGTCTTTACCTCAGCTCTGATACCATGTAAATTTATGTAGATGTTCTATGCTTGATGCAAATTTACTTTCTCTTCAATATTAGACAACAGTCAGATAAACAATAAAGTAAAATGCTAATAGAACATACAAGTAGATCGACAGAAGGCAAGCCAGAAATATATAAGTGTGTTGGTGCGTTACGACGGTCAACAGGATGTTTCAACCAGCAAAGTCTCAATATGGTCAACCAACCAACAATGTCACACAACCCTCTAGGACAGCCAAACGGTCAACTCAAAAGTCAATCCAAAAGTCAACGCTGTCAGTCAACGGTCAACGCAAACAGTAGTAGCAGCTAGGTCAACGCTAGAAAGTCAAAGTCAACATTTTGCCTCGGAAATAGTGCAAAAAATGTGGATTAGGAAAATCGAGATTTTGGGAAATTTTTAGGTCTGTTTGACCTTGCGTTGACCTAAGTCAACGTTGGTCAAAGTTACTGCATTAACCCTAACCGAAAACAATTTTCTTCCTTGCTGCACTTTCTCACGTGTGAAGAGAAGAGACTCCAAGTGATTGAACCAATCAGATGAGGAGAGAGAAATGTGTGAGGATGAGATGAGTGAAATGTCCTCCAACGTTGATCTTATTTATATCCATCATTGAGGGTGTATGACACAAATGCTGGGCACAAAACCTTAAGGCCGACTTGCACATACTTTGAATAGATTAAAAATAAATTCAAAATAAGTGTTCTGCTCATCGGATCAAGATGATCTTTAGATCAATCTTGCGCCTCTCTGAAAGAGGAACTCAATACAAATATTAGTATCTTCATCTGAGCATCACAACATGGAGTTTGGACCTAGTTGTCCAAAATTAACAGTATCCCTGACCCATGAGGGTCTTCTCTTCATTGAAGGAGGTGGATCAATCGGGTCCATCGGTCCTTCAACATTGGGCATCATCTCCTTCGGTTCTTCCTGATTCCCAGACCTTACTTCATGATCTTCCTCAGAGCTTGGAAGATTTATCACTTT
Source organism: Pinus albicaulis (assembly GCA_034641835.2). Classification (NCBI taxonomy): domain Eukaryota; kingdom Viridiplantae; phylum Streptophyta; class Pinopsida; order Pinales; family Pinaceae; genus Pinus; species Pinus albicaulis. The sequence continues at coordinate 745,083,586 of CM076583.1, forward strand.
CTTGAGGGAAGCATCTTCATCAAAGGTAACATCGTGGCATATCTCCACTTCTCTTTGACCAAGCACATAGACTCTATAAGCCTTCGAAGTTTCACTGTAGCCCACAAACATTCCCTTCTTCCCAGAAGCATCTAGCTTGCTCCTCTTCTCTTTCAGCACATGAAAATAAGCAGGACAACAAAAAACTCTGAAATGAGAGATGTCAGTTTTTTTACCAGAGAAAACCTCTTTGGGAGTTTTGGAGTCCAGAGCGGAATGCGGGTATCGATTTTGTATGTACACAACAATGTTTGCAGCTTCTCCCCACAGAAACTTCGGAAGACCTTGGTCACATAGCATTGCACGGGCAGCTTCCACAATGGTCCTGTTATTTCTTTCAGCAACGCCATTTTGCTCAGGAGTGTATACGGTTGTGGTCTCCCTCTTGATGCCATCTTCTCTGCAAAAGTTATTGAACTCGTTTGTCTCATATTCAGTGCCATTATCGGTCCTCAAAATCTTGATCTTCTTCCCTGTTTGATTTTCCACCAAGGCTTTGAAAGTACGAAACCACATGAAAACCTCATCCTTCTTCTTCAAGAAGTATATCCAGATCTTGCGAAAGAAGTCATCTATAAATGTCATATAATAGGAACATCCTCCCAAGGATGTCACAGGCAACATACTAGACAAATCAGAATGTATCAATTGCAAGACATCAGATGTCTTTGTGACACTTGAGGGGAAAGGTCTCCTTGTATGCTTTCCTTTGGCACAACCCTGACATTCACCTTCATGATCATTTTTGAATTCGGGCATCCCTGTCACCACCTTCCTTGCTTCGAGAAGGGCTTTGTAATGAAGGTGTCCAAACCTCCGGTGCCATAGTTCGGTTTGACGAATAATATCACATGTCATAGCTCCCAGTGGACTTCCTCCAACCTGGTAGAGTGTATCAATTCTAAACCCAATCGTTATAGCTTCCTTGAAACTCTTCTTCTAGATGCGTACCATCCCATTAATGAATGCCACATTGAAACCTTTGTTTTCCATGGCCGAAATAGACATAAGGTTCTTCTTCAAATCAGGTACATATAGTACATTTTGTAAGCGGAGGACTTGACCTTGAGATAAGTGGAGGGTCACAGTCCCAGACCCTTTCACGGGATATGTGGCATTATCTCCAAGGATAGTTTTCAGATTAGTATCCTTCTCAATCAAATCAGAAAGTGCTTCTTTAAACCCAGTGAGGTGCCTTGAAGCACCACTATCAATCTCCCAGACATCCATAGTGTCGAGTGGAGATGCAACAGAGAGGGCAGATACAAGAATGAATTCATTTTTCTTATCATCAACAACATAAGATTCCTCATACCTGGAATTTCTTGACCTTTTGAAAGGTTGCCCATTTCCATTGCGACCAGAGGGAGCCTTCCTCTTTCCTTTGAACCTGTTGTTCCTTTGATTTCCATTCCTCCAGTTGTTGTTGTTACAATCATCCCTTGGAGAATCCCTTCTATTAGGGCATTCTCTAGCATAGTGGCCAGTGTTGTTACATGTGTAACATCTTCCTTTCTTTCCTTGGGCCCCTGCTCTTCCATGGTTCCTCGGACCACCATTGTTCTTCTTCTTAGCACGAGCGGTGAAGGCAACATTACATTCATTTTCATATTCCATCATTCTTGTCTCCTCTTGAGTGCATCTAGACAATACTTCATAAAAATTAGGTATCACATTATTATTGAGAATGGTAGTAATGAATACATGCCTTTCAGAGGGGAGACCTCCAAGTGCGGTGAGAACCATTTCTCGATCAGCTATTGTTTCCCCAATGGCAAGAAGATTATTCTTGATCTCAGTCAATTTCAGAAAATAAGATTGAATGGATTCATCCCTGCCTTTCTTAAGATTCTTCAATTGGTTCTTAAAGAAAAGGATTTGATTTGCATTGTTGGCCCTGAACATATTGACCAACTTATCATACATCTCCATAGATGTGCCCAACTCAGAGATGTAGGCAACCAGACTCTTATGGATGGAATCCCGCATGATCAACTTTGCTTTGATTTCTCCTTTCTTATACTTTGACTTGGTGGCAACAGGTGCAGATGATGGAGGCTCTTGAATTTTACCCTGCACATGGTCCATGACATCTTGGTCTTCCAACATTAAATCCAAAGACATCTTCCAGGCATGAAAGTCATCCTTGCTAGTCAACTTGTCATCAGCTTTGAAGCCATTATAATTTGAGGTACCCATGGGTCCTTGACAAATGCTACTTCCTTGGTGATTGCTCTCAATACAAACTTGGGCTTTGTCTTCACCTTAGCTCTGATACCATGTAAATTTTTGTAGATGTTCTATGCTTGATGGAACATTTACTTTATACCCGATATCAAATAGCAATCACATAAACATGAAAGTAAAATGCTGATAGAACATACCAATAGATCAACGGAAGATAAGCCAAATTACACTTAACTTGATCGACAAAATATGTGTTGTGGTGCGTTACGGCGATCAACAGGATGCTTCAACCAGCAAAGTCTCTTCACGGTTAGCCAACCAAAATGTGTCACACAACCCTCTCGGACAACGTCTACAATAGTCAACCGAAAGTCAACAAATGTCAACGCTGTCCAGTCAACGGTCAACGCAAAACAACATCAGCAAAAAGTCAACACAACCAAGTCAAAGTCAACGCACAACCTCGGTTTTTGTGCCAAAAAATGCGGATTAAGGAGATCGAAGTTTAGGGAGAGTTTCGGGTCAATTTGACCAAGTGTTGACCAAAGTCTCTGTGGTCAATTTTGCGCTCGAAACCCTAGAACAGACTGAAACCCTAGCTGCTGCTTTTTCCCACGTGTGAGTGAAGAGAAGCCTCCAAGATGATGATCGAACCAATCAAATGCAGAGAGAGAATGTGTGATGAGTGATGGTGAAAATGACCTCCAACGTTGACCTATATATATCCATCAGTGAGGGTGTGTGACACATCTCTTAGGCACGTGGGATAAATCTGGCCAACCTTGCACATGTGGAAAATAAATTCAAAATCAATGTTCAGCTCATCTGATCAAGATGATCTTTAGATCAATCTTGCACCTCTCCGAAAGAGGAATCCAAAAAAATATTGGCATCGTCATCTGAGCATCACAACATGGAGTTTGGACCTAGTTGCCCAAAGTTAACATTTGGAAATTTAACATAATCCATAGAAGAAGTACCTTGGTTAGCCTCTCGCATGTATCACCTTGAACTAATTGACTTAGAATATCCTTTAGGTGAGAAGCTGGGAAGCCTCCCGTATGGTGAAATTCCGCTAAGGAGCAGGAGGTGGAGTGCTAAGGTGAATGTGGCAACCACATCATTGTTGCATCTTTGTTTGGCTATTGCCATGTGAGGCCTCTCACAAGGCTTGCTGGATTTTGAGGCAACATTTTTGGCACCGTTGTCGGGGAGGATTTGAGTCAATATCCTCATTATTTGAAGAATAAAATCATTAAAATTTTGGGGAGAATAACTTGTGAATGAAACATATCTTTCTTCTGGCGACTCCCAAAGATGACTCTCATATCTCCCCTAGTAGTTCGTTTGACGACACCATAGCTCCAAGGAAGAAAATAAATACTCATAATACAACTACTAAGGCCTCCACATTTCCATTAGTTCAAAAAACTCCTGTGGTTAGAAGTCTATTTACTAATATATCTACCTCTAGCACCATGGCCAAACCTTGGCCCATTGTTGCATTTAAATCATTGAATGTGAGTGGTTTCCCTAATGCTCCTCATTCATTGCCTGATGAATGTGAAGAGTGGCTTCCCAAATTCATTAGCACTAATACAATCATTGCTGGAAAACACATGCATGAGTTCTATTGGGCTGTGTGTGCTAGGTTGATCCAAGGAGAAGATGTGGTTATGATGTTGTTTGCCATGACCTTAGAAGGAAATGTTAGGGATTAGTACCTTAGTTTGCCTCATTTTTTTTTTATAAACTAGGATACCTTCCCACCAAGCTTCAACAAGAGACAGGCCATGATAAACGAAGGCATTCAACTTCTAAACAAATTCCAGGAAGCCAATAAAATTGATAATGAAAATGTTAGAGAATTTACGCAACAATTTGATAATTTACTCAAGGAAGCCCTTAAATTATATAGACCAACTAGCGATACTATCCTTAATAGATACAGAAGAGCCTTTTCTGGATATATGTCATATGCGTTAAAGGGAAAGAAGCCTAAATCTTTGAATGAGGTTGAAATCTTGGCTATTGAAATAGAGCAAAATTTAAATTCATCCAAAATTGATTTGCTTGCTTATCCAAGGGCTAGAATTGAACCCAAAGCTAAGTCTAGTGCCTAGGTAAACCTTGCCTTGCAAGCTTTTTCCCAAAAATTCGATAGTTACTATTGAGCTAATGTAAGGACAGATGGCTATGATGAAGAAGCTGACAATTCTGGAAAGGGAAAGGGGAGTTCATCAAAATTTTCCTCAGCCAAAATTTAACAAAGAGAGACCTCCCAAGAAGGACTCTTTCAATGTTTCACAACAAAGTATTCCCAACACTTTTGTTCCAACCAATATGGTTGGCCAAGAAGAGAACCCTTGGTGTCAAACATGCAATGAGTTTCATACCCAAGAGTGTCCTTACAATCAAGTGGAAGAGGAGGAAACCATAGAGCATCTCAACATTGTTAATGATAATGCTCCTTTTAACATCTTGCTTGGAGAATCCTAGTTCCAACAACAACATGAAGAAGACAATGACGAATCCAGTAGTGATCATGATGAGACAATCATGACTGTTGAGGAAGGAGGAAGGTTCAAGGGATTACACTATTCTAAAAGAAATAATAACCATAACCAAGCAAGCACTAGTAGCAACATTGCTCTTCAAAAGAGTACTAGGTCACCCCCACCCTCGAAGAACATCCCAAAGCCCACTAAACGTGGTCCTAATATATTTTTGGATGTTGACTTAGGGAGTGTTTTGGCGATGATAAATAAGTGCCTCTTTTGGAGTTGGCCAAACTTGAACCCCAAAGAGGGTAAGTCAAGAAAGCATTCAGTCTTGAAATAGGGCGTGAAGACCCTCGAATGATTCTCCAAAATATATATAATGATAGAAGGAGCACACACCCTCTTATTGTCCGTAGTGATAAACAATTTGATTTTGTGTAATTATATGCTTGACTCTGATGATTCTGCCAATATAATGCCTTTAAGAGTCATGAACCAATTGGAAATGGAAATCACTAGGCTATATAAGAATGTGTGTGGTTTGATAAAAGATGTTAAGGAATCCATGGCTGCTAACAAAGATATTTCAATGTTGATGGATATTGTAGTCATAGATGTGCTTGGTGCCTACGGAATGCTCGTCTAGGAAATGGTGCACCTCTATTAGAGGACATTTACGAATGGATTTTACATATGCTAATATACCTACTGTAGATGGAGGACCTTTCATTCTATATTACAAATGGATTTTTCATATGCTAATATACCTACTATAGATGGCGGACCTTTCATTCTATATAGGGGGTTCCACATTCCTAGCCATGTGGAAGACATGGAACCATTCCCATTCCCTCAACCTATTGGAAAATACAAGGGTAACATGCCTTCAAAATACCTACACCTCAAACAAAATCACTTTGAGCCAAAGAGCATGAAAAGCTCGAGGAGGTTGAATCAACATCAAGAAATGTCTTCCAAGTCAAGAACACACATGTAAGCAAGGCTAAGAGGCTGAGATTTCAAAGTAAGAAGAAGTAATGGGCTCAAAGACAAGGAGAAGAGTTTCAAGTTGGTGGTTTATTCCTTGTTGATAACATGATAACAATCCCATTCCATTTAGGATCCATGGCAAAGTAGGAATTGGATACTTTTATATTGCTAAACTTGATGGTGAACTCCTACCTTCGATGGTGGGAGGCAATCACCTTACATTGTTTAATGGATTTGATGTATATTAGATAAGTAGTTCCATTGCATTTGTGTGTTGCATTTTTCATGTTGTTGTGTTGCATTCTAGAATAAATTGCATTTAGCCAGAATTTATCCTTTTTAGTATGCATTTATTAAATCATATAAACACAAGGGTGAGGATCAACACATTGGGGCTCGTACACATGTTAGCAAGCAAGTTCTTTTGAGTGTGCAGGTAAAAGGTCTTGCGGGCCTAGGGATTGCTGGGGTTCTCATGAACTCCTCGTTCGAGCATATGGATCATGCGCTATACGATGAACACATGTCCCCGAGTTGGAGCTAGATATTACCCACCAAAATGGGTATTCCTATAGGAGATTTTTTTTTCCTATCGTGGACAACTAGCCAACCAACCAACATTCCTACACATTGCTCAGTGATGATGATATGCCACATTCCTTTGCGATTTATACAGGTCAATTACCTCTCACCATCTGACATTCCTATTGAAGGCGGGCTACCACTCGACAGGTACTTCAACCATTTTGCAATCAAGTGATTTTACATAATGTTTTGGGCATTCTAACATGGATAAAGGGTGATTTGGATTATTGACTGATCTTGATTGTAAACTTCTTCTCTCACCTCACTAGGGGGTTTAGTCTTGACTCTTTAGCCCTAGTCCAGTGGGACCTCCTCTAAGGCCTTAGGGTTATAGGAGGGGCACTACTTGGAAAACTTGGAATGAAGTAACCTGTCCATAACTATTCCATACATAACATCTTTCATCATTCCCTTGATACCGCTTCCATCCTTCAGGTTAACTGTCCTTCGTTCATTGGGATTTGACATTCACACATCGACATCCTTGACTTTGAGTAGGGCCGAAAAACTTTGCATAACATGGCCACAACAAAAGAAAAAAGAAAATTTAAAATGCAAAAGATGGCTAGAACATAATTAGTGTGTGGACAAAATCCTAGCATAAGGAGCTCTACCTCCCTCATTAGGCATCGCCTGGTACTTGAACACTTGATGCTCCATCTCATCATAAGGAACCCTTGCATGTCCCAACCCAAATGAGTGAGAAACTGACTCATCTTAAGGGGTAAAATAAATACTGTATCAGAAAAAGAAAGCTTTGATCCTTGAGTTATGCACCATATAAAGTATTATAAAAAGGACTTAGAAGGCGCACCAGAGGGGTGGAAAAAGTAGGCCGAGGAAAGGGGTAAGTCATGCCTCGACGGTTGCTCCCTCCATTATATCTACCCACTTTGGATGTGGACCTCCATTAGTTGGTCCCTTGGCCATGACACACAGCCATTAAGCTATTGCTCTCTATTGCCACCTATTGTCATTAACACCTATGAATTGAAGGGTTGACCTTGGAAATGCCACCTCCCTTTAGGGGCTGGAAGAACCTAATAGGGTTGATCATCTGACGACCTCTACAAAGGTAGGGAACACTTTTACGGGACTTGGTCTAGTTAGATATTTGAAGGTGATGATGGTTTGAAGTATCGCTATGCCCTTTACAGTTAAGTATGGTCACTTAGATGCATCTATGGTTATTGTCTCTAGAGAATGGTTGCTTTCACTTGAGTTTGACGTGGTTTTTCCAGGTGGTCTTGCGCAAAGCAGCTAAGGCCTTGAGGTCACACTTTTCCACTCCTACTCCACACGTTGCATTTTTGTGTTGCATTTTTCATGCTGTTGTGTTGCATTCTAGAATAGATTGCATTTAGCTAGACATTTTCTTTTTCAGTGTGGATTTATTAGATCATATAAAGGCAAGGGTGATGATCAACAACCTGTACACATGGTGGCAAACAAATTGTTTTGAGTGTGCAGGTAGCAAGTCGTGTGAGTCTAGGGTTGCTTGAAGTGAAGCTATTTTGGCTTGTCTTCGCCTTGATTGTCTTTACACACTCAATTTAGCATTTTCCATTGTGAAAATTGCCCTAATAGAGCTAATGGCATCAATCCTAGCTAATTTATGTCCTAATAAACCCTAATCTTATACAAGCTTTCGACTTAGGGCTTATTTGAAGATTTGCCATCTCCTGTTGTTGATATTATCACAATTTTCTATGTACTTGCATGCCTAGATCCACTATTGTTGAACTATATCTTGAAATCCTACATATCAAGTACTCCCTTCAAGGGTTAGCTTATGAAATGTTGCTCCTTTTTAGATAGATAATTGTGCTGTAATCCATAGAAGAAGTATCTTAATTGTGCATTCCTGAGGATATGGACTATGCATGAAATAGCCTATTAGGGGTTTTATAACCAACACACTTTGTTTTATTAGAAACAGGGTTGGACCTGTGGAGTACTAGCAAAGAGGTCACAAAGGAATAAGAAAATTTCTTTGACTTGTAGGTTCCAATCAAATGGAGATTGTTTGACTCATATATGCTCCTAAATACCCGAAGGAACAAGTTGAATACTTTGTGACTTCATGCTTACTGAATGAGAATCATAGTTGTTTACAGTTGTCAGTGTTGTCCGCAATGATATCAATGAGCTTGATGAGACACGTCAATGTTTGGCACTTGTAATGGTGGGAAAGAGAGTTTGCTGATATTCAATAAATAAGTTATGGATTTATAGCAACTGGAGATTTGGTCAGATCACATGGTACAACTGCTTGATCAACATGATCTGGGTGTCTTCATTGCTGTAATTATTGGAGTTGCAAATAGGAGTATAGGGTAGATCCCTTAACATGTCTGAAATTTGTGTTATTTTGTCTTCTTATAATTTGGTTATGTTGGATGAGATGAGCAACTTTATTGTGGACTTTGTTGATATGGATTTTGATCTCTTTTCATGGATGATTTATGGTGAAGCTTGGATTAATTCATGGTAAACCTAGTAAGTGGACTTATTTTATCTTGGTTAATGTTTTTACTGGATGGATGTAATCAAGTATTAAGCAAGTTGGCATAGTATTTGTTTCATGATGCTTGTTAAACAAACACTTCGTCCAAGTCCTTGAGGAAGTAGTAGGTGTAATCCTTCCTTAATTCATTCGTGGAAATTGAGAGCCTTGATTGAAAACCCTAGGGTAAGTGAGTGGACATATCCTATTTCTTTTTGAGGTTTGTATCTACTCCAAATTCAATTTTGTTCCTTGATCTCATTTGCCCCAAAAATATATTAGCAAGCTAAAGTACCAGTCTTTTATCCTTCCATCATTTTATTCTTTGCAAAAACCCTTTAAACCATTCTATTAGGGTTTTACTTGGGTGAATGCATGGTAAATTTAGTAAGTGGACTTATTTTTATCTTGGTTATTGTTTTATTGGATGGATGTAATCAAGTCTTAAGCAATTTGGCATAATATTTGTTTTGATGATCCTTGTTAAACAAACGCTTCTTCCAAGTCTTTAAGCAGTAGGTGGAACCCTTCTTTAATTCATTTGTGGAAATTGAGATCCTTGATTGAAAACCCTCGGGTAAGTGAGTGGACATATACTAGTTCTTTTTGAGGCTTGTATCTACTCCAAATTCTTCTATTTGGTTCCTTGATCTCATATGCCCCAATAATATATTGCCAAGCTAAGGCACTAGTCTTCCTTCCTTCCATCATTTTATTCTTTGCAAAAATCCTTTAAACAGTTCTGTTCGGGTTTTATTCTCCTTATTATTCTTGGTTGTGTGTGTCTAGGGACCTTTGCTTTTGAACTCAAACCCTAAAATTACTATAAAGAACCTCAACAATCCTATCTTCCTCGTTAAACCCTAATTGTCCAAATCATTTGACTAGTGGTATTTGAAGTAGAAGCTTTAGGGGCCTCTTGACTTGGTTTGACTGGGCCATTATATCCGTAAATCTACTAGGGTTAATCACTTTTGAGCTAGAGGAGAGTTGGCCAGAAGCGAGAGGAGGGTTAGGGAGGTGACATTGGTTGCCTCCCTAGTATAGAGGGTCTCACACTTGAGCTTTTCAACTTTATTTGATAAGTGTGAGATTTTGCTATAACACTCATCCTTGGTTATTGGAATAGGCTCATGATTCTTCTCGGATGCAAAATCTTCCTCAAACTTTACATCCTTGCTCAATACTGTCTTTCTTTGCTCTAGAATATAGACCTTGTTAGCCTTTGAAGTCTCATTGCAACCCCAAATAAACCCTTTCTACGGAGGGATTCAACTTGGTCCTCTTCTCTATCAGGTACATGGATACATATTATAAACTGGGCAATCAAAGATGCTATGGTTGTTAGCTGATGGAAAATATCATCGATGCTGTGGACAATCCACTTTATAACTCTCTTGAAGACTAACCAGGGCATCAAACATCTCATTCATTAATTTATTCTCAGATATGAGGAATTAGAGGATCCTTTATAGCATCTGAGATCATTCTCTTGGCCAACACTTCCCTCTTGTTGTGAGCTGCCAACTGCTGCAGATCTGTAGGCGAAGTCATAGCATCCTTGATACGATCCCTTAGATCATTCTCTTCTAGCCAGAGTGTAACCTTTATCTTCCATGAGAAGAATTTTGAGGCACTATCCAGTCTGTCCTCAAACATAAGGCTAGCTGATGCCATCTGTGAGATCTATTGCACTAACTCCCAAATATGTTCCAACAGTTGATTTACCACTACAAATCCTTGAGAATCTCAATCATAGAAGTAAGCTCTGTTACCATGTAAAACTTTCCAGCCTAGATTACTATCGTCCTTATGATCTCAATTAAACAAGCAAATTGCTGAATTTGATTTATGCAGAAATTAAATTCTGACCATAGCATCAATTACACAATGGCTGGAAATTAAATAGCAGAAGCATAAAACGATTTCACATATAGATAAGTAATTACTCCTTCAAAAACAGCTTTTCATTCCTTCAAAAAGTTACAAGGAAACCTCCACAAGCTGCCAAAGCCAAGCAGCTGCTTGATTACAAAAATCACTCTGAACTGAGTGGAACAGCCTGCTGTATGGACTGTATGGCATATCCACATGGCCTACCTATGCGATTGTACAGACATGTCTGTACTATTGTATGGATTTCTGTATTGCAACACAGACCTATACAAATTACAACCTGTACAGAATGTTCTGCTGCCAGTGTTTGCCTCTGCTTGAATCCTTGCTCACTTGTTCTCTCACTTTTGGTTGCTCAGCCTGCTCAACTTCTCAAGTGTGCAAGTTTGTTGAAACCTCTATCTTGACCTGTCTTTATACTTCTAGCTAGGGCCAAAACTCCAGTCTATTTTTGAGTTAACTCCAAGTCTATGACATGCTTGCATGATATGCACTTTTTAAGACTCAACAACTAAATACAAGATGTTTCAATTTTTTTACTAAAGTGAATTTCAAAATAGAATAACTTTTGGAAAATATCTTGAACCACTTATTGTAGGTTCACATTGAATCTGTGGAAGTTCCTATTCGACATATAAATTTCAACAAGCCAGTCATTAATAGGAGCACATATGGGTGAGTTGTACATTAGCTGTTTATAGATTAGATGCGAGTGTATATTAGCTATTCCCTGTCACTATAAATGACACCCATTCAAAAGTTGGAAATTATTTATGGAGTACATGCATGTCTACGTGTTGCTGTACAGTATATAAGTCTCTTTGGTTTTGTAGATTCTGGCACCCACTCACCTCTTATTGACTATATTGGTCTGCTTTATATTCTGATGGAAATTGTTTCAATGTTTTAAAGAGACCAATATTTATTATTTTACTCAGCTGTGCATCTATTTGGTAAAACCACTTAGTTTGAATGTTTGAAGATTGAAGGTAATATGCAAGGCACATACATGGATCATGGGACACATTTTGCAACCAGTTTTAAAACTACTGATAAAAAGTAGTTGTATGAAATTTTTTATTATTTTAATATTACGGAGTGGAATTCTAATTGATTCGCCAAAAATTCTGCTTTTCAGCGATCTGCAGTTTCCTCATCATGATAATGAATTAGCTCAAGCTGAGGCATTCTACGGTTGCTCACAAGTGCGTTTCTTCATTCTCATGTGGATTGATAAAATTTATTTGCTGCAGGAGTCAAAGAAAATTTTTAGTATATGTAGGGAGCTTTAGGTAGTATCATGGCATTAACCTGGCCTTTTGAGAAGTTGCTTTAGCTTTTATGCTTTATTCTGCCTTTTCCTATTGTCTGAACTTCGATGGTTCCCAAGTTTTTCTTTAGCCTGAATACTAGTGGTTATCAATTATTTGTGTTATCTACTATATTGTTTCTGTCTAATTTACAGGACATAGACAATATGCAGACAGAATGAAATAAATTCTTAATATGTTTAAACTGCTGTATTTTTTATGGCAAAGATCAAACTGAAACTGCTCTATAAATTTATTCTGTTAATTATTTCTTGGTATTTAATAGTAGATTTATGTTAGAGATAGCTGTAGATTTTCACAACAGGCGCTACTGTTGTTTATATGATGTTTGGTCCTCACATTTTTTTGTAATATACAAATAGAATTCCTAAAAGCTATGTTTCATGGTGTTTAGGGGATGGGGGAAAGGAGGTTGGATTATGGGGCATGGCTGGTGGAACCCCTGAATTTGAGGATGGCACAGACTTAACAGAGTTGTAGTGGTGTTTTCTAGACACTCCAACAGTTAGTAACTTTGTATGCAAACAAGAAATGGGAAATGATAGGAACTTTGGTAAACAGACATGAATTTTAACCCTGCAAAACTTTGAGTGGAGATGTTGTGGGGGCAAACACAGTGGGAACAATGCCACAATTTTATTGGTGGATTACAAGCAGATCAAATCAATTGGGGTAATACAATCAGAAGACACATGCAAATCTTCATTCAAACCGCAACTTACCAAAAAATTATAGTTATGACAAATAAGACCAATGATCTGTAAACTGCTATGGATACTCCACTGGACAGTTCGTCACATCACACATGATAAAATAAACTGAAATCTATATTACAAAGGTTAAATTCCTTTAGATTCCAGATTTGTTAATTAATAATTACTGATTTTCTTCTTATGCATGAAATAGATAAACTGCGGAAAATAGAGAATAACAAATACAATTAGACACCATCCACAATGACCACAAGTATTTTCTCTGGGAAACCCTTATGGGAGAGAACCCAGCTAGAAGGTGAAGTTGCTCTGCTTTTTTTCTAGTGTGGAAATAATACAAGTACAAAGGAGAAGACATTCTCTTTGGAGTTACTTGAGACCTATGGCCATTTAGGCTACTACAAAAAACTAACACCCTCTGTTATAAGTTTATAACATGCTCTCTAACTCCCACTCCCAGTTGCTCTACTCTACTACGGAACAAGATACAATAGCATTGAAAGTGGAACCCCTTCCAATCCCAGTGGCCTAGTTTTAACATAGCTCGATGGCCAACTAGGTCTTAGGTTTGACTCCATCAACTCTCAACTACAGTTACAACTTTGACCCTTTAAGAGTCTTCTTCATAGTCCACAGAGGCTAATGTGGCATCCTCTTGAACCACGGTGGTTAAACCGAAAGGTCAAGTTCTTGGAGCCTAATTTTTTCATGCGAACTCCGTCTGACTTCTTTTTTGCACTGTTGGAAAGGTAATTAAGTGTAGAACAACATCAGGATGTCTTGCACTTAAGCAAGAGAGTGTTAACCCCCCAAAGAAACATTGTTCAATGGCTTAAAACGACACCAGAATGTTTCGGACCCCAATTCTTCAAATTGGGACTTGCTAGTGAAAATGACCCTGCAAGCTGATACTTCCAATTTGTCCACTTTGAAAGCATTGAGTTTGTTGACAAATAACGTAATGATCCAATCCGTATCAACCAATATGAAAGAAACTACCGAGTGAAGAAATACACCAGCAAAATAACAGATCAAAACATTCAACAATAATGCACACCTAGCTCAAATTATTTCATTACCAGAGACATATATTTATACATGAGAGGAGATGTCTCAGGGATCTATTATTTCCTATAATCTCTCATCAACAACTCCAACATTTTCTCCACAAATCTCTCAAAATTTGTATCACAACAATATTAACAGCTTGAATATTTCCAATTGAATTATTATTCCAACATTTCTCCCCCATAATGATCATTTGGAAATATTCCAAGCTCATATCTGAATTCGCATGACCTTTCCTTAGATAGTGCTTTGGTGAATATGTCAGCTACCTATTCTTTTGTTTTATAGTATTTGATCTCGATCACTCCTTGTTGAACCAAATCTCGAACAAAATGATACTGAATACCAATATGCTTGGTTTTCTTATGAAAAAACTGGATTCTTGGTCATCTGAATAGCACTTTGATTATCAACTGAGTGGGTTGCTCTTACTAGTCATGTAGATCCTCTAGAATTCTTTTCAACTAAACTGCTTCACATACTGCTGTCGCTACTGCATTATAGTCTGCTTCTACTATGGAGAGAGAAACTGTGGGTTGCTTGTTAGTACTCCAAGCAACTGCCGCTGTACCCATGCTGAATGAATACCTTGAAGTCGATTTCTTGTCATCCATGCATCCAACCCATTCTGAATCTGTATAACCAATCAACCCGAAATCTTCTATGTATTTGTATACCAAACCATAACCAGTTGTACCACGCAGATATATTAAAATCCTCTTAGCTACTTTCCAATGCAATTTTGTGGGTAGTGCCATGAAACTTGCACCATATTGGCTGCAAAATAAATATCGAGTCGAGTTGTAGTTAAGTAGATCAAACTTCCAACCAATTGACTATATAAAGTAACATTAACAGAATTGGAGTCATCATTTCCATGTAACTTCAACCCAACTTCTAAAGGAGTTGTCGCTGACTTGCGTCTCAACATTTTGAACTTCTTTAGAATATCCCAAGTATACTTGGCTTGTGACATGAGAATATCATCTTCGTTCTGCCAAACTTTAATACCCAAGAAATAATGCAATTCACAAAGGTCTGTCATCTCAAACTCAACAATCATATGTGACAAATATTTGAAATGGTTAGGCACTGCTCCCTGTGTAGATCAAGTCATCAACATATAAGGCAACTATCAGAATGCCCCGTCTTGATTGAAGGATATAGAGATTGGGCTCAGATAAACTTTAAACTAAGCCATGATTGTAATGAACAAAGTTCGTATATTCAAAAGTTAAATACTCCAGAAGACTTGGAATATGTGGATCTTCATTGAATATACAAGAATATATATTAAAATATATGAATAAGAATGATGTTACAAATGAGAGTGAGGGCTTGCTTATATACCCTAGGCAGGTGTCCCTCTATGAATGGTTATACCCTTAGGGGCATATTGTTGAGATTTTGTGTATTTGGGGTAGCATCAGTTGTGCTCTAGGTCCCAAATTTTGAGGAAGGACTACAGTTCACTTGATCTACAAGACCCAGAAATGGATTTGGGAAATTTCATCTGGGCTAGGAGATAATAAATTAATTAATTATTTTAATGTTTTTCCTAAGTTAAAACTTAGGAAAATAAAATAATTAAAGTGAATTTAATTAAACATGTGATGAAATTGTCTTAAGTCACATGGATCAAGCTTTCTTTTAATCTTAGCCATTGATTAAAGATTTAATTGTGGCTGTTGATTTGTCAACGAGAAAAGTATAAAGGAAAGACTCGGGGTCATTTGTAAGAAACACAGAGGCAGAGCACTGAAGCTAAGCTGAGATTCTAGGGCGGGGTTGCTAAGAATTCTTAAGTGTTTCAGTTGCAAAGAGGGGAATTTAGACCAAGGGGATGATCTGATCCCAGGGTCTAGAATACACAAGAAGCAGAGAAGAGATCAAGAGAGACAACGTAGAGGAAGGCAGCAGTAGACGACAGCAGCAGCAGCAGACGACAACAGTTGCAGCAGACGGCAGCAGCAGCGGACGGCAGTGGCAGCGGCAGCAGCAGCAAGGACAACATGATTTTCAGGAAACCCTTTAGGGGTTACATAGAGACCCTTGGGGCAGCGTAGTGACTGCGTCACCCAGTTTGGGGTAACGCAGTCCCTTCCAGTGACAACGCTGAGCATTTGGAGGCCTTCAGAGGCTAATGCAGTGTCTTTTAGGGGCATATTTGGGGTTTCTAGGCTTAGATATGGCTGAGTTCTGTAAATCCCGTTTGAGGGTGTGGATCAGTCAGTATTGTTGGTCTTAGATCAGCCAGGTGCTATAGATCTAGAGTTTTCTCTGTAGGGTTTTCCAAATCTGGAACCCAGAGTTGTGTATTCAGAAATATTCTTACTAATAGAGCCCTCCAACAGCCAGAGACCGGTTTTCCCACATTGGGTTTTTCAGAGGCAGCGCGGAGAGCTTCAGAGGGACAACGCATTGCAGCAACAACGTGATAGATTTCAGTACAAAGAGTTGATGTGACTTCAGTAGTGCAGAGGGAGCCTGATTACGCAGGCAGAGCTGTAGCTGTGCATCGTTCTTTAGATGCCACCACAGATCTGTAGCCTATGGAGCTTCAGTGATGAGGATGCAGCCCATCTGACTTGTTTGTCAAAGGTGGGCGGGAGATTGATTGAAACATCTCATCGCTGAAGTTGCGGTGCAACGGATCAACGGTGGCGATTACTGTAGGCGAAGGAAGATGCAACATATTGAGAGGGAGCTGTACTACCATGGTTGCAGTGGCAGTGGCAGAGTCATGGGCAGCAATACGGAGACAGCAACAACAGTAGGTGTAGAGTTGAGTGGCAGGAGGCCAAGCTTCAGCAACACAGAACCAGTGCCCAAAATCACGTAATGCATAAGTGTGATATATTGCTAGAGTACACCCTTGATGCTAAGAGAGAGTGTTGAGATCTTGTGTATTTGGGGTAGCATCAGTTGTGCTCTAGGTTCCAAATTTTGAGGAAGGACTAGAGTTCACCTGATCTACAAGACCCAGAAATGAATTTGGGAAATTTCATCTGGTTTAGGAGATATTAAATTAATTAATTATTTTAATGTATTTCCTAAGTTAAAACTTAAGAAAATAAAATAATTAAAGTGAATTTAATTAAACATGTGATGAAATTGTCTTAAGTCACACGGATCAAGCTTTCTTTTAATCTTAGCCATTGATTAAAGATTTAATCGTGGCCGTTGATTTGTCAATGAGAAAAGTGTAAAGGAAAGACTTGGGGTCATTTGTAAAGACACACAGAGGCAGAGCACTGAAGCTAAGCTGAGATTCTAGGGCAGGGTTTGCTAATAAATTCAGTGTTTCGGTTACGAGAGGGGCTAGACCAAGGGGTTGGTCGAACAAGGGGTCTGAAATGCCCACGAAGCACGAGAAGGAGATCGGGAAAGACAACACGAGAGAGCGGCGGCGGACGAAAGCGTGCCCGGCGGCGGGGGCGGCAACAACGATTTGCGAACGACAACAACGATGGTAACGTAGCCCAACTGCATGACAGGACAAAATTAATTAATTATTTTAATGTATTTCCTAAGTTAAAACTTAGGAAAATAAAATAATTAAAGTGATTTAATTAAACATGTGATGAAATTGTCTTAAGTCACATGGATCAAACTTTCTTTTAATCTTAGCCATTGATTAAAGATTTAATCGTGGCCGTTGATTTGTCAACGAGAAAAGTATAAAGGAAAGGCTTGGGGTTATTTGTAAGACACACAGAGGCAGAGCACTGAAGCTAAGCTAAGATTCTAGGGCGGGGTTGCTAATAATTCTCAAGTGTTTCAGTTGCAGAGAGGGGAATTTAGACCAAGGGGATGATCTGAACCCGGGGTCTAGAATACACAAGAAGCAGAGAAGAGATCAGGAAAGACAACACAGAGGAAGGCAGCAGCAGACGGCAGTAGCAACAGCGGCAGACGGCAGCAGCAGCAGACGGCAACAACAGTTGCAGACGACAACAACAGTGGTAGCAGCAGCAACAACAGCAAGGACAACGTGATTTTCAGGAAACCCTTCAGGGGTTACGCAAAGACCCTTAGGGGGCAGCATAGTGACTGCGTCACCCAGTTTGGGGTAACGCAGTCCCTTCCAGTGACAACGTTGAGAATTTAGAGGCCTTCAGAGGCTGACGCAGTGTCTTTTAGGGGCAGATCTGGGGTTTCTAGGCCTAGATCTGGTCGAGTTCTGTAAATCCCGTTTGAGGGTGTGGATTAGTCAGTATTGTTGGTCTTATTAGATCAGCTAGGCGCTGCAGATCTAGAGTTTTCTCTGTAGGGTTTTCCAGATCTGAAACCCAGAGTTGTGTATTCAGAAATATTCTTAATATAGAACCCTCCAGCAGCCAGAGACCAGCAACCAGAGACTGGTTTTCCCACATTGGGTTTTTCAGGGGATAGTTTGTCTAGAAATAACTGTCACTTTGTCTATTTGTGCATGTGCTTATTCTATATCTGAATTGGTAGAGATCTGTTATGTGTTTTACTTTGATGTTAACTTGAATTTATTCAGTTGATAACTTGTATAAGTAGGAGAAGCTTAATTGGATTAATAGAAATAATTTTTGCATAAGAATTAAGATTCAGAAATTTCTACACATACCTCTTCATTAACTAATTACTAATTAATCATTATTTATGATGTGTTATTATTATTTATATTTACATTATTTATATCTATATTTTATTCATACATTGCCTTCCTCCTCAAAAAATCGTTGTCCTCAAAGCTTGCTGATGATAAGGCTTGATTTCTTTCTCTGTTTCGAATGTCTAGTCGTCTCAGAACTGTCATCTTTGTTGATACAGGTTGATATGATCGTCTGAGTGATAAACAAAATTGTCGAACTGAGAATGGATGTAACCATCCCAAATTAATCTTTTGTGGAATCTTGTGGTTACTGGATACTTCGTGTGAATTGTTATCACAAGACTGAATTGCATTGACATTAGTAGTCTTTGGAACATAAGCTTGTTGTTTATGTTATGAGTGATACAAATTCGTAGATTGATTGAAATGTTTGTTCTTGTGATTCAGATTTAGATAAGGAGTTCTTTTGGTTTGTCTTTCCCGTATCATGTGTGGCAAGATTCTGATTTACTTCATGTTCTGATGTCATCGAGTTGGTTACCAAAGCTTCACTTGGAATTTTCATCGTCTCAACATCTGAGTGTGTTTTTTCTTTAACTGGAGTGTCTTCTTCTTGAGTTGTGATATTCACTGGATCGATATTCATTCCATTTTCTTCAACTTGAATTTCTTTATTTGAAGATTTCGACGCTTCCTTCTCAAGAAGTTGTTGTACCTTATTTTCTAGCAACTTCTTGTCCTTCTTAAGATTCTTAATTTCTGTTAGTAATTTTTTCACTAAGGTCCTTAAGCCGAGAAACTTCTTCAATTCGATTAGTAGTGATTTTATCAATTTCTTTTTGCATATTTTGTAATACTTTTTTACCTTCTTGAAAAATTACCTTAAATATCTTGTATGTCTTTTGGTGTTATTGAATTTGGCTTCAATGTAACATCCTGGAGTGTTATTTTTTTCTTTTTGTGGAGGACATAGGAGAAAGTAAACATTTAGTTGCTAGTGGAATATGGGACCCACAAGAAAAACACACTTGGGCAAAAAAGCAATTCGAATTCCCCAAGGAAAAATCAAATTATGCAGGGGCCCACAAGGATGCATGGCCAACACTTATAAAAGGTAGGAAAATGGAAGTCATTGGGGTCTTTTGTTCATTTGAGAAGTCGATTGGCCTTAGCTGCTTAGCTGAGCCAAACATTGTGTTGTTCAACACAAGAGCTTCCCAAGGAGTGAAGCTCAACCTTTCTTCGGTGGACTTTGAGTGTCACCCAAGGAAGGCTTTCCATACCTTGTGATTGAAGGAGATAACATCTACAGGTCCCACGCATTTCAGGAGAGCTTGGGACACAGTATTGAGCCAACACTACGCAGTAGAGGGAGACAACTAGTGGTTGTGGAAGAGTTGTCCGGAGCAGCTACAAGAGGGATCCTTGGCCATTTTCTAAAGTGTGAGAGCAGTAGTACCCAGGGAGAAGCCATCTACATGCAGTTCCCATCAGCCATACACCAAGGACTGCATCATCCTCTCTGTGATTGCGTAGTCATAAGAGGGTAGCTAATTTGGGGTAGCCTTTGCCAGAGGAATTTAGGGCTGAGGTGTTGGGGAAATTTTTGGAGGGGCCTTGGAGAGATTTTGCTAGAGTTTGGAGAGTAGTAAGTAACAACAATAGGCACAGTGACAAAATTCGAATTTGGAGGAGGGCCAAGCTGTGAAGGGTTAGTTTTTGAAGGTTGGAATTAGAAGAAACCCTTTATGGGTTTTTCAAGGTTTTGGGCAAGGATCACCTTCTCAAATTCCTAGAATTTTCTGGGCAGTTTTCAATGGGTAAATCAAAGGCTGAAGTCAGGCAACAATGTAGTCTTGGAGTAGCAACGCAGTTTTCTGGGGAGCTTGCTATTGGAGCTGTTGGACTTTCCTGTATTCATGACCTGGTGCTTGTAGCTTGCCTTGTGCAAGCCCAGGTGCATTTCCTCCAACTTGTTGTACCACAACATTATCATATAATAAAATGTGGCCAGTTTATGGAGTTGGTGCAATTTTTGGTTATATGTGTGAATTTTTGAAATTTTTTTGTGTTGTTGTAATTGCATGTTTTTTGTTATCATTGTTAATTTTCCATTAGGAATATTACAGTGGTATCAGAGCATGTTCTTGGCCAGGGTGGGGAATAAGAGCAAGTGATGCCACCAAGATACCAAGGACTGGTTTTCCAGACAGGCCATGGTAGAGGCAGAGGCAGAGGCCATAGGAGAGAATATAACCCATACCCGTTTTCAAACACAGAGATAGAAGCCAGGAGGGGAGGAATGGAGCTGCATGAGGAGAATGAGTAGCCTAGGCCAAGGGGCTAGGATCAGATTTTGGAGGAGCCGCTAAGAGCAAATCAACAGATGATGAGACAAGGGCAGATCATGATGGATATGATGTAGCAGGTGATGGGATTGCATGTGGGTGGAAGCCCAGATGGAGTAGCATAATCTCAAGGTGATGGGGGTTCTAGAGCAAGAGGCAGCCGTACCTACCAGCTCCCACACACTCCACAGCCTGGGCAGGTTGGCAGACCTTTGATGCCACATTTCGTAGATGAACTGGAACCGGAGAGGGAGTCGGACCCAGTTGTAGATTTGGCTCATTCGGTTGCATCCGGTATAGATGAGTACGGGGGGTTGGATGCCCGGATCAAGTGGGTGATGTCCTTTGGTGAGTACATTCACTTAAAGGAGAGGCATACCATGGGGGTTGGGAACCATTACAAAGGAGGATCTTCTAACCAGTATGTCCAGAGATTAGCAAAAAAGGTCACACTTCCAAACTTTGATGGGGGAGCAAAGAGTTCAGCGAGAGCATGGATACAAAAGCTGGACAACTATTTTCACCTAAACTCCATAAGGGAAGCAGATGCCATTCAGTTTTCCACCCTTCAGTTGGAAGGGGATGCCCAAGAGTGGTGTTATCATGGGATGATCACATTGGGGCACATCAACATCACATCGTACACAGAGTTCGCCTGGAGGTTATTGGAGAGGTTTAAGAGGAAGGACCTAGAGTTGCACTTCAAGGAGCTAGCCCACTTGAGATAGATAGGCAACGCAGAGGCATTTATCACCGAGTTTCAGAGACTGGTAGTGATGGTGACAGATATTTTAGAGAGTCGGTTGATTATGCTGTTTGTGGAGGGGCTTGCTGAACCATTGCGTGGCTGGGTGAGGGCCTATAAGCCCACATCGCTATAGGATGCCATCTCTAGATCTTGGGACATGATTGACGCAGTGCCCAAGAACCAGGCCTTTGTTCCCACGAGGCCCACAGACCCATAGGGGAACAAAGATATGAGGCCACCACAAAGAGATGGAGGGCATGGTTAGTTGGATGATGAGACACAAAGGGACCTCAGGAGGAGGAGATTGTGTTTCACGTGCTAGGAACCTTGGGCACTGGGGCATAAGTGCACCAAGGGCAAGGCCCATTTCATTGAGGTGTTCTGAGACAGTAAGCCAAAGGAGGAGGAGACCAAGATAATAGAGGAGCCAAGGGATGAGGGAGGACCATCAGGAGCATGAGGGCCACCACCACGCCCACATGGAGGAGCACTGTTTGCCCGAACAGGAGGAGTCCTTGCTTCAGTTTGGGGTTTGCCAAGGTATCTGACACAAAGGATCAGAGGGTCCATTCAGGGGCAACGCGTGTTAGTTTTGGTTGACAGTGGGGTCACCCACAATTTCCTTGATGCCTAGATGGTGGAGCGTAGGGGCATCCAGACAACCACATTTGAGGGTTTTTAGTTTTGGTGCCAGGAGACCGGACCATACGAGGTATGTTCCTGGATTGACTTTGCAGAAGGGGAACTACTCACTCACTGATCATTTCTTTGTGGTTGATATCCCAGATACCAATGTGGTGTTGGGAGTTCAGTGGTTGTACAGACTGGGGAAGGTCACCATTGATTGGAAGCAATTGGAGATGGAGTTCAAGGGGCCATATGGGAGGCTGGTGTTATTGAGGGTGGTACACTCTTATCCACCTTAGACAGTTTCAACTCACAGGATGGAGGTCGATTTGAGGCATGGAGATGTGGAGTGGGCAGTTGAGTTACACATTTCTGAGACTAGGACACGGGAAAAGGCTACGCACTCGGATATATTAGCCTTGTTGAAGCAACATCAGGGGGTTTTTGGAGATGTTCTGCCAGGTGGACTACCAGACCGTGGATTCGAGCACACTATTGAGCTGGAGGATGGGGTGAATGCTGTCATCACCACCCCTTATAGGCACCCAAAGACTTATAAGGACGAGATAGAGTGGGTCATTCAGGAGCTATTGAGATTGGGACCCATCAAGCCTAGCTCGAGTCCATTTGCTTCTTCTGTGGTGCTGGTGAAGGAGAAAGATGGGACGCTGTGCACATAAAACTACGAGGTCCTTAATAAAAAGACTCTGAAGAACAGGTATCCCATTCCATGCATAAATGAGTTGATGGATGAACTTAGAGGAGCTAAATACTTTTCTAAGATAGATCTGCATTCGGGGTATCAACAGAAACGTGTGAGGGAGCATGATGTCCCACAGATTGCTTTTCGTTGCCATTATGGTCATTTGGAGCTTTTGGTGATGCCCTTCGGGTTAACCAATGCTCTAGCTAAATTTCAGTCTTGTATGAACCACGTGTTCTATGGACAGCTGAGATGCTTTGTCTTAGTTTTCTTCGATGATATACTCATTTATAGCTGGACATGGGAGGAACACCTCCAACACTTGGAGGAAGTGCTACACATACTGGAGGAGCAACAACTGTATGCGAAGATGTCCAAATGTGAGTTTGGACTAGCAAAGATGTTGTACCTTGGGCTTGTGATCGAGGAAGATGGAGTGAAGGAACACCAAGAGAAGATTCGGGCTATACTGGCTTGGCCCACACCCAGGAACGTGATTGAGCTAAGCGGGTTCCTGGGTATTTGCACCTATTACATGAGATTTGTGAGGGGGTTCTCACAGCTTGCAGCACCCCTTACGGATCTAACAAATAGGGGGGCCTTTGAGTGGACGCAAATAGTAGAGGAGGCATTTGAGCGACTCAAGAGGTTCATGAGCAACTACTCAGTTTTAGCCTTGTCGAACTTCACACGACCCTTTGTGCTGGAGTGTGATGCCTGCGGTGAAGGGGTTGGTGCCGTTTTGACACAAGGAGGCCATCCCATTGCATTTGAGAGCAGGAAGCTGCTGCCTCATGAGATGCTATATTCTGTGTATGATAAGGAGATGTTGGCGGTGATACATGCACTGGCCAAATTCAGGCAGTATCTGTTGGGCAACCGTTTCAAGGCGAAAACGGATCGCGAAAGTTTCTAATTCTTACTTGAGCAGCAGTCACTAGAGAAGAGGTAGCAAAAGTGAGTGATTAAGCTTCAGGCTTACAATTTTGAGATTGGGTACGTGAAGGGCCAACACAATGTGGTAGCTGATGCCCTTTCACGGAGACCAGCAATGCTGCCCTTGATGGATGTCACACAAGATTGGAAAGCTCAACTGTTGGTTGAGTATTCCAAGGACAATGAGGCTTGTGAGATTTTGGATGGTGCACACAGGGATGATCGATTCCGGGTGATGGATGATGTGATCTACTCCAAGGAGAAAAACTATTTGGTACTAGGATCTTAGTTGAGGGAGACTATCATGCAGGCAACACATGATTCTCCACTAGCAAGGCACCCCGGTTTCTTCAAGACTTATCGCACTGTCATAGAGATATTTTCTGAGGCATGTGAGGGAGTGTGTAGATTGCCAGAGGAACAAGGTAAAGCTTTCTCATCCAGCCAGGTTGCTACAACCGCTTCCCATTCCAGAGAGGAAGTGGGAGAGCATATCCATGGAATTCATCACAGGCCTACTAGCTGCGCAAGGGAGAGATTGCATGTATGTAGTGTTCGACAAATTGACTAAGTTTGCCCACTTCTTTGCTCTCTTGGGAGGTCTTCCTAGGTATTTGAGTTGTTCTTCCGGGAGGTCTTCCCAGCTGGTTAAGTTGTTCTTTCGGGAGGTGTTCTGGTTGCATGGCATCCCTAAGACCATAGTGAGTGACAGGGACAGTAGGTTCATGGCGGCATTTTGGCAAGAGCTGTTCCATTTAGTGGGGATTGAGCTTACACCCAGTACTAGCTATCATCAATGCGCAAACCGAGATTGTGAACAAGTGGTTGGCGAGGTACCTACGCAACTACGTGACAGGGCAACAGAGAGCGTGGGTCAAGTGGCTACATCTCGAGGAGTTTGCTACAACACGACCTACCACATGTCTATTGGTATGTCCCCTTTCCGAGCTCTTTATGGATATGATGCACTTAATTTTTATGACTTGGAGTTTGGAGATAGCAGAGCCCCGGGGGCTAAGGAATGGGTTCAAGAGAGCCAGGATATTCTTCGAGCTCTCAAGAACAATTTGCAGGTAGCCCAAAATCAACAGAAGATATATGTTGATAAGCACAGGGTGGAGAGAGAGTTTGAGGTAGGAGACTTGGTCTACCTACGTTTAGAGCCTTATAGACAGTCTTCGCTCAAGCAGAAGGGTTTGGAGAAATTGCGGCCACGGTTCTATGGACCTTACTAGGTGGTGAGGAAGGTGGGTGAGGTGGCCTATGAGTTGGAGCTGCCTCCCGAGAGCCTGGGACATAGTATTGAGCCAACACTGCGCAATAGAGGGAGACAGCTTCAACTTATTCGCCTAAAAGGGCCACGAATCCCGAATCCCCGTATCGGGTACGTATACGTACGGGATTCTGCCCCAATTCAACGGATATGGCGTATCCGAATGGGGTACGACGTATCCCGGCGGTACCCTGTTCGGATACACCGTATCCCGTAAAACCGAATATCGCCGGGCCCGTGGGTTCAAAAAAGCGTTGTTTTTTTATTATAAAGGGGGGATTTTGCTCATTGTTTTTCACCAATTTCATTGTTTTTCACCAATTGAGGAGGATTTTTCAGGAGAGGGCATCAAGCCTATGGCCCTAGTATTTATATGTGATTCATGGTAATGTTAAATTCTTAAAGTAAAAGTGACATTTTCCTTAATCTTCATTTTCATCCTTTTACTTAAATTTTTAACATTACCATGAAATGACTCGGGATGTTTGAGAGTGGTTCCGACCTCATTGGATTTCATATGGAGAAAGTAGAATTTTAGATCTCATTCAAAATCCAGCAGACTTATTAGTTTTTCAGGATTTCAGGATTGGGTTATTGCAATGTTTCCATTGAATTTTGTCATGTATTAGGGTATGGAACTCGTATTTAATCAAGAGCACCAATCCCTCTATGTACCTTGATGTTAGTGACATTGGTTGTCAAACTCCTCTATCATGACTCTACTAAAAATGTACCCATCACTCAAACAAAACCTTGACTATCTAAGATGATAGATAAATCTATGTTTAAATCAATGAATTAAGTATGAATTTGTGTAAAAAATATCTAATTTTTAATATATATATATATATATATATATATATATATATTTTTAAAATATATATATTTTTTAATAAAATAATATATAACGTATCGTATCCCAGAAGTATCTTGTTCCTGGGTCACCGTACCCGTATCCGATTCTTCGAATCTCGGTATCCCGGTATCCCCGTATCAGGTGACTTAGGAGACAACTAATGGTTGTGGAGTTGAGTTGTGGAAGAATTGGTCGGAGAAGCTACAGGAGGGATCCCTGGCCATTTTTTGAAGTGTGAGAGCAGTAACAACTAGGGAGAAGCCATCTACACACAGTTCCCATTAGCCATACACCAGGGACTGTGTCATCCTCTTTGTGACTGCGCAGTCATAGGGGGGAAACTAATTTGGGGTAGCCTTTGCTAGAGGAATTTGGGGCTGAGGTGTTCGAGAAATATTTGGAGGGGCCTTAGACAGATTTTGCTGGAGTTTGGAGAGTAGTAAGTAACAATAGCAGGCACAGTGACGAAAGTCGAATTTGGAGGAGGGCCAAGCTGTGAAGGGTGTGAAGGGTCAGTTTTTGAAGATTGGAATTAGAGGAAACCCTTTTTGGGTTTTTCTGGGTTTTGGGCAAGGATCACCTAACCAAATTCCTAGAATTTTCTAGGCAGTTTTCAGTGGGTAAATCAGAGGCTGAAGTCAGGAAACAGTGTAGTTTTCTAGAGGAGCTTGCTATTGGAGCTGTTGGACTTTCCTGTACTCATCACCTGGTGCTTGTAGCTTGCCTTGTGCAAGCCCAGGTGCATTTCCTCCAACTTATTGTACCACAACATTATCATATAATAAAATTTGGCCAGTTTATGGAGCTGGTGCAATTTCTGGTTATATGTAAGAATTTCTGAAAAATTTATGAGTTGCTATAATTGCATGTTTTTTGTTATCATTGTTAATTTTCCATTAGGAATATTACAGGACCCTAGACTTTCCATTCAGGGTGAAACCAAAATAATGTCACCTAGATCGTTCCATAGGGTTTGAACAGAGAATTGCGATGTAAATGTATAATCCCCAATGTTTAACTGTAAATTGGTCATTTCATATTTTTTGTTTCCAAAACAGTCTAATTTTTTGATTATATTTGACTCGGGAATCATTAACTGGTTTGCGATTTTATGCTTTATATAATTTTTATCTTCAACAGGTGAGATAGCAATAGTAACATCTTTTCCTGCAATAGACCCTTTAATTCTAAATAGCGCCGAAGCATAATTACGTGAGGTTTCTGGAAATCTTCCTTTCATTTCAAAATTAGAATCCGTTCTTTTTTCTTGAATGGTTGACTCCATTTTGCGTTTATCGAAGTGAGATTTGGGGTTTTGAAAGTAACCCTTTTAATCTCTCTCTCTCTCTCTCTCTCTATCTATATATATATATATATATATATATATATATATATACATATTTGTTTAATAATATTACCCCTCTTTTTCTCTAAAAAAACTTCAAACCCATATATATATATATTTGTTTTTTTTCTCTCTTATAATATATCCAGTGTTACATGGGGCCTCGCCCCCTTGCGCTCCGAGGTCTTGGGGACTTCTAGGGGGCGTTTCCCCACACCCCCAAAAATCAGGAAACTAAGGGAGGCATGAGGGGGGACGTTTCCTCA
Source organism: Pinus albicaulis (assembly GCA_034641835.2). Classification (NCBI taxonomy): domain Eukaryota; kingdom Viridiplantae; phylum Streptophyta; class Pinopsida; order Pinales; family Pinaceae; genus Pinus; species Pinus albicaulis. Next base: position 745,111,089 of record CM076583.1, read on the forward strand.
AATTTATTGGTCGAGGGGGTGTGAGGGGGGCGTGAAGGGGCGTGAGGAGGCGTGAGGCGCCCGAAATTGAAAAAAAATATTTTTTAAATGAAAAAAATAAACGATTTTTTTTTTGGTTAAAATTTTATTTGTGTTAAAAGTTTGTTTCATTGTTTTAGTTTGTGGTTTCCTGTTAAAAGTTGGTGTGCCACTTAGCATGTTTGAGAATCCAAGTGATTGTGATCCAGATGGTGACATGGTTGATCCTGATATATTTGTGCAATAGCTAGATGCAGAGACTAGTGGGGCATTACCTTGAGCATTTATGCTTATTTATCATTATGATGATATCATTTGATATTCATATGTTATGTTTTATGTTTTATGTTTCAGACATAACTTATTTGCTTTTAAGTTTTATGTTTCAGACTTGAGTTGTAAACTTCAGTTTAAACTTTATTTTGAATCTTGATATAATATGTCATATGATATCCTAAACTTTATTTTCATTGTACATTGTTAGTAGTTACATTAATGGTTATACAGTTACAAACTTACAAACTTACATGTATGATTGTATGATGTATGTTTTAAGTTTTAAGTTTTAAATTTGTTTCAGTTATATGATTCATCATTCATCGATTTATAATTTTATCATTTATGATTTATCTTTCATGATGTAAATGTATGATGACTGTATATACATTCCTTGCAATAATACAGTTACATTATAAATATTAAATTTTCAATGATATATCATATATTTTTATATTTTATAATTTTTATGACCTCGACATCCCCCCATGTTTCCTGAAAATTGGTAGGGAGCTTTTGCATAGGCCGCTCCCGCGCTCCCTCGCCCCCTCGCTCCCATCTCCAGGGGACTTGGTGGAACATTGAATATATCACCTTACAAGTAAAAAGGTTGATTGAATATTCACCTTGATAATTACTTATAGTTCACTAATATATTGTGACTCCTCTTTCTTTGGTGATGTAATATATCTCCTTTTAACTTTTGTAATTTTTTTAATATTTACTTTGAAATAATATAATCACTTTTTATAAACAGTAGCTTTACCATCAATTGGAATATCCTCAATGACTTTTTTTTTTTTTTTTTAAATTCTTGATAAGAGTATTTTATTTTTTTAATAATATTATAATAACTATTTTTTCCTTTAAGGTACATTGTAAAACCCTTTTATAATTCAATGATCTTTAAAAACTTGAATTCTTATATATATATATATATATATATTTTTGATGTTGGTTAAATAATATTTGTATGTTATTTCTATATAGTCGTGACTCATGAGACAAAAAAACTTGATAGTCGTGACTCGCGAGATCAAAAGATCTGATTTTATGATAGTCCTAAAGAAACGCGACCGTACAGTATGACGAGAGGTTCACGAGGAACAATGGTGGAAGCTGCTATGATAATTTGATTGACCTAATGTTATTTAATTTAATAACAACCAATTATGAGCGGTGCGGTGGAAGAATCCGTACGCAAAAATGGAGGGCCACAGTGGAAGAATTGTTAAGAATTCTAGTGGATAGAGTATTCGATGGTGTGTCGTGGAAACGCTGACATAATTGGAAACAAGGAATGTCAGCGGTTGTAGACTAAATGACACAATGGTTGCATCGAAGGTGTAGATAATTCTGGCGACAGATGGTAGAGAAACAGTTGCAAAGAGGGTCGGGTCTCGATAATCGTCAGGGCAAAATTGCATGCTCGGGCTGTGGCGGCTCTAGCAGTGGCGGTTGTGGTGTGCTCAGTCCAATAGTGGTCTACGGATGTGTGTCTATCTGCGACGACTAGGTAATTTTTTTTGTTGGTCTAACCCATGGGGAATTGAACATTGAATCTCTTGCTATACACATGACTTCGGAACAAGGCGATCACCAATTGAACTACATCCCGTGGGTTTCGGCTAGGTAATTTTAATTTAAACTTTTTTTTGTTTTTTTTCCCTTTTGTTTTGTTTTTATATTTTTTCAAATATTTTTTTCTTATATATATATATATTTTACACTGGTTTTTTTTAATATATATATATTTGTTATTATCTTGACTCCTTTTTTTGTAATATATAGTTTCTTTTCCTTTATTTTATTTATTTTTTATTTAATGTATGGCCAAAGGCCTAAATCATGAGCTGGCAGTATGGATAATCTTTGGAAGTTGTATAGCGAAACGCTTTGATCACGACGACAATGACGTTGATAGAGACTTTAATGGCCAATGGTTGGGATCAAAGAACATGGCTCTAATACCAATGTAACAAACAAAGTTCGTATACTCAAAAGTTAAATACTCTAGAAGACTTGGAATATGTCTATCTCCATTGAAGATACAAGAATATATATTAAAATATATGAAGAATGATGTTACAAATGAGAGTGAGGGCTTGCTTATATACCCTAGGCAGGTGTCCCTTTATGAACGGTTATGTCCTTAGGGACATACCTCTTCATTAACTAATTACCAATGATGAAAAAATCGCGATCGGGATATTATCGCCGAGGGGAAAAAATCGGAAAAAATCGTAAAAATCGGGAAAAAATCGGCACATACAAAAATATTCATTTTTTTTTCAATTTTTTTAATATCTAAAGCATCTACAGCATAAAATAAATGCATTGACACATAAATATGAAAAAAAAAAAACTAATATATAAGATGTGTAATATCATGTCTAGTGCTATATCACACATAAAACTGAATCCTGTCCTGAATACTAAGTCCTGAGTCTCAACTCAACCTCAAAATATCAACAAAAAATATAATAATGTATCTCATATCATGAGTCATAATGTTATATACAAAGGAATACACCAAATAACCTATACCTAAGTTTTATATATTGCGAGAAAATGTATGACTTTCCTCTAGGCAACGAAGAAGGCCGGGCGTAATGGTTGTTGTGCTCCGGATCACTCAGCCCAAGGGGAGCTGAGAGCGGAACCACGTCCTCTAGGTGGGGGGTAGGTGGTGTCACCTCTTCCTCCTATTGTTGCTCCTCCTCCTCCTCCTCATGAAACTCATGATTGATTCATCGCTACTAGAAATGGGATCATCAACAAGAGATACATAAACATCATCTAGCTCAAAGTCTTCAGACTTGGATTGCTCAACCTTATAACATGATAGAAATTGAAAAAGTTTAACATGCCTAACCCATGATTTTGGTTTGAGTGAAGGGTTCATCTCCTCAACCTTAAAATGCGGTAGAAAAAGATTAACATGCCTAACTAGTTGTTTTCCTTTGAGTGAAGGGTACATTCTTGTTAAGGCCACAGTAGGGGAGTTCAACAATCAATACCACCAACATCAACAAAGTTCAACAATCAATGCCACCAACATCAAGGTTTTTAAAGGACTTCATACTCTTGATCAAATGCCAATCTCATACCCTTACACATAATAGAATCAAATGGAAACAATGCAAATCCCCAAACCATGAAACCTTGAAAACCATTAAGTCTGTTGAATTTTGAGTGAAATCTAAAATTCTAGTTTCTCCATATGAAATCCAATGAGGTCGAAACCACTCTTAAACATCCTGAGTCATTTCATGGTAATGTTAAAAATTTAAGTAAAAGGATGAAAATGAAAAAACCATGAACTGCCAACAAGTTGTGTTAGGAAAATGAGAGGGCTGCAAAAATGACCCAAAAAAAAATCGATTTTTGAACTTATACGGTTGCTGTTTGATGGGCCCACGATTTTTACCAAAAAAATCGCGATAAAATCGCGATAACGATTTTTTCAAAAAATCGTTGAAAAAATCGCCGATAAAATCGGCACCCCGAAAAACTCGCGATTTTTTGAAAAAATTGCGATAAAATCGCGATTTTTTCATCATTGCTAATTACTAATTAATCGTTATTTATGATGTGTTATTATTATTTATATGTATATGTTATTCATAACAATGGTCTTGAAAATATTGATCAATTCTTGAATAACATGCCCTTGGTGCTTGCTTAAGACTATACAAGGCCTTTTTCAGCTTATAAACACATTCTTCTTTTGCTGGCACTTCAAAACCCTCAGGCTGCTCCACATAAATTTGTTTTTCCACATAACCATTTAAAAAAGCTGATTTAACATCCATCTGAAAAACTGGAGCAAATATCTTAGTGTAATCAATGCCTTCCCTCTGTGCATAGCCTTTTGCAACTAAACGAGCCTTATATTTATGAATTGTGCCATCTAATTTATACTTAGTTTTAGAAACCCATTTATTGGCAATTACATCTTTTCCTTTTGGTATTTTGACCAAGTCCCATGTATCATTTCTCACCAAGGCATTCAAATCTACTTATATAGTTTCATCCTATTCTTTATTTCTCGATGCTTCTACATAATTATGTGGTTCATCCATTTTCATTACCTGTGCCATAAGTGCATATTTCACTAGAGAACATTGAGATCTAGTAATCGTTCTTTCAAAATTTCTATCTAACATACTGCTATGTGAATGACCCCTTTCAAGCCACTTAGGCTTCTTAACCTCATCTATCTTTGCTGACTTGGAATTTGATTCAACACCAATATCCAGTACATCTTTTCTCAATTCAAACTGTACATGTTTTGGCTGATAGATTCCCTGCTTATCATACACAACATATCTGCTTATTATCACTTTCTTTGCTTGAGGATCAAACAACCTGTAATTTATTGTTTCAATACTGTATCCAATAAATATACACTTCACACTTTGATCATCCAATTTTCTCCTCTTTTCCTTAGGAACATGTGATGTAATCATGAATGGATTCATTACTTTGCAGACTGGTATTTTCAAAATCCCTCCTTAATGTTTGCAATTTAGCTACAACCACACCATATGTGTTCTTTAAGATATTCCATGCTTGCTTGGATGATACTACACCATTGATTCTTGGAAATATAGATTCTTCAACACTCCCTATTAGTGAAAGTGCTTCCTTATCTTTCTTAATTAGTTCCTTAAAAAATTTCTTATCATCATCACTCAATGCTTTGGATTCATTAGGAGAAGGCATAGTACATCCATCAGTTACAAGTTCCCATAAATCTTTAGTGATGACTATAGGTTGCGTGCGTTTGCTCCAATAGAAATAATTTGTGCCAACAAGTTTAGGCAACACAATAGTGCTTGTTGCCATTGAAGAATAAGAAATAGACAGAGAGAAAATGCCCAGATGAACACAATGTATTCAGCTTCAACTTGGGTCAAGAACCACTGTCCTTGAAATTGGGACTCAACCACCACCACAAAATATATTTTTTAATTAATATTTGAGTATAATGAAGAGCTAAGAAGCTCAATTCTATCAAGGATTAGACAAGGCTTCTTCAAGACTTCCTCTCTTAATACATTTTCTCAATTATTACAATATCTCTTATTGAGAGAGAAAAGGTAACATAAGCTTTTTACACCACTTGTGAGAAAAACATATAAAAATACCATTACATTAAAAAATATTTTCTCACATTTACAATTCAGCCAACATAAAAAGATTCATTTAAGAAGACTTTTCCCATAAGAATTCCCTTTTAAGAAGATTCCTCCACTAATTCTCTCTCATCCCCAAATCATATTCTCCACTAACTCTCTCAAACTCATACATCTTGCATCAAAATATTATCACATGATGAAAAAGGAGAATTTCAAATCCATGAAAAGTCACTCCACTCTTATTTCGGATTTACGTTCACTCCACTCTTATTTCGGATTTTACGTTAACCTTTCACTCATGAAAGTAGAACTTCATGCATACCACATTTAATATTTTAAAACTTCATGCATGCCACTCCACGCACTACACTCCTTGCAACTTTCAACGCAGGTCTGCTCCACAGATTTCAACACAGCTTTTCTCCAACGCAGGTCTGCTCCACGCAGATTTCAACACAGCTTTTCTCCAATGCAGGTCTGCTCCATGCAGCTATTCTCCAATGCAAATCTGCTCCATGCACACTGTTCCTGGATAGTCTGTTCCACACTTGTCACACGCTAGTCTGCTCCGGCTGCTCACACGCTTTGGCTACTACACACACTACTCACACAGATTACAGCGTTCACACTATGAGACTTCAACAGCATTCACACAGGTTTGAAGTTCACAAATTTCTCAAACTCTTTGGCAATGGCTCTGATACCGAAGAAGAATACACCAGCAAAATAACAGAGAAAAACATTCAACAATGATGCACACCCGGCTGAAATTATCATTACCAGAGACATATATTTATATATGAGAGGAAATGTCACGGAAATCTATTGTCTCCTATAATCTCTCAATTACACCTATAATCTCTCATCAATCACTCCAACATTTTCTCCACACTGAGGAATCCATCATGGAAGAACATACTTGCCATATCAGAAAGATTGCAAATTCTTGGTAACTGTTTAGGTGGTAATATTGGATGCTCAATCTTCACTTGTGGAAGGATTGTTCTTTTATTGTTTGTGTCCCTAAAAATCATTGTAATGGTATAAGCTGCATCATACTTTGGTATGGGATGGTTTTATTTTTTCAGATTCTGAGTTATGCCTTGTCTCTCTTTGTTGAAGTGGTTGTAACTATTTAATTTTGCTATGTTTAGACCATGTGAGGTGATTGTGGATTGATTCATATGCTCATCATTGTGTTTGCTGTGGCTTTTACTTTTAGCCATTGGCAGCTTTTACTAGTTGTTTTAAACTTTTTTCTCGGGAAATACGTGTTTGAGTTAGAAAAAGTGAATGTTCAGGCTTGTAGAATTTCTGAAATGCAGTGATGCTAATTTACTATAATGTTCTAAATGGTTGGCTTCTATTTCTAAAACACTTATGTAACACAGTTGATTTTTGTTTGAACAGTGGGTGAATTATTTCATTCATTCTGGGCACCTTGCAATAGAAGGCCTTAAAATGTCGAAGTCCCTAAAAAACTTTGTAACGATCAGAGAGGTATGATTTTCATACTGTAAAACTGTATGTATGAAAACTTATTAAATAGGTGAGAAGCTGATACTGTTTTAGGTTTAATGATGTTTCTATGGTCTTTAACATTCATCATTTGATTTGCGCCATGCTTTGTCTCATGTACATTTTTAGGAATAGTTTGAATCGAGAATAAAGATGTAAAACTATTTACTACATCTTTTTAGATTCATCCTATGTTGTCTTTATTCTCGTTCACTTTGCAGTTTAGCTGTTCAACAGTTTAATTATAGCCAAATAGCTCTTTGAATAAGCTCATATATTTTTTGAGTTTATTCACATGTATTCATGATTCAATTGATTTTTCCAAAGTTTCTTTAGCGTCACATACAATTGACCTGCTTTACCAATATCTCAGAAATAAATAGTGGGAAACAAGCAAAGAAACTTGAAAGCTGACGTGATTCTTGTATGATGCTGGAATATATAGACATCTCAATAAAATTGGATTTATTTGTTGCCTTGAACGTAAATATTGGAAAAAGTAAGTCTTCTATTTAGCTGTTGAGTCTAATAAAGTGTGTTTCATGCATTAATGACTTAGACTACGATTAATCTCAACTGTACATCTCACAGAGAGATTATAGTTTCAGATAAAAATATAAAGACACATCAAGATAGAGAGTTTAGAGTCTAGACAATTTTTTTGTCAGATTCGTACAACAAATCTGTATAGTTGTATGGAGCTGTACAACACATCTATACAGTTGCACACATCTGTATAACAGGTGGTACAGTCTTCCTTGTAGTCTGTTTCTTCTCAGTTTTGTGCAGATCTATTTTTGAGGTAATTTTGATTAACCATTCTTCTGCTAGATTGGCAGATTGTGGAGGTTTCCTTGTAAGCTTTGAATAAGGAATGAAAAGATGATTTTGCCGCGTATGTTTAAAACTGTTTTATGCTTCTGCTATTTTCTTTTCCAGCTATTTTGTGAATGATGCTATGGTCTGAAATTAATTTCTGCGTTAATTAAATCAAACAATTTATTTGTTTAATTAATATTATAAGGAAAGCAGTCACTTAGGGCTGGAAATTTCTCTAGACAATGCGGAGTGTTGAATCATAAGTTAGAATGGAGTAGATAGTAACTCAATACCTTGTACAATCTGTAGACTAATGGGAAACCCCCAAATGTATAAGTGTACTGCAACCTGTGTACAAGCCAAATAGACATACTTGCAAGTAGTGTTGATGATAGTATCAGAGCACAACCAAGATTCTTGAAAGCTAATGTGATTGTTGCACAGTACTGGAAAATATGGACAAAATCAAATTAGAGATTTATTAATTTTCTTGAACATGTGGTGCATAAATTCACCTTTTAAATAACCTATAAAATTACTCAGCTGATGAGAGTCTTGTAGTTGTCAATGTATATGTTGTAAAACCAAGTAGGGTATAGACTGAACTTTATTCCTCTATCTTGATAATTACTTGTGAATGCTAATCTCTTCTTGTTACTTATTATGTCTTCTTCATCAAGCAATTATACAATATTCAGTCTTAAAAAAATATATAAAGATCACAAAGAAACAAGAGACACAGAAAATTAGGCTCCAAGCCAGGGCAAAACCCCACAATGGGGAAAACCCATCCAATCCTTCTCTTATAGAATCATATCAAAATGAGACTTCCAAAACCAAGACCAAGACACAAAACTGCCAACAAAATGTCAAGTCAAACCCTCCTTCAAGTCTCCTCCAAATCTGGTCAACTCTAGTCAACCTGTCCAAATATGGTCAACGCACTGAAATTACAGACCTGTGGTAGGAGGCGAAAATTCGGCCCCGTGGCAACCTCAGGAAATTTCGGCCCTGTGCACAGAATTTCAGACCACACGTGTGAGCTTGTCCTTGGTCATATTTTCGGGCAAACTTGAGATTTTTTATTTTTTTGATTTTTAACTTTGTCCTCTCTCTCTCTCTTTTGACTCCTCTTTCTCGCTGATTTCAGAAGTATCTTGATGGTCGAATGGATGAGCTTCAATTAGGTTGAACTGGCTTCTTATATACTAAGTCACCAGGTTCGTGTTCGTGTTCGAGTTCAGCGATGTTGAAATTTGAATAAAATTCGGCACCGAAAATTTTGCCGATAAAGTTCGGCATAAAATTCGACATATAGAAATTTGAAAATATATATATATATATATATATATATATATATATATATAACAATTTTAAGCATGTTGAAAGATAAATATGATGCACATAAATAAATAAGCATGTCAATTTTCAAAGTGCATAATGCACATTGCAAACACATAGATTATAGGATTATTGCTCAAACATTTACATCATTTCCACATATAAACCATGAAAGCGAGTGCCAAATTGCCAATAAAGAACCAACTTCAGTCTTCCATACATAGTAAACAAGGTGAGAAATTCATCATAGACATTAAGAGTAGGCTATCTTCAAATATCAAATTCAACAAAACCATGGGCCATATCAGATTTCATATATTGAAAACAATCTGATAAAAAAGTATTCAAAATATATAAACTTTAAAGTAGTTTGGCAGTTTTAGAATATTGTTCATGCAAAAGTAAACTAGAAGTCTAAAACGAGAACACAAGTTTTATTCGTGATGTTCTCATGGCCCACTTGTGATATCAAAAAGTTCTATATCATCAAGAGCAGTATGGGTTGTGAATCCGCTAGATGCCTCAACATCAGATTCATCACTGAATTCCCTGTCAATGTCACTATCATTGTAAAAATCAGCTTCATCCCTTGATGCATTAGGAACAGGGTCGCTCCACGGAGTAAAAGAATTGGATGACTCTTTAGACACATTTTTCAAAGCCAACTGCAAGTTACTACGAACATACACAAGATCTTCTAATCTTCCAGATAACAATCTATTTCTTTTCTTGGAATGAATGTGGTCAAAGGAACTCCAACTTGATCCTTGACTTAAGATACAAATTGCAAAATTTTGCAATTCTGGTGCCCCTGGACCATAAAACTCTCACCATACTGCTGGATCACTTCTGCTCCTATCATACTTTGCTGATTGTGTACCAAATAGCCCTTCTTCTAACCTATATGCCCTCAACTGAGATCTGACCAAACTTGCAATTGTTGGATCTGGATTTAGCTTCTCAATAGCCTGGATATGCCCATTCATGACTTCTTCATCCCTATGTCTTGATAACCCAAACAATCTAGGGTCCAAATAACATGCTACTGCATGTAATGGACTATGCATCATTTTCCATCTTTGATCAATTACTTCCCATATCTCCTGGTAATTAGCTTCCACATTATTAAAAGCACTTGCAATGGCCTCTTTGCAACGATCAATGCTTTCATAAACAAAACCCATACAAGGTTTATTGCCATCAACCATGCGGAGCACATTAACAATTGGGCCACATATTTTTAAAACCTTGTCTGCATTTTCCCAAAAGCCATTATTGAACACTATTTGTTCAACATGTTTCCTCTGTTTTTTTTGAAAGGGGAGATCTCTCCCACTCAACATTGCAGAAAACAGCTCTAAGGCTTGCTTTTTCCTCAATAACTCTTTTCAGAGTAATATAAAAAGTAGCAAACCTTGTATCACAAGGCCTCAACAACTCTTTAGATGCATTCTTCCTATATATGCTCAAAGTGAGACGATGGTTGATGATGAAGTTTGCAATTGTTTTGGCTCTTCGTATTGTCTCATTTGCCCAAGGAAATTTGGCTAAATCATGCAACATCAAATCCAAGCAGTGAGCTGCACAAGGGGTCCAGTAAATATGATTATACTTTTCCATAATCATCTTCCCTGCACCAACACAATTTGATGCATTATCTGTAATAACATGGACCACGTTTTTCTGCCCAACCTCTTGAATTGCTTCATCCAAAATTCCAAAATAAATTCTGATGTTTTCACCTGATCCATTGCATTAACTGCCTTCAAGAAAAGTACCCCTTGAGGACTGTAAACAAGCACATTGATCAATGGGCGATGACACAAATCTGACCAACCATCACTCAAAATTGTGCATCCTGTATACTTCCAAGACTCTTTAAGCTTCAGATCCAGGAGGAACATAGCCCTTCCCAAAATCAATGGCCTTTTTAATTACATTTTTAAAATATGGACTCCTGGCAACATTAAAGGGAATTGCACATGCATAAATTTTTTTTGCAACAACATCATCAACTTCTTGTCTCTCCACAGGTTTCCAGAATTGATTTAATGTTTTGGTTCCACCTGTTTTTACTACAATAGAACTTGATCCACCAATGGTTGAGGTTGAATTAATGGTGTTTGAGGAAGACATGGCAATCTCCCTCTCAATTCGCTGCCTCTTCTGCTCCATTTTTTCTTTTTCTGTCTTTGAAGTTAAATAGCTTTTCTCCACCATGGTTTTTTGCTCATCTGAGATCTTAGTGCAGCCTTCAACACCACCTCCACTTCCATTGCTAATACTGAGAAGGTGATCCACTGCTCTAGTTAAAGAGCTAGTGAATTGATGTCCACAAAGCTGACACAAAAGATTTTTCCCTTCTTTATTGACAAAATTCCATGCCACAACAGTTGATTTTGGGGGTGCCATTGGAATCTGAAGGTTTTGATTGCTGAACTAAAGGTTGAAATGTCTGCATTTTAAAAAATAAATTACATTTGAGTTAGTTTTAATTCATGAAATTTTATGTAAACAATTTTTTTTAAAACTGTTTTATATTTTGTAAACTGGAAATTCATACGAAACTGTGTATAAACAGTAAACTGCCACTTATTTTTTTAATCACAGACTCACAGTAAGCAGTAGCACTAGCAGTAAAATAATTTTAAATTTTTTTGTAAAAATTAATTTAAAAAAAAAAACTGTGTATAATTAAAAAAAAAACTGTGTATTTGCCACTTATTTTTTTAATCAGAGTCTCACAATTCTCAATAAGCACTAACAGTAAATTAATTTTTTAATTTTATTGTAAAAATTAATTTAAAAAAAAATCGCAGAATAAAATCTAAACTCACTTACCTCAGACCTGGAGGGTGGAACTTGGAAGGCTGGAGGCTAGAGGGCCGAGGCTGCTGTGTGGCAACTGTGGGCCACTGGACAGTGGTGAGGAGGCCGCTGGACTGTGGGCCACTGCAGTGGAGAGGTCGAGCAGTGGAGACTCAAGAGGCCACGACAATGGAGAGGCCGCTCAAGTTGGAGGCTGGAGCTCCGAGCAGTCACGACGTCACTCACGGTTCACCAGTGGAGGCTCGAGGGTCAAGCGGCGAGGGGCCACTGCCAGGGCTCGAGTGGAGCAAAGTCAGCGGACTGCAGTGGAGGGCCGGTGGCCGTGGGCTGGTGCAGATTGCAGTGGAGGGCACGGTGGGCTGGTGTGGGCCAGGGGCTGTGCCGCCGCCCGCGTCCGCAGAAGAGAGCAGAGGAGCAGTTCCAAGCGGCGAGCAGAGGAGCAGGCGTCCCGGCTCCAAGCGGCGAGCAGTTCGAGCTGGTCGTGGCTGTGACTCATGAGCAAAAGAGCTACCAGCGTCCGAGTCGTGGTCGTGGCTGTGAGGAGCAGAGGAGCAACGTCGCGGAGAAGCAGTCGGGGAAAAAAGAAAGGAAAATCATGATGGCTTTTAGCTAAAAAAAAAATCAAAATGAAACCTACTACCGCCGCTGAACATTAAAAAAAAAAATTCGAACTTAAAAAAAAAATTCGATTAAATTCGACGATTATATTCGATTAAGTTCGAGTTCGAATTCGTGATAAAATTCGGTGATTAAATTTGGCGAATTTTTTGATTAAATTCGGGAGGTTATAAAGTTCGGCGAATTTCGAACTTAATCGATTAAGTTCACTGAACTCGGTGACTAGCTGTTCAGGAGGTCGAGTAGGTGGCTCTTGGAGGCCTAGGCCGACTTATCCCAAGGAGGGACGATTTTGACCATTTTGGTGGACTCTGACTCAATATAAAATTCAAAATATTTTTCTTACAAATGTCCAAATGGGACATGACTCAAGTACATTTTCTTTGACCCAAAATAATTTCTTTTTGACTCTAATAAGCATGAAGAACATGCTTTGACCAATAAATGAAATATAATAATGAATATAATAAATAGTAAATACAGTAATGATACATTTGCATTACATTATGAAGACTGACACTAGTTACATTTTCAACAGTATAATATGTCTAAAAAGGTAGTTGTCATGACATTGTGCCATTGTGAAAGTTTAGACAAGGCAAAAATCTAGACAACACCAAACATTTGATCTTAAGTTACATTGGAGTAGCTTTTAAGCTTACCATTTAAGATTTTAGGGATGTTAACTTTGGGACTGCCAATTAGTCTAAAGTTTGCATAAGGTAGATGACAAGTGTACTGCACTCTGTGTACAAGTCAGATATATATTCTTGTGACTAAAGTTGATGATAGGATCACACCACAAGGGATTTCTTTGTAGTTTGAATATTTTGTAGACAGAGAATGGATCATTATACTGAGACATCAAATGGGAGATTGTCAATGTTTAGTGACATTCTCCTATATTTTTCATTTCATCCTTTTACTTAAATTTCTAACATTACCATAAAATGATTCATGATGTTTGAGAGTGGTTCCGACCTCACTGGATTTCATATGGAGAAAGTAGAATTTTAGATCTCACCCAAAATCCAGCAGACTTAACAGTTTTTCAAGATTTCAGGTTTGGGGGGATTGCAACACTTCCATTGGATATTGTCATGTACTAGGGTATGCAACTGGTATTTAATCAAGAGCACCAAGCCCTTTATGTACCTTGATGTTAGTGGCATTAGTTGTCAAATTCCTCTATCACGACCCTATTAAAATGTACCCATCGCTCAAACAAAATCTTGACTTGACATGCTACGTTTTTTTCTATCTTATTTTAATCAATGCTTCGCCAAGACTTCGGGACGTGGGGATGCGGGTGTGGGGAGACGCATAAGGGGGACGTGTGGGAGTACCCTCAAATTTTATGGAAATTTAGGGGGGATGGGAGGACGTCAGGGTATATATATATATATATATTCAAATTCATATTCAACAATGAAATTATAAATACATTGATCCATACATAATTGAATTAAATATTCATACTGATGCATATATCATTCTTACATACAACACAAGATTCAATAATGAAATAAATTGATCCATATTCATCATTCTAGAATCTACATTGATTTAAATGTTAAATTCATCATTCATCATTCTAGATTCTAAATTGATTTAAAATTTAAATTCATCATTCATCATTCTAGAATCTAACTAGTACTAAGCAAAATAGACTATAGTATATACTAAGTTCTGAACACTAGAATAGTAAATTGATATAACTCACTCAAAAATAGAAAAGAGTGACGAGTCAAAGAATTGGTCTAAGGTCATTGATATCTAGAGTCAAGAGTCGAAAGTTAAAACTAAAAATTAAAAATGGACAATGAGCATTGGATCCTGAAGGAGCATCGTGGGGTAGGAGAGGCAACACTTAACTAGTAAGTCAAATAGCATTGCGTGGTAAACCAATTAGAGGTAAGCTTGGTAAGTCGAATGCGTGAAAATTAGTTTATGTTTTGATATTTGTGATGTACTTTTCTTTTTATTTTTAATTATTTTTTTATTTTTTAAATTTCAAGGGTTATTAGACAAAATTGAGGGGGACATGCCCCCCCTCAAAAGGGGTGATTCTGAGCTTGGTGTTCTTGATTAAATGCGAGTTCCAGACCCTCATACTTGATAGAATCCAATGGAAACATTGCAATCCCCTCAATCCTGAAATCTTGAAAACTGTTAAGTCTGCTGAATTTTGAATGGGATATGAAATTCCATTTTCTTCCGATGAAGTTCGATGAGGTTGGAACCACTCGCAAACATACTGAGTCATACATAGCATTAGTAGGGCCCTAGGGTTGAATATTAAGCTTCCCCGCTAATAAATTATTGTTTTCAAGCAAAATTAAGGGGGGACACCCAAAAGCACCTTTTCAAAGGCCCTACTATGCATGACTTAAGGGGATCTCTTGTGCAAAAAGAGGTTATGTCCATTGAGGAATATGTGAAAGATTTCAAAAACTCATGGTTGAAAACAGGATTTACCATCATATCAAATGGATGGACTGATCAAAGGCACTGTACCATCATAATTTTTCTTATCTTTTGCCTAAAGGAAACCATGTTTCTAAAATCAGTTGACGCCTCTGATAAGGTGAAAGATGAATACTTGTTGTTTCAACTTTTGGATGAGGTTGTTGAACAGGTGGGGGTGGCTAATGTTGTTCAGATCATCACAGATAATGTCTCTAACTATGTTCTTGCTATTAAAATGTTAGAGGAAAAACACAAATCCATCTTTTGGACCCCATGTGTTGCACATTGCATAGACCTCATGCTTGAGGATATTGGTAAAATAGATTGGATCAAGAAGAGTATAGAGCACGCCAAAAGCATAACTAAGTTTATCTACAATCACTCATGGATTTTGAACCTGATGAGGAAAAACACGGGGCAAGGATCTTGTAAGGCCTGCCATCACTAGATTTGAAACTCATTTTTAGACATTGCAATCTATGCTTTTCCAACATAGAAACTTGCAAAGGATGTTTTCCAGTGATGAATGGAATGGAAGTCAATGGGCTTCCAAACAAGATGGCAAAGATGTAAGAAAGAAAGTTAATGAAGGCATATTTTGGAAAAAGGCAACAAAGATTGTGAAGGTTGTTGAGCCACTAGTTAAGGTGTTGTGGTTGGTGGATCGAGAAAGATTGGCTGTGGGATTCATTTATGAAGCTATGGATCAGGCAAAGGAGCAAATAAATGAAACGTACAAAGATAGAGTGACTAAGTATGGGCCCATTTGGGAAATCATTGATAAAAAATAGAACAATCAACTCCATCGCCGTATACATTTAGCTGGGTTTTTT
The DNA here is from genome assembly GCA_034641835.2 of Pinus albicaulis. Lineage (NCBI taxonomy): Eukaryota > Viridiplantae > Streptophyta > Pinopsida > Pinales > Pinaceae > Pinus > Pinus albicaulis. The sequence goes on from CM076583.1 coordinate 745,126,954, forward strand.
TTGAACCCAAGTTATTATTATAAAGCTCTGGAGGCAGAAGCTTTGACTGGGGAGGTTAGAGATGGAGTGATTGAATCCCTTGAGCGCATGGTCCCTAATGATAGTGAGTAGTTGAAGATTTACCGACAAATCACTTCTTTCAATAGATCCACAGTTACCTTTGGCAAGAGCCTAGCAAGGACTGCAAGGGAAGCAGATGAGCCAGGTAAACAATTTAAATTTTCAAATTCATATTTTGTTAAATTTTTTATAATTTGAAAGTTGGATATAATTTGTTGAGCTAACTCATTACACAACTATGCCTATTGCAGCACAATGGTGGGAGGCATTTGGTAGCCATTGTCCTCATTTGCAGAAGTTTGCAATCCGTATTTTGAGTCAAGCTTGCAGTGCTTCTGGGTGTGAGTGCAATTGGTTTGTCTTTGAGAGAATTCACACAAAGAAGAGAAGCCAATTGGAACAAAAACGATTAAATGATCTAGTCTACATCCAATACAACCTCCGGCTAAGACGCAACCAATTGCTAAACAAAATACCTGATACATATCCCATTGTGTTGGAAGATATTGATCCATCATCAAATTGGTTAGTGGAGAGTTAAGCAACAGAGTTTGACCCTAATGAGGATATTGGTGCTGATTTCGATTTAGAGATGGAGGCATTACTGACTGTTAAGCTAAATGTAGATCCACTAGTACCAGCCCCAAGTCCTCCAACTGTAGGCACTTTCTCCACTCAGCCATGAAACAGGCACATAACTCGTCTATCTCAGTGTGCAACTGCTGCTAGTGCTACTACTTCTACAGTTAAAGTTGGAGATCTTGATGAAGAGGAGGAGCCATGGGTTTCCTCGTCTGACTCTGGTTCAGAGTCTGAGCTCGATGATCTTGCATTGTCTAGCAGTAGTGACTAGCGATGTTTTGTTGTAGAGGCCATTTAGAGCCTCCTTGGTTATGTGTTTTTGTTCTGATCTCTATATATTACATGTATTAAACAATGCACTGGGTGCCATTTTGATATAATAGATATATTCATGAGCATACCTTGATCATATGTTGTCTTCTCTCTATATTCTAATACTTTGACTTTGGAAATCTTTAAAAATATGTTTTTTCATAAAAAATAAATATTTAATGTATCTTTTACAAAGACCGAGTCATTGAAATCAACTAGGCCAAGTAGATACCGAGTCGGAGTCAGAGTCAGAGTCGACCCTCGGCTGGTTTCAAACTCGAGTCGAAGTTTTAAAACTATGGCCTCACATCAAAGCAATGCTTGCGACCTTTTTTTTTTAAACTTACAAATAATTTATTTAATTTCAAGAACTAAAAATATTAATCTTCTAAGGCTAGAATATGCTTTTATGGGCCCACAACTCCACCAAAAGAAATTAAAATTTAAACAAAGTTATATTAGTGGCTAAGAACAAACCTCAAGCCTCAATGGCCCTGAAGATATTGGTTTAAATTTATGGACGACTTCACCAAAATAGATGAAAAATGTATTCAAACCCTGGCTGTCTAGATTTAGAAGAGGATTTGGCCGTTTTAAAAAAATTTCACTCTTGCCTTTTTATGAAACCAAAATCATCTGCAAACAATTATTTAGAGGTCCATATTCTAAGCCTCAAATCTGCAATCACAAATATGAAAAACCCCATTCTATATATACAAAATAGAAAAAAAAGGTGAGAAAAAAATATTTACAATAATTATTTACAAAAAATAGCTTAAAAATAATTTACGAGTGTAATGGCTCTTTAAATAGAAAATTATTCATTTATAGCTCTGAGATTTAGATGAGTAAATAAAATAATTGATTTTCCTCAAGCCTAGCTCTAGACGTGAAAATTTCCGAATCTTACAAACAAAAATCCTACTGCAATTAACTGATTGCATTACCTACTTGTATTTTCCATTTAACAAGTTATTTTCTGAATACTTTAGTAAAATATTAATGCAAATACTAAGCAACCTTCACCAATATATAGATCAAGTACTGAAAAATAAATGAGACAATCACACAAAGGAGACACTTATTTTTGGACTAACGTCCCCGGAAAAACCCAATGCAGGAAAACCAGTGCAACAGATCTGAGGGTTTGTATTATTAAACAACAGTACCCTGAGTACAACTAGGGTGCCAAATCCGGCTCACCTAGCAGAGAAAGTCCTTGTGAGATAGATAAAATAGGGAGTTTTACCTCACATTGCAAGTCCTGGTTGATCCAAGATTCGAAGTGGTGAAACCTCAACTTCCTCTGCGTTGCCTCTGCGCAGTAGATGCATAGGCCTGCGTGGGAACGACTGAGGACTGCATCACCTCTTCTTTGTGCTGATCTACCTCTTAGAAAATCGAGTTTCAACCCTCTCGGCTCAAAAACACTGACCTCCTGCAAAATATGGACCATCTCTTGGAAGCTCCGCGCTGCTCCTACGTGGGCCTCTGTCACCCCTCTAGGGGACTGCGTCACCTCTCCTGGTGGCTGCGCTACCTCCTCTGCTGTCTCTACTACCTCTCTGCTATGTACTCTTGGTCCTTCGACCAACAACTGCTTCTGCCCCTCACTGCTGCTGAATCACTCTAATTTTATCTTCGTCCGAGCACTGCTCCGTCAGAAGAATTCAATCTCCATATTCACTCTCTATGTGTGTTCTCCAACTGACCCTCAAGCCTTCCTTTATACTTTTCCTATTGATGAATCAATGACCGTGATCTATTCCTTAATCAACTACTAAGATTAAAACAAACTTGATCCTCGTCACTTAGAAGCTTCTCACCCACATTTAAATTAATTCACTTTAATTATTTTAATTCCCTAAGTTTTAACTTAGGAGGCTCCATTAAAAATAATTAATTATTTGAATAACTTTTACTTCGGGTGGAATTTCTCCAAACGATTTCTGGGTCTTGGAGATGTCATGTGTTCTAGCCCCTCCACAAAATTTTGGAGCTAGAGCACATCCGATGCTACCCAAAAAAAGCAACACTCCCTCTTAGCGAGGAATATGCTCTAGCAATACTTCTCACCCTTCCTCTGCCTCTCCGGCCTAGGACTATGTTGTCTCTCGGGACAACTGCTTTCCTGCTGTAGAATTTTCTTCTGTCCTTTTACTGATGGCTTCAGTCCTCCTTGATTTGCAATCACTCTGATACCATGTGAAAAGTTTTGAATCTTATAAACAAAAATCCTACTGCAATTAACTGATTTGCATTACCTACTTGTATTTTCCATTTAACAAGTTATTTTCTGAATACTTCAGTAAAATATTAATGCAAATACTAAGCAGCCTACATGAATATACAGATCAAGTATTGAAAAATAAATGAGACAATCACAAAAAGGACACACTTGTTAATAGACTAACATCCCTGGAAAAGCCCAATGCGGAAAAACCGGTGTAACGGATCTGAGGGTTTATATTATTAAGCAACAGTATTCTGAGTACAACTAGGGTGCCAAATCCGACTCACCTAACAGATAGAATGATATGGATGTAAATGATTCTGATTCACCTGTTGATATGGATGTTTCTTATAATTGTGAATTGAATTTGTCTATAGATTTTGAACCAACTTCCTTCAAAGAAGCCGCTTCTCACAGTGAATGGAATGAAGCGATGCAGAAGGAATATGATGCCTTGATAAAGAATGGCACTTGGAAGCTGGTTGATCCTCCATTGGGAACCAAACCAATTCGCTGCAAGTGGGTCTACAAGAAGAAGTACAAAGCTGATGGCTACTTGACAAACACAAAGCCAGGCTTGTGGCAAAAGGTTTTGCACAGAAAGAATGGGTCGATTATGAGGAGACATTTTCCTTCACAGCAAAATGGGCTACCATCTAGACACTCTTTGCCTTGGCAACGCAAAATGGTCGGAAAGTCCATCAAATGGATGTAAAAACTGCTTTCTTTAATGGAGATCTAAAGGAGAATGTTCTTATGTCCCAACCAAAAGGATTTGTTGTGAAGGGCCAAGAACACAAAGTATGCAAGCTTGGAAAATCCTTGTGTGTCCTCAAGCAAGCACCGTGAGCTTGGTATGAGAAGTTAACTGATCATCTTCTGAAACTTAACTTCAAACATTATGAAAATCTTGATGATGAAATTTTGTTTTCAAGAAAGTTGGCAAACAATTGTATATCTTGTGGTGTATGTAGATGATCTTTTGATGACAGGGAACAATGAGAGCTATATTGCATCCATAAAGAAGGAATTGAGGAAAGGTTTTGAAATGACTGATTTGGGCTATGTTCACTACTATCCTGGTATTGAACTAACTCAACATCCTAAGTTTATATTCCTCTCTTAGAAGAAGTACATTGGAGATTTATTGAACAGTTTTGGCATGGCTGAGTGCAATCCTTTGACCACTCCAATGGAACAAAACTCGAAGCTCACATCCATTGAAGGAAGAGAATTTGAGGATGCAACAAAGTATAGACAGCTTGTAGGAAGTCTCATCTACCTGACTACCACCAGACCAGACATCTCATTTGCTGTTGGAATCCTCTCCAGGTTTATGTAGAAGCCTTGTGAGGGACATTGGTATGCTGCAAAAAGAGTTCTAAAGTACTTGAAAGGGACTCAAGACTTTGGACTCAAGTATACACAGGTGGGTGACTTTAGCTTGATTGGATACTCTGATTCAGACTTTGATGGAGACATAGAAACTGGGTATTTACTTCAGGTTATACTATGAGTCTTGGATTAGGAGCTGTCATCTGGAGATCACGCATATAATCAATTCCAAGAGATTCCACAACTGAGGCAAAATATGTGGCAACAACTGAAGCAACAAAGGAAATTGTGTGGTTCAGGAAAATTCTGGAAGATTTACAGATGAAACAAATGCATTCAACTCCACTCATGATCGACAACACTTCTGCAATAAAGTTGGCCAAGAACCCAAAGTTCCATGATCGAATGAAGCACATCAATACACAATACCATTTGATTCGACATCATATTGAGGCCAAGACAATCCATCTACGCCATTGTTCCACAAATGAGCAGATTGCAGACATCTTCACCAAAGCGCTTGGAAGAGAAAAGTTCGAAAGATTCATAAAGATGCTTGGACTCATCAACATCCCTTCAGGTTAAGGGGGGGAATGTTGACACGCAATCCTTGGGATTGGGTGAAAATGTAAAATATTGTAAATAGAAAATAAGGAGAGCGGAATATGAGGAGACAATGGGAGATGAATCCCAAGAGTCTCTCCCTCCATGTATATAATTGTGTGGACCCTCAATTCAAACTTCTGTTGACCCCGTTGAGGGTTTTGCTTCAGTTGCTAAAGGTTTTAAGGTGCATGAGAGGGATTTTCATGTTCATAGTTTGTTGATAGGCTTGCATGGGTTGTTACTTATATCGTGAACTTGTTGTTTCATGATGGATTAGTGAGAAACTGCTACATCTTAAAGGGGTGTTATAAAAGCATAAAGAAACCTTGGACTGCTAAGCTATGCACCAAACAAAGGCCAATCAGTAAAGTAAATTGTGCACTAGAGGGGTGGAAAAAGCGCACCGAGGAAAGGGCTAACTCATGTCACCATCATTACACTTGGGATGTTGGACCCCCATTTACTGTTCTCATGTCTGTGGCACCCTTCCTTGAAGTCTCTCCCACTCTATCACCACCATTATGACACATGCTTATGGATTGATGGGTTGACTTGAGACATGTCCATCCCTTGGAGGCTGGGAGCACCTAATAGGGTTGTTGACCTAATCATTTGTAACATAAGTGAGGTAACCTATTTACAAATCCTGATGATACCTAGTGTAGTTAGAAATTTGAATATGAGACTTTTGTGTAGTATTTCTATGCCTCGAAGCTTAGATATGGTCCACTATGTTGCTTTAATGGTTTGATGTCCCTAATGAAGTTGATCTGAATTGATTTTCAGAGTTTAAGTTTAGGTGGTATTACATATGCTGTAGAGGTCCCTTAAGGAATAACTTCATTCTACTTCAACACTTCCTGGGGGGGTTCCTTGCCTCATTTTTAGAGCAGACATGGCCTTGTGGCCCCAACATTGCCCCTCCATAGATGTGTTGAGAAATCTATTAGGGCAATGATTATAGTGATTTCTCTTTTATTGATAACTGCTTGTGATGTCCTTTTTACTTTTCTTACTTATTTAGCTTCTTTGTTTATTATTATGTTTGTGTATCATCAAAAAACTACCAAAACAAGAAGAACAATAACACATAATATAGGCTGCAAGCCAGGGCCAAAACCTCTCCACTTGAGAGGAAAACCCACAAATCTCTTCTCTTCTTATAGGTTCTTCAATTGACGAATTGCAAGACCTCTAGACCAAGATAAATACCCTCCAAGACCAAGTCCAACCCTTCCGGATGATGTGCTTCCTTTGTACAAGTCAAACCTAGTCAAATCTCTTCCAGGAGCACAACTTCGACCTCTAGCTGCAGAATTTTGGCCTTTACTGCAGGTCTGAAATTTTCAGCCCTCTTGTAGTAACCGCTGCCACACGTGTGAGCTTCTTCTGGCCTCCCAAGGCTTCCTCAGACCTTCGCTTGGCTTTCTTCTTCCTTCTGAGGCTTGAGGATGGCTTATTGTGACTTTCACTAACCTTCTTTCCCATCCTTCAAGATCAAACCTACAGAAAACCCTAGACCAATTGCAAAAACCCTAACCTTCCTTCACACGCGTGAGAGAGAAATAGCCCAAAGATAAGATTCCTTCATCCTCTTCCTTCTTCATTGCCTTCTTCTTCCTTCTTGACTTGAATGAGTGAGTGATGAATATGTTCCAAGGAGGTCGAGTTTCCTCCTTTATATAGGCTTCTCAAGGTGGACGTAACTCCTCAAATTAGGCCGACTTGGTCTTGAAGGGTATTTTGACACTTTCAATGACAAAAATAATTTTCTTTACTGTTGAGAATTTGATAGGGCGTAGTTTATATCAATTCTCTTCTTGATAATTACTTGTGAGCTTACTTCTCTTATTTAGGTCTTCTCTTTATTAGCTTATTAGATCTATCATCAAGTCAATTACCAAAAATACAAGAGACAAATTTAGGATATTCCAGCCAGGGCCAAAGCCTCTCTCTCTTGGATTGGAAAACTCGCAAGTAATTCTTCTTATAGACTCTCAGTTGACAAGTACCATGACCATGACATAAACCCTTGACCTTAGTGTACCTCCAATACCCTTGTCACCTTCTCTTCTTAGTTCCTTATAACTGATCATTCTTTCTGCACCGCACTGCACCAATACTAGGAAACTTGGTCTCTGATCAACAACCCTTATCTCAACGATTCCTTCCTTCACTTCCTTCGATCTTCTTCTCGGTTCCTTTAGTCCTTTCCTCACTTATCCTTTTGACTCTTAATGAGTCACTTTATGTCCAAGACCAAAGTCTCTTTGATGCTGCAACAGACCTTAGAATAGACCAAGACTTCTTTCAAATTTTCAAGAGATATATAGCATGGCTTAGACCAAATCAAGGGAGACTTATTCTGCCTCTTCTTTGCTTGTCCTCTTTGCTCCTTTCTTCACATATATAGACTTGTCCAAGATGGATACTCCTTTCTTCTCATCGTATATACTACTTCCTTTCGTTCTGCAATTCAGACATATATACACCAGACCTTGATTGAGATCAATGTACCCAAAACAAAGAGTCCTTTTCCTTTGCTGAAATGCTTCCTTCTTCGCTTCAATTGTGAACCCTTAACTCGCATGTCAATTGCAAACTTATCCGAAAACTTATCTCAGACTTGACCGAGATTCTCTTACCAAATGAAATTGCAGACCTTCTTATATATAGTGTTACCTTCTTGCGTTTAGGCCGACCTGTCAAACGGTGGGTAGGCCGACTTGATAAGGAGACTTATCACTAAGTATTGTAGCTGACTTCATGGAGCTTCTTCCAGCAAGGTGACAAGGGTGTGGAGCATACTTTTACATTATTTCTTTGACTCTTTTACAAGTGTAACCTTGCTTCATGTACATGACTCTAATTTATACATTTATGACAAGATGACAAACCCCTAAAAGACATCAAGAAGAAGTCTTTGACCTATAATAAAAATTACTTGCTCATGAAACCCATGAGTCAAGCTTTACAAAATACATTTTATTATCTTTGTCTTCTTCATTACATAAATTCATAATTACATAGTCATTATGAAGGCCGATCCTAGTTACACTTTTGACATTTACAAGTTACAATGTGCCTGATGTGGTCTTCAACTTATGACAATGATTGTTTTGACTTGTTGACCTAGGAAAAACCCTAGAAGCACTCGATGGGTGCTTGCCCTATAAAATAAAAGACCTTGAGCATGAAACCCATGCTCCAAAAATAATAATAATATTTCTTTCATTTTACAATATACAAGAATCAAAAGTACATTTCATATTTATGAATACCGAATCTAGTTACACATTTTTCAACACTCTCTCTTAACTAGGGAGGTATTCATAAATGGTACATGGACATTCTCAATCTGAGGAGTTCTCATAAGAAGAGTCAGATTGGTAACCCATCTGTTCAACATCATATCAACCAACATTGTCATATAGCAAGGGTTTGACTAACAACTCTATCTCTCCACAAGATCAGAGCAGAATGCTGGTGAGACCAATGATTTATAGACACCATCATCATTGTCTCTCAAGTTGCATATCCCACCCGGGTGTTCACAGAGTATGATTTTCCTTGGACTATTCTTATCTTGGATAGCTAGTCCTCAAATAATATTTGTCCTCGACTACTCTTATCTTGGATGCCCTACCTCATCCTCAAAGAGTATTGGATGCCAGATGCTTACCCAATCCTCCATTTTGTCTTCCCAAGTGAAGCACGAATGATGTGCCTATCTTTCCCTCTCAACTAGGCAAGATATATCAACCAAACCAAGCTTGTCTCTCAAATACACAAGCTTCTTGTTAGGAAGAGATTTTGTCAATCTATCAGCTACCTACAGTAACTTGCTCATTACTGGAGATATATTGTAGATGTAACACACAATCTTGTACTAGCTTCTGAATGTAGTGATACTTGTTGTTGATATGCTTTTTATTTCCATGAAACACTGGGTCTTAAGAGAATCGTATACAACTGGTGTTATCACAATGTATCACTATAGGGTCCTTTGGTCCTTCAAATAGGTTGGATAGCAACTTCCTTAACCATACAACTTCTCTGCTGACTTCACAGGCTGCAATATACTTAGCCTCAACACTTCTCAAAGCAACCGTATCTTGCTTTCTGCTCATCCATGAGATCATGGAGGATCCCAAACTGAAACATCCTCCTGTAGTGCTCCTTCCATCCAGCTCACTGCCTCCCCAGTCAGAATCTGTATAACCAATCAAGTGGACATCATTCCTCCTATCATATTTTAGGCAGTAGTGGATTGTTCGTTGCAGATATCGTAGTATATGTTTTGCTGCTATCCAATGATCATGCCTCGGCTCCACTTGGAATTTATTGAGAACATTTACTGCAAAACATATGTCTAGACGAGTATTCACCAAGTACATTAGTGAGCCAATCAATTGCCTATACTTGGAAGGATCCACATGGTTCAATTCGAAACTCCTTCGCCTTTTTTAATTTGTGATCATCGAAGTTGTCATTAGTTTGCAATCCATCATGTCAAACCTCTTCAACATATTGATCACATACTTTCCTTGACCTAGATAGATCTCATCAGGTCCTTGCCAGACTTCCAGTCCGAAATAGTAGTGCATCATCCCTAGATCCTTCATGTCAAATTCTGTTGTTAATCGCTTCTTACATTCTTCAATTCGACCTTCCACACCTGTCAATGCAGTCTTGTTCCATCCCATTGGTGCTACCAAAGAGACCGACAAACGAATAGTAGTATACCTTGCTGTTGGAGCAAATGTCTCTTCATAGTCGATGCCTTCTTGTTGAGAGAAGCCCCAAGCCACAAATCTTGCCTTATATTTATCGATGCTTCCATCTGCTGCATGTTTAATCTTGTAGAGCCATTTGGAAGCTACCACATATTTGTCTTCAGGCCTAGGTACGATCTCCCAAACTCTATTCTTCATTATAGATTGATATTCTTCATTCATGGCATCCTTTCATTTTTGGTGATTGACAACATCATTAAAAGTGGATGGCTCTGCTTCTATTAGTTTTTTCATGTAGGTTGCATACCCAAAATACCATTTGGCCTTTTTGCTTTCCCTGAATATACCTTGAGCTGCTCCATGACCTTTTGCATCTAGAAGTGTAGACTTCAACTAGTTAGGCCTTTTTCTAGTCTTTTCTAGTTTTGGGGATTACCTTAGGTTGTATAGGTTCAAGGAGACCTTCATCTTCATGGTTTGATTCTTCTTCTTCCCTATTAACTTCTTCTTCGAATACCGAAGGATATTCATCATCAGAGTCCATAGGGAGATCCTTTGTTTTCTTGAATGGAATACTTTCATCAAATATCAGATCTCGACTGACTTCTATTCTGTGTCCTTCCTTTATGTAGATCCTGTAGGCCTTAGAAGAGTTACTGTAGCCAACAACTGTTCTCTTCGTGCTTGATGGATCCAACTTCTTTCTCTTGTCCTTAGGTATATGAATATAGACATGACAACCAAAAATTCAGAGATGATCCACGTTTGGTTTCTTCTCAATGAACACTTCTTCAGGAGTCTTGTTATCTAGAGACCTGTGAGGTATGTATACAATTGTCTTTGTAGCTTCACTCTAAAAAAATTTCGGTAAATATTGATCATGTAACATTGCTTTTACACTTTCTTCAATGGATCGATTCGTTCGTTCTGCAACTCCATTTTGTTCGGGATTATATGGGACTACTAGCTCCCTCTTAATCCCAGACTCCTTACAGAAAGCAATGATTTCCTTAGATGTGTATTCTCCTCCATTATCAAATCTTAATATTTTGATTCTCCTTTCTGTAAGGTTCTCTACTTCAGCTTTGAATTCTAGAAATTTGGTAAATACTTCATCATTGGATTTTTTTAAGTAAATCCAGGTTTTCCTTGAATGTTCATCTATAAATGTAATATAATATAGATGATCTCCAAGTGATTTAGGAGTCATAGGACCACAAACATCAGAATGAAAAAGATCCAAGATTTCATTTGACCGTGAAGCACTGCTTCCAAATGGTCTCTTGGTGTTCTTACCCAATGCACATCCCTTGCATACTCCTTCGTGATCTTATTTTAGTTTGGGGATTCCATCTACTATTGAATTTAGGGTTGGAAGGATTTTGAAATGGAGATGACCAAATATTCTATGCCAAAGTTCACATGGGCTGATTTCAATGTGAACTAAGGCTTGAGCAAGAGGAGATAGCAACCTGTAAAGTCTTCCTTCACGAATCCTAATTTATCTAGCATTTTCTATGCTTGAGTTTTTAACCCATACTACAACCTTTCCATTAATGAAAGCCACTCTATCACCTTTATCTTCTAGACTTGAAATGGAGAGTAAGTTCTTATGCAAACCTGGAGCAAATAGGATGTTGTTGAGATGAATATTGCCTCCATTCTCCAAATATATCCAGGTTGATCTAGTTCCTCTCACAGGATAACTCTTATTATCACCAAGCTCTACGAAGTAAGAAGACTTTCCTTTTGACAATGTTTTTAGTTGCTTGTGATGGCCGGTCATGTGTCGTGATGCTCCACTATCGATCACCCAAATGCTCTCATCTTGAAATGTGCTATTGAGTGCTGAGAAGAGTCCTTCGTCCTCTGTCTTGGTCACTTCCTTCTTTGGAGCAAATAGGAGATTCCATACTACTTTGATACCCTTCTTGAGATGACTTGCTACCTTTGAACACTTCTTTAGAAACTTTTTCAATGTAGTAGATATCTTCATAATGCCGTCAACCAACCTTAGCTCTGATACCATGTTGAGAAATATATTAGGGCAATGATTAGAGTGATTTCTCGTTTATTGATAACTGCTTTTGATATCCTTTTTACTTTTCTTACTTATTTAACTTCTTTGATTATTGTTATGTTTGTGTATCATCAAACATCTCTACCAAAACAAGAAGAACAAGAACACAAAATATATGCTGCATGGCAGGGCCAAAACCTCCCCACTTGGGAGGAAATCCCGCAAATCTCTTCTCTTTTTACATATTCTTTAATTGATGAATTCCAAGACATCTAGACCAAGATAAATACCATCCAAGACCAAGTCCAACCCTTTCGGATGATGTGCTTCCTTTGTCCAAGTCAAACCCAGTCAAATCTCTTCCAGTAGCACAACTTCAACCTCCAACTGCAGAATTTTGTCCTCTACTGCAGGTCTGAAATTTTCGGCCCTCTTGCAGTAACTTTTGCCATATGTGTGAGCTTCTTTTGGCCTCCCAAGGCTTCTTCAAACCTTCACTTGGCTTTTCTCTTCCTTCTGAGGCTTGAGGATGGCTTATTGTGACTTTCACTGACCTTCTTTCCCTTCCTTCTTCAAGATTGAACTTGCAGAAGAAAAGCCTAGAACAATTGCAAAAAACCTAGCCTTCCTTCACACGTGTGAGAGAGAAATAGCCCAAAGACAAGATTCCTTCGTCCTCTTCCTTCTTTGCTTGAATGAGTGAGTGATGAATGTGTTCCAAGGAGGTCGTGTTTCCTTCTTTATATAGGCTTCTCAAGGTGGATGTAGCTCCTCAAATTAGGCCGACTTGCCAGCTGCCAGACCAACTTGGTCTTGAAGGGTATTTTGACACTTTCAATGACAAAAATAATCTTCTTTACAAGTTACAATGTGTTGAAAATTGTAACTAGGTTTGGTCTTCATAATGACTAGTAATTATGAATTTATGTAATGAAGAAGACAAAGATAATAAAATGTATTTTGTAATGCTTGCTTCATGGGTTTCATGAGCAAGGATTTTTTATTATAGGTCAAAGACTTCTTCTTGATGTCTTTAGGGGTTTTTCATCTTATCGTAAATGTATAATTTAGTGTCATGTATATGAAGTGTTGTTACACTTGTAAAGGACAATTATTGATGTAAAATATGCTCCAAGACCTTGTCTAAACGCTCCAAGAAAGACAACTCCAATATGATGAAGAGATCTCCTTGAAGAAGTCGGCCTACACCCTTGAAGAAGGCAACTCGCCTTGAGTAAGTCCTTGAACGTTGCTCACTGCACAATATGCCGTTAAGTTTTCACCCTGAATATGTTGAGCAGTTTAGTAAAATTCAACAAAAACTTCAGCAATGGGAAGAATCATATGCAAAAGTTAAAACACGTATAAAGGAAATCAATAATAAGGGAGATGATAGCAATAATGAAGAAACGAAACAAGGTGAAGCAGGAGAAGAAGATTATGATCAACGTGATGATTTCGATAAAGCTGATCAAGATGAGGATCCAGACAAAGTTGATCTTAATGTGGATGAGAATGATATAGATCAAGATGATGGTCCAGATGAAGATGATGTGGATGAGGATTATCTTGAGAAACAAGAAGATGAACAATATCATAACAATGAGGAAGATGTTGAAGAAGACATTGATGACATATTTGAAAAATAAAAAGTGGATTATGGGAAAGAGGAGGAAGAAAACCATGATCAAAATAATGATAATGTTGTAAAGTCTCAAATGGAACAAAGTACTGAATTGAAGGATTCAAACAATGAAGTAATTGAACTACTTAAATGGTTGGCACCCTCCCAAACTGTTGATGACTTAAACACTGAAATTGGAGAAGGTGAAGAAGTAGTTTTTTCTCAGATATTGCGTATTGGACAAAGCTCATTCTGATTATGTGGATGTATCGCAGAAGGAATGTGAGGATATCTTTAATTCAATGGAGGATGTTGGAAAATTACAATGTACACAACAAGGAAAGCATGTTGATCATTCAAGTGGACAAGTTGTCTCTCAATTTACTGATAATGCTTCTTCACCTGAAGATATGGTTTCCCAATTGGATGGTACTGTGTATGACCTGTCAGGAAATCCTGAATCTACATCCGTGGCAAAGGAAAAGAAAGGAAGGATATAAAGGCCTTTTCAAATGCTTCTGACCATATTTCAAAAGGAATCTCCTCATCATCTTCTGGAGATGACTTGGCTAGAACAAGAGCATTATGGGGTTCATTGCCCATAGCTACTAGTAGCAGAGTTGAAAAGGATTCCAAATTTTTAGGGGAGCAAAATCGTTCCCTGAATTTGGAAAATCCAGCTAAAGAAAAGGAGCAGTCCTTAAGGAAGCTACAGAAAAAAACGTAGTACGAGGCCTAAAATATGTGAATCAAAATGTTCTATATCTCCAAAGATGGCTATGGATACATAGATCCAGGATGATGTTATTGTTAATTGTGAGAATATTTCAGACAAGAGATATCGAAAATATGGAAGCATGAACCAAGATCTTCGTGACCATGCTAATAAACAATTCCATTTATCTGTGGTTCGAGAAAATGGTGCCTTCATCCAATCTTTTGACTTAAAAATTTTCCTGAAAAGTATAGAAGTAAGGTGGTGAACGAAAATTTTTCTTGGGCTAAACTTCTGCTGTCTTCCAATTTATTGCCCCAACGCTGCAACAGTAAAAACAGAGTGAGTGTTTATTAATCCATTGTGGGCATTTGTTGTCATTTTTGTAGGCAAGAAAAGCTCTGCAGATAATCGAGTTGTAACATTGTCGCTGCCACAACGCCATCCCCTAGCCGATCTTAAAATTTTTGGAGTGTTGTTGGTGTCCTCGCCCAAGGGAACGGTGGGCGCTCTCCCTCCTCCAGATGGATGACAACGACGAGGGTTTCACCTTAGCATTGCTATCATCCTGTCCTCATCTCTCACTGCCAACAACCATCGTACGCTCCTGACGCTGCCTTTGCTGTCCATTCCGCTGCGTTTCATAGGCTATGATATCCAGATTCCAGTCTCCAGGTTCTCTCGACCACTAAGACAGACCGTTGACCATCTCAGCGTAAAGTCTCTGTCTGCCTGTTTCTTCGAACTCGTCCTGTCGGTCTGTCGGCCTTCACCTGAAAAGACAAGAATGGAAGATTGGGTAATTATCTGGCATCCGATACTCTTTTGGGATGTATTAGGGCATCCATGGAAAGAGTAGTCGTGAAGGGACATATATTCTTTGAGGATTAGCTATCCCGATAAGAATAGTCTTATGAGGTCATACTCAATGAACACTTGGGTGGAGTATGTACCTTGGAGAAAATGATGAAGGTGTCTATAATCATTGGTCTCGCCAACATTGTAGCTCATGGTCTCGTGGAGAGATGGAATTGTTAGTCAAGGCCTTGCACTGTAACAATGCTGGATAATATGATGTTATAACAGATGGATTACCAATCGAATTCTTCTTATGAGATTCTTCAGATTGAAAGTGACCGTGTACCATTATGAATACCTCCCTAGTTAAGAGGGAGTGTTGAAAAGTGTAACTAGGTTCGGTGTTCATAATGACTAGTAATTATGAATTTATGTAATGAAGAAGAAAAAGATAATAAAATGTATTTTGTAATGCTTGCTTCATGGGTTTCATGAGCAAGGAGTTTTTATTATAGGTCAAAGACTTATTCTTGATGTCTTTAGGGGTTTGTCATCTTGTCATAAATGTATAATTTAGAGTCATGTATATGAAGTGTTGTTACACTTGTAAAGGACAATTATTGATGTAAAATATGCTCAAAGACCTTGTCTAAACGCTCCAAGAAAGACAAATCAAATATGATGAAGAGATCTCCTTGAAGAAGTCGGCCTACACCCTTGAAGAAGTTTGCTCACCCTCAACAAGTTGTTATGAATAGAAATATTCATAGCCTTCAATTAAAATAAATAAAATAATGAATATTAAATAATTAAGATAATTAAATTAACTAATGTCTCATTCATTTATGAAGAGACATGAGGTTAATAGTTGTGACTCTTTATTTTCGTGGCCAGTCCATGCCTATAAGGGCACACCGCCACGAAGAAGTGTAAACCACCATTCATTATAATATCAATACAAATTACTTACTTACCTTACAAGTACACAGTCTACATACAAACATAACAATTGCGTAATGGTTTTATGCTCCAGTGGTATCAAAGCGCATGACCTTCTGGCAAGAAACACGCCCCAGCTGCTGGTTCCCGGCCCTACCGGTCCCTTCACTACCCATTCGTCGTCCCCACTCCACTGCATAAAATCAACGCCGCTGCTCCACGTCCACCCCACTCCGCTGCTCTCTATGTATACCAATTATCTGTTGCGTCCTGGTTTTCGAGAAGAATCTGTGTCGCAGGCACTGAATTGCTGACTGTGTTCAGCGTGACTTAAGTGTGTAAAACATAGTGGCTTCATTGATATAACGCAAGTCAACAGTTGTGGACGGTTTCATTAAATGTTGCGTAGGTGGTTTGTAAGAAATCAACGTAACATAAGTTATCAAGGTTAATGTTGAAGGCTCACTTTGTTCACCAATCGACCACACATCCCTGTCAACAGTTGGTCGAGCCACAGTCGTGACCACGACGTCCCTGTCAGTAGTTGGTCGAGCCCATGGTCGTGACCACGACGTCCCTGTGAGCAGTGGTATAGTCGGTGTCCTGTGAGCAGTGGTATAGTCGACTTCCTGTCAGCACTCTTGGCATAATCAACGACGTCCCTGTTACTTGCTTCCGTTTTACCTCAGAACGACCGAATTGTTGACCATTTGTCCACGGCTTAGGCTATAATTAGAGTTTTGGAGGAGCAGCCATATGTGAACATTATACGGTGGATGTATAATTAAAAAAATAGTGACGACTTATAAAAGTTATATATATAATTTATATAATTGTTTTATAATTATATAATAAAAATAAATAAATAAATAAATTATTATTTAAATATATATATATATATATATATATATTATTATTTTTTTTTTTTAGGTCTTTTAAGAAAAAAAGAAACAAAATGGGAGGCGTCAGTAACACCGACAAACTAAAAAAAATTCAAGAGGATCTCAGTAGAGTAAACAAGCGTATGGATAACGTCGAAAAATTAGTTAGCAACGAGGACCAAATGGCCAAAGATATTTCAGATTTGAAAGAAATGATGAGTAAGCATTTTGGGGAAAAGAATCCACCTTCAGCTGCGCAAAGCCCTAAGACCCCAGAAGACGAAATCCTCTAGATCACGACTTCCTAAGAAATCTACAGACACAAATACCGCAAGTGCACTTTGAAGGTACTCAATACTATACTAGTTCTCCCGAAAGGAACCTCCTTAAAATTAAAAATGAACTACCTAAATATGATGGTAAGGACCATAAGGGCATCATCGTTTGGGTAAGCAAAATGGACACCATTTTTCTAGCAAACCCACCATTAGGTTCGCAGGAAAAAGTCGTAACAAGTTCAAACTATCTAGAAGCAGAAGCATATGACTGGTTTATGGGTGGTGTTCTAAATGTAGTGGTCTTTCGTTCAACTAGGAAAATTTTAAGAATGCTCTCTTGAAAAGGTTTCATGATGAGGAAGAGGATGATGTATACGAGAAATTCGTACACCTCAAACAGAAAGGATCAGTAAGTGAATACACCTACGAGTGGGAAGTACTAGCAATAAGAAAAAAGAGGGTTTTCAGACGAAGAATTATTAAAAATGTATCGCTGTGGGCTTAAGGATTACATTTGAGAAGAATTAAAATGATATAAACCCCAAACCATTGAGGATGCCAGACGCGTAGCATTAATTATTGAAAGAAAACATAAGCTCATAATTACCTCGTTCAAAGAAGACGGAGACCAACAACTATAGTCAAGAAGAAAAGAAACTAACAAATGTAGGTATTGTAGAGACAATTGGACATCGGGACACAGATGCCTTAAGAAGAAACTGTATAAATATGAAGTAGAGAAGGAATCAGACGTTTCAAGTAATGAACCAGAAAAGAAGATTAAAAAGAAAAATAGTTGTCACAAATGCGGAGAACATTGGACTCCAGGACATAAATGTGAAGACGCATCCTTGCGCTACTATAAAATAGGAGGGAAGCAAGTTGAAGTTCAGGCACGTGATGAAGAAATCATTGTCACTCATAGTGAAGATTCAGATTTTGAGGGACCGTCATTA
Organism: Pinus albicaulis; assembly: GCA_034641835.2. Taxonomy (NCBI): domain Eukaryota; kingdom Viridiplantae; phylum Streptophyta; class Pinopsida; order Pinales; family Pinaceae; genus Pinus; species Pinus albicaulis. Next base: position 745,145,029 of record CM076583.1, read on the forward strand.
GCGACAATCTCATGTGACTGGAAAATCCATGATGAAAACTCCCCCGAAAATCAAGAACAACAAGCAATTACAAAATAAGTTCCACCACATCGTCAGAAGAGAAACCAATCTCCAAGAAGGAGCATTAGGCCTACTACTCCGCCAACCAACATGAGGAAGAGGCTATGTTCTAAAACCCTAAAACTCAAAGGACTCATAACAAACAAGAATGTAAATATACTTGTAGATTCTGGTAGTACTCACAATTGTATAAACATTGACCTTGCTAAACAACTTGGTCTATGTATAAGTCCAATCAAGGAGCGGACCATGTCTATTGCTACTGGAAGGAAAATCAAGGAAATTGGAGAATGTCAAAAAGTTTCAATCCAAATACAGGAACTAGAGCTACAAATAAATCTGTTTGCCCTACCACTCAAAGGAATGGATGTAGTTCTAGGTGCAGAATGGTTAATACAACTAGGGAGCTATACTACAAATCTTGAAGAACAATTCATGGAGTTTAACTGGGAAGGACGACATTATAAATTAAAAGGGGTTAATACTTCTAGTTCCAAGGAAGGTAAAAGTACTCATGATAAAAGCACTAGTCAACGGAGGGATGCCACTCCATCGCAACAATGTTCGACTAGAGAAGACCTTTCTGGTAGTGCTTTTAGGACAAAGCATCTTTAAAGGGGGTGGCAATGTTATGAATAGAAATATTCATAGCCTTCAATTAAAATAAATAAAATAATGAATATTAAATAATTAAGATAATTAAATTAATTAATGTCTCATTCAATTATGAAGAGACAAGAGGTTAATAGTTGTGACTCTTTATGTTCGTGGCCAGTCAATGCCTATAAGGGAACATTGCCACGAAGAAGTGTAAACCACCATTCATTATAATATCAATACAAATTACTTACTTACCTTACAGATACACAGTCTACATACAAACATAACAGTTGCGTAATGGGTTTATGCTCCACAAGTCATGTCGACCTAAAAGATAGGAGACAGTTCCTATATATAGCCTGGATTGCGACCTCATATCTAACCAAGTAACTCGGACATCTCTAAAATATAGATGCAGATCACAACAAGGAAATTCAAGGATTACACAACGAAGAGTCAAGGGTTAAACAACGAAGAAGAAGACTATATAACAATGTGTAACGGTCTCTTATATGCAGCACTCCTACCTCTGCAATTATAATGAAGGCCGGAGACTGTTTCTGGGTTATTGCAGTTTGGATTAGGGCAATCATTAAGGACAGAAGGGAGCTGAAGGAAGACTGAAGGAAGAAGACTCTTGAATATAAGAAAAGGGGACTATTGAAGAGCAAGATACTTCAAGAAGTGGTCGAAGATATACACTATAAGAAGAAAGATTTATACAACAAGAAAGAAACCTTGACATTGGATATCTAGTGTGTATGAAGAAGGGTCTAGAAGAAAACTCTAGGAGGCCAAGGACAATTCAAGGAAGTGCAGAAAGGAAGATCACTAGGAACCGAGCTTTCCTAGTCAGGGGTTAAACAACGAAGAAGAAGACTATATAACAATGCGTAAGGGTCTCTTATATGCAGACTAGGGCTGCACTCCTACCTCTCCAATTATAGTGAAGGCCGAAGACTATTTCTGGGTTATTGCAGTTTGGGTTAGGGCAATCATTAAGGACAAAAGTGAGCTGAAGGAAGACTGAAGGAAGAAGACTCTTGAATAGAAGAAAAGGGGACTATTGAAGAGAAAGATACTTCAGGAAGTCGCTGAAGATATACACTATAAGAAGAAAGGTTTATACAACAAGAAAGAAACCTTGACATTGGATATCTAGTGTGTATGAAGAAGGGTCTAGAAGAAAACTCTAGGAGGCCAAGGACAATTCAAGGAAGTGCAGAAAGGAAGATCACTAGGAACCGAGCTTTCCTAGTCCCGGTGCAAAGCAGTGTAGAATAGTGCAGAAAAGAGAAGATCATCATAAGGAGCCTGGAAGAGCAGTGATAAGGTCTTGGAGGCATACTGGTGTCAAGGGTCTGTGTCATGGTCATGGTACTTGTCAATTGAAGATCTAGAAGAAGAATTACTTTCGGGTTTTCCTCTCCAAGAGGGAGAGGTTTTGGCCTTGGCTTGAAGAGCCAAAATTCGACGTCTCTTGTGTTTTGATAATTGATTTGATGAAAGACATAATAAGCTAATGAAGATAAGATCTATGTAATAAAAGCATAACAAGTATAGCAAAAGCAGTTATCAAGTAAGAGAATTGAATTAAACTCTGCCCCTACCAAATTTTCAACACAATATGCTCGATGGGGTCTTCAACTTATGACAATGACTCTTTTGACTTCTTGGCCTAGGAAAAGCCCTAGAAGTACTCAATGGGTGCTTGACCTATAAAATAAAAGACCTTGAGCATTCTATCCACGCTCCAAAAATAATAATAATATTTCTTTTATTTTACATTATACAGGAATCAAAAGTACATTTCATATTTATGAAGATCGAACCTAGTTACACATTTTTCAACAAGATGAGTGTTGGGATTTGAGCAACTTCCACATGCCACTACACCTCTTGATGACCCTCGAGAAGATGAAAAAATAAGCTTGAAAGCTTGGGTGTTGGACAATTGGATGATGTGCCCTGATGGAGCCAAGACCACCCTAGGCTGGCCTTGACCCTATTTGATGGATGATACCTTGTTCCAGAGCCAATTTGAGGTGGCTGATCTCTTGTTTCCACGAGGTCTAGATCTACCTAGTGAGGCTTTGCACTAGGCATGCTATATTTTTCGGCAACATGTACCCGGGGTTGTGGGAGAGCAACTCCCCCCCCCCTTTGAATTGCTCCTTGAGGGCGCTCTTGGAAAAAAAATCCACTCCCTGGTTTTTTCACAAATTTTTTGTCACAAAGATGTTCCAAACACAATTTCTTTTTAAAAGAAACAAGAGTTTTTGAGTAGGGCATCGTAATATTCAAGCTTATGTCCCTAGTATTGATATGCAATTCATTAACAATCTCTTTTATCTTTCATTTTCATCCTTTTACTTAAATTCTTAACATTACCATTAAATGACTCAAGATGTTTGAGAGTGGTTCCGACCTCAATGGATTTCATATGGAGAATGTAGAATTTTAGATCTCACTCAAAATCCAGCAGACTTATCAGTTTTTCAAGATTTCATGATTGGGGGGATTGCCATGTTTCCATTGGAGTTTGCAATGTACTAGGGGATGGGACTCGTATTTAATCAAGAGCACCAAGCCTTCGATGTACCTTGATGTTAGTGGCATTGGTTGTTGAACTCCTCTATCATGACCGTACCAAAAGTGTACTCATCACTCAAACAAAATCTTGACTTGACATGCTACATTTTTTCTATCTTATGTTAATTGCTTAGAGGGTGGTATTAATGACAAAGATCCCAAGATAGGCAATGGTTTTGATGATATGTAGCTATTTGTTGTGGGAGTTTTTTGGATGCTAGAGGCCATATAGAGTCTATTTGTTGATGTATTTTCGGTTCAAAGATGGATTGCACTCGATGCTATTTTGGTTATGTGCACCCTTACATGCTATATAAATGAGAACTTGTAACTTGTGGACGTGGTTGATGAAAATTATAACTTCTAGATGATTGATGTTATATGGTTTAATGCATGCTTTTATGCTTTTTATATCTAATTCATCATTCTACATGATTTTGTTGACATATATGCATCAATATATATATATATATATATATATATATAAATTCGCTCCCGACCTAGGAGCTTTTGAAAATGTTGCTCCCCGCTCCCACTTCCGCTCTCGCTCCCCTCTTTTTGCTCCTGCTCCCAAGTAACCTTGCATGTACCATCTGTGAATTGCAGACAAGTGTGTGGGATTTCCATGTTCTTTGTCAATGGTATGTAGCTTTGACAATATTGGAGAGACAACGATAATTTTACTATGATGCTTTAGAAAGTTTTAATTTAGTTCAATTTGGCTCTAATACCAAATGTTGGATTTAAATATCCAAAACAATAAAATCATTCCATGTAAAATCAAGGGACACTAAGGACATAAAATGGAGAAACTTGGTAAGGGGAAATTCTCTGCTGTCATTGCATTACCCTTGTGTTTCTTCAATTTTACAATCAATGCCATTATATGTATTAGGTGACCATAACAAATGGTCATAATTCGACATTAGCTGATAATATCATTCAACCATCTCCATAACTATATCTCGTAAATTTTAATCACTCCATACATCTGTCCATTAATGTTCATACCCAACTTCTCTTGTTTATCTTGATCATTGTTCATACATAGACTTTTATTCATGGTATATAACATTATACATTACAATATATATATGAATCAGCACAAGTATGAGCTAATCTGTCGGTTTTGGTGTTGTCAGGGTACTTTGGTCAATGGTTAACATGGTTGGGGCATGGGTGCACATGTTCCAAACTCTTTCAGGGTTAGCATTCTTTCAGAGGAAATAGTGCAGGTCTAAGCCTGCTGTATGGTGGGGTGGGGTTTACACTTATGCATCATTGGATCAATGCACATGACATCATAGGAGCTTCAATAGTACTTCTCTTGAGTCGACACCAATATGAGAAACTTTTTGGATCAAGTGTATTGTTATCAATAGTGATCCAAAAAATGTTTTTAGGATTTTAGATTTAAATCTTTGTAAATAGTTGGGAAATGAATGTTTAATTTAGTTAACACTGAATTAGGTTTTGTGGTTAGGTTTTTGGGGTAGTTGAATGAATTATGAATCTCTTATTATTTATGAGTTTTCATGTCTTGGTATTGTGTGTAGTTCATTTGCACATCCCAGGGTTGTACGACTGTTTTTAGTGATTGAATTCTTTTGTTTATCCTTCTTCAACCTTTTATTGAATTTCCGGTTACCATGCTTTCCATTTTCCAACACCAGAGTGAACTGGGAGGAAATAACAAAATGCAAACCTGTGCCTATAAAGTGAGTGGGTCCTTCTATAAGTGGATCCATATGTATGTGGAGTAAATATCATAGTCAGTGAAGTGGCACGTCATCTTACCATAGTCTCTCACACTATCTGAACTCCTGGTTTCCAGTTTACAATCTAAAAGGCAACAGCACCCTAACTAGGCAATTCCTGATGTTCAAGCCCCAAAGCTAGGCCTAATGTACAAGCTTGGCATGCTTTATATCTGACAAATTGTATTTTACCTCCCGGTTTTGTGCCTATGGTTGACTGTAAGTCTTTTTCTTTAGGTTCTATTACTGTACCACCCACTAAGAATATGTGTGCAGTGGTTTGATTGAATAGCGTTGGTAAGTCAGCAAACATATTTGAGCCTGCCCTACTCTCTAGATAAGTTTCACAAACTGAGCAGGCTGCTTAGTTACAAGAGGGTGCTCTGTATATTGAGGGGATCCCTCAAAATCTGGAACGTGGTTGATGGTCACAGATAGGGTCTTAAATAGTTGCACGATACATAATTTTCCTCAGATAATCCCAAGTTGCGACTTAAAGTGTTGGTGCTGAGGAGCTTGCGAATTATTTGGTGAAACTAGAAGATAGAAGTTACCAAGGAAGGCTTTATGGATGTGGGCTGAGCCAGGAACTGAGTTTGTTGAACTTATACATCCTTTTCCTAAGTATCGATTCTCCCCTTACGATGATTCTCATTGTGATGGAAATGTTTGATGGTATCTTTCTGCGAAATACCATTAGTCTGTTATAGAAGTTACTAGTCATAGAGCCATTCTCTTTGTAAATATGTATATTTTGGATGATAGAATCTTCAAACTTAAAAAAATTGTAGGCTATAATAGTAAATAAATGTGATATTATCTTGATACAATCTTCATTGTACATTTCAACCAATTGGATCATTTCGTTGTGAATCTCTATATGAAGAATCAATTTGAAGTCTGTAACAGGTTGATGAGGAAAATGGCTTGTACTAAGACTTGCATGAATGAGCTGAAATGTTCAAAGTCTATTTCAGTCCTGCATAAAGAGTATGTTAAGAATATTGGGAAGAGATATAATCTTGAAATTGTCAGAGAGGTAGGTCTCAGTCTTGGAAGAATTTTCCAGGTAATATGGTCTAGGTCTTTAATTTCTCGTCTCTGTATAAGCAGTGTTGAAGGAGGGAGTTTCTATACTAAGATTGGTTACTTTCGACACTAATCCTTGTAGCACTATCTTTTAAGTGGACTGATATGATGCTTTTCTACATGTAGTTGATCTTCTCATCTCTTTGACTTTGTGGAAATAGACTATGATCCATTTAGGTGTCTGTGTCTGTTCACATGCAGATTTTATGTTGGTGCCATTATTTTATTATAAGTTGATTTGATTAGGAATATATAGATAGATGCAGATTCTTTTTCTCATATATTTTACCTTTGTAATTGATCGTAAGTATAGTGTACTAGAACATAATTGGGTATTGTTCCTCTTTCAATATCCTTGTTTTACCAATTTGAAAAGTAAAGCTCATGAATTTTCATAATGTTCAATAATTTTTGTTGGTTATGCTTTCCAACCTTACAAATCATATTCTAAGTTTCAATGCTGCCATTGGGCCATTATTTCTGACTCTTCTTTGGATTTCTATGATTTTTCAGGCATTACAGAAATATACAGCACGTCAGTTGAGGTTTCTTTTTGTGAACCAATTATGGGACAAGGTGACTAAAATTTTCAATACTTGTTTAAGAAAAAACAGTTTTACCATTAATGTGGAATTTGAAATGGCTTCTTTGGAAATATGTAATGAAAGTTCCTCTAATACAAGCAATGGTATTTTCTGGATATAATTGTGAGAAGTAACTTCCTTAAAACGATTCTACTATGTAAGGTTTTCTAGTTTGTAACAAATTAGATGGTGAAATTGTACCTCATTCAAAGCAAAAAAAGGGTCTTGCCTCTATATATGTGATGGACGTTTAGGAGACAGCAGTTTCTTTCTTTTATGAAATGTTATTTTTTCTCTTTTGCCAGGAAATAAACATTACTAGGTTTGAATTGCTTAATAGTAGAAAGGAAATGCACACGTTTTAATCTCATTACTTTTTTCTTGATCATTGTGATTTTTTTGAAATCAATGCATCTGCTATTTCATTGATGCGTGAAGGAAAATACACCATAAAATCATACATTTCCGGGGAAAGGGTATGTTCATTCCTCTTACTTCGTAAGCAAGGGCAGCAAGCATGCCAGCTTTGGTTCCAACTTCAAGAGGTTCATTGGCTTTTTAAAAATTCCATCCAAGTTTTAAATTGTACTGCCAAATCAGATTTCAACATATCGACTTATGCTAGATGAAGTGGTGTAGTCAACAGTGTTTTCCCCATGAAAGTGAGATGCTTGTTAATCTTATAATATTCCATATTGTTCTTCCTGCCTGTCTAATTTTCCCCTTATCTCCAAATATGACCCCCTTCCACCAGAGGACAATCATCAGAGAATAATATTATGCCAAAACCCAATGCTAGAAAGATTGAGAGACCCTGCAACCCCACAAAAGATGCTTCAGTATTTTATTTCCTGGAAGACCACACATCTGCCATATATATAGAGCTTATACACTGACTTTAATCGTTAAAAGGCAGGCTATTATTGAGGATCAACCTGTCTTCATAATTTGTACATTAAGTATTTAATGTAAAAAAACAGAAAAAAAAAGAAATATTATTATTATTTTTCTATACAAGCATGTTCTTCATGCTTCTAGGTTTTGAGTCAGAGTCAAAGTCGTATTTAGAGCTATTGTAAAAGAAAAAAAAGAATTTAAAAAAATGTAATTTTGTCTCAAAAATCCGTCTAGGTGCCAAGTTGGCCCTTCCCCAATGGACATGTCTATTCACACCCCTTTGAACAGTATAAAATTAAATAGAGGGAAGATGGAGCTCATTTGAACATACACACTTGATGGATTGTGGTCTGAAATATCACAGAAAGGGCAGAGAAGAAGTGGAGGACCAAAGTCTATAAGAGAGGATTTCTTCTCGAGATAGAATTTGTGGAAGTTCCGCCCTGGGACATCTCTTGTTGCTGGTTTCTTGCTGATGGATCTGTTGGAAAGAAGAAGGCTTGACTTGGCATCTAGAGGTGGAATTTTTTAGTGGTTATGAGTCTTGGATATCTCATTTGATCTGATTCTATAATAAGAGAATTTTCTGGGTTTTCCCCTTGGAGGGGTTTGGCCATGGCTTGGAGCCTATGTCTTGTGTTCTTTTGTTTTTGTGATCTTCATGTTCATGTTATGGTAATTGTTTGATGTAAGAATCAGAAGAAAGATGAATAAAGAAGCAAATTAAATTCTCAAGCAATTACTATGGAAAGGAAAATCTAAATTAAACTACAAGCCTCCCGATTTGCCAACATGGTATCAGAGCTTAGGTTTGGCAAAGGAGGCTTGGAGATCACATTCGGTTGGCATACTCTTTGTAGCAGTCATCATAATGATATGATGTTTGTAATTTCAGTATGGTCTGCATCATTGAAATGTTATATGGTATAACTGTGATTTGCATAATCTACTATGACTTAACTTAGAGGCCGCTTTTGTTATGGTGATAATTCTCAATGACTCATATGACATTCTTGAGAATCTATGTGAAGTAATTCATATATGGCTCATTGACATGAAGATTCACACATGTTCCTGTAATCATATCTTTGCGGTAACGCTAGCATTCTTTGTGAAAAGGGTTTGTAAGATATTGTATGGAAGATTCAGAAGCTCGTATTCCTAGGCTCACATTTGTTGACCTCGAAATTTCAGTGACTTGACATTTCAAACAATGACTCGAATTTGCTTGAGGGCACATGTTATACTTTATAGATCTCTATGGCTCTCACATATGTAATATTGAGACTCGATGACATTACATTGCTCACATTTATGGCTCTTTCTATGATATGACAATGCTTTGTGTAATTGTGGCATCTCGAAGCCTCGCCTTTATAGCCCGCTTTCTGTCTAGTGATGTTGCTTATAAACAATGAATTCTGTGGCGTACTTGTTTTATAAATAGTGGCATTGCATCCTACACTAGTATCAATTAAGTGGATCACGCATTCATATAATATCCGCATAGATCACACTTGTCTCTATAACACACATTTGGATGGTTTGTATAAACTCCTCTGTGGATCAATGTATTTATGGATGACATCGAATATCCGTGGATCATGGACTGCTCTGTGATCTAAAACTCGCATACGTGACTGTGCAATTCGAATTACAATAACATCAATATATTGGGGCATCTCCACTATGGTCGTGGTTAAGAAATTCTGGTTCCAATCACGATTACAATTACGAATAGTCTATTAGCAAAGGCAAAATTTGAATATTGGTAGCACTCTTATATGTTGAACTTGGGTCGTTGTTACAGTTCATGGACGTCGTCTCGATTGAACATTAAGTTGAATCACAAAAAGTTGAGGTTGACAGTTCTTTGAAGGTGGGTTCATGGTTTGCGGTTAGAAGTAGAACCTTGGTGGAAGTTCAACTTTCGCCTAGTATCATTTTTGTAGATATCTGACCATATCAGTGAAACTACCCATCACACATAGTGATCGAAGTCTGGTTTATTTATTGAAGACAATTATGCCATGGAAGGAGAGTTTGGTGGAACTTTTGGCAGAAATTGTTTTGGCTATGGTCATAACCATAAATATTCTTGGACCAAAATAGCGAATGAAGAGTTAATATTGTGGCGAAAGGTCCCGAGCAATGGCATTATGGTCTCACCCATCAGATCAAGGCACATGAATGTTGATATGCTATATATTTTATGCTGTTGACACGTACAAAGATACAGATCATAACCTGTATTGTTTATATATAGGATTGGCACTTTGAATGCCATAAATTGAGCCATGAATCAATGATTGGTTGTCATTTGATGTGTCAAACAAACACATTGGTCAATATATATCATATACACTATGGACAAAAATTGAAGTGGAGCTAATCCCGCTTGTTTTAAGTCATAACAATCACAACAAAACAAAGTCGGTTGTTAGCTGGTGTTTATTGTATATCGAAGGTCATGGATTCAAAATTGATCATTGGTGAAGAAGTTTAGGCACCTATATTGAAGATAAACACTTATTGAAGAAGTGATGACACGTGAAGAAGGATCAAATCCTTGCAAAGAAAAAGGTATGGTAATATCACCAAAGTATGTACAATTTCTATATGCATTTCATGATATGTGTCAGGATCTTTAGGTGATGATAAAAGATAAAGGGTCTACATAAAGATAGAGACATATAGTTGTCAATATGATAAGCATTCCTAGAATTTGGGCCTTGAGATCAAGAAATGAAGTACATGAGGTTTGGTTTGTGAATGGTACATCTTAATGTCTAGGGTTATTTTGAAAATTTCTGGTATTTAGGGTTTGTGATCCCTAGATGAGACTTAGATTGGGAAACCCTAGTAAAGGAAACCCTATCTAATTGTTCCCTCTTTAGACTCCCTAGTTTTTGGGAAATGGTATCTAGCGTTTGAAGGCTGTGTTCTTTGATATTAAAATATCTCGAAATGCTATCATAAAAGAGGTTTTGACCCTAGGGGTTGAAAACAAAGCGCTAAGAATGGGTGTTCTTGATAAAAGTAAAAACCCTAATAAGGGTTTGGTCAAGGAATATCTAGGGTTTATAACTAGAACCCTAGAAGTATATCCTCTAAGAAACCATGGAAACCCTAGATTGACATAATTGAGATCATGCTTTTTGTCTTTGTATATTTTTGCTTGATTGTACTTACTCGAATTGCAGGCACAAAATTATGGAAGCAAAAAGAGAAGGAAGAACAAAGCAAAGCGACATTCGTGCTTGATGATGACTCCTTGATATTAATGAGCATGATGGAAAGAGGGAGTTGTAAGGACCCTAATGATATTGAAGCTTCCAAATGATGAGTTCATTCTAAGAACACATTGAAAGTTGTAACAAAACTTTGTTACAATATGGAGATAGACCATACAAAAAGGATGTTGATCTCAAAGGAAACAAGTAAGTAAGAATCTGACATCTTGATAAAAGGCCATCATGTTGAGGTAATTATAATATTGATGTTTTGGTATTGGTTATTTGGTTGACATATGGTTTTGCTACAGGAAGGATGTTGCAGAAATGCATACATATTCACAACTATTTTGAACTCAATTAAAAAAATGCATGGATTGAGTGAATGGATTTTATAATCCTCGAAGGATTATATGATCAAGATGTCTACATCATCTTGGGATTGATATGTAGCAGTACAAAAGATACCCTGATGTTTCGATAACAGTGAAGATCACTTTCACGATTAGAGGAAGCTATGATTAACTCTAACTTCAAGATGTCTACATCATCTTGGGATTGATATGTAGCAGTACAAAAGATAACCTGATGTTTCGATAATAGTGAAGATCACTTTCACGATTAGAGGAAGCTATGATTAACTCTAACTTGATTGGTTCAATATAATGCCTTTGTTGATGATGCCTAGAGGAAAATGATATGAAAGGTTGGTGGCGCAAACCCTGTCACAAGAAAGTTTGGCTTCATTACAAAAGCTCTATATGATGAGATGAAAAGGGAAGGATGAGCCATGCAACTACTTGAAGATCTCCATGAAGTAGCTAATGTATTGATGAAGACACACTAAAGAACTAGCTTCCCAATTGAAAGGAAGTTATAGATCTCCTCTCTGGATGAGAGGGAATGATGTTATACATCATATTCTCCATGTGTCATGCACTAGACCAAGACTAACAGTCGTAAGTCTTAGTGAAGGAACTAGGAAGGAAAATGAAGGATTGGATAAGCATTTGAGATTGATACTTTTTGAGGATAGAAAATCTAAGAAAGGATGTTGATCTACACTCTTTGAGGATTGGACAGGTATCCAAGACAAGAGTGGTCGAAGAGGATTGATATTCTTTGAGGATGGTTATTCCAAGATAAGAACTTCCTTAAAAGGACATACCTAGTGAACACTTGGATGGTATATGTGCCTTAAGAGGTAGTGTGGTGTCTCACGTAAGTCCTTGCAGCATTATGCTCTGATATAAAATGAGTTTGTCAGTTCAAAGCCTTACTATGTTGACAATGCTGGTTATGATGTTGATGCTTAAAAATGGCTTATCAATCCGACTCTTCTTATTAGAGTATTTTAGTTTGAGAGTATCCTTGTACCGGGTGTACAATTATGAATACCTCCTTAGTTAAGAGGGAGTGTTGGAGAATGTAACTAAGTTCAGTCTTCATAGTTTGTACAATTATGTATTTTATGTACAAACACGTTCTTCATGCTTCTAGGTTTTTGAGTCGAAGAGTCAAAGTCCTATTTGGAGCTTTTGTAAAAGAAACAAATAATTTAAAAAAATGGGATTTTGTGTCAAAAACCCCTCTAGGTGCCAAGTCGGCCTACCTGTCAAGTCAACCTACTTGTCAAGTTAGCCCATCCCTAATGGACATGTCTATTCACATCCCTTTGAACAATATAAATAGAGGGAAGATGGGGCTCATTTGAACATAAACACTTGATGGATTGTGGTCTAAAATATCATAGAAAGGGCAGAGAAGAAATGGAGGACCGAAGTTTGTAAGTGAAGATTTTTTCTTGAGCTAGAATTTGTGGAAGTTTTGCCTTGGTAGATCTCTTATTGCTGGTTTCTTGCTGATGGATCTGCTGGAAAGATGGAAGGCTTGACTCTTCTATGGTAATGAGTCTTGGATATCTCATTTGATCTAATTCTATAAGAAGAGAATTTTCTGGGTTTCCCCCATCGAGGGGTTTTTCCTTGGCTTGAAGCTTATATCTTGTGTTATTTTGTTTCTGTGATCTTCATGTTCATGTTATGGTAATTGTTTGATGAAAGAATCAGAATAAAGATTAATAAAGAAGCAAATTAAATTCACAAGCAATTACTATGGAAAGGAAAAACTAAATTAAACTATGAGCCTCCCGATTTTCCAACACAACCATCCAAGAAATTGAGTTTTGAATGAAGCATGTGCTTTCCAGATGCCTTGGAATCATTGGCCGTATGATTTCATCTTCCAGAACTGCTCATTTTCTGTTTAGCGTATTTGTTATAGAGAAGTTTGAGGGGATCTTGATATAGTTCTTGGTCCTATAATAAAAAATGATTTTCCATAAGACCACTTCCACTCTAGACAGGGTCTTGCATATTGAACCTCATTTTAAAATTAACAGAGAAACAAAAACACGTTTCTGAAAATGGGAATGCACTGGAAATGTGACCCCCAAAAAATCAGGAAATGCGGAAACATTTAACTTTTAACTTTTAATCTTATAATTTAGAATACATATCTAGATTCATGGATAAATGAGCAAGTGCCAAGGCCCAAGGCCCAAGAAAACCATGATACAACAAATACGTCTGTATCATCAAAATCTTTGCTTATATTGGGATCCTCATCATCATTATCACACTCTAAGCATTACAATAAGATAGACAAATCTTAACATTTCAAATCTAGATTTTGTTTTAGTGATGGGTACACTTTTACTAGGGTCATGATAGAGGAGGTCATCAATCAATGCCACTAACATTAAGGTACACAGAAGGCTTGGTGTTCTTAATTAAATGGCATACCCTCTTGATTAAATGCTAGTTCCATACCCTTGTACACAACATAATCCAATGGAAACGTGGCAATCCCCTCAATCTTGAAATTCTAAAAATTGTTATGTCTGTTGGATTTTAAGTGGGATCTAAAATTCTACTTTTTGCATATGAAATCCAATGAGGTAAACCACCCAAACATCCTAAGTCAATTAATGGTAGTGTTAAAAATTTAAGTAAAAGTGACATCTCGGAGAATGACACCTTTACTTTAAGACATTAACATTACAATTAATTACATATTATATTCTTAACATTACTATTTTACATAGCATTAATAGGACCGTAGGGTTGAATATTAGGCCGTCCCACTCAAATTATTGTTTTTTTAAAAATAATTTGCATTTAGCCTATTACCCACCAAAATAGGTAACCCCATAGGTGAAAACTTTTCTCCTTCATTCAATAGCCAACTAGCCAACAATCTTAGGGTTATAGGAGAGGCACTACTTGGAAAACTTGGCTTGATATAGCGTGTTTGTTAGTTTTTGTAGCATCAGATGTGTTCTAGCCACAAAATTTTGTGGAGAGACTAGAATACATGAGTTTTCCAAAACCCATATGTCGTTTTTGGAAATTCCACCTAGAAGTGTCTCAATTAGATTATTAACCAATTTTTAAATATTTCTTGAGTCTAAACTTAGGGAATATGGTTAATTAATCAATATTAATTGAGATAAGGTGAGAATCATCTAGAAACTCGCACAGATCGACAGGCAATTAATCTGGGCCATCGATTATATTTTAATCTTGGCTGTTGGTGCTCTAACAAAAGATTATAAGAAGTCGATGGGTAGATGGTGAAAACACTAGTGCAGTTACTCAGTTGTCCAGGAAATTCGATTTTCTCAGTGGCCGTGATTCAGCATAGGAGACAAAGCTAGAGGGTGAGTAGCAGGTGAGAGAGGGGAGTAGCAAAAGTCCAAAAGGAAGATTTCCAGATTTTGGAAGAGGTAGCGCAAGGAAGAGCGAAGTCCACAGGAGATCTGCGCAGTCACTGCACAAAGAGTGACACAGAGGCTCCAGTGTGAAGGCAGAGGGTCCATCTCAGGGGCAGAAAGTCGCTGTGGAGTGTGAGAAAATTCTCACAAAATATCTCTCAATATTTTCCTCTGTTTATTGTCAGTAGGGCATCTAGAATTCTTGTACTCAGATTTGCTGCTGAATATTAATAAGAAAACCATCATCTGCTGCACCATTTTTCCCAAGTTGGTTTTTTTTCGAGGACAATTGTCCAAAAATCACTGTGTTATTATTCTTGTGTGTGTGCTAGAATTTCTCAGTTTCCAGTATTTTTTATTTTTCCGCAGTAATTTTATTGTGAAAATTCCAGTTATTTTTCCGCAGTAATTTTACTGTGAAAATTGCAGTTGTGAATGTATTCGTTGTTTGCTGTAGCAAATAAACTGCATAATTAAATTTACAATTAGAAGAGTATTTTCCAGTTGCTGCAATAAATGAGATTTTCACAGTGTTCACTCTCCTTACACCATGCTTGTCACTTTCCATGTCACATTACAAACCCCTTATTATACCACATCCATTCTTCGGGTCTAATTTGTCATTGGTTTATTGGGATTTTGCACCTTCTTATCCACGTCCTTAAGTAGGGCCAGGAAACATTGCCCTGAAGGTTGATGCAACTAAAAGAATGGAAAAGCATATTATGGCCACAATGGAAGAAAAAGAAGAAAATCAAAATCCAAAAGATGGCCATGACATAAATTTGCGCATGAGAAAAAGACAAAAATGGGATCTACCCTCCTCATTGGCCATCACCTAGTTCCTGAGCACTTGATGCCTCCTTCCATCAAAAGGAACCCTTGCTTGTCCCAACCCTCATGAGTGATAAACTATGTTATCTAAAGGGTTAAAATTAAATGCTATATTATAAATAGAAAGCATTGATAAAAAAAGTAAAAGGCACACTAGATTGGTGGAAAAAGCAGGCCGAATAGGGTAACTCATGCTTCCATGATTGCTCTCTCCATTACATCTATACACTTAAGATGTGGATCCCCATTAGCTGGTTCTCTTAACCATGGTACTTGGCCATGAAGACTTTTCCCTCCATTGCCACTTATTTACACTAATACCTATTGATTGAGGGGTTGAACTTGGAAATGCCACTCCCCCATAGGGTTTGGAGGTGCCTAATAGGGTTGACCATTAACCACCTCTATCATGGTAGGGAACACCATTACAAGACTTGGTCTAGTTAGATATCGGAAGGTGATCCAAGTTTGAAGTAGTAATATGCCCTAGCATGCAAATTTGGTCCACTTAGATGCTTATATGATCATAATATTTAATGAATGGTTACCTTTACTAGAGTTTAAGTTGGTTTTGTTAGGTGGTGCACAACAACCCATGCCTTGAGCACACCCACTCCATAGGTACCCATGCCTTATCAGAGAGGTTGATGACTTAGCAGATGCAACGTTGCCCACTTACATCGGCGTGTTGGGCAATATGATGACTTGAGCAACTGATGCACCTCCCAGAGTACCCTCGAGACCCAGGACACTAATCTTGTTTGACACAGCACAAATGATTCTTGGTGATTGCACCACTGGACCTAGCATGCCCCTAGGTTAACCTTGACACTACTTGATGGGTAGGCCATGATTCAGAGCCCAAATGAGGATGTTCTTCCATGAGATGAGTGGAGAGGACTTGTTGCACCTTATGGAGCCCTAATGCCGGTGAATAGGAGCGCTATGTTGACCGTTGGACACCCATGGAGATGACGTGGGGTTACCCTAGCTGGATTTGGGACCCCTGGAGTTGCTATGAGGTTGGATTTGAGGAATATTGCCCAAATAGTTAATGATCATGACACATGGACGCACCTTTAACCCTATACTCAACAAAAGGGCATGACGTCATCATTTAGAGGCTTATGACTCACATGTATAGGTCTTTTATGGCATGTTTTCACATTGAACTTGTGAATTGACTTGTAACCGAAGGATTATTTTATGTTTACTCATTATCAAACTTGTTTAGGGGCTTCATAGGCTAAAATTAGTTAAGGTGGACCTCATATATATACAGGTCACCTCATTGTTGTATTTCATCATCACTTGTGGACTATTTTGGCCTCCTTAGAGATCTTGGCCTAGCTCTTGTAGCCTTTTACTCTTGTGGAGATGTGATCTTTGTGGATATTTTTGCTATTGGAGGCTAGTCCTTGCTGTGGAGACATCACTTTGGGATAATGAAGGATTGTTCATGGATATCTTGTGAGTATTTTTGTCAAATATCTTTTAAGGATTATTGCATGCAATAAATTTGCTAAGGCTTTCTATGTTCTTGTTCAATTGCATATGTTTATATGACATTTTGGTGAAATATTCTATGCTTTAATTGGAGAATCTTGGATGTTGAGATTTTGGGGGTGTTGGGGTAGCATTGGATGTGCTCTAGCTCCCAAACTTTGTGGAGGGACTAAAGTACATAAGATCTCCAAGACCCAGAAAGTGTTTGAAGAAATTCCATCAGGTTTAAGAGATATTTATTTAATTAATATTTTTAATGAAGGACCCTAAGTCTAACTTAGGAAAATTAAAAGATGAAAGTTAATTAAATTAAACATGTGATGAGAATGACTTAAGTGACGCGGATCAAGTAGCTTCTAATCTTAACCGTCGATTAGAGATTAGATCACGACTGTTGGTTTTCCAATGAGAAAGGTATAAGAGAAGGGCTTGGGGTCAGTTGGAGAACACACACACTGGTAGAGCACTGAAGCTAATCTGAGATTGTAGGGCGTGATTTGCTAAGAATTTCCGAAGTGTTTCAGCTGCAGCGAGGGGCAGTATTGGCGAGAGGGATGGTCTAGTCCCAGGCCAAGAGTACAACGAGAGAAGAGAAGGAGCAATCCAGAGCAGTGTAGAGGCAGCAGCTACGCAGTCTAGCCAAGAGCCCAACAGGGGCAGCGCAGAGGCAACAAGAGCCAAGGAACGCTGACGCATGCCTAGTTAGGGCAGCGCAGGGGCAGCGTAACTCGTTCTTGGGTGACAAAGACCCTTCCTGAGCAGCGTAGAGGCTGACGCAGGCCAGGAAGGATGACGTACAAGGCTTTAGAGTAGCACTGGGGTTTCCAGAGGCCGGAAAGGGGTTGAGTTCTGTAAATCCTATTTGAGGGTGTGAATCAGTCAGATTTTTTCTGTCTCCGGCATAGAGGTATTGCTGCCGTTTATATTTATTTGTCGAGTTAACCAGTTTGGTGGCCAGATTTGTTGTACTTAGAATCTGCATAATAATAAAAACCCTCCAAAAGCTAGCAGCACCGGTTTTCCCGCATTGGGTTTTTCCGGGGAATTTGTCCAAAAAATCCTTGTGTGTCACTTTGTCTATGAGCATGTTATTCAATATTTGATCTGTATGTGTAGCTTGTTAACTGTATTTACTTCAATGTTAATGCTGAATTTTCAGATTAATAACTTATGTAAGTAGGAGAAGTAAATCAAGATTTAACAGTAGGGTTTCTGTTTAGTAAATTCATAAATTTTCACATGGTATTGTGAAAACTCTATAATGGAGAACTCTATTGCAGCTACTTATTAAATTTCTTCTATTGCATTGTCAAACACAATTATTTAACATTTCTCGTGTTAAATAACAAAATAAAATATGCTGCAGACTTCACAATTAACAAATCACATATAAAAATAGCACAAGTAATCACATATAGACACCATTATTTTTGGACAATTGTCCCTAGAAAAACCCAACTTGGGAAAACCGGTGCAGCAGATCCGAGGGTTTCTTTATTATTGAGAAATTATGAGTACAAATGTGTGATTGTAAATGTCAATCAATCACCTGAAGAATCCTGATGAGAAAAGGCTGAGTGAGACTCTCCTCACATCACCTTTTGAGTTCCGACACTGACCTGCACCCACTCTGACTGGCTCTGCGTGATTTCTGCGCAGTGACTGCATCACTCACATTGTCACTGCATCACTCCTTCTGCTGCTTGTCGTGGCTGCTTCTGTGCTTGCTGCTGTATGAGACTCGAGTGCTCCTTCCTTTCCGAATTGTCCTTCTGACACCAGATGAACCCTTAGTTGATCCTTCAACAGAAAACGAAAACTCCCTCTGCTTCTCTGCGCTGGCCCAACGTAACTGTTGCTAGTGTAATTCTGCGCTGAAGATCTGGCTCCTTTCTCACTTCTCTTCTTGTACTCTCTATGCTTCAAAATTCTCCCTCTTGGAGATTTCACCTACCCCTCTCTGCAAATGAGAATCACTTCGATTCTTCCTCTCATTGAAGAAATCGAACTCTTGATTCTTTCTTTGTCTGATGTATTTTCCATAGGCCCCTCACCCTCCTTCTTATATTCTTTTGTTGAACCTTCAATGGCCAAGATTAAATCATAATCAAGGGCCAAGATTAACTTGGAGGTGATCCATGACTTTATCTAGAAGTTTCACACTTCGTTTAATTAATACCCTTTAATTGACCTGTTTCCCTAAGTTTAGACTTAGGAAAACATTAAAAAAAGATTAATTATTTTAATTAAACCATCTCTAAGTGGAATTTTCCAAAACCATTTCTGGGTTTTATGGACAACATATGTCTTAGCCTATATACAAAGTTACAAGGCTAGAGCACATCTGATGCTACCATAAATCAACACTCCCTCTTAGCGAGGAAACTGCTCTAGCAAGACAACTCAATGTGCTGCTGATCTAACTTTTGTAACATCTGCTGTTGTGTTGTTGATGCTGCTCACCAACACTGCACAAGAAAAAAAAAATGTTGCATCTGTACTGCTGCTGACTCTGCTTACTGCTGCCAACTTCCACTGTACTGCAACTTCTGCAACTCCCTCCTTCAACTGTGCTGAGGATCCATTTCTTACTAAAATGGATTTTCAGTCATACCCAGCTGTTCCCTGAACTGAGTGAACTTAATTCTCCCCAGAGCCTTAGTGAGTATATCTGCTGTTTGTTCGCCTGTGGAAATGTACTGGAGTTGTACTGCTCCACGCTGAACACAGTGTCTGATAAAATGACGTCTGATGTCAATATGTTTGGACCGATCATGAAATACTGGATTTTCAGAAAGTTTGATACAATTCTGATTGTCACAGTAAACGCTAGTTGGCTCCATCCTGCTTCTGAATAGACTCACAAGAATTTTCCGAAGCCAGATTGCTTCACATGTAGCTGCACTAGCTGCCATGTACTCTGCTTCTGCTGTGCTCAATGCTACTGACTTTTGTTTCCTGCTGCACCAGGATGCCATTCCTGATCCAATGCTGAAACAGTACCTAGAGGTACTTTTCCTGTCCACTGAGCTACCTGCCCAGTCTGCATCTGTGATTCCATTGAGTCTGACATCCTCTCCTTTGCCATATCTGATACCGAATCTGATTGTTCCTCGTACATACCTTAGGACGTGCCTTGTTGCTGCCCAGTGCACTCTTTTGGGTTCCACCATGAACTGACTAAGAGTGTTGACAGCAAAGCAAATGTCTAGTCTGGTGTTAACCAGATACATTAATGACCCGATGAGCTGTCTGTATAAAGTGGGGTCTACCTCTATATCTTCTGATGCATCTATCTTTTTCCAATTGGTGATCATGGGTGTGGCCATGGGTTTGTAATCCTGCATTCTAAACCTCTTCATAATTTCCAAGGCATACCTCTCCTGTCCTATGAAGATATCTCCATCCTTTTGAAAAACTTCCAATTCTAGGAAGTAGTGCGTCAACCCCAAATCCTTCATGTCGAATTCAACTTCTAGATTCCGTTTGCAATCTTTGATGAGCCTAGATGGTTCTGTAAGGAACAAATCATCTACATATAGTACTAGTACCAATGGCTCATCCTCTACTAGCAAATAGTAAAGATTGGGCTCCGCATCACTCTTGACAAATCCCATCTTTTGCAAATAGCTATCTATTCGACCATACCACGCTCTCGGAGCCTGCTTAAGCCCACACAGAGCTTTCTTTAATTTGCATACATGAGACCTCCTTTCATGTATCTCAAAACCAATGTTGCACGACTCGTACTCGTATAAGACTCGTTCGACCATTGACTCGTCGACTCGTATAAGACTCGGGAACGACCCGTATAAAACTCGTCAAAATGCAAAAAAAATTAAAATATGGTAAATTTTAAGCAGAAAAAGAAAGTAATGATAATTCAAGTCCTTATAAGTTATAAAAACCACAATATATGCAATAATTCATAACATCTTATATCTATAAAAGTACAACATAGCATATTAGATTTTTGTAAGCAAAACATTTAGATACTGAATAAGAAAAGGAATCATGATTCCATAATTAAAATAAAAAATGTCAGCTAGTTCAAAATTCAAATACATTTGTCATAAATGATAAATGATTGTCTCATAACAATCTTGAGTCTCATCACTCATGGACGACCACGCCTATAATAAGCCCTCGTGGAGCTCATGGTAGCATCGAAAGGTTGAAGCAACTGTGAGGCAGGTGTATTGGGAGTCTCCATTTGAGATGGCAAACTAGAGAGATCCTCAGTCTCTTCATTAAGCCAACTCAAATCAGGGGGCTCCTTCTCCACAACCCAATCAGACTCTAAATCAATAGTATCCAATAAAATTGGATCTGTATCCTTTGGTTGCACTTGTTTTGTGAGCATTCGAAGGTTGTAGTAGATGAAAACCAACTTCTCCAACCTCTCATGCTCCAACTTGTTTCTCTTTTTGCTGTGGATGTGCTAAAAAACTGACCAATTGCGCTCACAAGAAGAAGCACTACAGGGTTGACTCAGAACTCTGATGGCGAATTCTTGTAATTGCGGTGCCTCAGAGCCACAATCTATCCACCAATGAGCTGTAAAAAAATAACGACAAATATTATCAGTTTGCAATGCCAAACATATAAAAGAGAACTAGTAAAATTACAAGCTAAGTTCTAACAATTTGCACTTACAAGGCATTTTCTTGTCCTTGAGACGTTGGCTTGAGCTGAATCCAAACATGCCAGATGCTTCCTTGTACATATCTTGTTGTAGGTTGATTTTGTCTTGAATATCTACATCCGGGAACATCTTCTCAATGCATATCATGACACCTCTCATCACCTCGGGATCTCTTTGAATGTTAGACCCCTCATTATAGAATAAGCTCGGATTGAGATATGCTCCTGCTGCATGCAATGGTGAATGTAGTTGTTTGTCCCACCTGGAATAAATAATTTGCCATATAGGGAGATATTTAGATTCATCTCCCTTATAGAAAGTCTTGATGGCCTCTTTGGCCCTATCCATGCCCTCATAAATATATCCCATTGGAGGTTTCTCTCCATCCATCAATCTCAAGACTTTCACAAGGGGCTCAATGAAGCTGACAATCTCAGTGACTTTGTCCCACAAACTATCACCAAAGACAGATGCTTTCATAGACAATGCTTATGGTTTTGTGCTATCTTTCCAAAATACCCATTGTTGACTACAAAACATTCTTCGCAAAGCTTGGTACTCATACAAAAGGCTTTGGAGGGAAAGAAAGTTTGTAGCAAACCTTGTGACAGCTGGGCGACTAAGCTCACTCTGTGTGAATTCCCTGATAAGGTTCAACACCCAAGCATGATTATAAATATACTTGGTAATTTGCTTGCATACTTGCACAACATCCTGCACCCACTCCAACTTCCCAATATCCTCTAGTATCAAGTCTATGCAATGGGCAGCGCATGGAGTCCAAAAAATCGTGGGATATTTGGCACAAAGCAACCTTCCAACTGCTACATAATTTGCTGCATTGTCCGTGATTACTTGGACAACATTTGCAACCTCAACTTCCTCCACCACATCAACCAACAATGTAAAAATCAAATGTGCATCTTTTACATTTGCAGATGCATCAATGGATTTTAGGAACATGGTTCCTTTAGGGCAAGCTACAACAAAATTTATTATTGTTCTACCCCTCTAATCTGTCCACCCATCAGACATAATTGTACAACCTGTAATTTTCCATGAGCTTTTAATGGTCTCCAGTTGTTCCTTGATACACTCCAACTCCTCATCTAGCTCTTTCCCCCTTATAAGATGGGGCTTTGTATCCAAGGCCAGCACTTGCAATGGCATCCACCATGGGCTGATAAAAATATGACTTTGCATAGTTGAATGAAAGACTGTTATGGTACCAAAACCTCCTCACTGCCATATCTGCCTCCTTCCTCTTCTTTTCATTAAAACTATCCAAGGTTGGTTGAGATCTTGTAGTTGTACGAGGAGTGAAGAAAGAAGAAGTTACACTCCTATTTGCTACAACACTTGAAGAGGAGTTACCAATACCTGGACTTTCAATCTGTGTTTCACTCTGAGATGAAGATCTACCTATCCCAACAATCTCATCCTTCCTTCTTGCCCTCTTAGAAGTTTCTTTTTTAATGGCTTCCAAAGCAGCTGCCATTTCAATAGTGACTTCATCAGGGCAATTTTGACAACATCCCACACCATTCCCAGGAATTCTAGCTAGGTGGTATTTTAGCCTGTTTATTCCTGCATGCATTGTGGCATTGCAATAATTGCACTTCAGATGGTGGTCATTATCGGCAATGATTCGTCGACCATGTGCCCATGTCGGATCACGAGACTTTCTATACCCCTTTGGTGGCATGGTGACGAAATCTGGAAGAAAAAAAATAAATTTTTAAAATCTAATTCATATTTTTTAATTTTTTTTTTGGTTTTTTGGTTATTAATTTTTTTTGGCCCTGTGGCTGAGTTTCTCAGCCACAGGGCCTGCAGGCTCAGGAGGCAGACCGTAGGCCCTGTGGCTGAGTTTCTCAACCACACAACGACCCTGTGTGGCTGAGAAACTCAGCCACAGGGCTTGGACGCTGAGGAGGCAACCCGCAGGCCCTTGTGGCTGAGTTTCTCAGCCACACAGGGCCGTTGTGTGGCTGAGAAACTCAGCTACAAGGCCAAAAAAATTTGCGAATTGCAAGTGAACAAAAATAAAATAAAATTGAATTGATTAGTTACCTGTGCTGAAACTCCGCCTGTGCTGTGACTCTGCCTATGCTGAAACTCCGCCTGTGCTGTGACTCTGCCTGTGTTGAAACTCCGCCTATGCTGTGACTCTGCCTGTGCTGAAACTTCGCCTGTGCTGTGACTCTGCCTATGTTGAAACTCCGCCTGTGCTGTGACTCTGCCTGTGCTGAAACTCTGCCTGTGCTGTGACTCTGCTTGTGCTGAAACTCTGCCTGTGCTGAAACTCCGCCTGTGCTGTGACTTTGCCTTGCTATTACTATGTGCTGCTACTCCGCCAGTGCTCACTTCGCTAGTGCTGCTACTCCGAAAGGGAGAGAGGTCCTTATAAAACATTTCCTTCCCTCCAAATACTCTTTTCCTGCACCTCATTTCCAAAAAAATAGAAAAATAAAAAAAATTGAGAAAAATCCAAAAAAAATGCTTTTTGTTGTGGGACGGGTCTTATAGGGGTCCGATACGAGTGCTATGAGAAACCCGCGGGTCTTATGCGAGTAGGCGGGTTTAATGCGAGTTTGCGCGGGTAAGGGTAGAGAGCACGGGTTCTATGCGAGTGACTCGGCTCGCTATATAACCCACGAAGACCCGCGGGTACCCGCGGGTCTTATACGAGTGGTGCTTCACTGCTCAAAACTCTCTGGCTGTTCAATATATACTTCTTCCTCAATTTCTCCATTCAAGAACGTTGTTTTGACATCCATTTGATGAATCTCCCACCCCATTTGTGCAGCTAAAGATACGACAGTCCGGATGGAGGTATATC
Source organism: Pinus albicaulis (assembly GCA_034641835.2). Classification (NCBI taxonomy): domain Eukaryota; kingdom Viridiplantae; phylum Streptophyta; class Pinopsida; order Pinales; family Pinaceae; genus Pinus; species Pinus albicaulis. The sequence goes on from CM076583.1 coordinate 745,169,443, forward strand.
TGGCAACTCGTGCGAAGGTCTCCTCATAGTCAATGCCTTCCTTCTGAGCATACCCTTTTGCCACGAACCTTGCCTTGTATTTCTCTACACTGCCATCTGCAATATATTTGATCTTGTAGATCCAAAGTGATCCAACAACTGATCTGCTCTGAGGTTTGGGTACGACTTCCCAGACATCATTTGTCATGATAGAAGCATACTCTTCTATCATGGCATCAACTCATACTTCTTGCTGAACAACTTCTTGGAAGCTGGAAGGTTTCTCTACTTGAGCCACCAAGGCCTGGTACCTGTCAGGAGGTCTATGCTGTCTCTTCCCGTCCTTGGGAGTCACAATAAAGTTTTCTGCGCCCCTCAGTATTTGCTGAGCTTCCCTGCTGATCCGACCACTGGTGGAAGGTTGCTCTCTCAACTCTTCCTCCTGATCTAACTGCTCTTCTGATTGAGTATCTTCCTGATCTTCCTACGTGAAAATGTTAGTACCTGTCCTTGGTACCAAAGTCTGTCTTCCTGTCTATTCTTCTTAGTACCCTTGCTATTCTTGGACCAAGGGAACTTCTGCAGTATGATCCTCTGCCGGCATATCACACGATTTCTGAAACGCTCTATCCTCCATGCACTTAACATCGCGTCTTATCACAACCTTCCTACTGTCAGGAATATAGATCCTATATGCCTTGGAGGTGTCACTGTATCCTACAAGATACCCCCTTTTTGCAGTTTGATCTAGCTTGCTTCTCTTCTCGCTGGGTACATGACAGTAAGCCATGCTACCAAATATCCGAAGATGCCCTACCTCCAGTTTCTTCCCTGTGAAAGCTTCCTCAGGAGTCTTCTTACTCAAGGTTCTATGAGATGTCCTGTTCTGGATATACACTGCCGTATTGTAGGCTTCAGCCCATAAATATCGAGGTAATTCAAGGTCAATAACATGGCCTTGGCTGCTCCTACAATTGTCTCGTTCTTCCGTTTTGGCACACCATTTTGCTCTAGATTATATGGCGCAGTCCACTCTCTCCTGGTGCCCTCCTTTGCGCAGAAATCTGTGAAGTCCCCATCTATGTATTCCCCACCATTATCTGAACGCAATGTCTTGATCTTCTTCCCCATCATGTTCTCAACAAGAGCCTTGAATTCTTTGAACTTTTGAAAGACTTCATCTTTTGTCTTCAGGAAGTAGATCCAGGTCTTCCTAGAGTGATCATCAATGAAAGTGACAAAATATTTGCCACCTTTGAGAGCTTTAGTGGACATTGGTCCACAGATATTTGAGTGTATCAATCCCAAAATGCTTGCTGCCCTGTTTTCATTTCTGGGAAAAGCTGCCTTAGCCTACTTCCCAAGTACACATCCTCGGCACACATGCTCTGTGCTGAGAACAGGGGCCCCATCAGCTGTTTCTCTGAGTATTTTCAATGCACCGTGATGTAGGTGCCCCATTCTTCTATGCCAAATTTCATTCAACACTTTCTTGTCTTCGAGATTACTACTGACTAGTGCCATCGGGGTTTCGATCTACAGCCTGTATAGTCTGTTGCTTCTGATCCCGATTTGCCTTGTTTGCTTCCAACTGGGATGCTTGACATATACTTTATTTCCGGTAAAGTGTATGTCATACCCTTTGTCCTGCAACTAGGACACTGAGATTAGGTTCATCCCAAGCCTTGGCACATGTAGTACATCCGTGATCCTGACACTGGTTCCGGATTCCTTCTGAAACACTACGGATCCTCTCCCAACTGGAGTGCACTTCATGCTATTGCCCATAGTGATCTGGAAGTTCATCTGCTCTTCCCTATAGCTCGAGAAGTATCAAGCCCCACTATCAATATACCAAATTCTTGCAGATACTGAATTTGCTAGGTATGTATCATCCTCTTTTAACCTAGAGGATAAGACATCTAAGTCTGTCATAATTATCTGTGCTTCCTTCTTTCTGTGCTGCGTCCCCTCTGAAGCATCTGGTTTACGCAGTCCCTTTTCCTGATCTTGCTTCCTATGATCTGGTAGCTCTGATACCATGTGAAAATTCTATAATGGAGAACTCTACTACAACTACTTATTAAATTTCTTCTATTGCATTGTCAAACACAATTATTTAACATTTCTCGTGTTAAATAACAAAATAAAATATGCTGCAGACTTCACGATTAACAAATCACACATAAAAATAGCATAAGTAATCACACATAGACACCGTTATTTTTGGATAATTGTCCCTAGAAAAACCCAACTTGGGAAAACCGGTGCAGCAGATTTGAGGGTTTCTTTATTATGCAGAAATTCTGAGTACAAATGTGTGATTGTAAATGTCAATCAATCACTTGAAGAATCCTGATGATGAAAGGTTGAGTGAGACTCTTCTCACATCACCTTTTGAGTTCTGGCACTAACCTGCACCCACTCTGACTAGCTCGGCGTGATTTTTGCGTAGTGACTGCGTCACTCACGCTGTCATTGCGTCACTGCTTCTGTTACTTGTCGTGGCTGCTTCTGTGCTTGCTGCTGTATGAAACTCGAGTGCTCCTTCCTTTTCGAATTGTCCTTCTGACACCAGATGAACCCTCAGCTGCTCCTTCAACAGAAAACGAAAACTCCCTTTGCTTCTCTGCGCTAGCCCAACATAACTGCTGCTAGGGTAATTCTGTGCTGAAGCTCTGGCTCCTTTCTCACTTCTCTTCTTGTACTCTTTATGCTTCAGAATTCTCCCTCTTGGAGATTTCACCTTCCCCTCTCTGCAAATGAGAATCACTTCGATTCTTCCTCTCACTGAAGAAATCGAACACTTGATTCTTTCTCTGTTTGATATATTTAACATAGGCCCCTCACCCTCCTTATATTCTTCTGTTGAACCTTCAACGACCAAGATTAAATCATAATCAAGGGCCAAGATTAACTTGGAGGTGATCCATGACTTATCTAGAAGATTCACACCCTGTATTAAAAAGGTTGACTTTGCATTCTAACCTTCAACACTTCTTTTAGTCCGCACTCTGGTTACAAATTCTGAGCTCGACCATGGCAAATATTACTGACTTAACTCGATCTAAACTTCATATCTCAATCTATGACTTGGGATCTTATATTCAACTCTGTATGGTTAAAAAAATAAACCTCAATGCTCCAAGCATATGCGGAGGCAACCTTTGAGTAGACCCACTTTATTAAATTAAATCAAAAAATTACATTGGATTCACGGAGCTTAATTAAATTGACTTTCGCTCTCCATTTTGTTCACCTTGCAACTTCATTCATACAAATAACCCGACATCCATAAAGATTTACCGCCCAATATATACGATTAACCTTTGCCAATGTAACCGAATTACACATACCTCGGTTAATTCCACAACCTTAGTTTTACAGTCCCGATCATCATAATTTGAGTTTCCCCGAGCCCTTGGAGCCACGTGTCGGCCAATCTGTGGAATCGCTCCGAAATCTGAATTACCGCTTATTCCGCAAGGGCGATGCGATCAAACTCGCCGGGTTTGCTCCAAACTGCGTTCACTATTCCTCCTTCGTGGTTCCGCTCTCATGGTTCCGGTTCTACTCCTCAATACACCATTTTGACTTAACTCTGCCCACTTGTATTTCTTCTGCGCCTCTGTTCTACAACCTCCATCTTCGACTGAAACCGTTCCTCTGTATCGTCTCGATTCTTGAGCAGATATCGTCACTATTCCTCATTCATTCTGTCCAGTCACCCATACAACTCAAGGTCTAGCACATAGTTTAACCCTTTGAACCACGATCCCTCTAAATGCTTCTACAGGTATGGCTAAGCATAACAAATGATTCTCAGTAACATCAATTTATTCCAATTACACAGAGCTCACACGGCTCATAATTTCCACATAACTCCTATCTACACATAACTCCATCACCGAGATTTGTATTGGTCACAAGGATTCATCAGGAATATATTCAAATATACTCGATTTACACAATCGATTGACCCTTCTCCTCTATTTTACCGTCCTATGCAGTCTATGCAGTTCTCTAAGTAGGTCTGTGCTCCTTGATGCTGCTCCTTACTTCTCTTTTTGCCTCCTCTGCTCCTTGACTGATGTTTCAGGTGTTCCTCCTTTGTCATCTCCTTTGCCATCAATGACAACATTTCCAACAAATTCTGTACTTGAGAGCTTCATGTACTACATCTGACATCTCATCTAGCACTGTTTCTTATTTACAGATCTGCTTAAGACTTCAGATCTCAGTTCACAGATCTAGGAACCGATCATACAGATGTTAAAACACAGAATTTACCCTTCTTCATGTCAGTCCATGTAGATCCAGCACAGTCATAATGGTACTCCTGCTCATCAATGTTCCAGCCCCAATCATCCACCAGGATAAATCTGGACAAGGCACTTTCTAAGGTTACATGTGTTCCTTTGTTCATCAAGGTGACCTGTATCTTCAAAAAAAATATAGAGTTTTGAATGAAAATCTTATAGATGACTTCCATAGAAATGAATTTTGCTGATGATGACCAATAATTAGTAGGCCCTGATATATACACGTAGCCAAGAAATCAATTGCAGAAGTGATAGTTTTATCAAACATATCAGAAAACTGTATATGATAATTATTTTCCAGGGACTGTCCAAAGGAGATGCTTAGTAATTCAAGGCTTTACTGAGCTGTAAATTTCTGTTAGGGCATTAGCAGGCTGCACCATCCACTATCCAGATTCCAGTCGTTTGACAACCTTTTGAAGCTGCAGCAAGGTGCCTTACGAATGGGCTGATGGATTGTTCATGGGCAGTTACCTCATTTTTCTTGCCCAAAACACACCTCAAATAATGCAACGACCTTCCCTTGCATCCATGGTGACCTTGAAACCCCTGCTGGAATACACAACGATTCCTCTTAGAGATTGCTACAGAGACAAATAATATGAGGCCCTTCTCTCTGCGTACAAATTATTCACCGAAAAATAGCAGCGATTGGGAGTTGTGTGAAGAATGACCAATCACAGTTGAATTCTGTCGATTTGCGTCAATCAAATTGTCGATGAGATGCTCATGTAATCACTCCCGTTGAAAAAAACATGTTAAAAGTTCAGGGGTGAGTTAAATATATCCCCGTAGCATCGACTCTGTCCATTGATCGAAGGGACCAGACATTTTATTTAAGGAAGGAATACGTAGACTGGAATGCACCAAGCTCCTCAACCTCACGGTGCTTCTATGACGTGATTAATTTTCATGACCCCGATCAGCCATGTTTCTGCTCAGTGAGGTCCCGACGTGGAAAACATTCAGTTCTCCATGTCAATTTGACTCAGCCTCACGATGAATCGATCAAACTTCACGCTGTCACTTAGAAGTGAAAACGCTGTGGCGTGATTCTTGGCACTGATTCTCCGGCAAGAAGAAGTCCCATTGGGCTCCATTGACAATCCACATAATTTTGCCATCGCCTGTGACCACAGCAACTTTGGTATCATCACAGCTTGATTCAATTCCGAGAATGACCAGCTCATCATAGGGAATAGATTTTCCATCTTTCGCCCATACCCTGCAGATTTTGGTCTTACCACTCGGTCCTAATGGTCGGCGGGCTGATCATTGAATCATTGGCAATAAACCACAGAGAAAACAATGTGATGCTACAGGTATCCGTGTAGCCATATAATATAAACCAAGTCACACGTAACTGTACTGAACGAGCCACAGAGATACTGTCCATACGAATACATGAGCCGCAGATACTTACGCATCAAAATCTCAAAAATATGCGATGCAAGAAAAATATCGAGTCAGCAGGGCGATATGCGAATCTCAGAGAACAATTATCTCTGAAGTTCGTAAAAAACGGTGGCTCTCTTTTTTTTTTTTCAGGTCTTTAACTCAACACAAAAATAATTTCCACGCTGTCTTCTAGCTGCGGCGAGGCTCTGTTTCCACGTTAAAAGTTAGGGCTCCTTTCGCGCCTCGACAGACCAAACATCAGTCTCAAACTCGGCCTTCATTCAGCAGCTTGGTCACTGAAATAGTCAAGGATTCGTGTGCGCTGAAATCGCATCATCCCGACAGCATTCTAGGTTCTATTCTTAGACAAATTCGACCTTGTACTTCAATCGTTGTCCGGGAGGATAGGGGAGGAATAAACCGCGGTCGTCCAGCAAAAAATGCACGAACAACTCTGGCAAGAGATGGAGAAGAGTTTTGAAATAGAGATCGTTTATCAGTCGCACTGGAAATCACACTTTCACTCTCACGCAATTAACAAAAATTTCGGGGAGCGATTTTAATCAGAGCATAGTCAACATTACAGGGTTACGTGGACTGATTATTCATCAACATGACCGTCTTGGAATTTTTCCAACAGTACAATGTTTTATTTATTTCTTAATTGCTCGAACTGGCAAGGGAAATATATATGCATGCTCTGTTCGAATGTCCACAGAAACAACCAACAGTGCCCTTAAACACTAATAATCGCACATTCTTTCGAATTGAGACAGATTCGTCAAAGGATTTCATCCTCGACTGTATGCGTTGCAGAATATGGAATGCGACATTTTCTTTTAGAGATAGACCGTCCATAAGACAGTCCTTAATCAACATGCAATCTGCCCTCAAACACGGTGACAACCTTCTGTAACTGTAACTCAAATTGGGCTTCGTCTTCTCCTTAGCTCTGATACCATGTTAAATTCTGCATATGTTCTATGCCATTTCAGCTTAGGGCACAATACTGAAGAAGATAGAACATACTATTAGATCGATAGAAGACAAGCCAAAACAGAGATAAGAAATAGTGGCGTTACGGCGATCAGCAGGATGCTTCAACCAACAAAGTCTCCAATAAGTCATTCAACCAAGCGTGTCACACATAACCCAGAACAACCCAAACAAAGAATAGTCCATATATATCACAGCTCCAATGCTATCCAGAGAGAGAGAATTCCTACACCACAATGTGTGTCAAATGAATTCTAAGTCTCTCCAATATATAGGAATCTTTGAGGGTTGTGACACGTCCTTTAAGACATTTAAGTCTATATTTTATTTCAGGCCGACCTAGCACATAAGTGGAATAAATTCAAAGTACATGTTCTGCTCATTTGATCGAGATGATCTTTAGATCAATCTTACACCTCTCCGAAAGAGGAATCCAATAAGAATATTGGGATCATCATTTGAGCAACACAACTCAGAGTTTGGACCTAGTTGTCCAATTTTAACAATAAGGTTTAAGAGATATTTAATTAATTAATCTTTTTAATTAAGGACCCTAAGTCTAACTTAGGAAAATTAAAAGATTAAAGTTAATTAAATTAAACATGTGATGAGAATGACTTAAGTGACGTGGATCAAGCAACTTATAATCTTAGCTGTTGATTAGAGATTAGATCACAACCGTTGGTTTTCCAACGAGAAAGGTATAAGAGAAGGGCTTGGGGTTAGTTGGAGAACACACACACTAACAAAGCATTGAAGCTAAGCTGAAATTCTAGGGCGTGGTTTGCTAAGAATTTCAGAAGTGTTTCAGCTGCAGCGAGGGGCAGTATTGGCGAGGGGGATGGTCTAGTCCCAGGCCAAGAGTATAACGAGGGCAGAGAAGGAGCAATCCAGAGCAGCGCAGAGGCAACAGCTACGCAGTCCAGCCAAGAGCCCAACAGGGTCGCCAAGGAAAGCTGACGCAGGCCCAGATAGGGCAGCGCAGGGGCAACGTATCTCGTTCTTGGATGACGCAAGCCCTTCCTGAGCAGCGCAGAGGCTGACGCAGGCCAGGAAGGCTGACGTAGAGGGCTTCAAAGCAGCGCTGGGGTTTCCGGAGGCCGAAAAGGGGTTGAGTTCTGTAAATCCCGTTTGAGGGTGTGAATCAGTCAGATTTTCTGTCTCCGGGATAGAGGTATTTCTGCCGTTTATATTTCTCTATCGAGTTAACCAGTTTGGTGCCCAGATTTGTTGTACTTAGAATCTACATAATAATAAAAACCCTCCAGAAGCTAGCAACACCGATTTTCCTGCATAGGGATTTTCCGGGGACATTTGTCCGGAAAATCCTTGTGTGTCACTTTATCTATGAGCATGTTATTCAGTATTTGATCTGTATATGTAGGCTGCTAATTATATTTACTTCGATGTTAATGACAAATTTTCATATTAATAACTTATGTAAGTAGGAGAAGTAAATCAAGATTTAACACTAGGGTTTCTGTTTAGTAAATTTAGAAATTTTCACATTGGACATCCCTCGAGAAGCTCCTGGAGAGCCTTTCTCTTGATTTTATCACCTCATTGAGTGATATCTAGGGTTTTGAAAGTGGAAAATTAAGGTTTTCTTCCCCTTACTCCATTCTAGGGTTTGATATCTCCATAGTAATTCTTCCCTAAGATTCCATCACCTAAGAAATAGGCATTGACTTTCACATAGATGATCAAACCAGTGTGGAAAAAGTCGGCAAAAAGTCCCTACTTTTTGAAAAAATCCCGAATTTTTCCCTGAGCCGACTTTTTCAGCCGACTTTTTGCCGTTCATCCCTAAAACAGTCGCGTTTTTATCCTCAAAGTCCCGACTTTTTGCCAAATTTTAAAAAATCATGAGTGAGGTAGTTTCTTTAATAATTTTTTATATTTTTTTTGAAAAAAATTGGGATTTTTTCCAAAAATGAATATTTTTGTATTTTTTTAGTTTTGCCGACTTTTTCAAAAAACTCCCGACTTTATCGAGTTTTTCAACTTTTGTACCCTTGCTGATTTAATCCCAACTCCGACTTTTGCCACGTTGGATCAAACATCATTACAACCTTACATTTTCTCTCCTTCCAATTTCAGCACTTCAAGACAAGCCACTAGGGCTAGGGCATAGGGCCGAATTCAACTAGGGTCAAGTCGTCGACTTATTTTGAGGTTTTTCTTGTGGATTGAACCTTATAACATTGAAATTTGCCTTTTTACATGGTTGGAATAGCCTCCCTAGGGTTGACATCATTAAGCCTAGGCAATTTTGCCGTAGGAAACCCTATTTTAGCATTAAGGCTTCAACTTAGGGCTTGGTGAAGGCTTGTGCTTCCCTTTGTTGATCAAACCTATTTTTCAGAAGCCTTTTCTTCGTCTTATATGCTTATGTGACCCATTCTTGTTGCATATTCCTCAAACCCTAGTCTATAAGCACCTTTGATAGTTTTTTTGGAGAGCACACTATTCCTTGTTTCATTGGATTGAGCCTTGCTCTTACTTTGATTTCCCTTCTTGAGCAACTGTCACCTTTGAACTATTGCCTTAGAATATCTATTAGGTGACCAATACTGTGTAGTCTCCCTTGCGGTGAAACTCCACTAAAGAGTAGGGGGTGGAGTGTTGTGGTTATAGTGGGCCTCCACCTCATTGTTGTGCCCTTGTCTAGTTCTTGTCTTGTGAGCCCTCTCACAAGACCTGTTAGATTTTGAGGCAACAAAACCCACACACACACAACACAAGCATGTTGTACCACCCTACATGTGCTGTATGGACATTGAAACATGAGGTTTGGTGCCTAAAACATGTTCCAAAAAAACGAAACACGTTTCAGCTTGGCTGAAACACATTTCAGGTGTGTTTCAGCTGCGTTTTGGGGTTTCCATACCGAAATGCAGCTGGTAGGGTAGGGGTACCACATTTCTTTAAGCTTAGTTTTAAAAAGATGGTATCAGGTTGGATTTGATTTCTCAAAGCCCTATAAAAGCTTGGTTGTCCATTACTTGAACATATGTGAATGATTGACCTCTCATCATGAAATCTAGTTGTTTGAGACCTAGTCCTAGAACCCCCCATATTTGAAAACCTTGTTTTGCTAAAAATTTTCAGCAATAAAAATAGGTTAGGCCTACATATTCAAAATCTGTTTGATGTGTCCATATTAATTTAGAAGTCCCAATCAATGCAAAGCCTTTCAAAATCCCAGTGAAGTGCCTTCACGATTAGTTGCCAAGCATGCTATATCCTAGTGTGCACTCCCAATCTTAGAATTGTGAAGGTCTCTGCTCTATTGATAACATAGGATATACTGAACTTACTCTCTATGTTTGCAACATGTGTAGCCATTTGTATATGATGTCAAACAGGATTTGCCTTGGTGCAGTCCATGTGTAGCTCTTTCAATGCATTTAGCGACGAGTATGACCTGTTATGTTCAAATATTTATCAAGCGAAGCCCACCCTGTCATTTTGGGAGGATACAAATGTTCTAGGCAACGATAAAGGAGAGAGCCCAGAGAGCCCTCTTCCCTCCTTGTTTTTCCCACAAGAAGTATCAAAGCATCTACTCCAATTTATTGTAACTTGAGGCGGCGAAGAAAAAGCAAGAGGAATTGTATACATACCTTGCTGCGTTGTTTTGTCTAATATAGCGATTTTCCCTGCCAAAAAAATACTCTGCATGACGCATTTTTAAAGTTTTCCTTCAATCTTAGTTAAAACCCAATCCGACATGTCCTTTACTGATACATAAATGCCAAAGGGGATGCCAAAATATCTATCTGATCTATATAAATTTCCTCTTCCTATCAAGACACTTAGGAGGATCTTCTTGTCCAATAAGGGGAGCTTCCATCTTTTCTTTACTCGCCATGATGCCAACTCTGGAAAAAGATCCACAGGGACATGTCCCCCAGGGTGGGGGGTGTGCTCCCCACGTTTCTGATGCTCCTGGGGCAGGGGGCTACCTAGGGAAACATTTCCCCACTATCTCTGATTTGGATTGGATGATTTCATGATATTGAACAGGTTTGCTCGTAAAATTGATACCAGAGCACAGCAACAGAGCTGCTTTTGGGCAAACATACTCATTGGCTTGTGGCCAAAATTATTTGCTAGTGGCAGAAGACCCTTGGCTTCGTGGTCAAATTTTTTTCCCAGAGACTCTGAACAAACAATCCACTGCTAAAGCAGCCAATGTACTGTGTACACAAATTTTACTTGCAAAATAAAAATTAGGTACATTTAATCACACTATGTAAGCAATGGCATTTACAAACCTCTCTTTTATGCCTTTTTAAAGCCTGTGCCATGTATTGTTTTTGGTCTTGTTGCAATAATTGAAATTCCTATTGAGATTCACACTTTTTATTTGTTTGCTGTTTTATGTCATATTCAGCTATACCTTATGGTCATCTTCTCTTTTGCAGCCAATGAATTTCAGTGAATCTGTGATGAGTGAAGCAATTGCCAAGGAGAAACAATTCCAGAATTTCTTCAAGATTGTCAAAAATGTTTTGAGGAGGATGGTATGAAAGTTTTGTTTTGTCAGTGGTATTTTTTTTAACATATTACATAATTTCCAGCCAGTGTATTTAAAGTTAAAATTACTTTCAATAGATGCAGATACTATTCCTTATAGCAGAGCTTTTCTTTCACGTCTGCAGTTAGATTTGGTGTTTTCGACAATGTTAACTGAACTTGATGCTTGGCATATTTAGTCCAAGGATTTACTCATGCATCTGGCTAAGTTTCACGATACAGGGAAATGGGTACACGTTTCCGAAAGGGAAACAGAAATGTGACCCCCAAGAAATTGGAAATGGGGAGATGTGATATATATTTTTTTCCATAAGAAAAAATCTTTATATTAAAAGAGAGTTGAATATATATATATATATATATATATCAATGTTTTGAAAATCGCGATCGGGATTAAATCGGGGAGGGGAAAAAATCGGAAAAAATCGTAAAAATCGGGAAAAAAATCGGTAAAAATCGGGAAAAAATCGGCACATACAAAAATATTCATTTTTTTTCAATTTTTTTAATATCTAAAGCACCCACAACATAAAATAAATGCATTGACACATAAATATGAAAAAAAAACTAATATATAAGATGTGTAATATCATGTCTAGTGCTACATCACACATAATAGTGAATCATGCCCTGAATACTAAGTCTTGAGTCTCAACTCAACCTCAAAATATCAACAAAAAATATAATAATGTATCTCATATCTTGAGTCATAATGTTATATACAAAGGAATGCACCAAATAACCTATACTATTGATTTCCTCTGCCCCCTCTTGTGAGAAAATGTAACAACTTTCCCTTTAGACGAAGAAGCTGGCGGGGCTGGCAATGGACTCTGTTGTGCTCCAAATCCTGAAGCACCAGGAGCTAAAGGAGGCAGACCACGTCCTCTGCCGGTAGCAGGGGTAGGTGGTGTCACCTCCTCCTCCTACTGTTGCTCCTCCTCCTCCTCCTCATGAAAGTCATCATTGATTCATCGCTACTAGAAATGGGATCATCAACAAGAGATACATAAACATCATCTAGCTCAAAGTCTTTAGACTTGGATTGCACAACCTTATAACATGATAGAAATTGAAAAAGTTTAACATGCCTAACCAATGATTTTGGTTTGAGTGAAGGGTTCATCTCCTCAACCTTAAAATGAGGTAGAAAAGATTAACATGCCTAACCAGTTGTTTTCCTTTGAGTGAAGGGTACATTCTTGTTAAGGCCACGGTAGGGGAGTTCAACAATCAATACCACCAACATCAACAAAGTTCAACAATCAATGCCACCAACATCAAGGTTCTTAAAGGACTTCATGATCTTGATCAAATGCCAATCTCATACCCTTACACATAATAGAATCAAATGGAAACAATGCAAATCCCCAAACCTTGAAACCCTGAAAACCATTAAGTCTGCTGAATTTTGAGTGAAATCTAAAATTCTAGTTTCTCCATATGAAATCCAATGAGGTCGAAACCACTCTTAAACATCCCGAGTCATTTCATGGTAATGTTAAAAATTTAAGTAAAACATTACCATTAACTGCCAACAGGGTGTGTCAGGAAAATGAGAGGGCTGCAAAAATGACAAAAAAAAAAATCGATTTTCGAACTTATAGGGTTGCTGTTTGATGGGCCCACGATTTTTACCGAAAAAATCGCGATTTTTTCAAATCCAAAAAATTGCCGATTAAATCGGCCTTCCGAAAAAATTGCGATTACATTGAAACTATGAAACTATGAAAGAAAGCACTATGAATAAATGAGAAAAAACATTAGAATGACGAATATAAATGACAACCAATATCTCACCATCGCTTTTATTGGGATCCTAATCATTAGTATAACCCTTTGCCTCTACCTCGATTCTCTAGGGAACTCAGTCAACACCACTGAATTTTGTTGAAACTGTCTAATCGAAGCCTCAAAGTATGGTAGAAAAGGCTTAACATGCCTAATAAATGATTTTGGTTTGAGTGATGGTTATATTTTTTCTAAGTCCATGATAGAGCATAGAGGAGTTCAAAAATCAAAACCACCAATATTGAGGCACATAAAAGGGCTTGGTGCTCTTGATTAAATGGAAATTCCATACCCTTATACGTGATAGAATCCAATGAAAATGATGCAAACCTACCATTTCTGAAATGCTGAAAACTGTCGTGTCTACAGAATTATGGGATATGATATTCTACTTTTTCTATATGAAGTCCAATGAGGTTGGAACCATTTTCAAACATTTTGAAACAATTAATGGTAATGTTAAAAATTTAAGTAGTTTTGGTTAAACTGCAAGGAATTAGGGGAAATGAGAATGAAATCCCTTTCTAAGAAAAATTTCTGGTCCTAGAGGTTTCTGGAAGTCATTAATTCATAATTAACCTCTAAATAGGCATTAAAACCAAAATTGTGGGCCATATTACCCCTCATGTTAGTAGGGGTGCACATACAATTTTTTAGTGCATTCATCATGATTGTAAGCCCAAGGTCATAAGTCAAAGCCTTGTAACAACCATGAGAGGCCCTGTACTAGAGTCTAGGTGTCCTAGACCTTGTGTTTGGTCAACAATGGCCGGTTCCTTTGGGGACGTCTTTGGTTCCTTTCGTCATGGATAGGATTGGAGGACCTTGGATGACCTTATTTGGGACTCATGGTTTGCATGAACCTTGTCTCATCTAAGGGTGATCACCAGTATATGGGCTAGTCCAACCCATGTTAGGGTGCACCTAAGTCTCATGACATGGTTATGTGTTTATTGAGTCTGTATGTGGCCTTGGCCCTATTGTAGTATTCCTTACATAGTTCTCAAAATGGTAGTCTCACAAAGTCATTTTTTATCGTTTTTAGAGGCAATTCACATTTCCAATGTAAGTGGTCTTGGAAGTCAAAAAGCAACTTGATCCAAAAATCTTCTTTTTGATGAGAAGGTGACATGCCATGTTGAAAGTTTTCCAAACAATGAAGGCATTTTCAAGTTATAGGTGGTCAAAGTTGATCAATAGGTATAATAGGTGTCCAAGTGGCAAAACAGGGGCAACGTTGGATGGTTTTGGATGTGCATTGCATCAAAGGTGGCCTACAAAAGAAGAGGAACACAACCCAAGTTTTAGTTTTTCCAAAATTCCAATGACGTTAGAGATCTAGCACAGGAGTGTGATGACGTGGCAAGGGTGTTGAAATATGTAACTAGGTTTGGTCTTCATAATGACATATGTAATCATGATTTATGTATTTGTTGTAAAGAGAAAAAATAAATTTATTATTGTCATTCTTGAAGCATGGGTTTCATGCTTAAGGGAAATTTATTTTTAGGTCAAACACCCATTGAGTGCTTCTAGGGCTTGTCATTGAGTCTACAAGTCAATTGAGTCATTGTCATGTATGGAATATTGAGAAATCTATAGGGATATACTTAGGATGATTTCTGTTAAACTTGATAACTGCTTGTGATGTCGTTTTACTTTTTCTTGATTATTGGCTTCTTCTCGTATTATTATGTTTTTCTTATCATCAAACAACTACCAAAACAAGAAGATCAATAGTACACAAGAACACATGATATAGGCTGCAAGCCATGGACAAAACCTCTCCACTTGAGAGGAAAACCCACAAATCTCTTCCCTTATAGATTCTTCAAATGACAAATTCCAAGACCTCTAGACCAAGACCAATACCCGTCCAAGACCAAGATCAACCTTCTTGATGATGTGCTTCCCTTGTCCAAGTCAAATCCAGTCAAATCTCTTCTAGCAACACAACTTCGACCCCTGGCTACAAAATTTTAGCCTCTACTGCAGGTCTAAAATTTTTGACCCCCAGTAACAGCTGCTGCCTTCACACGTCTAAGCAGATTAGGGCTTCCAGAGCTTCTTTTGACCTTTGCTTGTGTTTCTCCAGCTTCTAAAGCTTGGGGATGACCTAGTAGTCCTTCCTTCGACCTTCTTTCTGCAATTTCTCCAAGTTCGATCTTGCAGGAGCAAAATCCCTAGCCTCCTTCCTTCCTACATGTGAAAAGATGGAGAGAAAACAACCCAAACACTTGTCCTTTCATCCTTCCTTCTTTGCTGCCCTTCTTCTTCTTCTCCTTTGCTTGAATTATGAGAGGATGAATGACGTCTCATGGAGGTCGAGTTCCCTCCTATATACAAGCTTCCAAGGTGGATGAAGTACCTTAGTTTAGGTTGACTTCTTAGCTGCCAGGCCGACTTGGTCTTGGAGGGTATTTTGACTCTTTTAAATACAAAAACAATTCTTTTTACAAGTTACAATGTGCCCGATGGGGTCTTCTTCATATGAAAATTACTCTTTTGACATCTTTGTTGAAAAGTGTAACTAGGATCGGTCTTCATATTGACTGTGTAATTATGTTTTTATGTAAAGAAGAAGAGAAAGATAATAAAATGTGTTTTTTATGTACTTGCTTCATGGGTTTCATGAGCAAGATTTTTATTATAGGTCAATAGACTTCAGCTTGATGTCTATTAGGGTTTTCTTCTGGTTACAAGTGTAATTAAGTGTCATGTATATGAAGAGTCTAGTCATCAATATATGCTCCAAGACCTTGTCATGAATCCTTGAAGGAATGGCTAAAGACAACCTTCATCCTCACCTCCTTAACGCTGAAAATTATGTTCTCCAAGTCGGCCTACAAATTGGGTGTAAGGTCGGCCTAAAAAGAAGGAACTATGCCATATATATATCCAGGACCTGCGACTCATTTGGCACCAAGAAGATTGCAGATACATCTGTAGTTGATGCGGATTTCAAAGAAGATTAGAGTGCAGGTTAATGACTAAGTTAAGTGCGGATTGCTCTGAGATCAAGGTGTGGATTTGAGGAAGCATACAAGTGCGGATACATCTGTGATAAAGGTGCGCATTTCAGGAAGGATACAGGTGTGGATATATTTGAGATTCCACAGCGTGACCAAGTCTGAAATAAGTGTGAGTTAAGGCAATGGACAGGTATAAGGTGCAAACTTGTTTCATGAATTGTTTTAAAGCAGTAAATACCAATCTGTGTGAAGAAGCTGTGGACAATAGTGCGGTCAATACTACACCTGCTATCTAAGTAAAACAAGAAGTGCGGATGATTCACAATGATAAGATCGATCGAAGTTAAAGGGCTGAAGCCTAATATAATAATATAAGAGTAGAAGGAAGGTAAATCTGTGATTTATTTACCTTCCTATCTTTAATACACAAAAGGAAAGAAATATATCTTAAGTGAAACAAGAAGAAGTATAATCGAAGACTAAATCAAGGAAGATATAATTAAAGACCGAGTTCTCTAGTGGTGGTGCAGGTCAGTGCAAGTTGGTGCAGAAAAGAAGGATCAACGTTATGAGCATACAAAGAAACATTGGCAAGGTCTTGGAGGCATTCCTAGGTCAAGGGTTTGAGTCTTGGTCATGGTACTTATCATTTGAAGATCTATAAGAAGAATTCCTTATGGGTTTTCTCTCCAAGAGGGAGAGGTTTTGCCTTGGCTCTAGGAGCCTAATTTTTGTGTCTCGTGTATTTTGATAATTGACTTGATGAAAGGCTAAATAAGCTAAAGAAGAGAAGACATAAGTAACTCAAGTAAGTTGACAAGTAATTATCAAGAAGAGAATTTGAATTAATCACTAGCCCTCTAAATTCTCAACATGGAATCAAAGCTAAGGTGTTGAACACAGGGGCTACTTGACAAAGAAGACACTCAAGGAAGCGAAGATCAAAGTTTGGGTTGAAAAGTCAAATCAGTTTGCAAGGAAGACTCTCAAGCTATCTCAAGAAAGATCTTCTATCTCATTCAAAGGATCAACTCATTCAAGAAAATAATTTTTGCCATCAAAGATTTACATTCAAGACATTGTTAGAAGAGGACATCATCTTTTGAAGGTATCCTTTATCATCAAGGACCGAAGAACACCTACATTGGAGATTTCAATCTTAGAAGAAGCTCATCATCATCAAGGAAGCTACAAGCCACTCTACTCAAGTAAGTATCTATGACCTTACTTAAATGTGTCAAGATGACTTATTGTAAAGAGAGCAACAAGCTGGTTGGGTCATCAAACTTTAGTGCATGGAAGAACAGGACAGATTTGAATTTAATTGAAGACGAACTTATGGACTACATCGAAGGATCTACAATTCAACGCCCAAAAGAAGATACTCTAGCTCATGCCAAGTACATGAAGGGAGAAATCAGAGCCCAGAGGATTCTCATAGAATCCATCAAGGACTCACTCATTCCCTATATATCAAAACTAAAGTTTGCAAAAGAAATATATAAGAAACTGGTGGAGCTATTCTCTGTGAGCACTGCAAGAGAAGGAATCTCTCTGAGACAAGAACTATACAAAATGAAATTGTCAAGAGAAGAAGGAATCACTTCATACTTTATGAGGATTTCTGAAATAAGAGACCAATTGCAGGAATTGGGAGAAGTAATGTCTAATACTGAGATGACTATAGTGGTGCTGAATGCTCTACCGGAAGAATGGGGAAACTTCACTTCAAGTTTATACGGGAAGAAAGAAGCAACACCATTCCATGATTTATGGTCTCTATGTAAAATAGAGGAAACAAGATTGAAAGCCAACGCTGATACAGGATCAAGTGAAGGGAATCAAGCCTTTGCAGCCATATCCAGGAAGAAAGGAATATTCAGAATATTTGGTCCTCAGAATAAAAGAAGAAATATGGACAAAGTACGATGCTTTGGATGTAATTAACTTGGGCATTATAAAGGAGATTGTCCTAAATCTAGAAAGGACAAGAGGAAAAAGGAAGAAGCCCATGTTACAGATGAAAGGGAAGAACCTGATGTTAAGAAATCTAAGAAAGATGAAGCAAGAGATCTCTATTATGATTGAGATCATCTTCTTCTTTAAGTGATTTCTGTTGGTTGTAAAATAGTATGATAGAAAGCAATGTATATTAATAGCATCATGATAGAAGCATGGTAGGAGCTCTTGGTGAAACAACTCCTGGAAAACCTCACTGACAACAATGATGGAAGACAGTCATCAAGATCAAGGGTCATCATGGAAACAGGTGCTGACACTCTCTAATGGAATTCTCTATGGATTCACTGATTAGAAAGAAAGCAGAAAGGTTTCATCAAGAATTCTATTGTACAGAATTCTGGGATTAGGATGTGATGATGACATATTGATAAAGTAGGTCAATGGAATGAGGTTCTTCATTCAAGTGAAATTGCTACAAGATGACTCAAAGGAAAACAATATGAGGTATATATATTTATATGTTGACATTGGATGTTGTGAAGTCATGTCATATGGTTGTAGGTAATGGACTTCTATATTTAAAAGTATGATCTATGGAGGAGGATCTATCTTTGTGCACTGACAGATGAAATCAACATAATATGAGGTGGTTGTATATGAACAAGGAACTGAAAATTGGAAGTTTCTGGGAATGAAGATGTGCAGAAGGGAAGAGATCATGAAGTGCAACCATAAGAGGCAGTTATCATCCAGAATACAAGAAGATGTGACTAGAATATCTCCTGGAGGATATGTAGACTCTGATAGAATTCTAGTAAAGAAGAAGACCCTTGACAAGACATATCATGAGGAGATGTGTCAATCTGAATAAAGGATGCCGATGCCTATAGGAAGATGTCATGGTCAAAGATCATCACTAACGTAACTTTTGATTTAAAAGTTCATATTTATATGCTTATCTGGATGAATTTATGCAGGGCTGCCAATCATGTGAAAGGATGTAAGATCTTTGGAGATTGTTCGAAAGAAAGCAGCATGGCATAAAAGGTGGACCAAATAATGAAGACAGATAAATCATTTTTTGATAGCTGACATGACTCATGGATGATCTGTGCCCTATGTAGCCAAAGGTTGAAGATTCCTCAATATCGAAATCCATGACATCGAGGGGAGTAATTCTTCATGAGCAGCTGGGTGTCTCACCATTGTTGCTACAGGTCCCTGATTAAGAGGGAGCCTGGTGATAAGTTTCTTACTTGGAAGAAACTGGGTAATTCCTAAGAATGAGCTTAGGTACATTCATTTTACAGGAATGAGTACATTCCCTTGTGGAATAGATCCTCCCTGGCTGAGAGGGAGAGATAGACACATCATTTTGGTCTTCACTTGGGAAGACAAAATGGAGGATTGGGTAATCATCTGGCATTTGATACTCTTTGAGAATGTGATAGGGCATTCAAGATAAGCGTAGTTAGGGACCGATATTCTTTGAGGGCTAGCTACCCAAGAGAAGAATAGTCCAAGAAGGTCATACTTTGGGAACACCTGGGTGGAGTATGT
The DNA here is from genome assembly GCA_034641835.2 of Pinus albicaulis. Taxonomy (NCBI): domain Eukaryota; kingdom Viridiplantae; phylum Streptophyta; class Pinopsida; order Pinales; family Pinaceae; genus Pinus; species Pinus albicaulis. Next base: position 745,188,965 of record CM076583.1, read on the forward strand.
ACCTTGGAGAGACAATGACTATGGTGTCTATAAGTCATGTGTCTCGCCAACATTGTAGCCCTTTGTCTCGTTGAGAGATGGGGCTGTTAGTCAAGGCCTTGCACTAGGACAATGCTGGTTGATATGATGCTATACAGATGTGATTACCAATCCGATTCTTCTTATGAGATTACTCAGTTTGAAAGTGACCATGTATGAATACCTCTGTAGTTAAAAGGGAGTGTTGAAAAGTGTAACTAGGATCGGTCAAGTGTAACTAGGATCGATCTTCATATTGATTATGTAATTATGTATTTATGTAAAGAAGAAGAAAAAGATAATAAAATGTATTTTTGTTGTACTTGCTTCATGAGTTTCGTGAGCAATATTTTTATTATAGGTCAATAGACTTCTTCTTGATGTCTATTAGGGTTGTCTTCTGGTTACGAGTGTAATTAAGTTTCATGTATATGAAGAGTCTAGTCATCAATATATGCTCCAAGACCTTGTCATGAATCCTTCAAGGAAGGGCTAAAGACAACCTTCATCTTCACCTCCTTAACGCTGAAAATTATGCTCTCCAAGTCGGCCTCTATACAGTGATGAAGTTGGCCTACAAACTGGGTGTAAGGTCGGCCTAAAAAGAAGGAACTATGCCATATATATATCCAGGACCTGCGGCTCATTTGGCACCAAGAAGATTGCGAATTGCTTTGAAATAGATCGCGGATACATCTATAGTTGATGCGGATTTCAGAGAAGAATAAAGTGTGGGTTAAGGACAAAGTTAAGTGCGGATTGCTCTGAGATCAAGGTGCGGATTTCAGGATGGATACAAGTGTGGATATATTTGAGATTCCATAGCGTGACCAAGTCTGAAATAAGTGTGAGTTAAGGTTGTGGACAAGTATAAGGTGCAGACCTGTTTCATGAATTGTTTTAAAGCGGTAAATACCAATATGTGTGAAGAAGTTGTGGACAGTAGTGCGGTCGATACTACACCTGCTATCTAAGTAAAACAAGAAGTGCGGATGATTCACAGTGATAAGATACATCGAAGTTAAAGGGTTGAAGTCTAATATAATAATATAAGAGTAGAAGGAAGGGAAATCTGTGATTTACCTTACTATCTCCAGTACACAAAAGGAAATCAATATATCTCAAGTGAAACAAGAAGTATAACCGAAGACTAAATCAAGGAAGATATAATTAGAGACCGAGTTCTCTAGTGGTGGTGCAGGTCAGTGCAAATTGGTGCAGAAGAGAAGTATCAACATTGTGAGCATACAAAGAAGCATTGACAAGGTCTTGGAGGCATTCCTAGGTCAAGGGTTTGAGTCTTGGTCATTGTACTTGTCATTTGAAGATCTATGTTAAAATTTGGGTACCAGAGGACAAGTGGTTCCCTAAGGCTTCGATCTTTGGCATATGGAAAAGTGTCCAAATGTATTTATTTTTTTCTCCTAAAGTGACTTTATAAGTGGTAAAGTCAAATCTAATTTAAAAGTGACTTTATAAGTGATAAAGTTACAAATTCTAATTTTAAAGTGACTTTATTAAAGTCAATGTGAAATTAGAAAGTGAAAAAGTGACTATGGAAATAAAAGGCTAAGTGGGTCTTTATTTGAGTGGGGTGAATTAAAAATTAGAAATTGAGAATTAAATGCACATTTAATCTCAGCCCTTGATTTAAAGCTATCTCACCCATTGGATATAGGGATTCCCCTAAAGTCACTTAGGGTTAGGTTCAAGGTTGCGGGGAAGCTTCACCCCCCCGGTTCTCGCTCCCGAAACGCGCTCCGTTCGGGAGCATTTTGGGAGCGCTCGGTGAGGGGAGCGTGTTCGGGAGCGCGCTTCCGAGCCTGTAAAAATGCTCCTTGCCTTTTCGGGAGCGTTTTAGGGAGCGCTCGGGAGTGAACGCTTCCAGCATTAAAAAAACGCTTCGGGAGCATTTTTTAAATGCCGGAAGCGGTTGGGGAGTGTTCGCTCTTGAACGCTCCCCGGCAAAAGAAACACTCCCCGGCGGTGTGAAAAAAATTTCTTAAAAAAATCGTTTTTTTTGAAGAGGGAGGGAGGAGGGTTGGGTAAATAAAAGCCCACCCTCCCCCTCATTTTGTGTTATTGTTTTAGTTGAGTGAGTGAGAGCAAGAGGAGAGAAGGAGAGCTTGGAGCAAGAGTTGGAGAGCTTGGAGAGAGCAAGGAGCAAGCTGCAAGAGAGCAAGAGGAGGATTGCAAGAAAGAGGTAGGTCTTCTAATCTAGTTTTGTATTTTCTAGGATGAATTTTTAAGTTGTTCAAAAATGAAAACTTTTTTTTTTTTTTTTTTTTTGAATGTTGCATTTTATTGTGTTGAAAACTTAAAAATTGAATTGTTTTTTTCCTATGTTGCATTTCCTATTCCCATTTGGCATTTCTCCTTTCTTTTTGCAGGCTAGAAACTTGAAACTTGAAACATCATGGCTATGTGGCTAGGGATTTTCATCATGCTGGTTCCTTTCTTTGTAATAATGGTGTTGGAGAGTAGAATAAAGAGGTAGATTAGAGAAGAGGAGGATGACGAAGTGGGTTATGGTGAATTTGATGAAAATCCTGAAGAGGAGGAGGATTATGCTGAGGAGGAAGGGGGGAGTGGAGAACATGAGGCCACAGATACCCCAACTAGACAAGACCAAAGTCAGACACCTTTGTGGAAATATGTTCAGAAGCAGGAAGGAGGTAAAGGTGGTGGAACCACTAAATTTCTTTGCCCCCATTGCAATAAAGAATACCATGGTTCATACACCCGTGCGAGAAGGCACCTTTGTGGGAAAATGCCAGGGGATGGAGACAAAAATCTAGGAATCAAAATTTGTGTTAGTGTGCCAGCAACACAGAGAGAGAAATATAGAAAGGAAGAGGAGGCTGCCCTACAGAGATCTAAAAGATCTAAGGGTTTCGTTGATTCTTATACACCATCAGGTGCATCACATCATGGACAAGGAAGTCCATCAACTTCCACCTATGGCAGTGGTTATGGAGGCAGTGGCACACCTGGATTAAGGCGTAGAACCATATCCGATTTCCTTGACGAAGGGTGTAGGAATGATGTGGATTCAAAAATTTTCTGGTTTCTATTTGCATGTGGGGTGCCATTCAATGTTCTTCGCTCACCTTATTGGCATGAAATGGTTTCTGCCATTAATGATGCCCCCAAAGGATACAGGAGCCCTGGGTATGACAAGGCCAGAACCGTGGGTCTTGATCATGAAAAAGCTAAAATAAACCATTCTTTAGCTAGAATGAAAAATTCGTGGAATGAGCATAGGGTGTCCATTGTCTTTGATGGATGGACCAATGTAAAATGAAATCCATTGATAAGTGTTTTGGCTGTGTCGGTTAGTGGTGCAATCTTCCTGTCAACATATGATTATTCAGACAAATTCAAGACCGGCATTAACATTGCAGAACCATTACTTGCAATAATTGAAAACACTGGGCCATACAATGTCATACAAGTCATCACTGATAATGCTGCTAACTGTAAGGCAGCAGGAGCAATTATTGAGGATAAATACCCCAGCATATTTTGGTCTGGGTGTTTGGTTCACACAATGAACCTTTTGATGCATGATATCATTAAAAGCAAACAACCTCAATTCAAATGGCTTGGTGATTTGTACAAGAGAGGTAAAAAAATGATAAAATTTATTACAACTCATAGCAATACCCATGGGCTTTTCCGTACTCACTCCAAATTGGAGTTGTTGAAGATAGCAAAGACTAGATTTGCTAGCTATTACCTCACCTTCAGGCACCTTTTGAAGGTAAGAGAGTCATTGGCTGCAATGGTATCAAGCCCACATTGGCAGGTATTAAAGGACAGGGCAGCGACAATAGTTGACAGGCAAGGTTTTCAACATGTGGAGGAGATCGCCCTTAACCCTTTGTTTTGGGCATGTGTGAGGGAAATTTTGAACTTCACTAAGCCCATTTATCACATGATTCGTTTTTCAGATACAGATAAATGAGTGATTGGAGAGGTTTATGAGCAGATGGATAGCATGTTGGGCCAAATAAAAGATGTTGTTAAGGATAATGATCCCAACTTGTATGCAATGATTCACGACTGTGTGTGTGCACGGTGGAATAAACTCAATGTTCCACTACATGCCTTGGCATATATCCTTATGCAAAAATACTACTCTCCATCTTGGTTGGGCCAACCTGCACCTGGAGGTGGGGTTAGGATCAAACCTCACACAGATCCAGAGGTACAACAGGGATACATGAAGGCATTAGACAAGTTGGTACCTGACAGGGAGGAGTGTGCTAGATTGCGCCTTGAATTAGGCAAATACTTCAGTTGCACTGCTAACTTTGGTTCTTTCCATGCAATGGAAGATAGAGACAGATTTGATGCTCTCACATGGTGGGAAGCATATGGCGGCATGGGACTTTTGCCAAAGTTGGCAAAAAAAGTTCTCTCACAGGTTGTGAATACTTCTTCTGCAGAGAGGTGTTGGAGCACCTATAACTTCATGCATAATGTGAGAAGAAACAGGCTGAATGAAAACCGAGCTGAAAGCTTGGTTTATGTGCATTACAACTTGAGGTTGTTGAGCCATTAATGTGATCGGGCATATGAGGATCAATCATACAGAGTCTGGGACAACAACCCAAAGGATGATAATTTGGAGGACGACACGGTATATATGGAAGAATTGGAAGCAGAACTTTTTAGGGATGATGATGAAGCATCAGCAGCACCGCCACACACAGGGCCAGTCCCACCATCCAATAACAGTGCGGGTGCCAGTGCCAGTGCCACTCCTCGATATCCAACTATTGTTTCTTTGCAGATTCAGCCTCCACCTTCTAGTCATGGTCGTGGACGTGGTACTCCTGAGAGTACTAGAAGACCATCATTTCCTCGTAGCTCGCACAAATTAGACATTTCTCGTGGGCGGGGCAAGGGGCCAGCCAATAGATAAAATAGATTTGTTGTTTACTATTCTTTTCTATTTTCTAGTAGTTTTTATCTTTTATAACTGTTGACAGCTGAACAGTTGAAACTTGACTCTTTCATATATTTAATGACAATTTAAGTTTGAAGTTTGAATTTGAAAGGTGAAACTTTGAAGTTGGCATTTATAAGTTTACAAGTCATTATGAATTATGAATATGATGCTTCATGATTTCACAAAGAAAAAGTTCGTAACTTTTCAATTAATGATCAGTTACATGTTACATAAAACTGGTAGTATAACTACTGTTCAGTCCAAAATCTATTACAGTCAGCCAACAATCAAAACTGTAGGCAATCACAGTCCCAAAACATGAAACATTCAGTAATGAAACTAGTGTCCACATAGTAAGTTCGGTGCATAACTTACTAACACCTGTAAAACCTAAATATAAATAGGAAGTAAATATACATGCCGAATATATAAAAAGGGGAGGTAGAACAAAATCTCCCAGAAGATAGCTGTAATACTAAACATCCAAACCAGTAGGAGCCTCCTCGATAAAAGGCCGATGATAATATCTGTAGATCTGTCCATCAGTGTGTTCTGTGATGTGCCAGGTACCCCAGGTCAGCTCCGAAGCTTCTTTGGACAGTTGATCAGCCACTTTGTTCCGAGACCTGTAAATATGAGTCACTGTGATGGAGTCAAAAAGTGCTCTGAGATGGTGTACCTCGCGTAGCAGTGCAGACAGTGTGTGCGAGTGACAATGAGATAGGTTGTTAAACCAATTGGTCACAAGTTGAGAATCGCCAAAGATCTGGATGGAGTCACAGTGAATGTCCCGAGCAAAGGTAAGAAGAAGTCTGAGGCTTTGCAGTTCGGCGTAGTTGTTGGTACCTGGTCCTAAACCCATTCTGATGTTGTAGTAGTGTTGGTCATTCATATAAAGAGTAGCGCCCCCACCACACCCATGAGTGTTGGATGCACCATCAAAGTATGCCCACGCCCGGCTGTGATCAATAGTTTCTGAGGTCTCATGAGATGGCTTGCTGCAACTACTGTCCTCAGGAATGAGCCGAAAAGTGGCAAGAGATGCTGCACAAATCCAATCACAGTCGATAGGAATATCATTGAAAATCTGTTTGTTTCGTCCTATCCATATTTCCCAAGCCACGATTAGAGGGAGGTTGCGTAATTTTGGACTGTATGCAGATTGCTGCCACCAATGAGTCCAGGCCTCTAATAAAGTGGCGCCCTGCCAATTAAATCTGCAACCCAATTCTGTAATTATCCGAGACCAAATGTTAAGTATGATGTTACATTGCAGGAATAAATGGAGTGCGTCCTCACTGTTATTTAGACAGTAACAACATCTAGATGCCCCGTGGTAAGCTCTTCTGTGAAGGAATTCCGTGGTAGGAATACAGTCTCTAAGCATGCACCAGAACAGAAGTCTGTGCTTGTGCGGGGTTTTCAATTTCCATATGATACTCCACCACCAGTCCTTTATAGGGGGTTCCCTGTGCTTGATAAGTTCGAGGTAACCCAACTTTGGAGTATAATGTCCATTTTTTGAAACTGCCCAAATCAAATTGTCCTCTTGGTCAGAGATGCGAATGTTGGTAGCTTTTAGGGATGATGATGAAGCATCAGCAGCACCGCCACACACAGGGCCAGTCCCACCATCCAGTAGCAGTGCGGGTGGCAGTGGCAGTGGCAGTGGCAGTGCCACTCTTCGATATACAACTATTGTTCCTTTGCAGATTCAACCTCCACCTTCTAGTCATGGTCGTGGACATGGTACTCCTGAGAGTACTAGAAGACCATCATTTCCTCGTGGCTCGCACAAATTAGACATTTCTCGTGGGCGTGGCAAGGGGCCAGCCAATAGATAAAATAGATTTGTTGTTTACTAGTCTTTTCTATTTTCTAGTAGTTTTTATCTTTTATAACTGTTGAACAATTGAAACTTGACTCTTTCATATTTAATGACAATTTAAGTTTGAAGTTTGAATTTGAAAGGTGAAACTTTGAAGTTGGCATTTATAAGTTTACAAGTCATTATGAATTATGAATATGATGCTTCATGATAGTTATATGGTGATCAATGAATCAATGATGATAAATGTTATATATCAATGATGATAAATTGTATATATTGAATTTTGAAATTAATGAATCAATGATGATAAATGATATATATCAATGATGATAAATGTTATATATTGAAATTTGAAATCAATGAATCAATGATGATAAATGTTATATATCAATGATGATAAATGTATATTGAATTTTGAAATCAATGAATTAATGATGATAAATGTTTAATGAATTATGATATATATATCAATGATGATAAATGTTTAATGAATTATGATATATATATCAATGATAATAAATGTTAGATATTGAAATTTGAAATCAATGATGATAAATGTTATATATTGAATTTTTAAAGCTTGAAACCTTCAGATTGATGATTCATGAGACTCAAGAGCCAATATGTTGTATGCTTCCAACTTGTGGGTATGGTTGATGAAGATTATAACTTCTAGATGATTGATGTTATATGATTCAATCTATGTTTTTATGTTTTTTTATGTCTAATTCATCATTCTACATGCTTTTGTTGACATATATGCATCAATATATATATATATATATATATATATATATATATATATATATATATATAAACGCTCCTCGAAACGCTCTGGACCGGGAACTTTTGAAAATGGTGCTCCCGCTCCCGCTCTCGCTCCCAAGTAACCTTGGTTAGGTTAAAGGAGGAAAAGAAGAGAAAAGGTCATTTATTTCATTCTTTTGATGAATAGATTGAGAGAAGGAGCAAGAGAGAACAAGGAGATTTTCTGAGCAGAGAGAAAGAAGGAGAGCAACACCTTGGCACATTTACAGAGGCAACATTTATTTCAGCAAATCCGTACAACAAAACAGTGGCATAGTTTTCAAGGCAAGTGGTACGAAAATCGAGGAAGGGAGGACTACATTTATCGCTGCATTTTAGGCACAGTTTTCGAGGTCTGTACAACAGCATTTCAGGCACAGTTTTCGAGGTCAATACAACAACATTTCAACATAGAAATTGAGGTCCGTACAACAAGGTTCATGCACAGTTTTCGAGGCAGTCCATACTGATGTTTTTGGCTCGCATTTCCATAATTCGTACAACTGTCTTTTGGCACAGAAATTGAGGAGGCCGTACAACTGTTCTGACACAAATTTCTATGTTGTCCGTACAACATTTAATGCTGTATTTTTCGCTGTAAAATTTCTGTTTTGTATTGGCACGAATTTCGAGGTGGAGGACAAGCACGAAATTTGAGATAAGTAAAAAATTTATGGTTGTTGGAGTTTTTACTGTGTATTTCATTTATCTGTAAAAGCATTATTTAGAAATAAAGAAGAGCTCTTGAACTGGTTTTCCCCAAGGTTGTAGGGGGTTTTTCCAAGGTCACATTGACCAAAAATCAGCGTGTTATTTTTCTGTGTGTGGCTGTTATAATTTTTTGAGTTTTATTTCTGCATTTTCCAGCACTGTGAAATTCCTGAATTTGTGTTTTCAGAAAGTAATTTCATTTCCAGAATTTTGAATGTATGATTATGGGAATGGGCATTTAACTATATGGGAGTGATAAGGTGAAACTGAAAACCGGAGTGGGGTCTAAAATTTTTACATGGTATCGAAGCTTGGGTGGCTGAAAAGTGCAGTTTGGGACGGCAAGTGAAAAATTACAGCAAGCTATTTTAACACAGAAACCTGAACCTTTACCACAGATTTGAAAACTTCAGTTTGTTAGGACAGTAAGCATGTCTTTGGGCTTGATGGTAGAGGATAGGTTGGATGGATAGAGCAACTATAGTGCATGGAGGGAGAGAATTCTGAGCATCTTTGAGGAGGCAGAAGTCTGGGGCATAATGGTTCCCACCACACAACACCCAGTAGTAGCCTTTGCTGACCTTGTTCAGTTGGCTGATTTTAATAAGAAGAATGCTAAGGGAAAAAGACTGATTCTAGGTGGTGTTAAAGACCATGTCATTCCTCATGTGAGAGGAAAGACATATGCACATGAGATGTGGACAGCCTTGACCAATCTTTACCAGAGCACAAATGAAAACAGAAAAATGGTCCTAAGGGAGAAGCTGAAGGCCATTAAAATGGATAAGACTGATAGTGCAACATCATACCTCACAAAGATCACTTCTGTGAGAGATGAGTTGGCTGCTATTGGAGAGGCCATTCCACCCACTGAGTTGGTGCAGATTACATTGAATGGTCTTCCCAAGACTTGGGAGAGTTTTGTGGATGGGATTGTTGCACGGGAGAACCTTTCCAACAGGGAGAGGTTGTGGGATGATTGCATTCTGAATGAGATTAGAAAGAACCATCTTGGTGCAGCCAAACAGGTAGAGGAGGATGACAATGTAACATTGTTAGCAAGGGGCAAGAAGGGCAAAGGAAAGAAGCAAGCTTCCACAAGTGGTGGTGGGGGCAAAGGCAAAGGCAAAGGTAAACAGGTGAACAAGGAGAAGGACTATTCCAAAGTTAAATGTTGGAATTGTCAGAAGTTGGGACACTATGCAGTTGTGTGTCTGGAGATGAAGAAGAAGGGAAAGGCCAAGACCATGGCAACATCAGCAGAGATAAAGGACTTCTCGGAGATCTTTGACCGAGAGTTTGGGTTCATTTCTTTTGAGTCCACTAGTGCAGGATCACTTGCCACACAGGTTGACAGAGAGTGTGCACTTCCCTCCACTAGCGGAGCATCTTCAGGTATTTGGTATGTTGACAGTGGGGCTTCCCGTCATATGACAAAAGTCCGTGAGTACTTCTTGGAGCTTTCAGAGAGTGGCACTGATATAGAGGTAGAACTCGAAGATGACAACATTGTTAGAGCAGTCGGTGTGGGGACATTGGCATTTGACAGGGAACCCAAACCTCCCTTGAAAGTGTCTGATGTTCTATATGTGCTAGGGATGAAAAAGAACCTTATATCCGTCTCAACATTGGAGGACAGAGGGTATGAGGTGTTGTTTAGGAGAAGACAGGTGCTTATATATCCCAGGGGCGCTCCAACTGTTTCAGCTAGAGTGATTGGTGTACGCCATGCTAAGGTGTACAAGTTTTCATTCCTACCCATTATGGCATTGAGCAGTAGTACCGGCAGCAGAGCTAGCAGTTTAGAGCTGTGCGAGATTTGGCACCGCAGGATGGGGCACATGTATCATGGGGCCTTGAGGACATTGCGGGAGATAACCACAGGTGTGCCAGATTTTAGTGTTGATCACCTTGATACATGTAGAGGATGTGCTATGGGGAAGTTTGCCAAATCCCCTTTTCCCAGCAGTGACAGCAGATCGACAGGGATTCTTGATTTGATTCATACCGATGTGAGCAGTCGGATGTCTCATGTATCCTTGAGTGGATATGAGTATTATGTTTTATTCATTGATGATCACTCCAGGAAGATCTGAATTTATTTCTTGAAGACCAAGAGTGAGGTCTTCAAGCAGTTTCAGGAGTTTAGAGCTCTTGTGGAGACTGATACAGGTCGGAAGATCAAGGCCCTCAGGTCGGACAATGTAGGGGAGTATACCCTTGGTGAGTTTGTTGATTATTGTGCGAAGGCAGGCATCAGGAGGGAGTTCATAGTTCCTTACAACCCCCAGCAGAACGGGGTTGCGAAGAGGAAGAATAGATCCATCGTTGGAGCTGCCAAAGCCATGCTTCATGATCAGGGATTACCTTTGTTTTTGTGGGCAGAGGCCCGCAACACTGCTGTGTACTTGCAGAACAGGAGTCCACATTGTGCCTTGGGGCATGTGACTCTAGAGGAGGCTTTTTCTGGGAAGAAGCCTGATGTTGGTCACTTCTGTTACACATATCTTTGGGTGCATTACATACTCCTATGTTCCCAAAGAGAAGAGGACCAAGCTAGAGTCCACTGCGGGGCATCTTTGTGCGTTACAGTGAGACCTCGAAAGCCTTTCGGATTTATATTCCTGCGAGGAGGAGAGTTGTTGTCAGGGGGGATATGAAGTTCGAGGAGGATAGGCCTTTCAGGAGGTCACAGGAGTTAGAGTATTTGGATTCGCTAGACCCTCAGGAGTAGCTGAGTCAGTCACATGGATCTAGTGGACAGGGATTAGCAGGTACATCGATTATAGTGTCAGGTCCATTAGTGAGCAGTGGCTCTTAGGGTTAGATGGGTGGTGCTTCGGGCAACATGTAGAGCAGTCTATAGAGCAGTTCACAAGGTAGCCCACTGATGGATAGTTCACACGGTACTTCAACATCTATATGCACAGGTTTGGGCATGAGGTCGGTTGGCGGGCCTTCAGGAGTTCAGGCTTCTGATGAGGATGAGGATTCTTCCACTCTGGTGAGAGAAGTGTGCTCAGGGAAGAGGAAGCCCCAAGTGGCTTCAGGACACGTTGAGAGAGGCCACATCTGTTGTTGGGCCGAAGAGACAGGTTAAAGAGAGCAAACCACCTGAGCGATTCTGTAGCTATATGGCATTGGTTGCTAGCATCGTTGACTCCAAGCCTTCTAGCTATGAGGAGGTAGCTGGCCAACAAGTTTGGAGAGAGGCCATGCAGGAGGAGTATTCTTCTATCATGAAGAACGATGTTTGGGAGGTGGTGTCGAGGCCTGAAGGGAAATCAATGGTTACTTCCAGATGGCTTTACAAGATAAAGCATGCTGTAGATTGCAACATTGAGAAGTTCAAGGCTCGATTTGTGGCTAGAGGGTTCTCCCAGGTAGAGGGAGTTGACTATGAGGAGACCTTCGCTCCCATGGCTCAATATACTTCCATTCGCTCCATTATATTGATTGCAGTAGAGATGGGTTGTTAGATCCACCAGATGGATGTGAAGACCACCTTTCTCAATGGTTTCATACAAGAGGAGGTTTATATTGAGAAACCGCAGGGCTTTGAGGTGCATGGGAAGGAGTCCCATGTATGCAGACTGAAGAAGGCACTTTATGGCTTGAAGCAAGCTCCTATAGCTTGGTACTCAAGGATTGATACGTACTTGCAGGAGTTGGGTTTCACAAAGAGTGATGCAGATCCGAACCTATAATTATGGTAGGTGAGGAGCCTCTCATTCTGGTGTTGTATGTGGATGACTTGGTCATTACAAGTGCAAAGAGACTCATAGAGCGCTGCAAGAGAGATCTTGCTTCAGAGTTTGAGATGAAGGACATTGGCTTGATGCATTACTTTTTGGGATTGGAGGTGTGATAGGAGGAGGGGCATTTCTTCCTGGGACAGGGGAAGTATATTGTGGACATTCTTAGCAGATTTCACATTGAGGATTGCAAAACCATGTCGACACCTATGATCACTAACTGGAAGAAGCATCACGCTTCTGATTCCGAGTTGGTGGATCCCACTTTGTATAGACAGCTGATTGGTTCCTTGATGTATTTGGTCAACACTCGACCAACTATTTGTTTTGTAGTCAACACGATGAGCTAGTTCATGTGTGAGCCCAGGAGAGTGCACTGGGTTACTGCAAAACACATACTTCGTTACTTGCAGGGGACAGTGGATTTTGGTCTGGATTATAGACAGGGAGATGGAGTGAGATTGGCAGGGTACACTGATTCTGATTGGGCAGGTTGTGCTTCTGATAGGAAGAGCACTTCAGGGTGTTGTTTTGGGTTGTGTTCGGCAGTTGTGTCGTGGTTCAGCCGGAAGCAACAGTTAGTTGCACTGAGTTCAGCGGAAGTAGACTACATGGCAGCCAGTCTGGCTAGTTGTGAGGCTATATGACTTCGCAAGATGTTGTTTGGCTTTTTTGGTCAAGCGTTGAGACCTTCAGTGATTTACTGTGATAATCAGATTTGCATTAAACTCACAAAGAATCCAGTATTTCATGACAGGTCAAAGCATATTGGGATCAAATATCATTTCATCGGAGACTATGTTCAGAAGGGAGCTGTGAAGCTTGAGTATATTCCCATAGATGAGCAGGTAGCGGCATTTTCACCAAAGCCTCACCACGGGCCAAGCACATCTACTTCAGAGACAAGATGGGTGTGGTGAGGAACACTTTCCTCGATAAGAGAGAGTGTTAAAATTTGGGTACCAGAGGAAAAGTGGTTCCCTAAGGCTTTGATCTTTAGCCTAGGGAAAAGTGTCCAAATGTATTTATATTTTTCTCCTAAAGTGATTTTATAAGTGGTAAAGTCAAATCTAATTTAAAAGTGACTTTATAAGTGATGAAGTTACAAAGTCTAATTTTAAAGTGAATGTGAAATTACAAAGTGAAAATGTGACTATGGAAATAAAAGGCTAAGTGGCTCTTTATTTCAGTGGGGTGAATTAAAAATTAGAAAGAGAGAATTAAATGCACATTTAATGTCAGCCCTAGATCTAAAGCTATCTCAGCCATTGGATTTAGGGATTCCCCAAAAGTCACTTAGGGTTAGGTTAAAGGAGGAAAAGAAGAGAAAATGTCATTTATTTCATTCTTTTCATGAGTAGATTGAGAGAAGGAGCAAGAGAGAGCAAGGAGATTTTCTGAGCAGAGAGAAAGAAGGATAGTAGCACCTTGGCACATTTACTGAGGCAACATTTATTTCAGCAAATCCGTACAGCAAAACAGAGGCATGGTTTTCAAGGCAAGTGGCATGAAAATTGAGGAAGGGAGGACTGCATTTATTGCTGCATTTCAAGCACAGTTTTTGAGGTCCGTACAATAGCATTTCAGGCAAAGTTTTCGAGGTTTGTACAACAGCATTTCAGCACAAAAATCGAGGCCCATACAGCAAGGTTCAGACATAGTTTTCGAGGTAGTTCATACTGATGTTTTTGGCATGCATTTCCAGAATCAGTACAATTGTCTTTTGGCACAAAAATCGAGGAGGCCGTACAGCTGTTTCAGCACAAATTTTATGTTGTCCGTACAACATTTAATGCTGTACTTTTCGCTGTAAAATTTCTGTTTTGTATTGGCACAAATTTTGAGGTGGAGGACAAGCACAAGATTCAAGATAAGTAAAAAATTTATGGTTGTTGGAATTTTTACTGTGTATTTCATTTCTCTGTAAAAGCATTATTCAGAAATAACGAAGAGCTCTCGAACTGGTTTTCCCCAAGTGTTGTAGGGGGTTTTTCCAGGGTCACAATGACCAAACATCAGCGTGTTATTTTTCTGTGTGTGGCTATTATAATTTTTTGAGTTTTATTTCTGCATTTTCCAGCACTGTGAAATTTTTGAATTTGTTTTCTCAGAAAATAATTTAATTTCCATAATTTTGAATGTATGATTATGGGAATAGGCATTTAACTATATGGGATTGATAAGGTGAGACTAAAAACTGGAGTGGGGTCTAAAATTTCTACAATCTATAAGAAGAATTCCTTACGGAGAGGTTTTGCTCTGAATCTAGGAGCCTAATTTTTGTGTCTCGTGTATTTTGATAATTGACTTGATGAAAGACTAAATAAGCTAAAGAAGAGAAGACATAAGTAACTCAAGTAAGCTCACAAGTAATTATCAAGAAGAGAATTTGAATTAATCACCAACCCTCTAAATTCTCAACAATCTTGATCCTAGGGAAAATCCTAGAAGCACTCAATGGGAGCTTGACCTCTAAAATAAAAGACCTTTAGCATGAAACCCATGTTACAAAAACTATAATAATAATTTTCTTTCATTTTACAATATACAAGATTCAAAAGTACATTTCATATTTATGAAGACTGAACCTAGGTACACATTTTTCAACACTCCCTCTTATCTAGGGAGTTATTCATAAATGGTACATGAACATTCTTAAATTGAAGAGATCTCATAAGAAGAGTCGGATTGGTAAGCCATCTCTTTGCATCAAATCATCCAACATTGTCACAGAGAAAGGCCTTGACTAACAACTCTATCTCTCCACAAGATCAGAGCATGGTGTTGGCAAGACCAATGATTGATAGACAGCATCATCGTAGTCTCTCAAGGCACATACCCCCCCTGGGTGTTCACAGGGTATGTCCTTCCAGGACAATTCCTATCTTGGAATACCTCATCCTGAAGGAATTTCCTCCACGACGACTCTTATCTTGGATGTCCTACCTCATCCTCAAAGAGTGTTGGATGCTAGATGCTTACCCAATCCACCATTCTTTCTTCACAAAGTGAAGACAAGAATGATGTGTCTGTGTCCCTCTCAACTAGGGAGGATATATCAAGCAAACAAAGCTTGTCTCAGGTACACAAGCTTCTTGTTAGGAAGAGGTTTTGTCAAGATGTACCATAGCTGCAACACTCCATCCTGCACTAGCTTTCGAATGTAGTGATACTTGTTATTGATGTACTTTGTCTTTCCATGAAACACTGGGTCTTCAGACAACCTTATACAACTGGTGTTGTCACAAAGTATCACCGTAGGGTCCATTGGTCCTTCGAACAAGTCGGACAACAACTCTCTGCTCTTTGGTATGGTGGAGGCCCATGGTTCTCAACGCTCACCCTACAAGTGCCATCAAGACCTTCTGGAGGGCTTGGATCCCGTATAGGGAGACCAAACCCCAAGACAAAGACCCACTTGCAATCCTCCCGTATAGGGAGAGCAAATGAGCTTACAAGGCATGGAACCAAGTGGGCACCTCATAGTGGACACTCTTCCATAATGGGCTTTAGAAGGTATAGGTGACTCTAGGCTCAAAAAGGAGGTTAATCAAGGATCCTATTAGGTGGTTTCAACTTCTAAAGGAGTGATAGGTCCATGGTACATCCGTCAGATGGAAGGTGCCATATGAAATAATGATGGAACAGAGTGGGGTAACAGGGGAAGGCTCCAAGCCACATGCCATGGTACAAGGGTAGCTATAATGAGGGAAGCCCACACATAGGTGTATAGATGCAGGAGGGAGCAATTGTGGTACATCAGTTACCCCGACTATCCAAGGTCTCCACTACATGAGTTTGGTAAAATACTTCCAGGAAGAGATCATTTGTTTGGATCTTTGTTATTTTATCATTTCATAATATAGAGCCCCTCTGCTTGCTCGTATAAATGGCAAAAAATATCCTTGGTGTTACATCTTGCCATAAGCTGCTTGCAAGACTCTTCATATTCCACCATCCTTTCTTGCAACACCTGAGAGGCTCTCAGGATCAAAATCCCCATCTTCTTCATCGTGGGAGATGATTTCAAGTTTATCATTGTTAATTTCCAAATTTGCAGTTGGCAACTCCTCCGTATCATCCTCGCTCTCTTGGTCATCGTGGTCATCTAAATCTTCTATGATTTCGTCGAGCAAGGTGCCATGCTTTCCTGTAATTTCATGACACAAGGATTTGAATGCACTAGTGGAATATACGAGCTCAAAGAATATATAATCTATAGGATTTTCTTCATACTCATGTTGTATACTATAGAGGTCTATCATACTCTTATTATAGAAATTGAGTACGAAATCCTCATCTTATGTTCTACTACATGCTCTTTCCACAAATCAAGTCTTTCCTACAACTTATGGAGGCTTTTGGGGTCAAGGTCATGGAAAATTTCTTTCTTGCAATCAACCGTGTTTCATGATTTTGCATATATAATGGAGTTGTCAGGGTGAATCTAAACGCCTTGATAGATGCTTGCTTAACCCTACAAGCATCAACCTTGAAGTTCGTTGAAGAACTAGGGCTTCGTTCTTCCAATGGAGTCACCAAAGTGATATGTCAATGTTGTCATGTAGCGTATAAGACATAGGTCTCGTGTTCTTGACAATGACTCCAAAATGTTACTGCTCAATCTAGTAGGGGTCCTAGGAGGGGTTCCAAAGGGACTACTACTAGACCAAGTGGCAACAACGGGACAAGGACCCACTGTCACCTCAGTCGATGTCCCCTGCTATATACAAACTTTCACTAATGGGAGGAGTCTCGGTATTAGGGAAATCACTTGAATTGATAAGTCAATGATTAGATACGATGTGATTTCCAAAGCCCATTCAAAGGAGAGGCTCATGTAATGGGTTTAGTTGCTTTAAAAGCAAGGTAAGGGGCTCTCGAAGAAAGGTTCAGAGGGAGAGTTAGACCTAGGGAGTAAAGATGTAATCTTATGAAAGATGCCTGAGATCTAAGGCTCTTTAAAGAACAAGGTTCTTCAAGTGTCCTTGTGAGATAAAACATAATGATAAGAATATGGGACCGCAAAGGAGCCTTGGAAAGGTCCAAGCTTGACCTAGGGTTTGAATGATCCTTAGAAGGGTGTCTAGGTCGAGGGAGGATAGAGAAAGGTCAAGAGAATGATTAACTTCCACTAAGTTTTTGAGTAGATAGACCTTTAAGGTGGCCGCTAACCAAGGAAGACCTAAACCAAAACAATTTGGAGCTAGGGATTGGTGTTTATCACAAACCGACTGTGGTATTGGGTTCAAACTTGGAGGGCTAGGAAAAGACACTCCTGCGCAATTCCTTGCCAACTCGCTTTGCAAGAGGATGGCTCAAATGGATTTCGCCAAATCCCCTAGCCTAAGTCACCTGATATGGGGATACGGGGATTCGAGAAAAGGATTCGGGATACGGTGACCCCCAGAACATGGCACTTTTGGGATACGATACGTTATATATTATTTTATTAAAATATATATATATATTAAAAATTAGATATTTTTTACACAAATTCATTGATTCAAACATAGATTTAAGATCTTAGATACTCATACATGATACATTGATACATCGTACAATTGTCAAATTTACTCAGAAAGACAAGATAGTAAGATATTGTAGTTTTCTCATAAGTCATCAAAATCAAAATGTGTTACATAAGTACACTGCTAAGGGCAAATAGGAGTAGAAAATACAAAAAAACTACAATCTCCAAGACTACAAGCCTGGAGCCTCAATGAGTGAGAGTCAATGAGTCATCAATCCTCATCATCATAATCAGCATCATTGTCCTCATCCCGATCATCATGCTCACCACTGCTCTCCTCTGGCTCTAATGCATCCTCCTCCTCTGTCATCTCTGCATCTGTTGGTGTGGAGGATGACGCCTCTACTCTATCATCAAATGTGACAAGCTCTAGCACTGGCGCATTGAGATCCAAGTTGGCCAATGCCAACTCAACACTAACAACAAACTAAATGCAAAATATAGAGGGACAGTGCACTTACCGGATGCTCGAATCTCTTTGAAAGAACTCCCTTTCTCCTTGCTAACCCTTTCTTCTTGCAAACCCTTGCTCCTTGCTCACTTCACAAACAGAAAATGGTGAGAAAGAATGAGCATATTCGGGGTTTTATAAAGCAAAATCGCACTTTTTTGAGACAGCGAATCCGGCTGTACGGGGTACGGCCGTATCCGTACAGTGTACGGTTGGGATTCGCCGTACCCTGTACGGATATGGCCGTATCCCATGAATCGGGTACGAATCTTGGCGAATTGTATTGGATTCGCCAGATTCGGGATTCGGAGCCCCTAGGGGACGAATCCGGTTTCTTAGCCCCTAGCTAGGCCGTCTAGGATTAGGGTAGGAAATTGAAAAGGAGAAAAACAGTGTTCCATGAGGACGCATCCCCTAGGGTCGGGTGCACGCACCCCTCACACCCCACGTACCCGGGACGGGGAGTCTACTGGGGGTGCGTTTCCCCACACACCCTTTTTGGGGAGTCTTGGGGAGATGCAAGGGGGTGCGTTTCACCAGTGTGGGGGACGAGACTCCCTAAAAGGGGTGCATCTGGGCGTCCCCCTTAAAAGGAAAGCAGAGAAGCTAGTTGCAGTGCAAAATTCTCTACTTCTTGCACATAGGAAGACACCAGAGTATCAGAGGGGATCGACAACACGATGGGATGTGGATCCAGAGGATAGTGCACAAATAGATGATGAAGATGGACCAGATGAGATGCAACATGGTTTGGTTAAAGTTCCGTTGGTTACTCAAGAGAGTGACTCTGACTCAGATAACGACATTCCCATGAATGGTCTCGATGACTTCATGCAACAGATGGATGTAGAGGACCAATCATTGAGATTGAGACCTTGATGTTGATTTTATTTTCAGTGCTCATTATCCACTTTTACTTTTCAGTTTTAACTTTCGAGTTGTGATAGTAGATATTGATGACCTCACACTAATTCTTGACTCTTCACTCTTAATTGAGTTTGAAACTTTGAGTTATATAAATGTAGTGTTCAAACTTCAGTATCTAGTATATAGTATAGAGTAATTGTTAAAATTGGACAACTAGGTCCAAACTCCATGTTGTGATGCTCAGATTAAGAGGCTAATATTTTTGTTGGATTCCTCTTTCGGAGAGGTGTAAAATCCATATAAAATATATCTTAATCCGATGAGCAGAACATTTATTTTGAATTTATTATATATAATAAATTATATGTGCAGGTCGGCCTTAAGGTTTTGCACCCCCAGCGGATGTGTCACACACCTCAATGATGGATATAAATACAGCCAAAGTTGGAGAGCATTTCACAACAACTCAACACACATCCTCTTCTCTCATCTGATTTAGTACGAGCTCCTTGGAGGACAATTTCAGCTCACACGTGGGAAGAAGGACGAATCTGTACGGCCAAGAGGAAGGACGAAATTTCTGCAGCTAGGGTTTCCAAGGAAGTTTGACCAGTGTTGACTTTGGTCAACGCATGGTCCAAAAGGGCTGAAAATTGTTGGAGACTTCGATTTTAGGAGGCCGTACACATTGGCACAGAAACCGAGGTCAAAAGGTTGGCCAAAGGAATTGTTCTTTGCGTTGACTTTTATTGCTGCCCTGCGTTGACTTTTCTGGACAGCGTTGACTTTTCTGGAGTTGACTTGGGTTGACTCGGTAACTGATTGGAGGACTGTTGTGACACATTCTGGGTTGGCTGACCAAGGAGACTTTGCTGGTTGAAGCATCCTGTTGACCGCCGTAACGCACCACCACAGTTTTCTGTTTCTGGTTTGTCTTCTATAAGATCCACTTATATGTTCTATCAGCATTTTACTTAACTATTTGTGTGATTGCTGTAAGAAAAGTAAAGTTGCTTCAAGCATAGAACATCTACAAAAATTTACATGGTATCAGAGCTGAGGTGAAGACAAGCCCTAACTTTAGCAATCACCATCAGAGGAAATGGGTTCCACAAGTTTTGAATTCAAGGAGAATGACAAGCTGACTGGAAGGGATGACTTCCATGCCTGGAAGATGATATTAGATCTCAAATTGGAGGACCATGATCTCTTGGATCATGTACTGGGTAAGATTCAAGAACCTCCATCCAATGCTACCGCTGCTGCTAAAAACAAGTATAAGAAGGGGGAGATCAAAGCAAAGCTGATGATCCGAGAATCCATACATAAAAGTCTAGTTGCCTACATATTTGAGCTAGGCACATCCAAGGAGATGTATGATAAATTGATCCTTATGTTCAAAGTAAACAATGTGAACCAAGTGCTATTCCTCAAGAATAAGTTGAAGAATATGAAGAAGGGCCGGGATGAGTCTGTTCAAGCTTACTTTCTGAAATTGACCGAAACAAGGAACAATCTGCTGGCTATTGGGGAGACAATAGCCGATCGTGAGATGGTTCTCACCGCACTTGGAGGACTCCCATATGAATGGCAAGTATTCACTACTACTATTCTCAATAATAATACCATTCCTAACTTTGACGAGCTTCTGTCTAGATGTATGCAAGAAGAAACAAGAATGAAGGAATTCGAAAATGACAGAAATGCTGCCTATGGTGCTCATTCTCGAAAGAAGAACTCTGGTGGTCCTAAGGACAAAGGAAGAACAAGGGCCCAAGAAAAGAAGGGTAAGTGTTTCACTTGTCATAGGCCCGGTCACTATGCCAGAGAATGTCCCTTCAAGAAGGATTCTCCCGATAGTGATGATAACAACAACAACCGAAGGAATGGGAATCGAAGAAACGACAAATCCAAAGGAAAGAGGAAGGCTCCCTCTGGTGGAAACAATCAACCTTCTAAAAGGTCTAGAAACTCCAGGTATGAGGAGTCAAATGTTGTTGATAAAAGAAATGAATATATTCTTGTATCTGCTCTCTCTGCTGCATCCCCGCCCGACACTATGGATGTCTGGCTGATAGATAGTGGTGCCTCAAGACACATCACTGGGTTCAAGATAGCACTCTCTGACATGGTTGAGAAGGACACTAATCTGGAAATTATCCTTAGAGATAATGCCACATATCCCGTGAAAGGGACAGGGACTGTGACCCTCCACTTGTCTCAAGGACAAGTCCTACATTTACAAGATGTACTCTATGTACCAAATTTGAAGAAGAACCTTGTGTCTATATCAGCCATGGAAGACAAAGGGTTCAATGTGACATTCACTGATGGAAAGGTGCTCATGTGGAAGAAGAGCTTCAAGGAAGTTATCTCGATTGGGTTTAGAGTTGGCACACTCTACCAGGTTGGAGGAAGTCCATTGGGGGCAATGACATGTGATACTATCTGACAAACTGAACTATGGCACTCAAGGTTTGGACACCTTCATTACAAGGCCCTTCCTGAAGCAAGGAAGGTGGTGACAGGGATGCCTGACTTTGGAAATAATCATGAAGGTGTATGTAAGGGCTGTGCCGAAGGAAAGCATACAAGGGGACCTTTCCCCTCAAGTGTCACAAAGACATCTGATATTCTGCAACTGGTCCATTCTGATCTATCTGGTATGTTGCCTGTGACATCCCTGGGAGGATGTTCCTACTACATGACATTCACTGATGACTTCTCTCGCAAACCCTGGATATACTTCTTGAAGAAGAAGGATGAGGCTTTCATGTGGTTCCGTACCTTCAAAGCCTTG
Source organism: Pinus albicaulis (assembly GCA_034641835.2). Taxonomy (NCBI): domain Eukaryota; kingdom Viridiplantae; phylum Streptophyta; class Pinopsida; order Pinales; family Pinaceae; genus Pinus; species Pinus albicaulis. The sequence continues at coordinate 745,210,695 of CM076583.1, forward strand.
GTGGAAAATATGACCGGAAAGAAGATCAAGATTTTGAGGACCGACAATGGCACCGAATATGAGTCAAATGAGTTCAAATACTTTTGCAGAGAAGCTGGCATTAAGAGGGAGACTACTACTGCATATACTCCTGAGCAGAATGGTGTTGCTGAACGCAAGAATAGGAATATTGTAGAAGCTGCCCGTGCCATGCTATGTGACCAGGGTCTACCGAAGTTTCTGTGGGGAGAAGCTGCAAATACTGCTGTGTATATTCAAAACCGATGCCCTCATTCCGCTCTGGACTCCAAAACTCTCGAAGAGGTTTTCACTGGTAAGAAACCTGATGTCTCACATTTTAGAATTTTTGGATGCCCTGTTTATTTTCATGTGCCAAAAGAAAAGAGAAGTAAGCTGGATTTTTCTGGGAAGAAAGGAATGTTTGTGGGCTACAGCGAAACCTCTAAGGCCTATAGAGTCTATGTACCCGGTCAAAGGGAAGTAGAGATATGCCATGATGTCACTTTTGACGAAGATGCTTCCCTGAAGAAAGTAGTAGATCTTCCAAGATCTGAAGAAAATCATGAAGAAAGGCCCGGAAATCAAGAAGAACCGCAGGATGAGACAATGCCTGATATTGAAGGACCAATGGACCCTATTGATCCATCTCCTTCACTGGGAAAGAGACCATCATGGCTCAGGGACACCCTCGAAGATGCTGAGGGTCATGCTGTCCCAAGGGGGACATTCCGAGAAAGCAAGAAGCCGTGTAGATACCAAGGGTATCTAGCTGCCATGAGTACTATTGTACAATCTGAACCTGGATCTTTTGAGGAAGCCGTAAAGCATCAAGTCTGGAAGGATGCTTTGCACGAAGAATATGAGTCCATAATGAAGAATGATGTCTGGGATGTGGTCCCGAGACCGAAGGACAAATCAGTTGTCACCGCGAAATGGCTCTACAAGATCAAACATGGATCTGATGGGAGTGCTGAAAAGTTCAAGGCAAGATTTGCTGCCCGTGGCTTCTCTCAAAAGGAAGGAATAGACTATGATGACATATTTGCACCTGTTGCACGATATACCACCATTCGATCAATCATAGCCCTTGCTGCTACGCAAGGATGGAGTCTTCATCAGATGGATGTCAAGACCGCTTTTCTGCATGGTGCAATAAAATAAGAGGTGTATGTAGAACAACCTCTGGGATTTGAAGTTCAGGATCGAGACACTCATGTCTGTAGGTTGAAGAAAGCCCTCTATGGGTTAAAGCAAGCACCCAGAGCTTGGTACGAGAGGATGGATAGTTGATGAAGCTGGGCTTCACTCGAAGTAATGCTGACCCGAACCTTTACTTCAAGGTTGTACAAGAGAAGCCTCTCATTCTAGTGCTGTATGTGGATGACCTCTTCCTGACAGGTGCTGACCCTCTCATTCATCAATGTAAGAGGGAGCTCGCTGCTAAGTTCGAGATGAAGGACCTAGGACTAATGCACTACTTCCTAGGCCTGGAGGTCTGGCAGAGACCTGGAGAGATTTTCCTTTCTCAAGGAAAATACATTGTGAAACTTCTAGAGAGATTTGGTATGGTGGACTGTAAGTCCGTGTCGACACCGATGGAACTCAACTTTAAGAAGTTGAGTGGCAGCGCTGCTGGGCCTATCTTGGCCAATCCTACCGAGTATCGTCAACTCATAGGAGCTTTGATGTTCTTAGTGAACACCCGACCAGATATATGTTTTGCAGTGAACACTTTGAGTCAACAGATGGTTGAGCCTCATCATTTTCACTGGGTTGGTGCCAAGAATCTTCTGAGATATCTTCGGGGCACGATAAACCATGGGCCGAGATACACTGCCGGGAGTGTGACACTCTGTGGATATACTGATGCCGATTGGGCTGGCAGTGTGGTGGATCGTAAGAGCACATCGGGATGTTGCTTCACTCTTGGTTCTGATTCGATCTCATGGATGAGCGTAGCGAAGCTCTGTGGCTTTGAGGCCCGCCGAGGCCGAATACATTGCAAAGAAGTATGGCTCATAGAAGGCTCTTTAGTGAGCCGTTTGGACATGTGCTAGATACCACTGTGATACTCTGTGATAACCAGAGTGGGATTCGTATGACTGAGAATCCTGTGTTCCACGACCGATCCAAGCATATTGATATCAGGTACCACTTTATCCTGGATATGGTACAGCGAGGCGCCGTAAGGCTCGATCATATAGGAACTGATGAGCAGGTCGCGGATATTCTCACTAAGCCCCTGGGGAAGGTCAAGTTCCTAACCTTCCGTGAGAGTCTTGGTATCGTGGAATGACCCTATGATGTGGGTCCCGTTGGACGATGAGCTCTGGGAGCTCTGGGGGGCTTTGGGGATAGCTTCTCGGAGCTATAAGCACTCATAATGCTTCTACCCCACCGTTGTGATTATTGAGCTGGTTCGCCTCTCATTTATCTATGCCCCGTATGCATCCTACCCATTGAGTTCAGGGCTCATGGGAAGTACCTCTCATTTGGCCAATGAGGTGGGAAAAGCTAGAGACTAGTAGCAAAGACTGATGGACGCATCAGAGATTGTCGTACTCTCTATCTAGGATGGCACGGTCCAACCACTTGATCTGAGATCAAGTCTAGTGAGGTCTCGGACCTCCGCCTAACTTCGGGTCAGATGAACCAACTTCGGGTTGGTTGGAGACTCTTTGTGAGTCCGATAGAGGTTTCGGACCTCTGGGCTGAATTTGTCAGCCGGGGAATGATGTCTTTGTGACTGACCCACTTCTGTTCTGAAATAAAGAGGCCAGCAAAGCAAGTTACGGCGGGATGACGCACGATGTTTGATTGCACTGATGGATGGAGTTCTCCCTAGTTGAGAGGGAGTGTTAAATTTGGACAACTAGGTCCAAATTCCATGTTGTGATGCTCAGATTAAGAGGCTAATATTTTTGTTGGATTCCTCTTTCGGAGAGGTGTAAAATCCATATAAAATATATCTTAATCCGATGAGCAGAACATTTATTTTGAATTTATTATTTATAATAAATTATATGTGCACGTCGGCCTTAAGGTTTTGCACCCCCAGCAGATGTGTCACACACCTCAATGATGGATATAAATACAGGCAAAGTTGGAGAGCATTTCACAACAACTCAACACACATCTTCTTCTCTCATCTGATTTAGTACGAGCTCCTTGGAGGACAATTTCAGCCCACACGTGTGAAGAAGAAGGACAAATCCGTATGGCCAAGAAGAAGGACGAAAATTCTGCAGCTAGGGTTTTCAAGGAAGTTTGACCAGCGTTGACTTTGGTCAACGCATGGTCCGAAAGGGCTGAAATTTGTTGGAGAATTCGATTTTGGGAGGCCGTACACATTGGCACAAAAATCAAGGTCAAAAGGTTGACCAAACTTGTTACTGCGTTGACTTTTAGCTTGTTGTCCTGCGTTGACTTTTCTGGACAGCGTTGACTTTTCTGGAGTTGACTTGGGTTGACTCGGTAGCTGATTTGAGGATTGGTGTGACACATTCTGGGTTGGCTGATCAAGGAGACTTTGCTGGTTGAAGCATCCTGTTGACCGCCGTAACGCACCATCACATTTTTTCTGTTTCTGGTTTGTCTTCTATAAGATCCACTGATATGTTCTATCAGCATTTTACTTAACTATTTGTGTGATTGCTGTAATAAAAGTAAAGTTGCATCAAGCATAGAACATCTACAAAAATTTACAGTAATATACTAGCATGTTTTGCTTTTATTTTAGATTCTACAATGATGAACAATGAATTTAATTTTTAAATCAATCTAGATTGTAGAATGATGGATGATGAATGATATGGATCAATGTATTTGAATATTTCATTATCGAATCGCATGGTATGGATGAATAATGAGCGTCATATGAATGATGTATGTATCAAAATGAATGATGAGGATGGATCAATGCATGTCATTATTTAATTCAATTCTGAATTTAAATTTTATGTATGGATCAAATTTCTATTTTTGATGTATTGGTATTGGTATTATTATTAGTTTATTTAATATTTATGCTTTCATTATTGAACAATGAATATGAACTTGAATTACACACACACACACACACACACACATATATACCTCGTCGTCCCCCCGCACACTTGAAATTTCCCTAAAATTTGAGGGTACTCCCACACGCCCCCCTGTGCGTCTCCTCGCACTGGAGTCTTGGTGGAGCATTGGAGAAAAGTAAAGTTTAGGGTTGATCACCAAGGGTTAGGATCAATGCCTAGCTTATTGGGATACATGAAGTCAAGATGTATTTTAGTTTGAAATCTCTACTCAATCAAGGAGTCCTAGTGCAACTTCGCTTAGCCTAGAAGGGCATCAACTAGGTCACAAGGGAATTTACACTTATTTCATTGCATAATTTGATAAATTTTCAAGGTAACAATGGAGAAACCCCACCCCTAGGAACATTCATTCGCAATACTATGACATGTAACATTTGCAATGCTTCAAGAATCCATTCGTTCATTAATTCGTACCACATTTAGGACACATTCAGATTCATGAAAGAAATTCCATACATTAACCATGCAAAAAGATAGAGATATGGCATCAATATAACACTTACAAGGTAGAGTGAGTATATCCAATCATCAAAATAGAAAAAGCGAAGATCCAAGATTTAAAAGACAAGAATCCAAACATCGAAATGCATTAATTATCCTCCAATTTGTCCATCAATAGCAGGTTCAAAGTCTTTTAGAGAGAACTAATCCAATCCAAGTGATGATGAATGTCACAATGAGGTTCTCTTGTATTTATATGAGCATTTGAGCAATTTGAATGGCCTAATTTAGCCTAATGATGCCCCTACAATAAAATAGTGTGCAAAATAACATCAGTTTTGTGACAAGCCCACGAAATAGCTCCAAAATATGAATGATTAGCCTCTCAAGAGGGCCGAAATAATAGTATAATAGCTAGAAGGGCCGTTGGAAAATGACCAGTGGTGCTCCCAAGTGGTTGTGGGGGCACAAAGAACATTCTCATGGGTCTCCAATTGAATCGAACAAGCCTGTGCTCCATCTGTAAGGGCTGGAACAATGATGCAAGCCCTCCCTTGTCTCCCTAGGTGAGACAAAACCCCATTTGGGCCCTGGATCAACTTCCAAGTGTGTGGTGCAAGTGTATAGCCGACTGGGCAAGGTGGTCCAAGCGCATCATCATCATCAATTAACTAGGACACAAACAAGTAATAAATGGTGCTAAAGGATCCCATGCCCTTGTCATGTCGTTAGCAAAAAAATACATTACAATCAACTCAAAATCATTGGTCAAGCATGTTAAGTTCTTTCTACCATATTTTAAGGCTTGCATTAGGTAGTTTGATCAATTTTGGGCAATTTTGACTAATGTCCCTAGATAATCGAGGTAGAGGCAAAGGCTAGACAAGAGGAGAAGAATCTAGACTATAGATGGTTGATGCTCAAATAATTAATTATTAATGTATAATGGATGTCATATCTATCTTGATTTATGTACAAATATGCATGCTTCCATATCTTCTACAATTAATTTGGTATTTTGGATGTTTTTTTAATATAAATGCAAAAAAAAAAATTAAAAAAAAATATATATATATATATATATAGTAGACGCTTCCAAGACGCTTCGCTTCCTAGATCTTTTGGAAATGACGCTTCCGCGTCCCCGCTTCGTGCAACGTTGTCCCATGGTGTGGCCATTTGCTCTCTGCTATGGTGGAGGCCCATGGCTCTCAACACTCACCCTACACGTGCCATCAAGACCCTATGGAGGGCTTGGATCTCGTATAGGAAGAGCAAATGCCAAGATGATGGCCCACATGCAATCTTGTATAATATCCAATGCGTCTCCTCACCTTCCAGTACAACAATCCATCAGCGTAATTGAGCAAATGAGCTTACAAGTAATGGAACCAAGTGGTCACCTCATAGTGGCACACTCTTCCATATTGGGCTTTAAAATGTACAGGTGTCTCCAGACTCAAGAAGGAGGTTAATCAAGGACTGTTTTAGGTAGTTTCAACCTCTAAGGGAGTGACAGGTCCATCGTACATCCGTCAGATGGTAGGTGTCATATGAAATAATGATGGAATAAAGTGGGGTAGCAGGGGAAGGCTCCAAGCCACATGCCATGGTACAAGGGTAGCTATAATGAGGGAAGCCCACACATAGGTGTATAGATGCGGGAGGGAGCAATCATGGTACATGAGTTACCCTAACCTTTGTTTTTCCACCCTTCTTCATATGCTTTTTGCCTTTTATTGAATTTTCTTTCTATTAATTGCTTGAGGCTCTAGGGAATGAGACCATGATGTGAATGATATAGCAGTAGATACCCCATTAAGGTATGGCAATTCATTGCCCACCAGGGGTTGGGACAATCATGGGTTCCTTAATGATGCAAGGGCTCACATAAGGGGCCCTAGGAACCAAGGTGATGGCCATGATCATAGTGGTAGAGCTCATGTTTGGCTTTATCCCACGTGCTAAAGTTTTATGTCCTGTCCATCTTTTGCATTTTATGGTACATTTCCTATTGCGAGTAGCCAACTTTTGCTTTTATTTTATTCTTTTAGCCGCATCAACCTTCGGGGCATTGTTCTAGGCTCGACCTGAAGTGTGGACAAGGGGAGGGTGAGGCTAACTCCTTGTGGACCTAATGGACAAATGTGGATCCAGATGGGAAATACGTGAAAAGGGGTTATAATGAGCATAGGAGAGTGATGTATGTGGTGCCAGGAAGCAAGACTATGCAACCAAAATCGAGATTTCCCATGTAGTGCCACCCCTAAAGCTAGCAGCCAAAAAAGGAGATCCCATTGGACTAGGATACAAGGTTAACCACCAAGTTGGACAAGGGGATGAGAGTACAAACCAAGCCCATTCTTTCTGCCGAATCCTCCCACCAATCCATGTCCACATGTGCCCATGACAAGCTAGCAAAAATACCCAATTTCATAATGAGAAGCCATACCTTCGGGTTTGGAAGGTCCACCTTCAAACATACAATCATGACATATGGGCAAGGGTCTGTAATGGCTGGCTCAGGTGGTGGAGATGATGGCACATTGAGCTATCTGGTGGCTGCAAGGGGCTACTGGCTGCTGGTTGAAGACAATCTAGGAGAAAAAATTCTCCTATCGGTGTCATCGATAGTTGGTGGGTAACAGTTACCACATCAATAGTTGTTTTTTTTTGGTATTTTCTTTGAGGTAATATGGGGTAAAAAATAGTCCAATGTCAACCTAGTTGGTTTATGGAGTTAGGATCTAGGTTGCGGGGAAGCTTCAAACCCCCTTCGTTCCCGTTTCCGAAATGCGCTCCGTGCGGGAGCGTTTTGGAAACGCTCGGAAACGCGCTCCCGAAAACGCTTCCTGAGGGGAGCGTTTTCGGGAGCGCGTTTCCGAACCTGTTAAAACGCTCCCTGCCTTTTCGGGAGCGTTTCAGGGAGCGCTCGGGAGCGAACGCTCCCTGAGCGCTTCCGACGTTTAAAAAACGCCGGAAGCGATCGGGGAGCGTTCGCTCCCGAACGCTCCCCGGAAAAAAAAAACGTTTCCCGCCGCGCAGAAATTTTTTTATGTGAAAAATCGAATTGTTTAAAAGGGAGGGGGGGGGTTCATTTTAGTTTTTATTGTTTGTTAACTATTGAGAGAGCAAGAGCAAGAGTTTAGAGAGCAAGAGTTGAAGGAGAGCAAGTGCCAAGGAAGGAGAGCAAGGAGCAAGGCAACAGGAGAATTGCAAGAAAGAGGTAGGCCTTCTAATCCAATTTAGTATTTTCTAGGATGAATTTGTAGATTGTTAAATTGTTTAAAAATGAAAACTTGAATTTTTCTTGAATGTTGCATTTTATTGGATTTAAAACTTAAAAATGAATTGTTTTTTTCCTATGTTGCATTTCCTATTCCCATTTGGCATTTTTCCATTTGTTTTGCAGGCTAGATTCTAGAAACTTGAAACTTGTTTCCATCATGGCTATATGGCTAGGAATTTTCTTCATGTTGGTTCCTTTCTTTGTGATAATGGTGTTGGAGAGTGCTAGAAGAAAGAGGCAAATCAGAGAAGAGGAGGATGAAGAGGAGGGTTATGGTGGATCTGAAGAAAATCCTGAAGAGGAGGAGGATTATGCTGAGGAGGAAGTGGGGAGTGGAGAACCTGAGAACATAGATTCCCCAACTAAACAAGACCAAACTCCTTTGTGGAAATATGTTCAGAAAATGGAAGGAGGGAAAGGTGGTGGAACCACTAAATTTATTTGCCCCCATTGCAATAAACAAGACCATGGTTTATACACCCGTGCGAGAAGGCACCTTTGTGGGATAATGCCAGGGGATGGAACTAAAAATATTGGAATTAAAGTTTGTGCTTTTGTGCCAGCACCACAGAGAGAGATATATAGGAAGGAAGAGGGGGTTGCCCTACAGAGATCATCTAAAATATCTAGGGGTTTCGTTGATTCATGCCCAACACATCATGGACAAACAAGTTCAACTTCCACCCATGCCAGTGGTTTTGGAGGCAGTGGCATTGGATTAAGGCGTAGAACCATATCCGATTTCTTGGACGAAGGGTGTAGGAATGATGTGGATTCAAAAGTTTACCGGTTTCTATATGCATGTGGGGTGCCATTCAATGTTGTTCGCTCACCTTATTGGCATGAAATGGTTTCTGCCATTAATGATGCCCCCAAAGGATACAAAAGCCCTGGGTATGACAAGGCCAGAACCGTGGGTCTTGATCATGAAAGAGCTAAAATAAACAATTCTTTGGCTAGAATGACAAGTTCGTGGAATGAGCATGGGTTGTCCATTGTCTCTGATGGATGGACCAATGTAAAAGGAAACCATTGATAAATGTTTTAGCTGTGTCGGTTAGTGGTGCAGTCTTCCTGGCAGCTTATGATTATTCAGAGAAATTCAAAACCGACATTAACATTGCAAAACCATTACTTAAAACACTGGGCCATACAATGTCATACAAATATCAATGAGACGCCGCTAAGGCACCAGAGTAATGATGAGACAATAGTTCACCATTTTTTTGTCCGGGTGCTTGGTTCACACAATGAACCTTTTGATGCATGAAACAACTCAATTCAAATGGCTCGGGTGATTTGTACAAGAGAGGTAAAAAATGATAAAATTTATTACAAATCATAGCAATACCCATGGGCTTTTCCGTACTCACTCCAAATTGGAGTTGTTGAAGATAGCAAAAACTAGATTTGCTAGCTATTACCTCACCTTTAGGCGCCTTTTGAAGGTAAGAGAGTCATTGGCTGCAATGGTATCAAGCCCACACTGGCAGCTATTAAAGGACAGGGCAGCAACAATAGTTGACAGGCAAGGTTTCGAACATGTGGAGGAGACCGCCCTTGACCATCTATTTTGGGCACGTGTGAGGGAAATTTTGAGTTTTACCAAGCCCATTTATAACATGATTCGCTTTGCAAATACTGATAAACCAGTGATTGGAGAGGTTTATGAGCAGATGGATAGCATGTTGGGGCAAATAAAAGATATTGTGAAGGATAATGATCCCAACTTGTATGCTATGATTCATGACTGTGTGTGTGCACGGTGGAATAAACTCAATGTTCCACTACATGCTTTGGCATATATCCTTACGCCAAAATATTACTCTCCATCGTGGTTGGGCCAGCCTGCACCTGGAGGTGGGGTTAGGGTGAAACCTCACACAGATCCAGAGGTACAAGAGGGGTACATGAAGGCATTGGACAAATTGGTACCTGACAGGGAAGAGTGTGCTAGATTGCGCCTTGAATTAGGCAAATACTTCAGTTGCATTGCTAACTTTGGTTCTTTCCATGCAATGGAAGACGGGGACAGATTTGATGCTATCACATGGTGGGAAGCATATGGCGGCATGGGATTTTGCCAAAGTTGGCTAAAAAAGTTCTCTCACAGGTTGTAAACACTTCTTCTGCAGAGAGGTGTTGGAGCACCTACAACTTTATACACAATGTGAGAAGAAACAGGCTGAATGAAAAACGAGCTGAAAGCTTGGTTTATGTGCACTATAACTTGAGGTTGTTGAGCCATTACTGTGATCGGGCAAATGAGGATCAATCATACAGAGTCTGGGACAACAACCCAGAGGATGATAATTTGGAGGATGACACGTTACATCTGGAAGAATTGGAAGCAGAACTTTATAGGGATGATGATGAAGCATCAGCAGCACCGCCACACACAGGGCCAGTCCCACCATCTACTGGTAGCAGTGCGGGTGCCAGTGCCAGTGCCAGTGCCAGTGCCACTCCTCGATATCATACTATTGTTCCTTTGCAGATCCAACCTCCACCTTCTAGTCGTGGTCGTGGTACTCCTGAGAGTACTAGAAGACCAACATTTCCTCGTGGCTCACAAAAATTAGACATTTCTCGTGGGCATGGCAAGGGGCCAGCCAGAAAAAATAGATTTGTTGTTTACTAGTCTTTTATATTTGTTGTTGATAGTTGAACAGTTGAAACTTGACTCTTTCTGATTTCATATATTTAATGACAATTTAAGTTTGAAGTTTGAATTTGAAAGGTGAAACTTTGAAGTTGACATTTATAAGTTTATTGTTTACAAGTCATTATGAATTATGAATATGATGCTTCATGAAAGTTATATGGTGATCAATGAATCAATGATGATAAATGTTTTATATTGAATTTTGAAATCAATGAATCAATGAAGATAAATGTTATATATCAATGATGATAAATGTATATTGAATTTTGAAATCAATGAATCAATGAATCAATGACAATAAATGTTAGATATTGAAATTTGAAATCAATGATGATAAATGTTATATATCAATGATGATAAATGTTATATATTGAATTTTGAAAGCTTGAAACCTTCAGATTGATGATCTGCGAGACTCAAGAGTCAATATGTTGTATGCTTCCAACTCGTGGGCGTGGTTGATGAAGATTATAACTTCTAGATGATTGATGTTATATGATTCAATCTATGTTTTTATGTTTTTTATGTCTAATTCATCATTCTACATGTTTTTGTTGACATATATGCATCAAAATATAAAAAATATAAATATATATATATATATATATATATATAAACCAAAGATGAAAAAATCGTTATCGGGATATTATCGCCGAGGGGAAAAAATCGGAAAAAATCGTAATTATCGGGAAAAAATCGGCACATACAAAAATATTCATTTTTTTTCAATTTTTTTAATATTTAAAGCATCTACAGCATAAAATAAATGCATTGACACATAAATATGAAAAAAAAAACTAATATATAAGATGTGTAATATCATGTCTAGTGCTACATCACACATAAAACTGAATCCTGTCCTGAATACTAAGTCCTGAGTCTCAGCTCAACCTCAAAATATCAACAAAAAATATAATAATGTATCTCATATCATGAGTCATAATGTTATATACAAAGGAATGCACCAAATAACCTATACTACTGATTTCCTCTGCCCCTCTTGTGAGAAAATGTAACAGCTTTCCCTCTAGACGAAGAAGTTGGCGGGGCTGGCAATGGACTCTGTTGTGCTCCAGATCCTGAAGCACTAGGAGCTAAAGGAGGTAGACCACGTCCTCTACCGATAGCAGGGGTAGGTGGTGTCACCTCCGCCTCCTATTGTTGCTCCTCCTGCTCCTATTGTTGCTCCTTCTCCTCCTCCTCATGAAACTCATCATTGATTCATCGCTACTAGAAATGGGATCATCAACAAGAGATACATAAACATCATCTAGCTCAAAGTCTTCAGACTTGGATTGCTCAACCTTAAAATGCGGTAGAAAAAGATTAACATGCCTAACCAGTTGTTTTCCTTTGAGTGAAGGGTACATTCTTGTTAAGGCTACAGTAGGGGAGTTCAACAATCAATACCACCAACATCAACAAAGTTTAACAATCAATGCCACCAACATCAAGGTTCTTAAAGGACTTCATACTCTTGATCAAATGCCAATCTCATACCGTTACACATAATAGAATCAAATGGAAACAATGCAAATCCCCAAACCATGAAACCCTGAAAACCATTAAGTCTGTTGAATTTTGAGTGAAATCTAAAATTCTAGTTTCTCCATATGAAATCCAATGAGGTCGAAACCACTCTTAAACATCCTGAGTCATTTCATGGTAATGTTAAAAATTTAAGTAAAAGGAAATATCACTTTTACTTTAAGAATTTAACATTACCATGAACTGCCAACAGGGTGTGTCAGGAAAATGAGAGGGCTGCAAAAATGACAAAAAAAAAAATTGATTTTTGAACTTATAGGGTTGCTATTTGATGGGCCCACGATTTTTACTGAAATAATCGCGATAATATCGCGATAACGATAATTTCAAATTATCGTTTCAAATTATCGCCGATATTATCGTTTGGTTGAAAAAATCGCGATAATTTCAAATTATCGCGATTTTTTCATCTTTGATATAAACGCTCCCGAAAACGCTCCAGACTGGAAGCTTTTAAAAATGGCGCTCCGCGCTCCCGCTCCCACTCCCGCTCCGCGCTCCTGCTCCCGCTCCCGCTTCCAAGTAACCTTGGTTAGGATCAACAATTAAGAGGGTTAGAGCAAAATGATAGTTGGCATAGTTAGGCTATTAATAACATTCTATAACTAACTACATGGAGTTTCTTTAATATCCATAAACTAAAAGGAGGGCCTCCAAAGGTGCAACTATGAACAATTACAAACGAGCAATAGATAATGTGCAACAACGGACAATAAATGATAGCAACAACCCTTTAGCATGCAAAAATGATGACAACAAAACCTATCTATTAAACAATGATAGTAAGTGACAACGAGGGTTACAATTTAACCTTATTATTCTTATTGGAGCAAAAACTACCCTTCCTCAGAAATATTACTACAATTTTACAAGATTACCTTTGGCCATTAAATTCATCCATGGATATTCAAAAGGAATATGATAAACCTCACTTGTAATGCCCTTAACTTCTTTGGTCTAGCTAGATATTCAGCAAATCCCTTCAACTGTTCTTCACACTTCTTTTATCTCCTTTGACAAATGAACTTATCCCCATTTATGTGCTCCTACCCTTAACAAATGCCAACTAGGGCTCTCTTTGATGAGGGCCATTTAGGGTTTAACAAGTCCACATGATGTGACATAGAGGCTTTTCTAGTGACGACACTTCTCAAGTATCCTCAACAACCCTAATGCATCTCTTCTCTCCTCAACATAAACACTTCACTTTAAATAACCATTTTCTGCTTTAAAACATGCTTATATTTATTTTTCAACTATGTTAGGGTGGACCTATTCAATTATATATGTAAATATTTTAAAAGGAGTTTCATTTAAGTCTAGACCCTTCTCATCATGGTCGATATCATCAATAATAAATGCAATGCTCCACTTCACAATTCCGATTGTACATGGCCTCTTTAATGCTTGTGCTTTCTTCCGTGAGGGATATGTATGACCCTGTTCTTGTTTTTGATATTGAAGCAAGTTTTGACCACATCGAGGGTGTTTTAGGATCACCCCAATTACTCCTCATACAATATGAGGTTCCACTTTGTGATTTTCATCACATTGGTGGGATTTACATGTGGTATCTTGGAGCATTGGACCAACTTGGGGTGACACATCTTCATTTGTGCCCTTCTCTTCATGCCATTGGATCATTTTATGGAGATGTTTGATTGGGTGAATCTCACTTCTCCTTGGTTAAATGATTGTGCTTGCTGGTTTGGTGGTCTTCTCAGATGTGCTTGCCTTGTTGATCACCTGTTGGTTGCTTATTTGCTAGTATGTTGGAGCATGCTATCTCATTATGATGTGTTATTGGGTGTACTTGCTTATTTTGTGGATGTTAGGCAAGGTCACAGCCTAATTCACTCTTATCTCCCTGGATTTCTCTTGTGGGGATGGTCCACTCGCTATGTTGGGGTTTGACTACATTTTTTTTGTGGGCTACTCCATCTACTTGGAAGTTTGCACATTCATCCATGGAGTTGGTTGCCTTGAGATTCACACATGCAGATTAGTTACTTGCATTTTTGATCCGTAAACTGCCTTGGGTGTACTTGCTTATTTTCTGGATGTTAGGCAAGGTCAACACCCTAATATTGACCCTTGTCTCCTTGGATTTCTCTTGTGGGGATGGTCCACTTGCTATGTTGGGGTTTGACTACTTCATTTTTTGTGGGTTGCTCCATCTACTTCGGACTTTGCACAATTATCCATGGTGTTGGTTTCCTTGAGATTCACACATGCAGATATTCCACTAGATTTTAAATCCGTAAACTGCCGTGGATATTCCACTGGATAGTTTGTCACAACAGATCTTATGAAATTATATTGAAATATGAACTTCTACAATATTACAGTTTTTATTAGATTTTTGGATATGTATATTTACTGTTAATAGTGCATGCATGTAAATAAAAATCCCACATAAAATAGAGAATGATAAAATAAAACCTCACACACACATTTGACACAAGATATGTGCTGGGAAAAACTTTTGGGAGAAAAACCTAGTTGGAAGGCGAGGCTGCTCCGCTCTCTTTCTTTGTATGGAAATATGGTTGCGAGTACAAAGAAGTATGGCCTGTGGCCTTTAGGTTGCTACAATGCTCAAATCGTCTGTGTGCGCTATACCTCCTATCCCTCTTGGCTATTTTTGCTCAGCTATGGAACAAATGCACTTGAAAGAATTGAATCCCTTTTCCTTGTAGTGGCCCGATTATAACACAACCTGATAGTCTACTAGTGGTTAAGTTTGACTACCTCAACTCTTAACCAGAGTTACATTATAGACTCTTCTAGAGTTCTCTACATAATACTCACGTGGCTAACCCCTTTTTCATGAATAATGGGGGATGACATGGCATCGTCTTGAATTATGGGGGTCAAAACATGAAGGTCAACTTTTGAGTGATATAACTTCCTCATACAGACTCTGATTGTCGCGATTCTTGCGTCGTTGGAAAGGTCTCCATGTCTAGAATAGTAGGGAAAAGGTGCGGCGATGGAGCGACAAAGTTTTACCCCCAGAAAATGTTCGTTGATGCCTCAAAATGCACTAAGAAGGTTTCAAACCTTGTTTTTCCAAACTGAGTCCTGCCGGTAAAAACGATCCCATGAGTTGAATCCTCCACTTTTTCCACTCTAAAAGCATTGAGATGGATGACAAACAATATATTGATCCAATTTGGATCACACCTCCCCATTTTGGGAGGCTTTTGGTCCCCAAAAGTTTCTATTGAATGAGGTGAAGAAAATTTTCCTCCACCTTCTTTGGTGTACCATTTAGCTTTGCTTGGAAGTTGTCCTTTCAACCCAATCTGCCAAAGGTCATGCTGCCCCTGTCTTGTAGTTTTGGACCTCTTCTACAAAACTATATCTTTTGTCAACTCTGCCTGAGCATTTGGTGCCAAATCCTCCATAGAAGGTAGGACTTGTTCCTCTTCTTGATTTTGCATGGAAGGCTCATAGAGTTTCAAATTTTCTACATTCACAACTGAATAAATGCACATATATGGTGGTAAAGTGAGTCGATAGGCATTATCACCCACCTTTTCCAGTATCTGAAAGGGACCATACCATAGAGCTTTGATTTTTTTGCCAGGCCCCTGTTGTGAAAATTTCTTAAACTTAAGAAACCCTATTGTTAAATCTTGATTCACTTCTCCTACTTACATAAGTTATTAATCTGAATGTTCCGAATTAACATCGAAGTAAATACAGTTAACAACCTACACATACAGATCAAATACTGAATAACGTGCTCATAGACAAAGTGACACAAGGATTTTTTGGAAAAATGTCCCCGGAAAAACCCAATGCGGGAAAACCGGTGCTGCTAGCTTCTGGAGGGTTTTTATTATTATGCAGATTATAAGTACAACAATCCTGGGCACCAAAACTAGTTAACCCAACAAAGAAATATAAATCGCAGCAATACCTCTATCTCGGAGATAGAAAAAATATAACTGATTCACACCCTCAAATGGGATTTACAGAAATCAGCCTCTTTCTGGCCACTGGAAACCCCAACGCTGCTCTGAAGCCCTCTGCGTCAGCCTTCTTGGCCTGCGTCAGCCTCCATGTTGCTCAGGAAGGGCCTGCATCACCCTAAAAGGGGTTATGCTACACCTGCGCTGCCCTAATTGGGCCTGCCCTAGCCTTGCTTGGCTCCTGCTGCCTCTACGTTGCCCCTGCTGGGCTCTTGGATGGACTGCGTAGTTGCTGCCTCTGTGCTGCTCCTTCTCTGCCCTCGTTGTACTCTTGGCCTAGGATTAAACCATCTCGCTTGCCAATACTGCCGCTCGCTGCAACTTCTGAAATTCTTAGCAAACCACGCCCTAGAATCTCAACTTAGCTTTAGTGCTCTGCCAGTGTGTGTGTTCTCCAACTGACCCCAAGCCCTTCTCTTATACTTTTCTCGTTGGCAAACCAATGACCGTGATCTAATCTCTAATCGACGGCTAAGATTAGAAGTTGCTTGATCCGCGTCACTTAAGTCATTCTCATCACATGGTTAATTTAATTCACTTTAATCTTTTAATTTTCCTAAGTTAGACTTAGGTTCCTTAATTAAAAAGATTAATTAATTAAATATCTCTTAAACCAGATGGAATTTCTTCAAACGCTTTCTAGGTCTTGGAGATCTTATGTACTCTAGTCCCTCCACAAAGTTTGGGAGCTAGAGCACATCTGATGCTACCCCAATACCCCAAAATCTCAACACTCCCTCTTAGCGAGGAATGTGCTGTAGCAATACACTTCACCCTAAAGTACTGCTATGATCTTTGGTGTTGCTCTCTACGTTGATGCTTGGCTTGCTGCTCTATATCATTGCGTTGCTACTGCTCTCTGTACTACTGCCCATGACTTTGCCACTGTCACTACTACATCCGTACTGCAGCTCCCTCTCAAATTGCTGCATCGTGCTGCCAACTGCTACATTATAACTCAGTTGCTGAGAGTAAACAACTAAAGGACCCCTGCCCAATGACAGACAAGTCAGTCAGGCTGCATCTCATCATTGAAGCTCCATAGGCTGCTGGTCTGCGTTGTCCTCCTGAAGCCATTGCGCTGCTGCAGCTCTGAACTGCGTAAGCATGCCTCCTCCGTGCTGCTACCTCTACGCTGCTGCTGCATCTGGACTACGCTACTCCTTCTTCAGCATCTCAACCTCTGCCTCTACTTCATCTGTGATCTTTGCACCCACTGCTCCAGTCATTCCTTGCTACTGTCTTAAGGCTCCCATAACACGGATGTGATCCAAGAGTTGGGCTATTGAAGGATCCCGCCACCACTCTGTAGT
This sequence comes from Pinus albicaulis, assembly GCA_034641835.2. NCBI lineage: Eukaryota > Viridiplantae > Streptophyta > Pinopsida > Pinales > Pinaceae > Pinus > Pinus albicaulis. The sequence goes on from CM076583.1 coordinate 745,228,019, forward strand.
TGCTCTACAGATCAATATCGCCCCACCTCCGTGGTTCATGAGCGTTCATGGTTACATCATCATCGGAGCCATCGTCTGCTATAGCAACCTTGGAGCTAGAGGCTTCCTTGTCATTCTTCCTTTGAGGACAATTGCTAGCGAAGTGTCCAAGTTCGCCACATTGGAAACATTTGATCTTTGACAAATCACGCTTCTTTTTCCCTTGCTGCTTCTTTGATGCTAGGGCTATATCTTCCTCTTCCTCCTTCTTCACCTTGCCCGCTCTGGTGCTGCTCTACTTCTTGGTCATTTGGCGAATCTCCTCTTGTCGGAGGATAACCCACATATTGTCCCAGTTAGGAAGGTCCACTCTGCTCAAATGGCTTTGGACAAATGTTTCCCAATCCTCTGTGATTGCATTTAGAGCAGTCCTCACGATGACGTCATCCTCCACCTTGACCCCCATGCCAGTTAGCTGATCCTAGATCGACTGTAGTCTGAATAGGAAAGGTTTGATTTCCTCTCCCTTGGTCATCACAAATAACCTTAGCTGGTTCTCTAGAAGCATCTTCCTCTGGACGAAATTCCCTTGATACAATGTGGTTAATGCTTTCCATATCTCATGAGCCGTCTTCTTCTCGTCTATGTGTGGTACCACATGATCTTTAACCCCGTCCATGATGAAGCGCTTTGCATGTGTCGCTGCTTCATTATGCTCTGCCAGGAGTTTCACATCGGTTGGTGTAGCCAAGACACTCTCTACATGCTCCCTCAACTCGTATGCCTCCAGGATTACCAGGATTCTAGCCTTCTAGATAGGAAAGTTGGACAGGCCGTGTAACCTATCTTGATCACACAATCTGTGTAGCGCCATCCACTCAAATCTAGTTTGTTGGAACAACTCTTCCTCTCCCCGCTTCTCAACTGAAGCTCCGATCTAGGGTCCTTGGCGAAAAGGCACTCTCTGCTCCCTCTGACAACTGATTTCCTCCTTGGAAATCTGCCAAACACAACAAATCAACTCACTTTGATCACCTTACAATTGATCCTCAAATTTATTTTGGCAATGAAATCTGCTGAGTAGTTGTTCTCCTCTCGCTCTTTGTCAACCTAGCTTAGGCTTGCATAGGCAGAATCTTCACCTGACTAGCAACTACTGAAGATTTGTAGCTCAGCTTCTGATTCATGTCACTCTGCAGAGCAATCAATTACTGGACTATGTCACCCTTGCTGGCCTCTGCGTGAGCAGACTGGCTTACCGTAGCCTTTGCGCAACGCAGGCTGTTGCTGCATCCCTCTGGAAGGCATTGCGCTGTGTCTGCTTCACCCAGCTGGAACTGCATCAGTCCCTGCGTGGATTTCGCTGCCTCTGCGCCCTTCTCGTGCTGCGTTGTCCTCTCCCGTTTCTTTGCTGCTGCTGCTGCTTTATGCAACACAAATTTCTTCAGCCGTCTTGCTGGAGATCTAGCTTGATCTGCAATCCCTCTGATACCATGTGAAAATTTCTTAAACTTAAGAAACCCTACTATTAAATCTTGATTTACTTCTCCTACTTACATAAGTTATTAATCTGAATGTTCAGAATTAACATCGAAGTAAATGCAGTTAACAACCTACACATACAGATCAAATACTGAATAAAATGTTCATAGACAAAGTGACACAAGGATTTTCTGGACAAATGTCCCCGAAAAAACCCAATGTAGGAAAACTGGTGTTGCTAGCTTCTGGAGGGTTTTTATTATTAGGCAGATTCTAAGTAAAACAATCTTGGGCACCAAAACTGGTTAACCTGACAGAGAAATATAAATGGCAGTAATACCTCTATCCCGGAGACAGAAATAATATGACTGATTCACACCCTGAAATGGAATTTACAGAACTCAGCCCCTTTCCGGCCTCTGGAAACCCCAACGCTGCTCTTAAGCCCTCTGTGTCAACCTCCCTGGTCTGCGTCAACCTCTGCACTGCTCAGGAAGGGCCTGTAGCACCCTAGAAGGGGTTACGCTACCCCTGCGCTGCCCTAACTGAACCTGGGTCAGCCTTGCTTGGCTCCTGCTGCCTCTGCTGGGCTCTTGGCTGGACTGCATAGCTATTGCCTCTGCGCTGCGCTGGAATGCTCCTTCTCTGCCCTCATTGTACTCTTGGCCTGGGATCAAACCATCTCACTTGCCAATACTGCCCCTTGCTACAGCTGAAACACTTCTGAAATTTTTAGCAAACCACGCCCTAGAATCTCAGCTTAGCTTTAGTGCTCTGCCAGTGTTTGTGTTCTCCAACTGACCCCAAGCCCTTCTCTTATACTTTTCTTGTTGGCAAACCAATGACCGTGATCTAATCTCTAATCGACGACTAAGATTAGAAGCTGCTTGATCCGCGTCACTTAAGTCATTCTCATCACATGTTTAATTTAATTCACTTTAATGTTTTAATTTTCCTAAGTTAGACTTAGGGTCCTTAATTAAAAGGATTAATTATTTGAATAAAACTTAAACCTAATGGAATTCTTCTAAACGCTTTCTCGGTCTTGGAGATATCATGTACTCTAGCTCCTCCACCAATTTTGGGAGCTAGAGCACATCTGATGCTACCCAAACACCCCAAAATCTCAACACCTGTAGCCTCTCCTTGTTTAACTGTAGCCATCGTTTGTCTATTGATCTGTGGTTGCTATTCATGTCAACCCAAGCAGCACTTGGAAATGCCCCGCCTTTTGTCGACCAAATTGACATGGGAATTCATGGAGTTTCGTGTTAGGATCATCCATGAAGGATTCTCCTCGTAGAGATGTTTCTGATGGTACGTAGCACATCACGTGGTGTTTTCATAATTTGTGAATTATGCTAGTTTGAAGATGAAGAAACCATGTTGTGGGTAAAAACCCCAAAAGATGCTGATAGGCATCCTATCATTGGTCTAATCATGGAGGTGGGATTTTTACCAAAAAGTCTTGGTCAAACTTGGTCATAATGATTATTCTTGGATTAACAAGTCATGAAAGGGGTTTTGTCTTCAAAGAAACATTAAAACCCTATCAGCAAAGGTGTATCAATCTCATCCCTTGGGTTTCAATTCTTAAAATTCAAATTTCAAGTTGTGGCTCCCTCCAAAATTTAAATTTCAAATTTGGAGTCTCCCTCCAAATTTTGAGCTCGTTGCATCTTTTGAAGCCCCTCCAAATGTCTATAAAAAAGAATGAAATTTCTCCTCCAAATATATGAACTCAACGATTATTCTTGGGTGATTAACATCTGAAATCTAACTCAGCCCCTGTGGAGACTGAAAAAATCAGAAGAGAGGGTTTGTGATAAGGGTTTTGTTTTGGTTTTGATTGGTTTGTGGGCATTCATTTGGGCAGAATTTTATTGCAGGTAGAAGTCCCAATTCCTGGGCCATATAAGACTAAAGGAACAACTCACTAATCCAGCCTTCATGAGGGCATCCATTTCTGGAAGTCAACAAAAGCTCATTTGCGCGTCTTCTCTAAAACAATGAAGATTCAATCAGTTTGGAAGAGACCGAGCTATGATTGAGGATCTGTAATTTTTTGTCTTGTCTTGGTTCTGCAAGGATCCTCTCATGTCTAGCGAAGAGAGAACAACATACACTTGTGGCCTAAAATGAAAGACGGATTCCTGTGACAAGTTTCAAAGATCCATTGCTTCTGGCTAGGGTATCTTTCCAGTAACATATTGAAGTGGTTATCTCTGCAATCTCTATCTGTGTTGTGGCCCAACTCTTTGGCGTACAGATCTGAGGATGAAGCTCCTAAAAGGTTATGCAATTATCTGATATACCTGTGGCCCTGTGAATGAGTCAAGGACGAATTTATATGTGTGGTTAACTTCTGAAGGCGAACAAAAGGGAACTGTAATATCAAATATTTTATCATTTTCAGAACACTCACAGATATAGCTTATGGTCTTGACCTTTATAAAGGCTATATGATCAAGGGTTTGTATGATCTGTGGTCAACCATTTCTGCAGCCTAAATTAAGGATTAAGGACAGTTCTATCACATTGTGACATCTACTTGTAAGCCACAACGTCCTTGTTGTTCCAAAGGTCTGAACAATATGCTCTATTCGAAGTTCTTAAAGGTCTCCATATAAGTTTAATCCTTTGGTCTTGTAGTCTGTGCAAGCACCAAGTCTAAGTGAAAAATTGATGCTAGTTCAAGGATCGAATGATTGAAAACAAGAAAATTACTTGTGCTTGGTCTGTGGTTCCAGTATTCTTATTGACAATACAACAAACTGAAGCATTGCATCTGGAGTCTATTTCTGAAGCCTGAATTGTTCTCTACAAGAAGCAGTGACCCTACATCTGAAGTACTTTGACACTACTCCAGTGTATATATACTTGAGAGCAGAACTTGCAAAACAAGCTGACCTGTTGAGATCATTTAAGCTGACACAAGCAAGCAGCCCAAATCTATTATGGTGACAACATATAAGGTATATTTTATTTGGTGGTCTTATTGGTGAAGCGATAGGCAGAGGACTGTGCATTATTTCATTGGTAAATTTACCCAATAAAGGTTACAGAAGTATTGTGCTCTTGCTTATCATTGATACCATAGACAAGGAAGGGTCTGGTAGAACAGAGGTGTAGCAGATACATAATTTGATCCGGCAGTCAGTGTGACTACAGTTGGTACCCACACATAATACTATCAACATTTTGGCAACAGTAAACAAATCTTCTACAGTAAGGATTTCAGTTGGAGCAGGGTTTCAATAGATAAATTTTTGAAGGAACCATAATGTCATATCTTTGAAGTTTTGCACAATAGTAAAGAAATTTGCATCAAACAACAGCCCCATCATTCTCAGAGTTGCTCCATTATTACAACAATCTGGTGGAAGGGTGACTTGGTTCAAGTCTGCTAGTAAGGGTAGTTGTAAGGGTCTTTTCATTGACAATCATCAGCATTGATTGTAAGTGGGCCATTGACCATGGTATGGGAGCCCACAATAGCTTGTCATAGTTCATTATTATTTTCAGGGTGGTTGGGTGGTGCTAGGCAGATGGTTGGAGTCACCTTCATGTTGGAGCTTGAAAACACTTCAGGGTGGTGGGATGGTGCTAGGGCGAGTTGGAGTTTGCTAGGGTGTTGTGGCATCCTTTCCGCTGATTGCTGATAAAACCAGGGCGTTGGAGCGTCCTTCCAGTTGGAGTTCGAAAATTGAATGCTTTTCTAGAGTATGTTCGCAACGCTGATTGGGGTTTCCCTTTCAGTTGGAACTGAAGCATTTTTTTATGTACTCACAAAATTATTAGAAAAACATTTGGCGGTTTTTTGTTGTGAATCGATGCTGAAGATTAATTAATGCTCTGAAAAAGATTAACAAGTTACTAATTGCTAAGAAATACTGATTCACGCCCCTCTTAGTATTTCCAACACTGTCTCCCACCTTGAATTATTTTTCTGTTGTATGTTGATCATGCCTGGCCTTATATTCTACTGTGACTTCTGCAGTGTCTCTTGTACCTATAGATGGATCTGCCTGATCGTTTCTACAAACTTTTTAGCCCTCAAGGCATCTCCAGTAAGATCTTCCTTCACTCCTCCTTGCTGCCCATATGCAATGTCCAAATGTGAAGGCAACAAATATCCAAAATAGGTTTTGAATGGGGACTTTCCGGTAGAAGTGTGGACTACTCTGTTGCAAGAATGCTGTATATATACTAGTTTTTCATCCCAGGTCTTCGGATGCTTCTGGTTGTATCCCCTCAGAAGTTGCACCAAAGTCTTGTTGTCTACTTTTGTTTGTGGATGGAATGTTGTAGATCTCTTCAATTTCGTGTCGATCTTCTTCCACAATGTAGTCCAGAATGCACTGAGAAATCTTTTATCCTTGTCTGAGACGATGCTCCTTGGTATCGCGACCTATCCAAAGAACAAGTTTGCTGCTTCTTGTCCACTGATGGTCTTCTTACAGGGCATTAGAACACACCTCTTGTTGAACATGTCAACTACCACGAACAATAGTCATGTCCCTTCCTGGTTGTGGGTAAACCTCCCACAAAGTCCATGGAAATGCTTTCTCAAGGACGAGTGGGTACAGGTAAGAGATGATATAGACCTTGGTTGTTGTTGCTAGGCTTGCTGGTACAACAAAGTATGCATCCTCTTATGAGCCTAGCTACTTGCTCTTGCATCTTGGGCCAATACACATACCTCTACAAGTTGGCCACAGTCTTCTCTATACCAAATTGCCCTGCATTGTTGGAGGTGTGAGCCTCTGTAATCCACTGCAATCACTCACCTTTAGGAACACTTAACTTATCGATCGTGTAGAGTAACCCATCCTGGAGATGGTAGTCAACAGTGTTGTTGCCATTGTGCACATGACTCTGACTCTGCAATTGTTGAAACACCTCCTTGAAGTTTTCATCCTCTGAATATGCCTCTGTGTGTGCATCATGGATGAATGGATCCATGTGCATAAGAGTTCCCAAAGTTGTGATCTTTGATGTGGGTGGTCTTGAAAGTATATCAACCAACTTGTTTGTGCTGCCCTTCTTGTACTTGATCACCAAATGAAACTAATGTAGAAGCCTTGTCAACTTGTAATGCCTGATCTGCTGTATCTTACTCTGGGCCTGCAAGTACTGTAGTGGTTGGTGATCTGTGTGGATTACTATCTCCTTTCCCATTAGATAGTGCTTCCACTTCTTCACAACATGCACTAGGGCATAGAGCTCCTTGTTGTTGGTAGGGTTGTTAAGAACTTCCCCATGAAATACTTCAAAATGGTAGCATACAATCCTTCCTCCTTGCATGAAGACCGCCCCCATACCATACCCACTCACTTATGTATCCACTTCAAAGGGCCGCTGCAAGTTTGGTAATGTCAGAACTGGCTTGAATGATCTTCTTCTTTAGCTCCTAGAAAACTCTCTGTTGACCCTTTCCCCACTGGAAACTCTTGCCACCTACTGTTATGGAGTGGAGCGGTGCTGCTACTGTTGAAAATGAGGCTATGAATTTCCTCAGGTATTGTGTTGCCCCAATGAAACTCTTGACCTCGGAAACATTAGTAGGCACCAACCATTTCATGACGACCTCCATCTTGGCAAGATCTATCTTCAACTCTCCTCCACCTATCACATACCCCAGATGCACCAAAGACTATTGTGTAAACTCACACTTCTTGAGATTTTCTAGCAGCTAGTGCTTCTTTAATGTCTCCAACACCTCTGTCAAATGTGAGATGTGCTCTTCCTAGGTAGCACTGTATACCAGCATATCATCCAAATAAACATTAACAAATGAATCTATAAAAGGGCGCAATACATCATTCATTAATCTCATAAAACTAGCTAGTGAATTACATAGGTCAAATGGCATGACTAACCACTCATACAAATCTTTCCTGGTTTTGAGAGCGGTCTTCTAGGTATCTTCTTCTTTGACTACAACTTGGTGATATCAGGACTTTAAGTCTAGCTTATTGAAATATTTCGCTTGCTGCAACTGATCCAATAGATCATCTATCCTGTGCAGGGGGTACCTGTTCTTAGAGCGTGAATTTTTTTCAATTGCCTGTAATCTATACACATCTGCCAAGTCCCATCCTTCTTTGGCACAATGATGATAGGTGACCAACATGGTGTTGTACTCGGTCGAATGACACCCTGTTCCAACGGTTGCAACTGTTTCTCCACCTCACTTGCTTCTATAATAGATTGCCTGTACAACCCAATGCTTGCCAATGGGGAGTCTGACAATAGTTGGATCTCGTGCTCCACTTCCCTCTTAGGCGGTAACCCTTTAGGCTCTCAGAATACATCCCTGTATGTCTGTAGCAACTCTTGTAGTTGTTGTTTCTGTTTCTTAGTACACCCTTCCAGGGATGCCTTGCCTCCTATTGACTCTTCTACAAATTGATTTTCTCTTAAAAAAAATAAAACATTCTTCTTGTTGGAATTGATCAATTTCTTGGCTTGGTTGGCACTTACCACCAAAACTTTGGACTTGCCTTTGTGCGCATTGATGATTGATTTTCCATCCTTGACGAGCTGGTATTGGTTGGCTCTCCACATGAATATTACATCTCGCATGTACATGTAGGGACTCCCAAACACGAGTCCACATACATCATGGGGAACCACATCTAGTTCTACTTCATCAATAAAACCAACACTGACAACAAATCTAATTTTTCACTGTTTTGTTACCTTCAACTCTGCATATTTATTTACCCATGCCAGTGGATATGGGTTTGGGAGATCACGAACTTTCAGCCCCAACTTCTTGACCAACTCTACTGCAATGAGATTCGCTTGCGATCCTGAGTCAAACAAAGCATTAGTCTTTGTCTTCTTGACCCTTATCTTTATATGGAAGAGTTTGGTCATTTCTTTCTCTTTTTGTTGCTAAATGATACTTTAGGTTTTCCTCCTTCTGCACTAACTTTCAACTTGGTTGCTTGAATTTGTGGCCATGAGATTCTTCTTCTTATTGTCTTTCTTATTGTTTTTCAGGTTTAGCTTTGGATGCAACTTTTAACACTTCTCTTTTATATGGCCGTCAATGTTGCAGTATGTTGTGTTTTTATCTTTTCCCCCTTTTGCTTCTTCTTCCCCTCCTTAGAAGCATCTTGTTGGCCCTTCTGCTTCAATCCACTTGATTGCACTTTCTTAAGGCCTATGGTCTCCAGGTACTGTGCCTATACACAAGCCTCGTCCACTGATTTAGGCTTGAACAACATCACTTGCTCATGCAGATGGCGGTGTAGACCCCCCAAATACTTGAGGAGTACATTCGGGTTCTTTTGGGGAGATGCCCAACATTATGGCCATCTTTCTAAACTCTGTGGTGTACTCCTACACGCTTTGCCCCGAATTTTGCCTAAAGTAGTGCCACCGGATCCACTAGTCCTCTACTTAGCCAATAGGGTAAAACTTTGACTTAATGAGGGTTTTGAAGTCCCTCCCACTTAGTCATTGAAGGCTCTCCCTCCAACCTCAGGGTCTTCATGTGGCTCTCCCACCAAGTCCACACATGGTCCTCTAATTTCAACCTTGCAAATGAGATCTTCTGTTCTTCCTCAATTTGGTGGATGCTGAAATACATTGCTAGTTGTTGCAACCAGTGATTTAGCTTCAGAGTGTTGATCTCGCTGTGGTACGACTTGATATCGACCTTTGCTTCCATTTTAAACAGGGGCGAGCTAAGATTTATTCATGACACTCGAACTGGATTGATCTTTCTCGGGTTCTTAAATCTGCTGATTCTCTGTTTCATCCTGATCTCTTGATCCCCCACATGATTTGTCCGTTGCATTTGAACCCCCCATGTTCTTTGAATATCCCAAGCTTATTATTCAGGGTAGCCATGAGGAGATTTACATTATGACTTATATCGACAACTTGATGTTCTAGCTTCAAAAACCTCTCCTCTGCAGGATCACGAGGGTTATTCACAGATTCATTCGTGTGATTAAGGTTTTTCGAATTTTCGCCCAGCCGATCTAGATTCCCTGCAAATATCCACAAAACACCCAAAAAAACCTGCTCTGATACCAATATGATCTGTAAAATGCTATGGATATTCCACTGGACAATTCGTCACAATAGATCTGATGAAATTATATTTAAAGCTGAAATTTTGCACTATTACAATTTTTATTAGATTTTTGGATCTGTATATTTAATGTTTTTTTTTTTTTTTAAAATTTTCAGAAAAAAAAATCGAACTTCTTATATTTATAACAAAAAGTTCGATTGCATATGCTGCAACATTCCTTAAGAGTTCAACGCCCACTGCAAAGAGGGGCTAACTGAGAATTCTGTCCAGATCAGGACAAAAGGCAAAAACCCAAAGACTATGAAGCACCAAAAAGTACAGTGTATCATCAAGCTTTGGTGAGCGCAAAAAACATAGTCCATACTAGAGAATAGGGCCTCCATATTGGAGAAACACCCCACAGTCACATCAAAAAAGAAATAAACCAAGCCTCCCTTAAGGGAAAACAACCCCAATAAAAAATAGAGTGTAGCAGTATTACCATGTCATATTTATAGCAAAAAAAACTAAAGGAAAGATATTTACATCGTGTCCAAAATAGTGATGTATGTAGAAAATATCCAGGATATATAACATTGCTGGAGTAAATATTAAACAACCTGAAAGGTGGAAAGAAATAACAAATCAATACGGTCTAGTGTCCGACACACGGACAACCAAACTGTTCTTCTCCTCTATTTGCCTCGTGCCCGGAATTTTTCGAAGACCGTCTTTAGACAGACGGTGTATATTTAATGTTAATAATGCATGCATGCAAATTAAAATTATTCATAAAATAGAGAACAAGAAAATAAAAAGCTCACACACACATTTGACACAAGATATGGCTTGGAAAACCCTTTTGGGAGAAAAACCCAACTGGAAGGTGAGGCCGCTCTGCTCTCTTTCTCTGTATGGGAATATGGCTGTGAGTACAAAGAAGTATGGCCTATCGCCCTTGGGCTACTACAGTGCTGAAATCCTCTGTGTGTGCTATACCTCCTATTCCTCTTGGCTATTTTTGTTCAACTATGGAACAAATGCATTCAAATGAATTGAATCCCTTTTTCTCCTAGTGGCCCGGTTATAACACAACTTGATAGCCCTACTAGTGGTTAGGCTTGACTACCTCAACTCTTAACCAGAGTTAGAATATAGACTCTTCTAGAGTCCTCTACATCATAATCACATGGTTAGCATCTTTTCATGAATAATGGGGGCTGATGTGGCATCCTCTCTAATTATGGTGGTCAAAACAAGAAGGTCAACTTCCGAGTGGCATAACTTTCACATACAGACTCTGATTAACACAATTCTTGCGTCGTTGGAAAGGTCTTTGTGTGTAGAATAATGTCAAAAGGTGCAACACTAAATTGGCAATTTTTTACCACTAAAACACGTCCTTTGATGCCTCAAAATGCTCTCGGAAGGTTTTAGACCTTGTTTTTTCAAACTAGGTCCCGCCGGTAGAAACAATCCCGTGCAATGATTCCTCCACGTTTTTCACTCTAAAAGCATCGAGATGGATGGCAAACAATATAATGATCCAATTTGTATCAATTTTGTGGGTCACTTGTTATTGGATGTTGTTTATGGAGCATTCTCCTAGGTTGTTATATATCTCATGCACCTTGGAGGGTGCACTTTGTGAGATTTTCTAGGTGGATCTTTGACCAGGCCAACTCCCTCTTACGCTTGAGAATAAGAGGCTCTCCACCTATGAAGAATTGATCATCAACGTATAATACCAAAATCAGGGGCATACCTTGGACGACTTTGAAGTAGAGATTTAAATCGACATTGCTTCTCACTTTAACCAACTATCAAACGAATCTGGAGGAGAGGAACTAGAAAGAGAATAATAAGAAAGTATTCAGATTGAGTAGTAGCTGCATTATTATCATACCTTGAGTTCATTGATCTCTTGGGAGGATGATGGCCTTCTTCACGAGCAACAAGAGCTTCTCTTCTTCTTCTATTGTTGAACCTGTTGTTGTTGTAGGACTTTGGAACATTTCTATTTTCCAGACAGTCTCGGGCAAGGTGGCCATGCTTGTGGCAATTGTAGCTTTGAATATGTGATACATCCCTTTTAATTCTTCTATTATAATACTTGGACGCTGGTGCAGGCCTTCTTGAAATACATGGTCTTTCTCTTCCTTTCCTCTTCTTGTCTTGAGCAACACATGCAGTGGGCTCTCCTTCTTCATGCTTTTGAATTCTCCCTCTAGAATCATCTTGGTCTCCTCTTGAGTACACTTGCCCAATAGCTCATCAAATGAAGGAAACTTGTCATTGTTGCTAATGATGGTAATAAATGTCTTCCAAATCGGAGGAAGATCTCCAAGTGCAATTAGTACCATCCCTCTATCAAATGTAATTTCTCCTGCAGACAACAATAGATCCTTGAGTTGGGATATCCTCATGAATTATGACTAAACAATCTCTCCCTTGTTCATCTTAATGTCCTTGAGTTGATTCTTCAAAGAAAGGATATGACTCAAGTTGTTTACATCATACATCGCAACCAACTAATCATACATTTCCTTTGACTTCTTTAACTTTGCATCATAAGTGATCAAAAGATCTCTCAAAGAATCAATATTGATTTTCTTAGCTTTGACCTCACCATTCTTGTACTTGGACTTGAAAATATCAGAAGCATTTTCCGGAGGCTCAGGTACCTTTCCTTTAACATATTCCAAAACATCATTCTCCTCCAAAGTCAAATCAACCCTAGCTCTCCAAACAACATAGTTAGATGAGTCATTCAACTTCTCTTCAATCTTGAAGTATGACATTGTCACCTTGACCAAGTCAAATGTTCTTCAACAACAAATAAGATATCTTCAAAGGGTGATTGTTCTTGCCTCCTCGGGCTTGTCTTCACCTCATCTCTAATACCATGTTAATTTTCAATGTTCTATGTTGTAACAATCACTTATAACAATTCTTCTTCCAATAACAATCAATTATCCAATATATTTTCAATCACCCAATAACTGTAAGCAATTGTAGATAGAACATAAAAATATATGCACATTAGAAGACAACCAAGAACAATAGGAATACAAAGATTTTGGTCAAAGACTAGTGAAAAAACCCACAAGGGGGAAAACCCTTTCCAAAGTCTTCTTCTATTAGACTGTCATCAAATGTTCAACAGCGAGATACATAGTCCAAGTAAATCAAGAACTAGTGAAAGGTCAAAGCCTTGACCAACCAATATCTAATCAATTTTGAGTATAAAAGTCAAATCTGGTCAAACTTCAATTCAACAATTTTTAATGAAAGTCAACAATAGTCAACGCAACCCTAACCAGTCCAAAGTTAATGGTAAAATCTGCTCCAAAATGTTCGATCAACCTGTCAAAGAATGCGACCTTCCTTGCATGGTCTAAATCAGTCAAAACAGTCCCAAAAGTTTGCCCACAAAATCTAGTGAAATTCAAAGTTTGACTTACGAAAACCCTAGCTTAGAAACTACAATCAATTTGGTTCAAAGTGCCCAAAAAGATTTGGCCTTCTCTCTCTTGAACTCGTCCTTTCAAAATAGATCCAAAGTCAAGTCAAACGAAGTTAAAACCTTCAAAGTCAATGTTGGTCAAACATGCCCAAAACAAAAGTCAACGCTAGTTAATATAAAGCTTTCTTTTCCTTCGCACATGTGAACTCCGACCCTGCAATTTCAGAGATGTACGAACCAAATGAAGAAGAAGAGATGTGTGATGTGATGCCTCTAAGTGATGCCAAGTAACTTGTATTGATATGTGGTCTTGGGGGTCGAATTCCCTTTTCCAAGCCAACCTGTACCTTTTGAGGTTACATGGACCAACATTAAAATAATAATTTTTCCATGTGCAAATTAAATTTTTCCAAGGGAAAGAGAGGTTTCCTTAGGGTGAGAAGGGCTTCCTCAAGGAGGGAATTTCGCCTTGAGCTGCCAATTTTCAACATGTGGCACTATGTCTCTCCAACATTGGGGCTCCAACAATGAGCACAAGTCCTCCCTTGTCATCTTGGGGATAGCCATCATCATCTGGACTTTGGAAAAAGCAACGCCCATCAAATATTGTCAAGGCTAGTCGGGGGGTGTCCTGGGTCTGTTGGGTACAACATCAAGTGAACTCAACACCAAGCAAGATGAGCTCAATGTTTCAACATCTAGGGGTACTTTGGGGTGTCAATCATCATATAGAGCGATCAAAGTGCCCATCTACAATGCTCCGTCTACAAGGTCATCACTGCTTTTGGAAGGTGCAAAACTACTTGGGCATGTTGTGGAGTGGAGTGATGTTATGTGCCCTCAAAGGCCTTTGCGGCTTTGTGAATAACCACATGGAAAAACCATCTCGATATCAAGTGGAAGTCACTAATTAGGGAAAATAACCATAGATGCATCATAGTGGACCATACTTAACTGTTGAGGGCATAATAACATTTCAAACTGAGATCTCCTTCAAATATCTAACTAGACCAAGTCTCGTAAAAGTGTTCCTTACTTATGTTAGGGATAGCTAGATCGTCAACCCTATTAGGTGTTTCAAGTCCCTAGGGGGAAGTGATGGGTCCTATGTCAACCCTTCAATCCATAGGTGCTTGTGATGATAATGGCAATGGAGGGGAAGGACTTTGGGGCAAGGTGCCATGGCCATGGTACCAATTGATGGAGATCCATCATCTTGATTGTATAGATGTAAAGAGGGAGCAGTTGTGGAGGCATGAGTTAGCCCTTTCCTCGACATTATTTTTCCAACACTGACAACGTTTACTTCTTTTTGATAATGCTTTGAATGGGAGAATAACTTAGGAGCCCAAGCTTGCTTTTGATGATTTAACATTATTTTAGCCCTTAATGATGAGTCAGTTTGTTGCTTATCAGGTTTAGGATATGCAAGAATTCCTTTATTATGTACTGGAGCATCAAGTGCTCAAGGAATTGAGTGATGGCTAATGAAGGGGGTAGAGGTCATGCTTGGATTTTGCCCACGTGCTAATTAATGTCCCGACTCCCAACCAAGTTTTGCAATTGAAATTTCTTCTTCTTTCATTGGGGCCATTTTATTCTTTTAACATTCTTTTAACTACTTCAACCTCCAGGGAAAATTTTCTGGACTAGATTCAAGGATGAGGATAAGAGGGTGCCAATCCTAATGGGCCAATGAGCATAAGCACAAAGAATGGAGATGAAATCTAGGAAATGATGGAAAATGATAAGTATGGAACATTGTGGACACGCTACTTCAATCCGAGTCTCCCAAGTAGTGCCCCTCTTATAAGCTTTAAGTTTTAGAGGAGGTCCCACTGGACTAGAGTTAAAGACTAACCTCCTTTGGTTAAGTGAAGGAACAAGTTTACATTCAATATCAATCAATCATCCAAATCACCCCTTATTCCATGTTAGAATGCCCAAAACATTAAGTAAAAGCACATGATTGCAAGATGGTTAGAGTACCTGTTGAATGATGATCCACCTTCCTTCAAGAGGAATTCTTGATGGTGAGAGGTGCTTGACTGGTGCAAATGGTGGAGAATTCTAGCATAATGTCATGTATTGAGGGATGTAGGGCTGTCGGTTGGCTGGCCGTCCAAAGAAGGAATTTTTTTTTCTCGTATGGGGTTACCCACATTTTGGTGGGTAACAAGCATCAAGGAGTCAATCCCATTGATTGGTCCTGGACATCCATTTGCAGCATCAGGTTTGAACTTTAGAAGGCTGTATGACTTTTTTTATAATTTTATTTATTTATTTTTAATTTCTGAGGGTTATAGGCAAAAGATTGGATCCTAGGTGTCCCCATTTTCTAGGGGTGACACATAGATGCCTGCATTTTTGGGAAACACACTCCCCATGTTGGGAATAGGTTTCCCTGCATTTCACAAAAGGTTGGGTGTGGGGAAACATTTCCCTTTGTGCCTCGAAGTCCTTGGAGCATGTGACGTGAGGGTGGCGTGCCCTGGATCCTAGGTGATGCGTCCCCATGGAACACTGGAAAAATTGCTATGTTAATATACTATAAATATCTATGAATGTGGTATATAATTATTCACCGTTGAAAATCCTTAAAATTATTGGTTGGGGAAAATTTGTTGAGAAACCAAGATGCTAGTAGATTAGATTAGGTTTCTCTTACTTGATAATTACTTGTGAATGTTTGTTGGATTTTTATTTCTTTTATTATGTTCTCTTCATCAAGCAATTACCAAAATATAAAACATGAAGATCACAAGAGACAAAGAACACAACGATGTAGGCTCCAAGGCAGGGAAAAACCCCACAATAGGGAAAACCCAAGAAAATCCTCTTCTTATAGAATCAGATTAAGATCCAAAACCCAAGACCAAGACCAAGACTGCCACAAAGACCCGAGTCAACCCTCCTCCAATCCATTTCCAACAAGTCACAGTCAACAAAAGTCAACGCTGGTCAATCCCTGAATTTTCGGCCCTGTGACAGCCTCAGATAACTGCAGAAGAACTCACACGTGTGAATCAAATTAGGGCAGAATTCAAATCATCTTCTCTCTCGTTTGACCTCCTCCTCTCTCCTTTGGGTTCACTGATTTTTCATCTTGTTTTGGCACAGAAATCAATGATGAATGATGAGTGAATGAATGATCTCCAAAGTGGTCGAGTTGCCCTCTATATATACACATCTAGGAGGTCGAATCAGTGTTGCGAACATCCCGATAACATCCCAATTTTATCTCGAAATCACGATTTTTTGGCTTAGACGATGCTTGCCGATTTTTAAAGATATTTTTATGGTATCTTAATTTTGCCGATGTTTGTCGATTTTTACCGATATTTTCCCGATTTTTACGATTTTTTGGTTTTCCGGACCCTTGCCGATTTTATCATGATGCCAATGTTTGCAACATTGGGTCAAATAGATGCTCCTAGGGCCGACTTGGTCTTTTGGTGACATTTTTGTCTCTTTTGGCTCAAGATAAAATATTTTTCTTTTTCTTTCAAGAAGTCCAAATGGGACATTGACTCAATTGCATTTCTTTGACTCGTAATAATTCTGTTGACTTGATAAACCCTATAAGCATGAAGAACATGCTTTGTCTAGAAATAAAATAATAATAATGAATGAATATAATAAATACATTAATAGTACATTTGGATTTCATTATGAAGACCAACACTAGTTACATTTTCAACAAAATTGCTATGTGAAAATACCATAAATATTTGTTGAATTTGGTATATAAGAGATATCCATCATCTCATTAAGTTTTTTTGCAAAATAATTTGTTTCACATTGTCAATGCCTCCTTCATGTCAAGTAGAATCATCATTAATAAAAGAGGTTCATTCTTTAGTTTAGAGTTACGCTAGTTAGTTCTTGCACCGGTTCTTTTGTAACCAATGTGCATCTCTTAGTGTGCTAGATCCCTTAAGCTCTAGGAACCATCATTATGACTTGACACCTTGTTTAACACTTTCTATCGCCTTTGTCAATGATGTAATGTGACAATTTACGAAAGAAAAATGATTTTTGCAGTGTTAGTAATACACCCACATGGTGTCTGTATGCTTATTTAAATCTTGAATACATGGACATTGGTGATTGTATTGTTTAAACATTTAGTGACCTGGCGTGGGGAAAAGCTACTGATTATTGTTTATGTTAGAGCCATCTGAGCATGTCTAAATAACACAAAGATCTGGTTCCTTTGAGCTCTCTTGTTAAAGTGTTATGAACATACATTTAAATCTAGTAAGAAATTGCCTCTTTTAATGTGTATAACAACTTCTGAAACAATTTTGAATTTCTAGACTCGGTACACTGATATCGCTGATCAATGTAACTAGCTTTTCACTGAAAATGATATAGTATGACATAACAGGCTACAATTGAAGTTTTTCAATTCTAAATATTGTAGTATGTTTCCAGTTGTCTTTGGTAGAAGCTAGGTTTTATTGAAGGACTAAATTTTATTGTTCCATTAGGATAGATATCGTAGTTGTTCTATTTGGCATTCCTTATCTTGACTTTTTTTATTTTATGTACAAGGTAGTATGTTGTAATCCAGGTAGAAATTTATGTTGATAACAGGGAAATATTTTAATTTGACACATTTGTAGGAAACTGATGGAGAAACTTATGTTAAAGGCTTTGAAAATGCTCAAACATGGGGATTAGGAGAAACAGAGCTGGCACATTTACTGGAAATTACCACTACACAGGTAAGCTCACGGCAAAATCTCTTGATATAATAACTTTCTGTTGGTTTGGAAAGGTGATTTTTATATAAAAAAGTTGGGTTTTAGGTAAGAGAACGCATTGAGGACAATTTTGACACTCCAGGAGCTTTACAAGCTCTTTTGAATCTTGCCAGTGGAGTCCATTCATACTTAGACAAAACGGTATTCTCAAAACTCATGTCCGCTTCTTATTTTTGAATTGAATTAGAACCTGCGGTATACACAATTCCTTACTGTGTTTGAATCTTTAACATTAATCCATAAATTCTCTCTTTAATTTTTATTTAGATGAGGTTATGAATTTTATGTTTAAGTCAGCATAAGATCAAGAATAGGTTCTTATGGGTGTTCCTATGTTCTACTAAGGTTCAAAAGGCAGCTTTGCTTTTTCCTCCTCCTACCAAAAGTCATATAAGCAAGTTGATTGTAGTGCCTTACAATCTAAGTTTTTCGATTTGTATCTGTTCTATATGCTCTATGGGATATTACATGCTTGATTTTTTAAAAAGAGGCATAGAGAAGGGTCATTGAACTTGAGAGAATCTGATATTCATATAGGACTGGTATAAAACTCATAAAAGACTATCTTGCTTAGAAAAGCGTAGTAACAGAAATTCATATGAAGCTAACCTACAAGGACAGTTTTACAACAATTGGAAACATAAAACTTCTAACCGTGAAACTTTTTGCTTCAAAGATCTTGTCAAACTCATTGTTTATATGTTTGCTGAATTCCCTTCGTTATTGTTGTTGATGCAAAGTGGAGTGAAGTTTCTTTAGTATAGAAGCTCCTCAAGATTTATAGCACATCTGAAAGGAGTCAGAATGTGATGGTTGGATTTGTCATGAATCATGCTAGCTTGTGTGGTAGAGTTGGAGTGGTCCATGTTGGTGGAAGAATTTTTCCCAATTCTTTATCGAGAAATCTCTCTTGCAAACAGGTGAACACTCCCTCATATCTGCTTATGATCTAAGACATAGTGTATGGATCTCTACTAGATCTAAATGTAACTAGTCCTAATTTGTCCCATAAGTGAGAGATCAAAGTTCATGTTTTGTTCTTGATGGTTGTCCTCAGGTGATCTAGTTGATGCAGCTCTAGAGATCCAACTCCTGCTACTGGCTACTTGCATACAAAGAAATTAAAATACCAATTTCAAGAACCTTTAAGCACTAGGAATGTTAATTGCAACTAGATCTAACTGTGAAAATTCCTTAAATCTGGAATCCTATTGCAGCAACTGGTATTAATTCTTCTAACTGATAAATTAATTATTAAGTTTATTGCTATGACAACATCGAATTAAACACACTGCAATCTTCACTAAATAAATTGCGGAAAAATACAAGTGCGGAAACAAAACTGAACAAGAAGAAATCATAGACACATCTGACACCGTTATTTTTGTACTAATGTCCTCGGAAAAACCCAATGTGAGAAAACTGATGCAGCAGATCCGAGGGTTTATATGTTGTGCAATAATTTTCCAGAATACAATCTGGGATGCCTTTTTGGCTATCCCTGCAGAGAATATGACTGACAAAGAGTTAGTGAGAAAAACCTCACACTGACACTGGAATCCCAACTGGCCAAAACCCCAGATGGCAGGCCCTCCACTGCCTCTGCGCTCTACGTCACTTTGCGTGGGGACTGTGTGGCTTTTGCGTTCTAGCTCTTCTTTTGGCTGGATCTGATCCTCTTGCCCCTTTCGGTCTCACACCCCGGCTTTCCGACACTGGATTTGACTGATCCTCAGCTGAAACTCGAACCTCCTCTGGGCTACTGCGTTGCCACTATTGGCTCTGCGCAGTCTCTACATAGTTGCTACCCTGCCTCTGCTGGTACTACTCTCTGTCTTCTCTGCTATGTATTCTCTGGCTCAGGAAAATCTCCAACCGGAATAACTGCCCCTCTCTGTGAGAATCCTCTCGATCAATCTTCTCCCTTAGCACTGCTCACTAAAGAATTTCGATCTCTAGATTCTTTCTCTGTCTTGATGTGTTTTACGAATGACCCTCAAGTCTTCCTTGATAGTCTTCTCGTTGAGACTTTAATGATCGAGATTAGATTTCCAATCAAGGACTAAGATTACATTTAGACTTGATCTTCTCTTTCTAGAAGTTTCACCCACAGTTTAAATTAATACCCATTAATTATTTTAATTTCTTAAGTTAGACTTAGGGTCCGCAATAAAAATAATTAATTTATCAAATAAAACTGTTTCTGGGTGGAATTTCCCAAAACAATTTATGGGTTATCTGTAATGCATGCGTGTAAGCGTCTCCACAAAATTTGAGACTTAGAGCACATCCGATGCTACCCTCAAATCAACACTAACATTATCTACTCAGAAAGACTAGATTTGTCAAGTGCTTGCATACAAATCTGGATTTTGAACACAATATGTGGTGAAGGGGGAAAACACAGATCTTTACTCATTTGAAGATACAATTACATCAACTGATCCTGGTTGAAGGCCTCTCCTAGCTCGCTGCTCCAACTCTTTCTTGGCCCTCACACAAGCATGAGAAATCAGATATTTGAAGTCTTGAAGAGTCTCTCTGAAAATGAGCAGTATAAGTTCTTCAAAAATATTTAAACTGAGAAATCCAAGGGTAGAATAGTAGTGTCTCAACATAATCACTCCAGTAGGTTCTCAGTGAGTCTCAGCAGTGGGAAATAAAGCTATAAAATTAACTCATTTCTCTAATTATTGGGGATCTCATGGGGAATCTCTTTCTTGGTTATTGAATGAAATATTTGATGTCCTTGACCTGGTCGTCTTTCTTCAAGATCAATCTTTTGATCTATTGCACTAGGGTTACCTGTCGCTAATCTCTATTTGTTTATTGTTATTTAAAGGAGAGTTTTTATTTTATTTTAAGTTACATAGTATGAAAATTAAGTTATTCATATGGTCCTGCTAATGATCAAAGAGAGCTAACCTATTTTATCCTGCAACATTTTTTGTTGTATAACCATTCTATATCCTATATGGGATATCATATTCTTCCTATTTGTTCACTCTTTTTCCCAAAATTTTATAGCTCGCATTTATTGTAAATAGAGGCTTCAAGAAAGGTTGCTGAACTCAAGTTAGAGGTCAATGTTTAGGCTTCAAGAAAGGTTGATGAACTCAAGTTAGAGTTCAATGTTTGTGTTGGACAACTATACTGCATGAAAGAACCAAGTAATCTGAAATGAGCAAAGCTTGTTGGGTCTCAAAACGAAATTGTACAAGAAAAATGATCTTTATAAGAACCAATAGGATTCAATCTGATGATGTCAACCATGGGGGATGATTTACTATTTTTGGAGTTAAAAAAAAACTAATTTTTCAACTTATCTCCCTACGATTTTACTCAAATTTCGAGCAGGAGCACTCGTTGGATGCATAATTTAATTTTGCATCCAAGGAGTAGCCATGTTGCATATTTTTGATGGACCTTGCTACACGAAAAATGTGAAATACATGAAAAACGTGATCAGTAAGCCCTATAACATTTGCGGTGAGTTGGAGGAGTAATCCAAGCACAACAAGAACATAATCTATGATGCAATCTATCCTCTCATCATTTGCGGGATCAACAGTCTAAACTATAATTGACCTTTTGAATATACTTACAAGTTCATTCATTTATTGCTCAGAAGTAATGTATATAATTGTTCAATGTATGTCAACTAATTGAAGCCAATCATTCAAGCATCAATTTGAAATTTGGCCCATCACAATGACTGTATATGTTTCTTTGGTACAGTGAGTAAGACTTACAGTTGCATTTCAGAGTACATCAAGGGTTCTTGCTGCTAGGGTTTGTTCATATATCACAGAGAATTGTAACAAACATTGATTGAATCAAGCCTTTTACGGTAAAGAGAATAGGATGGTAGTATCAAGGTCTCATTGCAAGGGCGTGTGCTTTATTACAATACCTCTTGCAGTAGTGAAGAGCACGTTGATCAGAGACAAAAGCCACAAGCACAATATCACTAGTAGGTTTCAGTGGTTAAATAATTGAAGTCATAAGGCTCATTGATGACCTCATTGGCAGTGGTTTAATTGACAACATTTATCATTCATCTACAAGCAGTTTGTTCATCAAATTCTCTGAGCACTTTTATCATTGTGGGCAAAGCAATTTCATCTTTCTCTACAACAGTAAAGGAAGAAAAGTAATCAAGGTTTCATCATCAACAACATCCTCACTTTAGAGACATTTTCATTGTATAGTTGTGGTATGTGAATTCAGAGCCTTGTGAAAATTTTGTAAAGGCATTATTGTGCAAGGAATTGAAGGAGTCATTTGGTCTTAAGGTTAGTTGTTCGGACAAGGGTTTAGGTCTTAGGGTTGTGGTCAGTTGAAGTAAAGTCACTATATATCATTGTAAGTGGACCATTATCCCTGGTATGAGAGTCTGTTGTAACATTTCTTGTTTTGATAAGTTAGACATTTTAGAAGAAAAATAAAAAATCAGAAAATGTTAGGATTGAATGTGAATAGATGAAAAAAGTAAAAAATAAAAAATGTTAGGAATGAATATGAAAAGAAAGTTATGAAAATAAAAAAAATGTTAGGTTTAGATGCTAAAAGAAAACAAAGCAAAAAGAAAATGAAAATGTTAGGCATAGATAAAAGCAATAAAATTAATAAAAATTGCTTTGTTTCAAATAAAATAAAAAGGGAAAAGAGCGCGCCACTTAAAATGTTGCTTAAAAAATAATTTATAATAAAGTATGTTTTAAAGTATTAATCATATATTTATATGGTTAATCCATCATTTAATAAAGTGACATGATATTGGCACGTGAATTAAAAATCTTGCAGATTTGAAGGGCCGACATCTTATGCACTCAAATCAACGATGCACTTCCAAACCCGCACCACCTAGTGCTTCCTAATGGTATCCACAGGGGGGGCTCCGGGTAAAGCCATTTCGCAAAACCACCACCGCTACGTGTCATTCTCCCGTTGAGACCACACCCCCCCTTCAAGTAGCTTCAAAACCGCCCTTTGACTTTTTGACTTACTCCCACCATCTCATCATCACTCACATGCCATTTCACCATCCAATAATAAAATGCCACGTGTCTCTCATTTACCCGTTACCATTTATTTTCAGCATATCCGTTAACCATATCGTCTTCGTAATAAATCCTCCTACGCCTATCAACGTTCGTTATTCACTTTGTTTAAACCTGCGTTTTTACTGTAATTCAAAACTTTCCGCTATTCTACTCTGCCACCATTGTTTCATAAGCTACTCTAAACTCTAGCAAAGCACGAAAGCAATATTTGCTCCAGTACAAGCCACTCCATTAGCGACAATTCCAATAGCAGGTACAACAACAGGGGAGACATCTTCTTCAGCAACAGCTACAACATCAACATCAACAACAGTTTCATAGTCTACTACAACAACAATAGAATTAACTAAAGCCATGGATGATCTAGCCATCAAAGAAAGGTCTTCTTGGGTTACAAGGTATGGGAGATGAATTAGTTCAACTTGAAGATTATCAAACAAAGTTATGTGAAATTGCAAGAGATAGGTCAAAGTTTGCAAAAGTTACAGGGAACATTACAGGCAAGGCATTCATGGAAAGACTCAGATTGGATTTAGCAATCAGACATGAAATTCCTCATCTATTTTTAGCTAAACCAAATTTTGAAAGATAGACAGAAGTTGATGAAATTTACAGAAAGCTAAGTAGATTTTCATTGCCAAATCAAAATAAATGGGAAAAGTTATGTGGATTGTTAGAATGACCAAATCAGGTATCTAGAACAACTTCAGCGAACGACGTATCCTATTTCCACAGCCTCAGTACCAGAAATTCTAAAATGTAGAGCCAACACTCAATTCAATTTCGAATTTGCTATATTTTTGCAATTTTGTTTAATAAACAATTTGAGATATTTCCACAAAGATCTAGATATTTGAATCAAATCTTTTTGAGAAAATTTGTATAAATACTTACATAAACAAATTGTAAAGGGTTGAACCCTTGGATGAGCGCTTGTAAAGCATAATTGTATGAGATGAGATCATTGATTATTAATGAAAAGATTCTGGATTTGTTTCAAACAGCTTGTCTCCTCGTGAGTTTTTCCAGTTTACATTCCATTTTGTTTTTCCACATATATTTAAGTTTTAGGGAGATAAGTAGGTAAGAGAAAACTGAATATCAATCTATCTTAAATCCTCAGAAGTTATCATTTATTTTAGAGATTGATTTATGAGACTATTTGTCTGTATAAGTCCGTCTACATTTATTAAGTATCAGTCATATTCATAAGGTTAAATATATATTGTTAAGCTGTGAACATTGTTTTATCAACTTTTCTTTCTTATAATAAACTAAAGGTTCAATTTGAATACTTAGTAGATCATAGTTTCTTACATTTTCTTCCTTTCACGTATTATAAAATCAAATCACTATTTTGTAGTAAAAGAACAACCCTTTCTTAACATTCAATACTATTTAAAGTTTAAAACATCTCCCTGTAATTTGCTCATAGCATTGGTCATCCAAAAACCCCTTTAAAAACAACAAAATATTTAAGATGCTCTGGCATAATTAATTAACCTATAATTATCTCAGAGGATAACATCAAATTGGCACTGTTACTGGGGATACGAAAATTGATCTATTTTTCCGGACAACGATAAAGCTATTCCTTTAAAGGTGAATAAAGGATTAGTAGGTTAAAATATTTCACCTAGCGACTTGACAGAACCTAAAGTTGGCTCCTTCAAGACATACCAGATCTCATTCTAATTCTGAAGTTATTTCTCCTTTATTAGACCCAGAGAGACTGGTAAGAGTAGCCTCTTTAAGAAAAAGACTTGAAGTTGCTTCCTCTTCTTCTGTACCACCTCAACCTGAGGATATTTCTGGCCTTGATCCTTTTAGGTCTAGTCCTTTTCCCCAAAATTTGGGTGATCTATCACCAAGGATATTAGAATTCTTATCTAAGGGAGTTGATCTTCTGTCAGCTCTTTTAGTCGATTCATTGGAATCATATCAGATACCTGAAGTACCTTTAGAGTCACCTAAATCAGAAAGAGATTTGAATGTCCATTTACCTGGTTAAAACCTATTGATTTTATCTCTCCAATCCATTATACCCTTCCATCTACTTCTGCTTAACCTGAGGAAAATTTTCTGGATATTCAAACCCACTTTTTGAAACTAAAGAACAAGTTGAAACAGAGGTTTAGAAGTTAGTCATTCGAACACCTTTGAAATCTTCCATATGATCACCACTCTTATTACCTTCTCCACCTACTTTTACACCTCCATCATCACCTTCATCTTCATTATTTTCACCTACTTCATCCTCTTCTTCTTCATTATCTCCTAATATGGTTGCTTTTCAGGCTATTATTCGAGCCATGTATGCTGCTTTACAACTTCTGAATTTACTCAGCAATTTTCCTGATGGATATTTGAAACACCTTCCAAGGTTTAATGGAGAAACTGGTTTATCTGCTGAAGATCATTTAGCAACTTTCTTGGAGTTTGCCGATAATATGAATATCGGACATGAGAATGTATATATGAGATTTTTTGTTCAATCCTTGGAAGGAAATGTTAGGATCTGGTTTAGGCAATTAAGGGCAAATTCTATTCGAAGTTGGAATGAATTGATCAGCATACTAAGTCACCTGATACAGGGATACGGGGATACGGGGATACCGGGATTCGAAGAATCAGATACAGGTACGGTGACCCCGGAACAGGATACTTCTGGGATACGATACGTTATATATTATTTTATTAAAAAA
This sequence comes from Pinus albicaulis, assembly GCA_034641835.2. Classification (NCBI taxonomy): domain Eukaryota; kingdom Viridiplantae; phylum Streptophyta; class Pinopsida; order Pinales; family Pinaceae; genus Pinus; species Pinus albicaulis. The sequence continues at coordinate 745,253,521 of CM076583.1, forward strand.
TATATATATTTTAAAAATATATATGTATTAATATATTAAAAATTAGATATTTTTTACACAAATTCATACTTAATTCATTGATTTAAACATAGATTTATCTATCATCTTAGATAGTCAAGGTTTTGTTTGAGTAATGGGTACATTTTTAGTAGGGTCATGATAGAGGAGTTTGACAACCAATGTCACTAACATCAAGGTACATAGAGGGATTGGTGCTCTTTATTAAATACGAGTTCCATACCCTAATACATGACAAAATTCGATGGAAACATTGCAATAACCCAATCCTGAAATCCTGAAAAACTGATAAGTTTGTTGGATTTTGAATGAGATCTAAAATTCTACTTTCTCCATATGAAATCCAATGAGGTCGGAACCACTCTCAAACATTCTGAGTCATTTCATGGTAATGTTAAAAATTTAAGTAAAAGTGACATTTTCCTTAATCTTCATTGTGACATTTTCCTTAATCTTCATTTTCATCATCCTTTTACTTTAAGAATTTAACATTACCATGAATCACATATAAATACTAGGGCCATAGGCTTGATGCCCTCTCCTGAAAAATCCTCCTCAATTGGTGAAAAACAATGAAATTGGTGAAAAACAATGAGCAAAAGCCCCCCTTTATAAAAAAAAACAACGCTTTTTTAATCCCGCGGGCCCGGCTGTATCTGGTTTTACGATATACGGCGTATCCGAACGGGATACGGTCGGGATACGCCGTACCCCGTATGGATACGCCATATCCTTTGAATTGGGGCCGAATCCGGTACGTGCAGGTATCCGGTACGGGGATTCGGGGATTCGAGGGCATTTTAGGAGTATTCGGTGACAGCCAGCATATTTAAAAACCAATGGGGGGTTAAATAGGATCATGTGTATTTTCTAAAAGAATTTGAAGAACTTAAAAGAAACCATGGTGAACCAGTGACTGACTTCATAAAAAGGTTTAATAAACTCTATCATAAAATACCTCCTGACTGTAAACCACTAGTAGCAACAACCAAAGTTAGGTTTTCCAAAGCTTTTGAAGATGACTTTACAGTCATGCTTAGAGAAAGAACATCTCTTACTTTAGAAGACATGCAAACTAATGCCATTGAAGTTTAAGCGAATAGGTCAGCTTAAGCTAAACTTAAAGCTAAAGCTGAAAAGGGAGAGAGGAAAATGAAAACCAACCAAGAGGGTTCTTCTTCCATGACAAAAAATGAAGATCAAAAGATTGATGAAATAACTTCATTACTTAGGAACCTTTCTAATAAGATTTCAAAAATAGAAACTCAGCCAAGAACATATCAGCAAACTGTTGCCAGACCTCAAGCTCAAGCTCAATTTAGGAAAGCCCCTCAACTTCAAATTCTTCAAAGGCCAAACAATGATCAACAAATTCAGCCTCCTTTGTTAATTGATGATCAAGAACCTGATGACAGTACCCTTATGATCATTGAAGATATCAATAAGGTTGACAATTCATCTGTTCAAAATGCCATTGTCTCTCTTCCTCCAAATCAATCTTCTCAAGAGGATCAAGAAAATTCACAAGTATCTAAATATCAAGCCTTCTCTGAATTCTTAATTGCAGAACTGAACAAGAGATATGATTTAAAACCAAGAGCAGGGCCTGGCAAGCCTCCTAAAAATCCTGTTGTAGATGAACCACAACGAAAATCTCTCGAAACCCAAACAACAACAATCCAACCATTAAATCAGTCAATAGAGACAACTTCAATTGATAAAACTGTTTTAACCACCTTCAATGTTGAAAGGGGATTAGAAAAAATTAAAATACCCATTCCATTATTTGAACTTTCAAAAAACCCTGGCTATAAAAATCAAGTTTCAAAATGGATTCAAAATTTGAGTGTTGATGCTGAAGGGGATGTAATACGCCTATAAGATGAAAAACCTTCAGTAGTTTTTGGTCCCAGCTCAGACATGATTGATGACACTGTGCCACCTTTCTATGTTACTTTGAAGGTACATGATTTCTTATTATATAATTGCATGTTAGACTCTGGAGCCTCCCATAATCTTATGTCAAAGGTTATTATGGATCAACTTAATTTGGAAATTACTTGATCTTACCATGATATATATACCTTTGATTCCAAAAACGTGCCATGGCTTGGACTATAAAGGACCTAGTGGTAAATTTAGCTCAAATACCTATGAAGAGTGTGTTATTAGACATTGTGGTCACTGTATTCCTCCTAAGTTTGGAATGCTTTTATCAAGATCATGTTGTGCCAAGCAAGGAGGAAGCCTTCAAATGGACATGTCTTTTGCCACTATTCCTTGTTAATTTTGGGCAACTAGATCCAAACTCCCTGTTGCACTGCTCAAATGATGAATATATTTTTGTTGGATTCCTCTTTTGGAGAGGTGCAAGATTGATCTAAAGATCATCTTGTTTGGATGAGCATAACATATATTTTGATTTTATTTTCCACACATGTGCAAGGTCGGCCAGACTTGTAATGTAGGTTCAGAAGCCTAATAGATGTGTCACACACCCTCACTGATGGATATAAATTGGAGAGACTTGGAGATCATTTGCTCATCCACTCATCACACATTCTCTCTTGTGATATGATTGGTTTGATCAGCCTTTGGAGGCTTCTTTCCTTCACGCATGCAGAGTTGAAGCTGGGTAAATTTGCAGACTGGTTTTAGGGCTGTTTGCTGTGCGTTGACTGTGGTCAACCCTTGATGTTTTGACCTCCAAACTTTGCAAAAGTTCTGATTTTTGGAGGCCGTATTGCTGGGCACAAAAATTGAGGCTAAATGTTGATTTTGACCGAAGCCCTAAATTTGCAGCGTTGATTTTCTGCTTTGACTTTTCTGTGCTGACTTTCAGTTGACCAGTGTTGACTTTTGATGAGCTGTCTTTGAAGGTTGTGTGTGACGCTTGGAGGGTTGGCTGATCTGATGTTGAGAAAGACTTTGCTGGCTGATGCATCCTGTTGACTGTCATAACACACACTATCCTATATCTTTGCTGGACAAGAAGAATTGTAAAATTTGATCTATATTATTGGCTTGTCTTCTATTGATCTATTATTGTGTTCTATCATCATTTTACTTTCATGTTTATGTGATTGCTAAATTGAATCAGGCCTAAGAAAGATTGAAGTAAATTTGCATTAAGCATAGAACATTCCATTTCTATCTAAATTTAACATGGTATCAGAGCTGAGGTGAAAACAAAGCCCAAGCTAGTGTGAAAAGAAATCACCGAAGAAGAAATCCTATCAAGGACCAATGGCCTCCTCAACCTATAAAGGTTTCAAGTCTGATGATAAATTGACTGATAAGTATGATTATCATGCATGGAAGATGTCCTTGGATTTAGCATTAGAAGATCAAGATGTCATGGACTATGTGGAGGGGAAGATTCATGAGCCTCCATCAAATGCCCCTGCTGCCACAAAGACGAAGTATAGAAAAGGGAAAATCGAAGCAAAGATGATTATCCAGGAGTCTATTCATAACCACTTGGTTGCTTAGATTTATGAGCTGAGCACATCTAAAGAGATGTATGATAAGATGGTTAGCATGTTCAGGGCTAGCAATGCTAATCAAGTTCTTTTCTTCAAGAATCAATTGAAGAATATCAAGAAGGGAAAGGATGAATCCATTCAATCCTATTTTATGAGGCTCACTGAAATCAGGAACAATTTTCTAGCTATTGGAGAAGAAATAGCTGATCGAGAAATGGTTCTCATTACGCTTGGAGGTCTCCCCCATGATTGGTATGTATTCAATACCACTATTCTTAATAATAATGTGATTCCTGATTTTGATGAAATATTGACGAGATGCACTCAAGAGGAGACAAGAATGATGGAGAGATATCATCCCTCTAATGGAAATGGAGGCGACCCTACTGCCTTCACCGTTCATGCAAAGAAGAGGAACAATGGTGGTTTGAGAAATAAAAACCATGGAAGAGCAAGGCCGAAAGGAAGGAAGGGAAGATGTTACACTTGTAACAAGTTTGGTCACTATGCAAGAGAGTGCCCTAATAGAAGGGACTGCCCCAGGGATGATGACAACAACAACTCTAGGGGGAATGACAATCAAAAGAACAACAGGTTCAAAGGAAAAAGGAAGGCTCTCTCTGATCGTAGTGGAAGTGGACAACCTTTCAAGAGGTCAAGAAATTCCAGGTACGAGAGTCTAATGTTGTTGATAATAAGAAAAAATGAATTTATTCTTGTATCTGCCCTCTCTGCTGCATCTCCTCCTGACACCCTGGATGTTAGTTGATTGATAGTGGTGCTTCAAGGCACCTCACTGGTTATAAAGAAGCACTCTTTGATTTGATTGAGAAGGATACTAATCTAGAAATTATCCTTGTAGATAATGCCACCTATCCCCTGAAAGGGACAGGGACTGTGACCCTTCATTTATTTCAAGGTCAAGTCCTTCGTTTACAAGGTGTGTTATACGTACCTGATTTGAAGAAGAATCTTGTGTCTATTTCGGCAATAGAAGACAAGGTTCAAGGTGGATTTCATTGATGGAAAGGTACACATTTGGTTTTAGAGTTGATACACTCTACCAGGTTGGAGGAAGTCCATTGGGGGCTATGTCATGTGATACAATTCTTCAAACAGAGTTATGGCACCGAGGTTTGCACACCGTCATTAGAAAGCCCTTCCCGAAGCAAGGCAGGTGGTGACAAGGATGCTCGAATTTAAAGATGATCATGAAGGCATATGTTAGGGTTGTTGGAAATATTGTCATTGATGGCAAAAGAGGCAAAGGAGCAACATGGAGAACCTTTAGCGTGATTACTTAAGGCAAAGAAGCTGCAAAAGAACAAAGCCAGTTAAGGCAGCGAAAAGCAGCAAAGGAAGCAAAGTGGGTCAAGTCGTGAAAGGCAGCAAAGCGGGTCAAGTCATGAAAGGCAGCAAGATAGCAGAGGCCAAATGCAGCAGAGGCAGCTAATGAAGCAGAGAGGCAGCGAACTGCTTCAATGCACAACAGAAGGCAATCGGATTTGCTAGACACAATGAGGACCAGAGATCTTACACATAGCAGAAGCAGGAAGAGGCGAGAGCAGCGAGAGTCGGAGTTACAGAGCGGGACAGTGTAAACAAACGAAAAAACGACGAAGGCAGACAATTCTTTGAAGACTTCCAAGGGAGGTGAACGGACAGTCGGGATTAGATCGCAGAAGGGAAGGCAAGAAATGAACGGATAAAATTCATCGCAAGGTAAGCGAGGCAGAAACTGATTGGAAGTGCCAGCAACAGCAAGGACCGTAGATCTGGGTAGATCAACGGTGACAATCACATCAGTGGAGATCGAAAGCGCAATATTGCAAATCATACGAAATAGAGGCAACCACTAAGTTAAACGGTTATAAGTTGCAAACTGCGAAGTACGGGCAGTGACATAACGATGACATGGCAGTGATGCAAAGATGATGTGGCAGTGACGTCGCAAGCTGATGTGGCCCCGACCCCAAGATCGTAGGAATTTATGATGACGTGGCAAGGTGACATGGTGGTGACATGGTAGGGTGAAGTGGCACGATGATGTGGACCTTGCTCGCATGCCGCACATCGCAATGCTTAAGGGATAGCAAGAAGGCGACTGCAAGTTAAGTTAAAGTTTTTGCGATGTGAAATGGAAGGACACGTGTCAACCTTGCGCAACATCGCATCCCGCAAGAAATAGGCTGTAACTTCAAGACATCGCAAAGAATGGTATTTTGGTTGCGATGCGGTAAGGATCAAACAATGCGATGCGATGAAGGAATTCCACGCGTCAGCACCGCGCACGAGCGCATATCGCAGATCGCATGGTTTATGGTTTAGCGCTATCGGTAGAATGCGAAACCTGCAAGCAAGTACTTGCGATGTATTGTGATTGGTTCAAGGTACTATGGGACCCTATAAGCCTTGTTCCGTGTATATACGCGCTGTTTGATTGTTAAACGTATGAATGTTATACATATGCATTGTTTGATCGATAAATGTATATATGTTGATAAAACTCGGAATTGTAATACTCCGCTGTGTTAAAAGGGAGTTTTATGTGGGCCATATCCCACAGGTCACAAAGGAAAGACATGAACGCATAACAAAGGACCGGGAGCTCGTGCAGAACAGTGTTGCGGCAGTAAGGCAAATGAAAAGGCTGAATGCGGAAGAAAAAGACTCGGGAACAAAAGAAAAGGGAAGTTATGCAACAAAGTTGGAATATAATGGCAGAAACAGAAAAGACACAAGGACAACAAGCATAAGAGGACAAACGCACAACAAAGCGAAGAAACTGATGGGCTGAGTAAATAATTGATTGTAACTGAAAATGTATTATTTATTTTTATATTGTTTGTGATGCAAAGACAAGTGTCCATAGGGAAAGGAAAACTCCAATGTAATACGGAAATGAGTACATAGTGTTGTATCATCCCGAATGTGCTGAGCGAGGAAATGAGAAGGTGGAAGTCAAAGAGTCATACCTGTTCATTTCATATTCCCATATGGAATGCAAACATCTATCAAGTGATCTCTATAAATGATGTTATTGTGATATGCATAGGGAGGTTAGAGAGTGGAAGAAGAAGAAGGAGCAAATAGAGAAGCTGTGAAGATCCAAAGATGATTTAAAGCAAATATGAAGGCTGGAAGGACAACAGTGAAGGAGAAAAATAGAGCTGATATCCAGGTAAATCAGCATATGATTTTATTGAAGAGTAAGGAAGTTGGTGCTTCCATATCAAGTTGTAGCTTGATAGATGTCTAGTTGTCGCTGGTTGAGGTAGGAGCCTCTTGTGGGTTGTAGCCTACAAAAAATACATGGGAGTTGGTGCTTCCATTTCAAGTTGTAGCTTGATAGATGTCCAGTTGTAGCTAGCTGAGGTAGGAGCCTCCTGTGGGTTGTAGCCTGCAGAAAATGGAAGGGAGTTGGAGCTTCCTTGCAAGTTGTAGCTTGCAGAATTGAGGTAGTAGCCTCCTGTAGGTTGGAGCCTACAGAAAATCAATGGTGAGAGGGAGTTGGAGCTTGCCTTTGCATCACAACAATAATAAGATGTGGTTTTCTTCCTTATGGGTTTCCACTTATATTTGTTGTCTATGTGCATGATGATTATGTGTTGATATTCTATATTTTATCAGCTTAATACCTACTGCTCACTTATTAAGATTGTTGTTCCATTATACATTAAGTTGATCATGAAATGAAGGTGTAAATAAGTGTAAATTTTTTTTTTAAAAGACCATGAATGCATTAAACTGATTCATCCCCCCTCTCAGTTTAACTAAGGTTCAACAATTGGTATCAGAGCCAGTTCCTTTTGTATCAGTTTAACAACTGGAAGGAGATCCTGGATCTCTAAGATGGCTAGCCTAGAAGGATGCTCAACAAATAAAGCCCCATTGTTTACTAGCACAAACTATGCCTTTTGGAAAATAAGAATGAGGACGTACATAATGTCTCTAGGAATAGAAGTTTCAGCTGCTGTGGAATTAAGATATGCTCCAAAGGACACTGACAAAGAGAAAGAAGCCAAACAAGATTTCATAGCTAATGCAAAATCCATGAATGCACTCTTGAGCGGTCTGTGTGAAACAAAATTTATCAAAGTAATGCACAGTGAGACTGCCAAAGATATCTGGGATACTTTAGAAGATATCCATGAGGGAGATAAAAAGGTGAAGATGGCCAAACTACAAGTCTATAGAGCTCAGTTTGAAAATGTAAAAATGAATGAAGATGAAGATGTAGCTAGTTTCTTCTTAAAGGCTGCAGAAATTGTGAATAACATGAAAGCTCTAGGAGAAACCATTAAGGAATGTGTGATAGTGCAAAAGATATTGAGATCTTTACCATCCAGGTTTAACCCTAAGGTTTTGGCCATAGAAGAAACAACAAACTGGGAAACCTTGACCACGAACCAATTGCTTGGAAACTTGACAGCTTATGAGATGAGACTTCCACAGGGGAAGTCAAATGTGAGGGAGGTAGCCTTTAACGCAGATAAGTGCAAAGAAGAAAAAGAAGATACATGCTCCTGCTCTAATGAAGAAGAGGCCAAATTTGTTAGAAGATTGGATAGAGGCATAGGCAAGTATAAAGGTAAACTTCCATTTAAATGCTTTAACTGTGGAAGAGTGGGGCACTATGCATCTAAATGTCTTCATAAGAAAACAAAGAACCGAACACAAGAGACAGATAAAACTAAAACAAATAACTGGCAGAAAGGAAAAAGATTCAATAGAAAATCATTTTATGCTTAGCAAGATAGCAATGCATCTGAAAGCTCAGATGAATCCTCAAATGAAGAAGGAACCTTTGAATTTGTGTTGATGGCCAAGGAAGAGTCTAAAGGATTTCTTCTGGAAGATGAGGAAGAAGGTGAGGTAGATCTTGAGGGGGAGCTAAGAAGTGCCCTGGAGGAAATAGACAGACTTAGACTCAACTACAGAAAACAAAAAGACGTTCTCCTGAAATATGTAAAGGAAGAACCAGATTCGGAAAGCCTCATTCAGTTGAAAGTAGAACTTGAAGAAGCTAAGAAGGTGGAAGACATTCTGCTAAGCAAATTAAAGATAAACATCAGGAGCAAGAGAAATTGGAAGAAGAAGTGGTATGCCTGAGAAAGAAACTAGAAAACGCCGAAAGGGAATTATCTATGAACACTCCACGAATGAAAAGCTCTGAACAATTGGACAAAATTCTAAATGCTCAAAGATCTCTTCTCATAAAGGCTGGGATAGGCTATGAAGGAGAAACCAGTAAGTCCAAGGTAGAAGATAACAAGAATATCATTTTTGTAAAAGCTGTAAAGGATAATGATGCAGCTTGAAAGATTGCTACAGAAGTAGAAGCCAACAAGAACATGATTTGTAAAGAAACTAACAGAAACAAGCAGCAACATGAAAGGGCATAGAATGAGAGGAAGAAACAATTAGCTGCAAAAGGTCCATACACTTCTGAATATGAATTGAATAAATTCAGAAGCTGTCAAAGGAGGTTCTTTCCTCCCATGAGAAGTATCACTTGTTTTGCCTGCCACAAACCTGGACATATTGCAGCATACTGTAAGACAAAGCAAATCCAGTCCAACCAGCAAAGGATGCAGAAAATGAAAAGATTACCTCAAGCAAACAAATGGAGAGGACAACCTTTCACCAGGTACACTAATCGATTCCATGGCTAGTGTTTTTCATGCAATGAATTTGGACATAAATCTATTGAATGTAAATTGTGTTAAAAAAGGGGAACAAAATGCCATACATTAGCTCAACCTTTCTTAGGTAGAATAAGATGTTAAGCTTGGTCACAAAGCAAAAGACTGTAAGCTGCCATATACATTAAATAACTCTAGACAAATGATGGAATCCAATCAAATCAGACAAAACTGTGAATAAAAAAGAAGTGCAGACATTATGAAGAACCCCAATAAAGTATGGAAGGAAAAGAGAATGGGGGAGCCTGTTACTTCAATAACATAATGAATCCATCATAGTCTTAGGGGGAGCTGCTCTAGGAAGCAACACACATATCCATTGCTTTGCCTACGGAGACTTGCCAACAATAAATAAGAAGCAACATCCCATGGGGTGAGCAGTTCATAATTAGTCCCCATAAAAGTGGTCTAAGAAGAGCTCCATGGAATAAGAACAACTAAAAGTTCAGGAAGGGAAAGGACAATTCCTCTAACAGAGACCTATAGAGGATGAAGAATACCTGAAGCATTCAATAGCCAACAGCTTGATGGAAGGAGAAAGGGCAGCAAGCAACCATGGTGGTAGAGGGAACATCAGCGATGAACATATAAGCTAAGAAGACTAAGTGACGAATAATTAAAATCACAAAAATTATGCTTTGAGCTATAGAACTGGAAAGGTCCATAGAAGATGATCACACTGTGCATCACACTACAAGAGTTAACAATGAAACAAATTTAAGAAGGATGAGTAAGAGAAATGTTTATCATCATTATATCATTCCATCTTTCATCTATAGAAGGTCCCCTTGGAGGAAAACAATTAAATGATTGCTAAAACTATGAGTGGTCTGCCCTTGTAGATTCCAAGTAAAGAAATTGAAGATGTCTTCCCAAAGATCATTATGTTAGAACAGTTGAAGTGTATATAGAGCAGCAATGACTTTGGAGCAGTCCTAGAAAGGTAGATGCAGTGACATTCTTTTAAAACAAAATGACAGAATAAGCAAAAGGTTAATGATGCCAAGATCAGATTTAGTATATTGATGATTGCTGTTAAGAACAATGGAGAGCTCAATAGTAGAAACTATGAAGGTTGTCTTAACTATGGGTGCATGTGCGAGCTAAAAGTGAAATTACTGCATGGTTTATCAAAGTAGTATCAATTGGTATTTGGAAGAAGTAGCCTGCCTATAAGCAGAATACCAAGTGTCATCAGTGGAGCAGTGGTATGGTACAGGTCCTCAGGATGAGAGTATTATGGCAGAAGTACATCAAGGTAGTATTCCCAACGTTATATGCATGAAAAGGTCAATAAACGTGCTAAAGGATCATTATCTTGTTTACACTTGAAGTATTATATTGAGCATTGAAGCAGTATCTATTTCTAGATATAACTACATGCCCTCCTCAAGTCAATATAGATATATCTCCAAGGACTCTTTCTTAAGATCATTCATAAAACTGTGTGAAGTCTGTTTGCTGAGAGTTCAATTAAACAACTTGAAGATGTTTTGTTGAAAATCATCATGATAGAACAGTTAAAGTATCTGAAGTATGAAGGACTAGTTTTGTTAATCTTACATTTGAAGCTCAAGAGTCTGTTATTGATTCATCTAGAGCCTACTTTAGTAGAAAGAAATCGCTGGTATTTCACCATTGAAGAGAGGTTGATCATTGACATACATACTCCCTTATGTCATAAAGAAAATTGCATAGTCTGATTGGAGCAGACTTGATATATCACATGGAGCATTCTCAGTATTTTAGTACTGTTCCAATGATGCATCTCTGATCATATAGGTCTGATTATATAAGTTTGTTCTATGAAGTGTCCTTATCATCACTTTCAGCTGTATACAAGTGCAAGGAGTCTGTGCTTTGGGATGGTATCAGCTTATTGTGTATATACAGGTTCAATGATTCTCAAAAGTGTTCTCCCAACAACTCTTGTACACCAGTCTGGAGCAACAAGGTATAAAGTCAAAAGAATAAGGCCTAAACACAACTCAAAGAGAGGAAATGCAAAGATAGCATCTACATTGGGAGATGTGCAACCCTTTGCCATTGATGTTAAAGGGGGAGGAAAAGTAAGCAGAAGAAGAAAGGCTATTCTGAAAAGCAAGCAAAGGAAGAAGTCTTGGAGGAAGTATTGGAGTATTGCCATCAATGCCAAGGGGGAGACTGTTGGACATATTGTCATTGATGGCAAAAGAGGCAAAAGAGCAACGTGAAGAAGCTTTAGCATGATTACTTAAGGCAAAGAAGCAGCAAAAGAACAAAGGCAATTAAGGTAGCAAAAAGCAGCAAAGGCAGCAAAGCGAGTCAAGTCATGAAAGGCAGCCAAGGCAACGAAAGGCAGCAAAGGTAGCAAAGCGGGTCAAGTCGTGAAAGGCAGCAAGACAGCAGAGGCCGAATGCAGCAGAGGCAGCTAATGAATCAAAGAGGCAGCGAACTGCTTCAACGCACAACATTAGGCAATCGGATTTGCTAGACACAGCGAGGACCAGAGATCTTACACATAGCAGAAGCAGGAAGAGGCGAGAGCAGCGAGAGCCGGAGTTACAGAGCGGGACAGTGTAAACAAATGAAAAAAAGACTAAGGCAGAGAATTATTTGAATAATTCCAAGGGAGGCGAACAGACGGTCAAGATTAGATCGCAGAAGGGAAGGCAAGAAATGAATGGATAAGATTCATCGCAAGGTAAGCAAGGCAGAAACCAATAAGTGCCTGCAACGGCAAGGATCGTAGATCTGGGCAGATCAACAGTGACAATCACATCAGCGGAGATCGAAACCGCAATATCGCAAATCGCACGAAAGAGGTAACCACTAAGTTAAGCAATTATAAGTTGCGAACTGCGAAGTATGGGCAGTGACGCAAGGATGATGTGGCAGTGACGCAAATATGACGTGGCAGTGAAGTGGCAGTGACGTGGCAAGCTGACGTGGCCTCGACCCCACAGATCGCAGGAATTTATGATGACGTGGCAAGGTGACGTGGTGGTGACATGGCAGGGTGACTTGGCATGATGATGTGGACCTTGCCCACATACCGCACATTGCAATTCTTAAGGGATAGCAGGAAAGCAATCGCAAGTTAAGTTAAAGTTTTTGCGATGCGAAATGGAGGGACACGTGTCAACCTTGCGCAACATCGCACCCTGCAAGAAATAGGTTGTAACTTCAAGACATCGCAAAGAATGGTATTTTGGTTGCGATGCGGTAAGGATCAAACGATGCAATGCGATGAAGGGATTCCATGCGTCAGCACCGCGCACGAGGTCATATCGCAGATCGCATAGTTTATGGTTTAGCGCTATTGGTAGAATGAGAAACCTGCGGGCAAGTACTTGCGATGTATTGTGATTGGTTCAAGGTACTGTGGGACCCTATAAGCCCTGTTCCGTGTATATACATGCTGTTTGATTGTTAAACGTATGAATGTTATACATATGCGCTGTTTGATCGATAAACATATGTATTGAAGAAATCTCCGGATTTTCCACACTGTTATAAAACATTTGTCGACGTTTCGAATCCCAACGGGGATCCATCTTCAGGACGAGAGTTGAATTGAAGAATGAAAGAAGGCCGAAAGGACATGGTTTATATATAGTGAAAAATGTGAGGAAAAGAGCCGACAGGAACTTAATTAATTAATTCTTATTAAATTATTCAATTCATTTAATAAATTCTATTATTTCGAATTCTGTTTTAATAAATTTATTTTATTAATTATAATAAATAAATTAATATAATAAATTGTTATAATAAATTAATTTATCCTATTTATATTTATAATAAATTTTTATAACTAATTAATTATATTTATATTTATATTTATAATAAATTTATTCATAAAATTTTTAAAGTTATAAAAATAACTACTATTTATTAGTTTAACAATAATAATAATTTAATTAATTATATTTATTTATTTATTTAATTTAATTAATTTATTATTAAACTAATAAATAGAGGTTATTTTTATAACTTTAAAAATTTTATGAATAAATTTATTATAAATATAAATATAATAAATTAATTATAAATATAAATAGGATAAAGTAATTTATTATAATAATTAATTTATTATAATTAATAAAATAAATTTATTAAAATTTATAAAAATGTATTTATCAAAACATAATTCAAAATAATAGACTTTATTAAATAAATTGAATAATTTAATAAGAATTAATTAATTAAGTTCTTGTCGGCTCTTTTCCTCACATTTTTCACTATACATAAACCTTGTCCTTTTGGCCGCCTTTCATTCTTCAATTCAACTCTCGTCCTGAAGATGGATCCTCGTTGGGATCTGAAACGTCAACAAATGTTTTATAACACTGTGGAAAATCCGAAGATTTCTTCAATAAGCAATAACCATAGAAGCTCGAAAACCAAAACATATGTATGTTGATAAAACTCGGAATTGTAATACTCCACTGTGTTAAAAGGGAGTTTTATGTGGGCCATATCCCACAGGTCATAAAGGAAAGACATGAACACATAACAAAGGATCGGGAGCTTGTGCAGAACAATGTTGCAGTAGTAAGGTAAATGAAAAGGCTGAACACGGAACAAAAAGACTCCGGAACAAAAGAAAAGGGCAGTTATGCAGCAAAGTTGGAATATAATGGCAGAAACAGAAAAGACACAAGGACAACAAGCAGAAGAGGACAAACGCACAACAAAGCGAAGAAACTGATGGGCTGAGTAAATAATTGATTGTAACTGAAAATGTATTATTTATTTTTATGTTGTTTGTGATGCAAAGGCAAGTTTCCGTAGGCAAAGCGAAACTCCAATGTAACACTGAAATGAGTACATAGTGTTGTAACATTCTGAATGTGATGAGCGAGGAAATGAGAAGGTGGAAGGCAAAGAGTCATACCTGTTCATTTCATATTACCATATGGAATGCAAACAACTATGAAGTGAACTTTATAAATGATGTTATTGTGATATGCATAGAGAGGTTAAAGAGTGGAAGAAGAAGAAGGAGCAGATAGAAAAGCTGTGAAGATCCAAAGATGATTTAAAGCAGATATGAAGGCTGGAAGGACAACAATGAAGGAGAAAAACAGATTTGATATCCAGGTAAATTAGCATATGATTTTATTGAAGAGTTGTTGAAATTTGGTACCGGAGGACAGGTGGTTCCCTAAGGCTTTGATCTTTGGCCTAGGGAAAAGTGTCCAGAAGAATTTAATTTTTCTCCTAAAGTGACTTTATAAAGTTATAAAGTCAAATCTAATTTAAAAGTGACTTTAAGTGATAAAGTTACTAGAGTGACTTTATAAAGTTATAAAGTCAAATCTAATTTAAAAGTGACTTTAAGTGATAAAGTTACTAAAGTCTAATTTTAAAGTGACTTTAATAAAGTCAATGTAAAATTAGAAAGGAAAAGTGACTTTGGAAATAAATGACTAAGTGGGTCTTTATTAAAGTGAGGTGAATTAAAAAATAGAAAGTGAGATTTAAATGAGCATTTAATCTCAGCCCTAGATCTCAATCTATTTCAGCCATTGGATTTAGGGATTCCCCAAAAGTCACTTAGGGTTAGGTTAAAGGAGGAAAAGGAGGAAAAGATCATTCATTCTTTCATGAGCAGATTGGGAGAAGGAGAGCAAGAGAGCAAGGGAGATTTTTGGGTAGTGAGGAGAAGGAGGCAGCAGCTTGGCACGCATTCCAAGGCAGCATTTCAGCAAGACATTTTCAGCAAGACAGTTCAGCAGCTTTAGCACACAGCAAGGCAGATTTTTGGCACGATTTTTGAGGAAGAAGGGCCGTACAGCTAGGCTGTACAGCAGGTCGTACAACAATATTGGGCACGAAAATCGAGGCAGCAAGGGGCTGTACCGTACAGCAGAGTTTTGCAGCAGTTTTGGCACGCAAATCGAGGTTTTGGACAGCAGCATTAATTGTTGTTTGCACAGATTTTGAGGAGGCCGTACAGCTGCAATTTTTGCAGATTTCTGGGCACGCAAATCGAGGAGAACGTACAGCATTTATTGCTGTTCTGTTTTTGCTGTTTGTACATTTTCCGAGGCGGTGGTTAAGCACGGAAAACGAGATAAGTTGTAAAAGTCTGTTTGCTGATTTTTATTTTGCTAAATATTTCTCTCACTGTAAAAAAGGCATTTTCCAGAAATAAGAAGGAGCTTTCAAACTGGTTTTCCCCAAGAGTTGTAGGGGGTTTTTCCAGGGTCATGTTGACCAAAAATATCTGTGTCAAAATGTGTGAATGACTGTTTTTATGCTTGCTGATTTTTAATTCTGCATTTTCCAGCATTCTGAAAAATTTCCAGAATTTGTGTTTTCAGCGAAATTTATTTTCCAGTTTGTTAAATGTATGGATATGGGAAAGGGCATTTAACTATTTTGGAGTAATAAGGTGTAAAACTGAAAACCGGGGTGGGAAACTAAATTTCTACATGGTATCAGAGCTTGAGTGCTGAAGGGCAGTTTGGGACAGCAAAGAGGAAAATTACAGCCTGCTGATTTTTCACTCAGAAAATTCCAGCAAGCTGATTTTTCACAAACAACAGTTTTACCTTTACTACAGCAGTGCTATTTTTTCAGTTTTAGGACAGCAGGATGTCTTTGGGACTGAGGGTGGAGGATAGGTTGGATGGGCATTCCAATTACAACATTTGGAAGGAGAGAATGCAGAGTATCTTTGAGGAGGCAGAAGTCTGGGACATTATGGTGAATACCACACAGAACCCTGTGAATGTGCCTACTGATGCTACTCAGTTGGCAGCATATAATAAAAAGAACAACAAGGGTAAGAGATTGATTCTAGACGGAATCAAAGACCATTGCATTCCTCATGTGAGAGGGAAGAGAAATGCCCATGAGATGTGGACAACATTGTCCAATCTCTACCAGAGTACCAATGAGAACCGGAAGATGGTCCTGAAGGAGAAGATGAAGACCATTAAGATGGGCAATGATAGTGCAGCTGGATATCTCACAAAGATTACTAATGTGAGAGATGAGTTGGCAGCGATTGGAGAGGCCATTCCACCCACTGAGTTGGTGCGGATTGCAGTGAATGGTCTCCCCCTTTCATGGATGAACTTTGCTGATGGAGTTTGTGCACGTGAGACCCTTCCCACATGGGAGAGGTTTTGGGATGATTGCATTCAGACAGAGATCAGGAAAGGTCAGCTTGGGGCAGCCAAGCCAGTTGAGCAGGATGAGGATGTAGCACTGTTGGCAGGACGCAAGAAAGGCAAAGGGAAGAAGCAGGCTTCCACAAGCAATGGTGGGGGAAAAGGCAAAGGTAAAGGTAAACAGGGTAACACACAGAAGGACTATTCCAAGGTGAAGTGTTGGAATTGTCAGAAGATGGGACACTATGCAGTTGTGTGTCCGGAGAAGAAGAAGAAGAAGGGGGAAGAACCAGAGCATGGCAGCAATTTCTGGGGCAGCGAGATTGACCAAGGATTTGACCGGAGTTCGGGGTTCACCGCGTGAGTCCTCTAGTGACTCCCAGAGGTTCGAGAGTATGTGATTTCGATTACGAAGCATTCGGTATCTCGGGCGGTGACATGGGGCTTCACGTCACATGACAGAGTCCGAGGCTTCTCGCGTAGCTTTCGCGAGAGTGCACTGATGTGAGGTAGGGGGCCTTAAGATGAGCAGAGTTGTTAGAGCAGTCGGTGTGGGAACATTGACATTTCAGAGGGAGTCCAAACCTCCCTTGAAGGTGTCAGATGTTCTTTATGTGCCAGGGATGAGGAAGAACCTCATATCCGTCTCAGCTTTGGAGGACAGAGGATATGAGATACTATTCAGGGGAGGATAGGTGTTGATGTATCCCAGGGGCACTCCAGCTGATTCAGCTAGAGTGATAGGTGTACGCCATGCAAAGGTGTACAAGTTTGCATTTCAGTCCCTTTTGGCATTGAGCAGTAGTACCGACAGCAGAGCTAGCAGTTCTGAGCAGTGTGAGATTTGGCACCACAGGATGGGGCACATGCATCATGGAGCCTTGAGGACTTTGCGGGAGATCACTACAGGTGTTCCAGAGTTCAGTACTGATCACTTTGATACTTGCAGAGGATGTGCGATGGGCAAGTTTGCCAAATCCCCTTTTCCCAGCAGTGACAGCAGAACGACTGGGATACTTGATTTGATTCATTCCGATGTGAGCGGTCGGATGTCTCATGTTTCCTTGAGTGGATATGAGTACTATGTGTTATTCATTGATGATCACTCCAGGAGGACCTGGATTTATTTCTTGAAGACCAAGAGTGAGGTCTTCAAGCGGTTTCAGGAGTTCAGAGCTCTTGTGGAGACACAGACAGGTCGGAAGATCAAGTCCCCGAGGTCGGACAATGGAGGAGAGTACACCCTTGGAGAGTTTGTTGACTATTGTGCGAAGGCAGGCATTAGGAGGGAGTTCACTGTTCCTTACAACCCCCAGCAGAACGGGGTTGCGGAGAGGAAGAACAGATCCATCGGAGGGGCTGCCAAAGCCATGTTACATGATCAGGGGTTGCCATTGTTCTTGTGGGCAGAGGCCTGCAACACTGCTGTTTATTTGCAGAACAGGAGTCCACATCGTGCCTTGGGGCACATGACTCCAGAGGAGGCTTTTTCTGGGAAGAAGCCTGATATTGGTCATCTTCGTATCTTTGGGTGTATCACATAATCCTACATACCCAAGGAGAAGAGGACCAAACTAGAGCCCACCGCAGAGAAGGGTATCTTTGTGGGCTACAGTGAGACCTCAAAGGCCTTTCGGATTTACATTCCTGCACAGAGGAAAGTTGTTGTCAGGCGGGATGTGAAGTTCGAGGAGGACAGTGCCTTTAGGAGGTCACGGGAGTTAGAGTATCTGGACGCCTGCACTTGCCAGCCAGCTGAGTCGTGGCCGCCCAGGTCAAAGGCGGTGGATCAGAGGGATCCAGGGTACATCTAAGGGGTCATGTCGTCCGCTGGAGTGTGAGAACACTTTAGAGCCGTAGGGTGGTGCTAGGGGCGCACGTGCAGCGCCTCCACAGAGTAGCCCACCGTGGAGTCCACCGATGAGTGCCCAGATTTGCAGACTCTCAAAGATTCATAGGTTCAAAAAGAGGGAATGTTAATGACAAACAGAGTTCGTGCCCTGATGTTGGAGGAGGAGGAGTTTTATTCTCCTACGGGAGAATTGGGCTCGGGGTGGGGGAGGAAGCCCAAGTGGCTTCAGACACCCTGAGAGATGCCAGATCCGTTGTTTGAGCCTAAGAGGCTTGGCCGTGAGAGAGCAGACCACCTCGAGAGGTTTGTAGCTGGCATGGCAATGGCTAGCCCAACATCATTGACTCGAGCCTTCTAGCTATGAGGAGGCAGCTAGCCAGCAGGTCTGGAGAGAGGCCATGCAGGAGGAGTATTCTTCTATCAAGAAGAATGATGTTTGGGAGGTGGTGCCGAGGCCTGAGGGCAAATCCGTGGTTACTTCCAGATGGCTTTACAAGGTAAAGCATGCTGCAGATGGCAGCATTGAGAAATTCAAAGCGTGGTTTGTGGCTAGAGGGTTCTCCCAGGTAGAGGGAGTTGATTATGAGGAAACCTTCGCTCCCGTGGCTCGATATACTTCGATTCGCTCCATTATATCGATAGCAGCAGAGATGGGTTGGAAGATCCACCAGATGGATGTGAAGACCGCATTTCTCAATGGCTTCATACAGGAGGAGGTGTACATTGAGTAGCCACAGGGCTTTGAGGTGCATGGGAAGGAGTCCCATGTGTGCAGACTGAAGAAGGCCCTTTATGGCCTGAAGCAAGCTCCCAGAGCTTGGTACTCCAGGACAGATACTTACTTGCAGAAGATGGGTTTCACAAAGAGTGAGGCAGATCCGAACCTTTACTATATTGTGATAGGTGAGGAGCCTCTCATTCTGGTGCTGTATGTGGATGACTTGGTCATTACAGGTGCAGAGACTCATAGAGCACTGCAAGAGAGATCTTGCGGCGGAGTTTGAGATGAAGGACATCGGCTTGATGCATTACTTTTTGGGTTTGGAGGTGTGGCAAGAGGAGGGGCATTTCTTCCTGGGACAGGGGAAGTATATTGTGGACATCCTTGGCAGATTCCACATGGAGGATTGTAGACCCATGTCGACATCGATGATCACCAATTGGAAGAAGCTTCATGCTTCGGATTCCGGCTGAAAGGATCCTACATCAGCGACAACATTGAGCCCTTGGATGTATCCGCTTCAACATTAGACTGGGAGGAATGAGCCAAGGGGGCTCACGTAAAGTCGGCTTATGTGTGAGCTGGATGGTTCATCGGGGTGGTCGAAGAACATATTTCTGCGTATCAGGATGGGATGCGGGATTTATGGTCCTGGACTACAAAGGTGGGATGGAGGAGATTACAGCCAGACCGATTCTGATTGGGAAGGTTGTGCTTCTGATAGGAAGAGCACTTCAGGGTGTTGTTTTGGGTTGGGTTCGGCAGTAGTGTCATGGTTCAGCCGAAAGCAGCAGTCAGTAGCATTGAGTTCAGCGGAAGCAGAGTATATGGCAGCCAGTCTAGTTAGTTGTGAGGCCATCTGGTTTCGCAAGATGTTGTTTGGCTTATTTGGTCAGCCGTTGAGACCTTCAGTGATTTACTGTGATAATCAGAGTTGCATTAAACTCACAGAGAATCCAGTATTTCATGACAGGTCAAAGCATATCGGGATCAAATATCACTTCATCAGAGACTATGTTCAGAAAGGAGCTGTAAAGCTTGAGTATATTCCCACTGATGAGCAGGTTGCAGATATTCTTACCAAAGCCTTACCACAGGGCAAGCATGTCTACTTCAGAGACAAGATGGGTGTGGTGAGGAACACCTTCCTCGGTAAGAGGGAGTGTTGAAATTTGGTACCGGAGGACAGGTGGTTCCCTAAGGCTTTGATCTTTGGCCTAGGGAAAAATGTCCAAAAGAATTTAATTTTTCTCCTAAAGTGACTTTATAATTTTTATAAAGTCAAATCTAATTTAAAAGTGACTTTAAGTGATAAAGTTACTAAAGTGACTTTATAAAATTATAAAGTCAAATCTAATTTAAAAGTGACTTTAAGTGATAAAGCTACTAAAGTCTAATTTTAAAGTGACTTTAATAAAGTCAATGTAAAATTAGAAAGGAAAAGTGACTTTGGAAATAAATGACTAAGTGGGTCTTTATTAAAGTGGGGTGAATTAAAAAATAGGAAGTGAGATTTAAATGAGCATTTAATCTCAGCCCTAGATCTCAATCTATCTCAGCCATTGGATTTAGGGATTCCCCAAAAGTCACTTAGGGTTAGGTTAAAGGAGGAAAAGGAGGAAAAGGTCATTCATTCCTTCATGAGCAGATTGGGAGAAGGAGAGCAAGAAAGCAAGGGAGATTTCTGGGCAGTGAGGAGAAGGAGACAGCAGCTTGGCACACTTTCCAAGGCAACATTTCAGCAAGACATTTCAGCAAGACAAGTGCAGCAGATTTAGCAAACAGCAGGCAGATTTTTGGCACGGTTTTCTAGGCAGGGAGGCCGTACAGCAGGCCGTACAGCAATATTGGGCACGGAAATCGAGGCAGCAAGGGGCTGTACCGTACAGCAGAGTTTTGCAGCAGTTTTGGCACGCAAATCGAGGTTTTGGACAGCAGCATTAATTGTTGTTTGCACAGATTTTGAGGAGGCCGTACAGCTGCATTTATTGCAGATTTCTGGGCACGCAAATCGAGGAGAACGTACAACATTTATTGCTGTTCTGTTTTTGCTGTTTGTACATTTTCCGAGGCGGTGGTTAAGCACGGAAAACGAGATAAGTTGTAAAAGTCTGTTTGCTGATTTTTATTTTGCTGAATATTTCTCTCACTGTAAAAAGGCATTTTCCAGAAATAAGAAGGAGCTTTCAAACTGGTTTTTCCCAAGAGTTGTAGGGGTTTTTCCAGGGTCAAGTTGACCAAAAATATCCGTGTCAAATGTGTGAATGACTGTTTTTATGCTTGCTGATTTTTAATTCTGCATTTTCCAGCATTCTGAAAAATTTCCAGAATTTGTGTTTTCAGCAAAATTTATTTTCCAGTTTGTTAAATGTATGGATATGGGAAAGGGCATTTAACTATTTTGGAGTAATAAGGTGTAAAACTGAAAACCGTGGTGGGAAACTAAATTTCTACAAGAGTGAGAAGTTGGTGCTTCCATATCAAGTTGTAGCTTTATAGATGTCCACTTGTAGCTGGTTGAGGTAGGAGTCTCTTATGGGTTATGCCTATACAAAATACATGGGAGTTGGTGCTTCTGTTTCAAGTTGTAGCTTGATAGACGTCCAGTTGTAGCTAGCTGAGGTAGGAGCCTCCTGTGGGTTGTAGCCTACATAAAATAGAAGGGAGTTGGAACTTCCTTGCAAGTTGTTGCTTGTAGAATTGAGGTAGTAGCCTCCTATAGGTTGGAGCCTACAGAAAATCAGTGGTGAGAGGGAGTTGGAACTTGCCTTTGCATCACAACAATAATAAGATGTGGTTTTCTCCCTTATGGGTTTCCACTTATATCTGTTGTGTATGTGCATCATGATTATGTGTTGATATTATGTATTTAATCTGCTTAATACCTGCTGCTCACTTATTAAGATTGCTGTTCCATTATACATTAAGTTGATCATGAAATGAAGGTGTAAATAAGTGTAAAAGAAAGTTTTAAAAGACCATGAATGCATTAAACTGATTCACCCCCTCTTATAGTTTAACTAAGGGTTCAACAAGGGTGTTGCCGAAGGGAAGCATACAAGGGGACCATTCCCCTCTAGTGTCACAAAGACAACTGATATCTTGTAGTTGATTCATTCTGATTTATCTGGTATGCTGTCCGTGACATCCTTAGGAGGATCTTCCTGTTACATGAATTTTACAGATGACTTCTCCCTCAAGACCTGGATATATTTGTTGAAGAAGAAGGATGAAGCATTCAAATGGTTTCGTACCTTCAAGGCCTTGGTGGAATATCAAACCAAGAAGAGAATCAAAGTTTTAAGGACCGACAATGGGACCGAGTATGAGTCAAATGAGTTCAATGACTTTTGTATTGGAGCTGGCATTAAGAGGGAGACCACAACTTTGTATACTTTTGAGCAAAATGGTTTTGCTGAAAGAAAGAACAAGATTATTGAGGAAGCTTCCCATGCCATGCTATATGACCAAGGTCTTCCAAAGTTTCTATGGGGAGAAGTTGCGAACACTGTTGTGTACGTTCAAAATAGATGCCCACATTCCACTCTAGACTCCAAGACTCCTGAAGAAGTCTTCTTTGGTAAGAAACCTGATGTTTCTCATTTTAGAGTTTTTGGTTGTCTTGTTTACTTTCATTTGTTGAAAGAAAATAGAAGTCAAATGATTTCAATGACTTTTGTATTGAAGCTGGCATTAAGAGGGAGACCGCAACTTTGTATACTCTTGAGCAAAATGGTGTTGCTGAAAGAAAGAACAAGACTATTGAGGAAGCTTCCCATGCCATGCTATATGACCAAGGTCTTCCAAAGTTTCTATGGGGAGAAGTTGCGAACACTGTTGTGTACGTTCAAAATAGATGCCCACATTCCACTCTAGACTCCAAGACTCCTGAAGAAGTCTTCTTTGGTAAGAAACCTGATGTTTCTCATTTTAGAGTTTTTGGTTGTCTTGTTTACTTTCATTTGTTGAAAGAAAATAGAAGCAAGCTGGATGCTTCTGGAAAGAAGGGAATGTTTGTGGGCTACAGTGAAACTTTGAAGGCATATAGAATCTATGAGCCTGGTCAAAGAGAAGTGCTGATATGCCACGATGTCACCTTCCAAAGTTTCTATGGGGAGAAGTTGCGAACACTGTTGTGTACGTTCAAAATAGAT
The DNA here is from genome assembly GCA_034641835.2 of Pinus albicaulis. Classification (NCBI taxonomy): domain Eukaryota; kingdom Viridiplantae; phylum Streptophyta; class Pinopsida; order Pinales; family Pinaceae; genus Pinus; species Pinus albicaulis. The sequence goes on from CM076583.1 coordinate 745,276,562, forward strand.
GCCCACATTCCACTCTAGACTCCAAGACTCCTGAAGAAGTCTTCTTTGGTAAGAAACCTGATGTTTCTCATTTTAGAGTTTTAGCTTGTCTTGTTTACTTTCATGTGCTGAAAGAAAATAGAAGCAAGCTGGATGCTTCTGGAAAGAAGGGAATGTTTGTGGGCTACAGTGAAACTTTGAAGGCATATAGAATCTATGAGCCTGGTCAAAGAGAAGTGTTGATATGCCACGATGTCACCTTCGATGAAGAGGCTGCCCTCAAGAAAGTAAGAAATCTTCCTAGCTCTAAGGAAGACAAAAAAGATGAAGAGGCAGGGAAGAAGGAAGAACCGAAGGATGAACCGATGGCCGATGTTGAAGGATCTATGGATCCTATTGATCCACCTCCTTCAAATAAGAGAAGACCCTCATGGCTCAGGGACATCCTCGAAGATGCCGACAAACATATTGCCCTAAGGGGGACATTCCGTGAAAGCAAGAAGCTGAATAGATACCAAGGGTATCTAGCAGCCATGAGTACAATTGTACAATCTGAGCCTGGATCATTTGAAGAAGCTGTAAAGCATCAAGTTTGGAAGGATGCTATGCACGAAGAATATGAGTCCATTATGAAAAATGATGTTTGGGAAGTGGTCCCAAACATCATCCGGAGAAAAAAACTGTTGTCACCTCGAAATGGCTCTATAAGATCAAGCATGGATCTGGTGGTAGTGCTGAAAAGTACAAGGCAAGATTTGTTGCCCTTGGCTTCTCTCAAAAAGAAGGCATAGATTATGATGACATATTTGCACCTGTGGCCCACTATACCACCATCCGATCTATCATTGCCCTCGCTGCAACGCAAGGATGGAGTCTCCATCAGATGGATGTGAAGACTACTTTTCTGCATGGTTCAATAAAGGAAGAGGTGTATGTGGAGAAACCTCTGGGGTTTGAAGTCCAAGATAGAGACATCTATGTAGCAGGTTGAAGAAAGCCCTCGATGGGTTGAAGCAAGCCCCCAAGGCTTGGTATGAGAGGATAGATAGCTACTTGATGAGGCTGGGCTTCCATCGAAGTAATGCCGATCCAAACCTTTATTTTAAGGTTGATAGAGAAAGGCCTCTCATTCTAGTTCTTTATGTGGACGATCTCTTCTTGATAGGTGCTGACACTCCCATTCATCAATGTAAGAGGGAGCTAGCTTCCGAATTTGAGATGAAACACCTAGGACTGATGCATTACTTCCTAGGCTTGGAGGTCTGGCAAAGGCCAGGTGAGATTTTCCTTTCTCAAGGAAAATATGTCGTGAAGCTGCTGGAGAGATTTGGTTTGGTGGACTGAAAGTCTGTGTCGACACCGATATAACTCAACTTTAAGAAGTTGTGTGGAAATGCTGCTGGGCCCGAGCTGGGAAATCCCACCGAGTATCGACAACTCGTGGGGGCCCTAACTTTCCTAGTAACTCTTGTCCAGAGGTATGTTTTGCAATGAACACTTTGAGTCAACATATGGTTGATCCTCATCACATTCACTAGATTTGTGCCGAGAATCTATTGAGATATCTTGGGGGCATTATCAATCATGGGCTGATTACACTGCCGGGAGTTTGGGACTCCATGGATATACTCATGTCGTCTGGGCTGGTAGTGTGGTGGATTGTAAGAGCACATATGGGTGTTGCTTCACCTTGGGTTCTGCTTCGATATCTTGGATGAGCAAGAAGCAGAAGTCGGTGGCTTTGAGCACCGCTGAGGCCGAATACATTGCAGCGAGTATGGCCTATTGTGACGCTGTTTGGTTGTGAATGCTCTTGAGTGAGCTGTTTGGGCATGTGCTAGATACAATTGTTATCCTTTGTGATAACTAGAGTGTGATTTGTCTTTCTGAGAATCCCGTGTTCCACGATCGATCCAAGCATATTGATATCAGGTACCACTTTATCCGTGATATGGTACAGTGAGGCACCGTAAGGCTCGATCATATAGGAACTAATGAGCAGGTCGCAGATATTCTTATGAAGACCCTGGGAAAGGTCAAGTTCCAACCTTCCTTGAGAAGCTTGGAATCGTGGAAAGACCCTATTGTGAGGGTCCTGCTTGAGTTGGACTATGAGCTTTGGAAGCCCCAGGGGGCTTGGGGATAACTTTTTTGAGCTATAAGCACACATGGGGCTAGGCTTTCCGAACCTTGTTGTGCTTCTGTCCCACCATTATGATATTGAGTTGGTTCACCTCACTTTGATCTATGCCCCGCACGCATTCTACCCATGGAGTTTCAGACTCATGGGAAGTACCTCTCATTTGGCCAATGAGGTGGGAAATGTGGATAGAGACCAATAGCAAGACCGATGGACGCATCAGAGATTGCCGTACTCTCTATGTTTGGGATGACACGTGTCCAACACCTTGATCTAGGATGAAGTCTGATGAGGTTTTTACCTCTAAACTGACTTCGAGTCAGTGAACTAGCTTCGGGTTAGTATGAGACTCTTTTTGAGTCCAAGAGAGGTTTTAACCTCTAAACTAACTTTGGGTCAACTTAGCGTGATGTCTTTGTGACTCACCTCTTGTTCTATTTGTGAAGAAGAGCCATCAAAGCTAGATACAGCAGGATGACGCATGATGCTATATGATGGTACACGATGGTATTGATCTCTGGATGGCACAGGTGGATAGATGGAGTTCTCCCTAGTTGAGAGGGAGTGTTAATTTTGGGCAACTAGGTCCAAACTCCATGTTGCACTACTCATATGATGATGATTATTTTTTTTGCTGGATTCCTCTTTTGGAGAGGTGCAAGATTGATCTAAAGATCATCTTGTTTGGATGGGCAGAACATATTTTTGATTTTATTTTCCACACATGTGCAAGGTCGGCCAGACTTGTAATGTAGGCTCACAAGCCTAATAGATGTGTCACACACTCTCACTGATGGATATAAATTGGTGAGACTTGGAGATCATTTGCTGATCAACTCATCACGCATTCTCTCTTGTGATCTGATTGGTTCAATCAACATTTGGAGGCCTCTTTCCTTCACACATGTGGAGCTGAAGCTAGGTAAATCTGCGGACTGGTTTTAGGGCTATTTGCTATGCGTTGACCAGCGTTGACTGTGGTCAACCCTTGATGTTTTGACCTCCAAACCTTGCAGAAATTTCAATTTTTGAATGCTGTATTGCTGGGCACAAAAATCGAGGCTGAACGTTGACTTTGACCGAAGCCCTAAATCTACAATGTTGACTTTTTGTGTTGACTTTTCTGTGCTGACTTATAGTTGACCAATGTTGACTTTTGATGAGTTGTCCTTGAGGGCCGTGTGTGACACTTGGAGGGTTGGCTGATCTGATGTTGAGAAAGACTTTGTTGGCTGATGCATCCTGTTGACTGCCGTAATGCACACTATCCTATATCTTTGCTGGACAAGAAGAATTGTAAAATCTGATCTATATTGTTGGCTTGTCTTCTGCTGATCTATTATTGTGTTCTACCAACATTTTACTTTCATGTTTATGTGATTGCTAAATTGAATCGGGCCAAAGAAAGATTGAAGTAAATTTGCTTTAAGCATAGAATATTCCATGTCTATCTAAATTTAACATTTCTGTATATGGGGGTGAACACCTTAGGTTATATAGGGAGGTTAGATTCATTAATATTGTTTGCAAATCAGATCAGGCAAGAAATCATCCTATTTATGCAGTTGATCAAGATTTTGTTTGTTTTCAACTATCTTCAAATAATTTGCAGAATTCTCAACTTAAAATTGAAGGCGTTGTAAACAACCCAAAAACTGTCAATTTTGATATTTGGAAATTATATTTTGATAGATCTTGTTCAAAGGAAGGAGCTGGAGCTGGTGTTGTTCTTATTTCACCGGAAAAAGAAAATATAACTCAATCCTGTAAAATTGAATTTGATGTTACAAATAATGTCGCAGAATATGAAGCTTTTATCCTAGGATTGGAGTTAGCTAAAAGTCTTAAAGTGCAGAAATTAAGTCTATTCAGTGACTCAGAACTCAGTGAAATATGTTAGGAATCTTTGTGAAACAAAGCATGCTAGACTTAGATCTTACAGAAATGAGGTTTGGGATTTAGTGGAAAGCTTCTTTCAAGCATTTAACATCAAAGATGAGAATATTCATGCAGATTCCCTAGCTGTTTCAGCTAGTTCATTCAAAATTCCTCATAAAATCCTCTTGCAATATCAAATTCAAGTCAAATATAGATCTCCTATTCTTGATAATCTTAAATATTGGCAAATATTTGAGGATGATGAATAGTTGAAATCTTTTCTACAGGTTATTGATGAATTTTATGCTTTGCAAATTGAAGAAGACTAGTCAGATATTAATGAACACAATAAGGAAAATCAAACTTCCAAATTAAATTCAACTATTGTTGACCACAATATCATTCATGTTAAAATTGGACAACTAGGTCCAAACTCCGGGTTGTGCTGCTTAGATGACGATCGCAATATTTTTATTGGATTCCTCTTTCGAAGAGGTGTAAGATTGATCTAAAGATCATCTCGATCGGATGAGCAGAACATGGACTTTGAATTTATTCCACTTATGTGCTAGGTCGGCCTGGAATATAATATAGACTTAAATGTCTTAAAGTGCGTGTCACACACCCCAAAAATGCCTATATATTGGAGAGACTTAGAGTTCATTTGGACACACTTTTGAGTGGAGGAATTCTCTCTCTCTGGATAGCGTTGGAGCTGCGTAATATATGGAGTATTCTTTGTTTGGGTTGTTCTGGGGTGATGTGTGACACGCTTCGCTGAATGACCTATTGGAGACTTTGCTGGTAGAAGCATCCTGGTGATCACCGTAATGCCACCATTTATTAGCTCTATTTTGGCTTGTCTTCTATCGATCTATTAGTATGTTCTATCTTCTTCAGTATTGTGCCCTAATCTGAAATGGCATAGAACATATGCAGAAATTAACATGGTATCAGAGCTGAGGTGAAGACAAAGCCGTAAAAGAAAATAAGGGTGACGTAAGGCTGTGTGGCAGGCCGCAAGCCATACCACCACAGCAGGTGATAGCATGGGCAGATTTAGCGCTGTTTTGTGCCCTAACCTTCGGCATGAAGAAGTCTTCTCAAATCAACGTCGGAGAGGAGGCCGAGGAGCTGTAAGTGACAGCAGATCTATTGAAGGACTGTTTTAGGGTCAAAATAGATCTATGAAGGCTGTCTCAAGTAACCGAGATTGCTGGGCATATAGGCCAAGGAGAAAGGAAGCTCTTCAACTATGTATGACTTTGTCAATTAAGGCTGCGTATTAGGCCGTCTTAATCAGTTTGATAGATCTGCAACCTAAATCAATCATCTTTTGATTTGATTTGAGGTAAGAGGAGGAACATAGCATAATTCTGGCGATTATGGTCTTACCGCTGACAAGTGCGGCGTAGAAGAAGGCGAGGAGCATTCCATTGTTCCGTCTGCTTTCACATTGGAAAACACCACACTACCGTGGCCAAGTAGATCTCAAAAATTTCAACTTGATGCTCTGTCTGCTGTGGGCAATAATGTTCTTTTTCTCTCTCGTTAATAATCGCGAGGGTAAATTAGATTTATGTGGATTTCCAACCTGGAATCCAAGTCAACGAAGCTCGATGGGACTTCTTCTTGCCGGAGTATCCGTGCCAGGAATCATGCCGCAACGTTTTCTCTTCTAAGTGACAGCGTGAAGATTGATTGATTCATCGTGAGGCTGAGTCAAATTGACGTGGAGCATCCTTAGCTGAGCCTGATAGGGTGAGCTGACTGCATAAATTCCTCAAGCGTCAATCTGTGTAAATTCCAGATGATCAGTTTTCTCTTGCTTGAACCCGAGTACGTGCCACTTGCGATGCAAGAAAATTAATCGCATCGCAGAAATGGTCGACTGCTCTCACCGTAAGGATTGGGTGTGACATATTGAAACCATTTAGTATTACGCCTATTCATGACAACAAACTGGAAATGCGGCTGTGTTTTCCTCTTGACGACAAAGAGCGATCCCTCAACATCTTTGCGACTCTTGAGGGCAGAATTAAATTCCAGCTAAAGTTCGTTTAATGTTCAGAACGACAGAAAAGGAGTATACACCCATTGGCTTTTGTTCGGTATTGAATTCGTAGAATGTAACATGAGCGGCTGTAAAGGGAATGTCTTTGACACAGGGATCGATCCGCTTAAGCACCGTGAGGTTGAGGAGCTTGGTGCATTCCAATCTACGTATTTCTTTGAAGTGTGGTGAACAATCAGAACCAAGTGCATTTGTGGAGGGGCAAGTTCCATTCCAGCTCGACAATTTGGAACACCGAATGCCGGTAATTGGGTTCACAATTAATTAGGAGGACCATTTTCACGAATGCAGGCCGAACACGATTAAATCATTCTTGCCCAAGCTTCTATTCGGCAAATCTAGGCAACAGTTTATTAGTTGCATTGCAAGCATAAAAAGGTATTTGTAAAGCACTGTTATGGCTTAATGTAAAAGAAATAATTATGCTGTGTGTATATTCATACTAGTCATAACCTATGTCACAGGGTTCGCCGAACCTGAAACTTGAGGTTCGAAATTTGACGAACCTAAAAAAAAATTTCGAATTCGATCAGGTACGCCGAACCTGAATGCCGAACCTAATGCCGAACCTGATGCCGAACATGATGTCGAACCTGATGCCGAACCTAATGGAACCTAAAGGCGAATTTTATGATTTTTTTTCCATGAAGTTCGATTTTAATAAATTTATGACTTTTTTAACATAAATTATCATTTCTATATTTAACAAAGTCCATTTTACTAATAAAAATTCGTTATTCATAGTTTTTACTTATCAAAATTCGTTATTAAGTTATTCATGTGTTTTTACTAATCAAAATTCGTACTCGTAGTTTTATAATTTATTAATCGATTTTCATTTTTTATTTTTATTTTATGCCATATATTTATATATATTGAAAAATATGTATAGTCGAACCTAATGTCGAACCTCATTGGAAAATTCGAATTCGAATCGAACTTAATTGTTGCCGAACTCGAATTCGAACCTGAACCGTGTGACATAGGTCACAACAACGAGCTGGGGTATTTTTGTAGGATACTGTCACGTTGCATTTGTTATAGGTTTATTTCTGGACTTGAAAAGGCTTGTATTTATGCCTTATAGATTGTGGTCATCTAATTTTTAGTCCTGCTCAGCCAAGTCTTATAACACTGGTCATGGGTTGACATGCTGCTGTTGTAAGCAAAGATCATATTCTCGAAAGTTGTCTCTAGTTGTCCATGTGGAAAAATGGTCATAACACCATCTATGGAATCAAAATGATGGCTCCTACAGATTTTTTTTTTTCTTCTGGGATTAAGAGGGAGATCTCTATCTGTCTATTCTCCTGAGCAAAAATGGACTGCTGGAAGCTTCTACTGTGAGGAGCTGAAATTTCTAAGAGGATGCCCTCATTCCCGAAGTCATCTTCTCTAGGAAAACCTGTGGGCTACATCGTATCTTCAAAGGCATATAAGAGCTATATGCAGATGTCTTGTGATAAATCCTCCTAGTTCCAAGGAAGACTATGCTGCTGGAACAAAAGAACATGAAGTCTGAAAGGATGATTTCATTCTCAAATTGCATTGCAGAACCGAGACCTGAAGAGTTGCACCCTAGATCAGTGAACCATTAATTGCAGTTGGACAGATCTGGAAGCCCTAGGAAGCAGTTCCTTTTTTTTTATGGAATTGGAAGTTTTTTTTGGGTTGAAGAAGCCCTTGATGCAATATTATGAAACGGTCAGATTGTTGACAAGATGGGAAAATCTGCAATCCCTAGTGAAAGTGACAAGAAAATTTGATTTGTGATAGAGTTGGGCCAATTTTGGTAGCCTTAGGAGCAGTCTTCTAAAATAACCAAATGTATGACAAATGGGCAGATCTGGAAAATAAGAAGCAGTGAAAGATCATGAGAGAAGGAATCATGATATATTCTCTTATGACAGTGATGTCTATGACCATAATGCAAAGAGACATAGGAGAATTCAAGTGAATTTTGGCATGGGGTCAAACACCATTGACAGGAGCAGAGTTATGTGTTGTCTCTACGAGAAATCTCTTGAATGCTTAGATGAAAGCTTCCATCGTGAACAACAAAGGGAGAAGAATCTTGTGGAGGTGAAGCCACAGTCCTCTAGGCAGCTATTGGAGTGTTTAGGGCCTTAACAAAATCTGTGGGTTATGACAGAGTATGTATAACCTCACCATATGACAGCTGGCAGAATCTATATTTGTGGTACCTTCAGAGGCACATGAAAAATATATAACCATGAAGATTGATATCTTCTATATAGCATCACTGAAATCAATGATATGACAGTATATGATACGTGTCAAGATGCATGACAACTATATGATAGTGTATGGCTATGATTCTTGATGGCTTTGACAGTGGGAGAATAAGCTTCAGGCGCCTAAGTGCAAATCTCCTTTCCAAGTTGATGTCTAGGATGACCTCTTTTAAAATAGATGTCTTCTCTCTCTAGAGAAGCTGGCATTAAGAGGGAGAATACAACTGTATATGCTCCTGAGTGGATACCATTGCTGAACGAAAGAAGATCCTCATGGCTTAGAGACATACGGTTTCAGAGGGGGAAATTCCAGAGGAAAACCAAGAAGCCATATAAATACCAAGGGTATCTAGCTGCCATAAGTACAATATGAGCCTAGATCATGTGAAGAAGCTAAAGTATCTAAGTCTGCAAGGACGCGAGGGTGATGGTTCCTAGACCATAGATCAAAGATGTTGTCACCTCGATACAAAATCAAGCATAGATCTGATGGAAGCGCTGAAAAGTTCAAAGCTAGATTCGTTGCCTGTGAGGAAGGCATAGACTATGATGGCACGCTTGCACCTGTGGCCCGATATACCACCATTCGATCATAACCCTTGCTGCTACGCAAGGATGGAGTCTTCATCAGATGGATGTAAAGACCGCTTTTTTTGCATGATGCGATAAAGGAAGAAGGTGTATGTTGAGCAACCTCTACGGTTCGAAGTCCAAGTTAGGTACACCCATGTCTGCAGGTTGAAGAAAGCCCTCTATGGGCTGAAGCAAGCACCCATAGCTTAGTACGAGAGGATAGATAGCTACCTAATGAAGCTGGGCTTCACTCGTAGTAATGTTGATCCGAACCTTCACTGCAAGGTTAATAGAGAGAAGCCTCTCACTCTGGTGCTGTATGAGGACGATCTCTTCCTGACAGGTGCTGACCCTCTCATTCATCAGTGCAAGAGGGAGCTCGTTGCTGAAAGCGAGATGAAGGACCTAGGATTGATACACTACTTCCTAGGCCTGGAGGTCTGGCAGAGACCTGGCGAGATTTGCCTTTCTCAAGGAAAATACAGTGTGAAGCTTTTGGAAAGATTTAGCATGATGGACTGCAAGTCTGTGTCGACACCGATGGAGCTCAACTTCAAGAAGATGAGTGACAACGCTGTTGGGCCCGTGTTAGCAAATCCTACTGAGTATTGTCAACTCGTAGGGGCTCCGGTGTTCTTAGTAAACACCCATTCGAACGTATGTTGTACAGTGAACACCTTGAGTCAAAACATGGTTGATAATAACATTCACTGGGTTGTTGTCAAGAAACTCTTGAGATATCTCTATGACACGATAGACCATGGGCTGAGATACACTGCCGGAAGCATGACACTCCTTGGATACACGGATGCCGATTGGGCTGGCAGTGTGGTGGATCGTAAGAGCACATCTGGATGCTACTTCACAAGTAGATCTGCTTCGGGCAGGAAACAGAAGTCGGTAGCCTTGAGCACCGCTGAGGTCGAATACATTGCAGCATGTATGACCCGTTGTGAAGTCACTTAGTTGCGAAAGCTCTTCAGTGAGTTGTTCAAGCATGTGCTAGATGCCACCGTTATCCTTTGTGATAACCAGAGGGGGATTCATTTGTCATAGAATCCTGGGTTCCACGATTGATCCAAGCATGTTGATGGCTGGTACCACTTTATCTGGGATATGGTACAGCGAGGCACCGTAAGGCTCGATCATATAGGAACTGATGAGCATGTCGCAGATATTCTCACTATGCCCTTGGGGAAGGTCATGTTCCTAACCTTCCGTGAGAATATTGGAATCATGGAACGACCCTATTCTGACGGTCCTGTTGGACGATGAGCTCCAGGAGCTCCAAAGGGGGTTTTGGGGATAGCTTTGGTGCTATAAGCAACCATTGGGCGAGGCTTACCAAACCTAGTTGGTGTGTTTCTACTCCACCGTGATGATATTGAGATGGTTTACCTCTCTCTGATCTGTGCCCCGTATGCATCCTACCCATGGAGTTTTGGACTCATGGGAAGTGCCTCTCATTTGGCCAATGAGGTGGGAAAAGTGAATAGAGACCATAGCAAGACTGATGGACGCATCGGAGATTGCCGTACTCTCTATGTCTAGGATGGCACGTGTCCAACCACTTGATTTGGGATCAAGTTTAGCGAGGTTTCGGACCTCCAACTGACTTCGGGTCAGTGAAACTAACTTCGTGTTAGCATATGACTCTCTTGAGTCCTAGTGAGGTTTCGGACCTCCAACTGGCTTTGGGTCAGGTAAACCAACTTCAGGTTGGTATGTGACTCTTTATGAGTCCTATAGAGGTTTTGGACCTCTGGGCTGAATCTGTCAGCAGGGTATGATGTCTTTGTGACTGACCCACTTATGTTCTGAAATAAAGAGGCCAGCAAAGCAAGTTACGACGGGATGACGCACAATGTTTGGATTGCACTTGTGGACGAAGTTCTCCCTAGTTGAGAGGGAGTGTTAAAATTGGACAACTAGGTCCAAACTCTGGGTTGTGCTGCTCAGATGACGATTGCAATATTTTTATTGGATTCCTCTTTCGGAGAGGTGTAAGATTGATCTAAAGATCATCTCGATCGGATGAGCAGAACATGGACTTTGAATTTATTCCACTTATGTGCTAGGTCGGCGTGGAATATAATATAGAATTAAATGTCTTAAAGTGCGTGTCACACACCCCAAAGATGCCTAATATATTGGAGAGTCTTAGAGTTCACTTGGACACACTTTTGAGTGGAGGGAATTATCTCTCTCCGACAGCGTTGGAGCCGCGTAATATATGGACTATTCTTTATTAAGACTGGGTGATGTGTGACACGCTTGGCCGAATGACCTATTGGAGACTTTGCTGGGTAGAAGCATCCCCGCTTGATCGCCGTAACGCCACCATTTATCATCTCTCGTTTTGGTTTGTCTTCTATCGATCTATTAAAAGATGTTCTATCTTCTTCGCATTGTGCCCTAATTCAAATGGCATATAACATATGCAAAATTAACAATTCAGCTTATCAAACAACTTTATTCCCAAAGGATTGGTCCCTCTTGAAAATTCATTATTTGACCAAAACGATGTTCTAAAATCCACTATCAAATGCAATTCGAAGAAGATATTGAAGAATGTAATATTGTAAGATCCGAAGAAATCAAGAACATTAAAATCTTTGCATCTTTACCCCATGAAGTGAAAAATGAATATTTAGATCTTCTTAAAGCCTATAAAGATGTTTTTGCTTGGTCTTATTCTCAATTAAAGGCCTATGACACAACCCTCATTGAGCATAAAATTCCTTTGAAACGTGAAGCACAACCTTTAAGCAAAAATTAAGGAGAATCAATCCACCCCGCTTTCCTACCATTGAGATAGAACTTAAGAAGTTACTTGATGTTCGTATCATAGTCCCATTAAGATATTCAGATTGGGTAGCAAATTTAGTTCGTGTTAGAAGAAAAAGCAAGAAATCGTACTATGTGTAGATTTCAAGAACTTAAACAAGTCATCCTTGAAGGATAATTATCCATTACCCAAAATGGATTAGTTGCTTCAAAAGTTTCGTGTGCTAATAGAATATTTATGCTAGATGGCTTCTTCCGGATACACAACCAAGATAACATATCGCAGGATAGAGAGAAGATCGCGTTCACCACTCCTTGGGGTACATTCATGTATGCAATGATGCCATTTGGATTAACTAATGTTGGAGCAACATTTCTGAGAGCTACGGATTTAGCTTTCGTAAGTGTAAGAAAAATAAATTTGTTGTTATATATCTTGATGATCTTATTGTGTTTTCTAATTCCCCGATTAGAAACATTTAAAGCACTTGAGGAAAGCTTTTGACTGTGTGTAGAAAATTTGAGATATCACTCAATCCAAGAAGTCTCGTTTCTCATCAAAGAAGGGAAATTGCTGACTCATATCATTTCTAAGGAAGGAGTGGTAATTGATCCCAAAAGAGTTTCAACTATTCAAGCACTTTCATTGCCAAGGAACAAAAATGAAATCCAGGCTTTTCTTGGAAATATTAACTTCCTAAGAAGATTCATACCTAATCCATGCGTAAATAGTTAAGGATATCACCGATATGTTGAGGAAAGACCATGAAGTTAAATGGACAATACAACTATATATGCTTTTGACTAGATTAAAAGGCCATTTCTAAGCCCCAACTTTAGCCAACCCTAATTATTTTGGAAACCATTTCATATTTTCCTTTGCCTTCCAAACCACTTTAGTTGTCAGCCCTTTTGCAAAGAATGAAGATGGAGATGACGAACCTATTGCCTTTTTCAACAAGGTCATGAGAGATGCCTCGAACTTAAATATGACATTATTGAAAAACATGCCTATTCCTTAGTCCAAGATTTAAAGACTTTCAAAACATATGTGCTTCATTCATCCCAAGGCTAAGTTTGGGAGCAAGTAAAACAGGAGTGGGAGCGCCATTTTTAGAAGCCTAGCCCGGAGCGTTTCCCTGAGCCGCCATATATATATATATATATATTTTTTTTTTAATTTAAAAAAAAATAAAATATTTTGATGCATATATGTCAACAAAAACATGTAGAATGATGAATTAGACATAAAAAACATAAAAACATAGATTGAATCATATAACATCAATCATCTAGAAGTTATAATCTTCATCAACCACGTCCACAAGTTGGAAGCATACAACATATTGACTCTTGAGTCTCGCGAATCATCAATCCTATACTTAGTTTTTTAAAATTCAATATATAACATTTATCATCATTGATTTCAAATTTCGATATCTAACATTTATCATCATTGATTTCTACCTCGATATCTAACATTTATCATCATTGATTCATTGATTTCAAAATTAATATACATTTATCATCATTGATATAACATTTATCATCATTGATTCATTGATTTCAAAATTCAATATATAACATTTATCATCATTGATATTATATAACATTTATCGTCATTGATTCATTGATCAACATATAACTTTCATGAAGCATCATATTCATAATTCATAATGATTTGTAAACTTATAAATGCCAACTTCAAAGTTTCACCTTTCAAATTCAAACTTCAAACTTAAATTGTCATTAAATATATGAAAGAATAAGTTTCAACTGCTCAATCCGTCAACAACAAATAGAAAAGACTAGTAAACAACAAATCTATTTTATCTAACAATGTGGCCCTGCCACGCCCACGAGAAATGTCTAATTTGTGCGAGCCACGAGGAAATGTTGGTCTTCTAGTACTCTCAGAGTACCACGACCATGACTAGAAGGTGAGGCCGGATCTACAAAGGAACAATAGTGTGATATCGAGAACTGCACCGGCACCGGCACCCGGTGACAAGCAATTTCAGAGATGGTGGATTCAGCTCCCGTGTGTGGCGGTGCCGCGATGCTTCATCATCATCCCTGTGTGCCCCGTCTCCAATTCTTCCATATGTACCGTGTCAGTTCTCCAAATTATCATCCTCTCCGGGTTGTTGTTCCAGACTCTCGTATGATTGATCCTCATTTTGCCCGATCACAAAGAATGGCTCAACAACTCCGGTTGTAATGCATAAACCAAGCTAAATGGGTTTTCATTCACCGTTTCTTCTCACATTGTGTATGAAGTCAGAGGTGCTCCAACACCTCTCTCGCGTAAGAAGTGTTCACAACCCGTGAGAGAACTTTTTAGCCAACTTTGGCAAAAGTCCCATGCCGCCTCATATGCTTCCCACCATGTGAGAGCATCAAATTTGTCCTTGTCTTCCATTGCATGGAAAGAACCAAAGAAGTGCTAACCGAAGTATTTGCCTAATTCAAGGCGCAATTTAGCACATCTCTCGTCTAGTACCAACTTGTCTAATGCCTTCATGTACCCCTCTTGTACCTCTAGATTCGTGTGGAGGTTTCATCCTAACCCCACCTCCAGTGTGTTGGCCCAACCAAGATGGAGAGTAATATTTGGCGTAAGGATATATGCCAAGGCATGTAGTGGAACATTGAGTTTATTCCACCGTGCACACACACATGCATGAATCATAGCATACAAGTTGGGATCATTATCCTTAACAATATCTTTTATTTGCCCCAACATGCCGGCCCATCCGCTCATAAACCTCCCCAATCACCGGTTTATCAAGATTCGCAAACCAAATCATGTGATAAATGGGCTTGGTAAAATCTAAAATTTCACACGTGCCCAAAATAGAGGGTCAAGGGCTGTCTCCTCCACATGTTCGAAACCTTGCCCGTCAATCCATTGTCGCTACCCCGCCCTTTAATACCGTCATGGGTTTTGATACCATTGGGTGTGCTCAATGACTCTCTTACCTTCAAAAGGTGCCTCAAGGTGAGGTAATAGCTAGCAAATCTAGTCTTTGTTATCTTCAACAACTCCAAGTTGAGTGAGTAATTTTAAAAAAGCCCATGGGTATTGCTATGATTTGTAATAAATTTTATCATTTTTTTACCTCTTGTACAAATCACCAAGCCATTTGAATTGAGGTTGTTTGTTTTTGATGATATCATGCATCAAAAGGTTCATTGTGTGAACCAAACACCCGTACCAAAAAATGTTGGGGTATTTATCCTCGCAATTGCTCCGCTCGCCTTACGCTAGCGCATTATCAAGTGATGATCCGTATGACATTGTATGGCGCAATACTTTTCAATTATATCAAGTAATGGTTTTGCAATGTTGCGTTCTGGCTTTGAATTTGTCCGAATAATCATATACGTCAGAAGATTGCACCACTAACCTACACAACTAAAACACTTATCAATGGCTTTCCTTTTACATTGGTCCATCCATCGCAGACAATGGACACCCCATGCTCATTCCACGAACTTGTCATTCTAGCCAAAGAATGGTTTATTTTAGCTTTTTCTATGATCAAGACTCCACGGTTTTGGCCTTGTCATACCCAAGGCTTTTGTATCCTTTGGGGCATCATTAATGCGGTAACCATTTCATGCCAATAAGGTGAGCGAAGAACATTGAATGGCACCCCACATGCATATAGAAACCGGTAAAATTTTGAATCCACATCATTCCTACACCCTTCGTCCAGAAATCGGATATGGTTCTACGCCTTAATCCAGGTGTGCCATCGCCTCCAAACCACCGGCATGGGTGGAAGTTGAACTTGTTTGTCCATGACGTGTAGGGCCCGAATAAGAATCAATGAAACCCCTAGATCTTTTAGATGATTCTAGGGCAACGCTCTCTTCCTTCCTATATTTCTCTCTCCGTTGCTAGCACACTAGTACAAATTTTGATTCCAATATTTTTTTCTCCATCCCCCGCATTTTCCCACAAGGTGCCTTCGCACGGTGTAAGGAACCATGCGTATTGTTTATTGCAATGGGGGGCAAATAAATTTAGTGGTTCCACCACCTTTCCCTCCTTCCCGTTTCGAACATATTTCCACAAAGGTGTCCTCTCGAGTTTGGTCTTGTCTAGCTGGGGAATCTCGTGTCCTCATGTTCTCCACTCCCCACTTCCTCCTCAACATAATCTTCCTCCTCTTCAAAGATTTTCTTCAACCACCATAACCCTCCTCTTCATCCTCCTCTTCTCCGATTTGCCTCTTTCTTCTACTATTCTCCAACACCATTATCACAAATAAAGGAACCAACATGAGGAAAATACCTAGCCATATAGCCATGATGGAAACAGTTTCAAGTTTCAAGTTTCTAGCTCGCAAAAAAAATGGAAAATGCCAAATGGGAATAGGAAATGCAACATAGGAAGAAAACAATTCATTTTTTAAGTTTTAAATCCAATAAAATGCAACATTCAAGAAAAAATCAAGTTTTCATTTTTAAACAACCTACAAATTCATCCTAGAAAATACAAAATTGGATTAGAAGGCCTACCTCTTTCTTGCAATCCCCTCATACAGGCCTGCTCCTTGCTCTCCTTGTCACTTCGGGGCAGCTCTCGCCTTCCAGTTTCCTCTCCTCAAGCTCTTCTTGCTCTCTCTCACTCAATTAACAAATAATAAAACAAAATGACTTCCTATAAACAAAACGAATTTTTCATTGAAAAAATTTTCCGTCGGGCGGAAACGTTTTGTTCCGGGAGCGTTCGGGAGCGAACGCTCCGACCGCTTCTAGCGTTAAAAACGCTCCCGAAAAGGCAGCGGAGCATTTTAACAGTTCGGAAACGTGCTCCAAAACGCCTTCCCCAGGAAGTGTTTTCGGGAGCGCGTTTCCGAACGCTCCCAAACGCTCCCGCACCTGAGCGCAGCCGGAGCTGAACGAGGGGGGGGGAAGCTTCCCGCACCCCGATTCATCCATTATTGCTTATGTTCCCAATAGTGCCGTGAAAATGTGTTAACTCAACTTGACACCGATGGGAGAAGAGGAAGATGGATTACCTAGATACTTGAATTTGATTTTAGTATCAAAACTACAAAATTGGTAAAGGGTCAAGGTTTGGCTAAACTTTTAATTAATCAAATTGTAAGGTTTGGGAATAAATTCGTTTTTTGAAATTTCCGCAGAGAAGAATCCACGAGAACCTTCCCAAAACTCGAAGGGAAGAATCCACAAGAACCTTCTCAAAACTCGAAGGGAAGAATCCACAAGAACCTTCATCTTCAATTCAATCGCTCCTATTTATATTGATGAGAAATTCTGGTGTCATAATGGTACTGACATTGTACATTTTCTTATAAACTTTGAGTGTCCTTCTCAATTCACAAAAAGTCAATGTAAGACACTAAATCTAAAGGCCATAAAGTGTTGTATCATCAATGCAAAATCCGCATCGAAAAGATCCACTCAATATCCTTGCTTGACGAAAGTGAAAAGAAAGGGATTATTGAACAATTTCATGTAGGTATTTGTGGACACTATGCCCGGAGAGCTCCAACATATAAAATATTGAGAGCAAGATTCTATCGGGCCAACAATGTTTGCACAAGTAGTGTTAAAAAGTTAGAGCTATACTCACGTCAGTCATTTGAAAGCAAAATTAACAACACTTTCTTTGGTTCCAAGATTTGTCTCAAGATCTTTCTTACAATGGGGATTGATTTCATTGGGGAAATTCATCCGCATCAAGCAAACAATATAGATGGATACTAATTGCAACACATTACTAAATGGGTAGAAGCCATTCTAGTTAGAAAATGCAACAAAAACGTAGTCAGATTTATTTAAGAAAATATACTGGCTCTAGGTTTGGGTGCTCTAACAGATAGTTACAGTAATGTAACGACATTTAGCAGTTGTTAAAATGGATTGAATTTTGTCAAAAATACCAAATTTCGTTGCATCATTCTACTCCTTACTATCCATAGGAAATGTAATGGCAAAGTCTTCAAACACTAGAGCTTGGTTAAAGTTATTAAGAAGACATTAGAAGATCAGTAAAAGGAGTTTGGATTACCATCTCATTTATGCAAACTTTGGGCTAACAGGATATCTCCAAAAGGTCTATAGGAAAATCTCCATTTTTAGCTGGTTTATGGTAAAGAAGCAATTTTACCTACAAATCTAACTTTTCCCGTTAAGGGTCTTTGCAAGAAGTAAATGAAGAACTCCGATGATTTTTCTAAGAGGATCAATTAGATCATTGAACTTAATGAAAATAGGATGGAATTCATTGCAAACTTAGGAAATACCGTAACAAAATGAAAAGTCTTTTTGATTTAAAAGCTAGAGAAAGAGATTTCGTGAGAAGGATTTAGTGTTAAGATGGGATGCTAGGAGGGGAAGATAAAGGAAAACATGGAAAGTTTGACAACCTCGGGTTTGGACCTTTAGCATACTACAAGAATCAAGGGTAATAACACTTTATCTTAACTTGGAAGGACAATATTCTTCATTGCTAGTCAATGGAAGATATTTGAAGCACTACATTCAATGAAGGGCAAAAAGTGTTTCACACATTCCTCATTTTATATTTACCGCTTGTTTCATTTTCAAATTATGTTTGTTTTTCAACAAAGACTCCATCAACCCGAGGAGAAGGCACTTATGCAAGTTCTCTCGCATCCTACAAAGGAGGAATCACTCTCAGCTTGGAGCCAATGTTGTAACATTCTTGTTTTGATAAGTAAGACATTTTAGAAGAAAAATGAAAATTAAAAAAATGTTTAGATTGAATGTGAATAGATGAAAAAATAAAAATAAAAAATGTTAGGATTGAATATGAAAAGAAAGCTAAGTGAAAATAAAAAAATGTTAGGATTAGATGCTAAAAAGAAAACAAACAAAAAGAAAATGGAAATATTTGGCATAGATAAAAGAAATAAAAGAATAAAATGTATGAGCCTAAATAAAATAAAAAGGGGAGAAAGAGCGCGCCACTTAAAATGCCGCTTAAAAAAATAATTTAGAATAAAAGTATGTTTTAAAGTATTAATCATATATATATATGGTTAATCCATTATGTAATAAAGGACATGATATTGACATCAAGAAATAAAAATCTGCATTTGAAAGGTCGAGATCTTATGCGCTCAAATCAACGATGCACATCCAAACCCGCACCCCCATTGCTTCCGAACGATATCCAAGGGGGGTTGTCCCGGTAAAGCCGTTTCACAAAACCACTAATCGCTGTCATTCTCCCATTGAGACCGCACCCCCACCCCCTCCAAGTAGGCTTCAAAACCACCCGTTCACTTTTTTGACTTACTCCCGCCATCTCATCATCACTCACATGTCATTTCACCATCCACAATAAAACACCATGTGCCCTCATTTACTCGTTACCATTTATTCTCAACATATCCGTTAACCGTAACATTCTCACAATAAAACCTCCCGCGCCTATGAACATTCATCATTCACTTTGTTTTTAAACCCGCATTTTTACTCGTAATTAAAAACTTTTCACTATTCTACTCGCCACCACCTGCTTCATAAGCTAATTTAAACTCTAGCAAAGCACTTTAAAGCAATATCTTCTCCAATACAAGCCACTCCATTAGCCACAATTCCAACAAACAGTACAACAACAAAAGGAGGCAAACTCTTCTTTAGTAACAACTACAACATCAACATCAACAACAAGCCACACAAATACTACAACAACAACAGACTAACTAAAGCCATGGATGGTCTAGCCATTGAAGAAAGGTCTTCCCGATTACAAGGTATGGGAGATGAATTAGTTCAACTTGAAGATTATCAAACACAGTTTATGTGAAATTGCAAGAGATAGGTCAAAGTTTGCAAAAGTTATAGGGAACATTACAACAAAGGCATTCATGGAAGGGTTCAACTTGGATTAGGCAATCATACATGAAATCTCTTTATCTATTTTAGCTAAACCAACTTTTGAAAGATACACAAAAGTTGATGAAATTTACGTAAAGCTAAGTAGATTTTCATTGCCAAATCAAAGTAAATGGGAAAAGTATTTTTGATTGCTAGGAATGACCGTATCAAGTATTTAGAACAACTTCAAATAGCAAGGAACTTATCGCAACCTCATCACTCAAAAATCCTAAAATGTAGAACTCAACAACTCAATTCAGTTTTGAATTTACTATATTTTTGCAATTTTGTTTAGTAAGGCTTGAGATATTTCCACAAAGATCTAGATATTTGAATCAGATCTTTTTGAGAAAATTTGTATAAATACATCCATAAACAAATTGTAAAGGGTTGAACCCTTTGGATGAGTGCTTGTAAAGAAGAATTGCATGAGTCCGAGATCATTGATTATTAATAAAAGGATTCTGGATTTGTTTGAAACACCCCGTTCTCATGAGTTTTTCTAGTTTACATTTGATTTTGTTTTTCCACATATATTTAAGTCTATGTTGGCAGAAATGTGGGTCTAGGTTCCGTCTTCTACCTTTGTGAACGAAACACAGTAAATGCATTTCACCGCACCGCATGTGCCCCGGAAACGCGTTTCCGTCCGTATTGGGTCATTTCACGCTTGGGAAACGTGGCCAAGATGCATCGTAAACACGTTTTCTAGGTCGAATGCAGCACGTTTCCGTCGCTTTAGTTTATTTTTATTTTTGGTTTGCATATGTTTGTTATTAGTTTAATTGTAGAAAGTGTCTTTTGGATGCTTCTAAATGGCTATCTCAACTTATAAAAAGGCTCTCGCCTCATTTTCTCATCACATGAATTGAGCAAGTCATTTCACTTGGAGAAGGACGATTTTAGGAAGGACAAAAGAGGAAGAGAGTAGTGCTTCCTGGCCTAGGTGCTTTCACCGTGAGTAAATGAGATTTCAAGAAATAAGAGAAAGAGATTTCAAAAGCGTATTTGTGTGCGAAGTTTCCAAATACGACATTCTTGGTTTTATTTAGCTACAACCCCATACTTCTCTCGTCTTTTTGTGGCATTTTGGGGTAGTTTCAAATACACAAAATTAATTTGGGCAAGAAGCATTCAATTTTTTGGTTTTTTCTCATTGTTTCTTCTATTATTCGAGGGTTTATGCTACCAAAATTAAGTGAAAACCGTTTTTTATTTACTTATTTGTTTTTTAATTTTTTTTTAAGTAAAGAAATGGCTTCCATCCAAGGTTCAAGTTCAAGCCCCAAGTCCAACCCAAGGGCCGACGATATCCTCTTTGGAGGCATGTTCAAAAGCTTCAAAGATGTGGAGGTGATGGCTCATGGAATGGCGATGTAATCTTTGCGTAATTTCGTAAGGGCTCTACCCAAAAGTGAAGGCACATCTTTTGCATGGAGGAGGACAAAGGATTGCAGTGCTGTACAAAAACATCGTACCCCGTGGTGAGGAGGGAATATCAAAAAGAGTAAGATCAAAGGATGGAATTAAAAGAAGGCATGATGAGCTTAGAAAAGCTACTACCAAAGCTCCAACAAACATTGCGCCAAGGATTGTAGTCAGTGGAGTGTAAAAAACTCGTAAACTTGAATAAGTATATATACATTAAGCAAAGATGAGATATGATTACAATGGGGAATCACCAAGGCTTTAAATATAGCGTTATGGTGTCCCTTACAAGAGGCAGGCGTGATCTTTGATCATGCCCTTTCACTTAATAAAACCTAAGATAACTATATCTAACTAATAATTAATAAAATATACATAACATCGTCTCCCCTCTTCTTAAAGATGCTTTGTCCCCAAAGCATATGTAACGATGGACAATGTTGACGAATGCCTGGGTTTCTTGAGCGGCAGTTCTTGCTTCCAACATTTTAAAAAAAGATCGTGGAGCATATTCTCGGTTCAATATTTTGTTGATCCTGATAGTGAAAATATCCGATATCGACAGGGTCGATCCCGTCTTGACTTCGGTGACTCTTCTTCGTGGCCTCTTTTGAAGATAACATTTAACTCGATGAAGACAACGTAGATGTTGGCGCTCCTATTTGAATCATCTTCGTCACATCAGAGAGGAAGATAACGTGATCTTTTGGGGCTTGGAATCCATACAACCCGTGTTTCGCCCTTTCCACTTAAAACCGATAAACCGCTTCCGTTATTGCGTAATAAGTACCTAGAGTTTGTGGCCATTGAATTCCTAAGACCACATCTACTCCTCGTAATGGAACTCGGTAGAATGGAGATTCTAAATGAAAGTTTTTTATCTCGTAGTTTAACTTTATGGCATTTCCTACTTGCTCAATCTTCTGCCCATCACCATTACCTTCATATTGGGCATGGGGAAGGTAAAGATGTTAAGTCTTTTTTGCTATGGTTGAATTTGTGGAAAATTGTGGGCACGCGTTGTCGACGAGAACCATTACGTTGTTGTTCTTGATATGTCCTCTTAACCTTAGGGTTTGAGGTTGTGATATTCGTCATAGCCGTATACGACACTGCGAATAGTTTCGCCATCCACTTCTAGAGAGAACTCTAAGTTGTCTTCTAATCCTTCTATATATGAATCATTACTTCGTTAGCGTCGTTAGTTGCTTCAATAACCGTATAGATTTTTTTTTGTTTTTCCATTAGCACATCCGTGCTTAGGTCCTGCCACCGCAACGCTTGCACTTGCCCCTCTCTCATTCTTTGTTGTTCCATACTAGATTTTTCTTCTTCACGAAGATGGAACGGGACATATTTTGTGTCCTCTATATTTCGTATCAAGCAGAAATCTTTGTCTCGAATAGTACTTTTTCTCTCGGGTTTTGATAATCTTTCAAATTTCTTTTCAAGAAATTTTTGCTTTTTGCCTGCTGCTACTTCTACTCGACGTAATTTCATGTAGTTCGAGCTCTTCTTGTATATGGATTTAAGTTCCTTAGGATAAGAATGAATTAGACGAGACTCGACAACCGTACTCGTGTTGCCAAGGTCTCCCATTCTCTAGTGTACTCATCCACATCTCCTTTTTGGCGTAATTTGATAAACGTTGAAAAGAACTTTTCTTCTTTTATACCTTGAAACCTTTTGAAGAATGCATCCTTAAATTTCCTCCAACCGATAGCGAGCGTCGTCTTTCCACCACATATACCAATTATATGCTTCTCCTTCCGTTTTTTTCATGGAAGCATGTTTAATTTTTCGTCATCACTAGTAATGTCATAAATCTCAAAATATTCTTTCCGCGATGTTTATGCAACGTTATTTTTCATTACCATCAAATTTTGGGTAGCTCCTCGATTTTGGCTCTTCGCCGATATGCTACCGGTGGAACAAGAAGGGGATATTGATTTAGCAAATGCATCTCCAGAGTCGCTTTATTTTGAAAATCTGCATTACTATCTTCGATGATGTGGGAATCCTGGGCTTTTCTGATGCTCTTCCGAGTTTCCCTTAATCTCGTTGAATTGTTTTGTTGATTTTGTTCCATGTTAGGAAATATTGGAGATCAGTGTCCGAATTTTAACTATCTATCTTATCATTTAGCTTATTGAAGAGTTCGTCATATTGTCTATTGCTTCGCTATGCTTTTTCTCGTGGCCTCGTGATGATTTAGCCACATTTGTCTTTCTATTCGATTTGTCGTATCATGAATCTTTTGATGTCATTGGAGTGCCTCGCAACCGTACCTTCCAGATCGTACTAATCTTTTCCTCAATTCTTCGGAATTATTATTGATTTGTTTCTCAAGATCTCCCAATTCTCCGGGAATTCAGCCATCGACATCGATGAAGACAACGTGTATGAGGTGGGGAATTATTTTTCGCTTTTCTCTTCTCCTTTTTTTTTTTTTTTTTTTTTTAAATAATAATTTATTATTATAATAATTTTCCTTGTATTATTTACTGCCCTTTATTAAAAAGAAATCAAATTTTTGAATTTTTCTCTCCTTTAATGAAAGTGATTTAATTATGTCTTTGAAAAAAAGTTGACATTTTTAAAAGTCTCTTATGTAATCTCCTTTGACTTATCCACTCATAATTTCCTTTATACTTTTTGTTTTTTTTTTTAATCCTTTTAATATAATTTCCTTATAACTCTTCTAAGTGCTACTTAGGGTATACTTTCATGAAAACTTGAAATAAAAAAATCTTTTTTCTCCTTACTAATATTTTTTTTAAATGGCCTCTTCCTTTTTATACGATGATATAATTCCTTCAGACTTCAACTTTCAAGTTTTCATTTAATCATTAAATAATAGTTTATTTCAATTATCAAAAGTCACAATGTTTGACTTTTTGGATAGCCGTCTTCTTTTCGAATTGATTAATGTATGGAACGACGTGAAGAGTGGTCGAGGAAGGCTAAAGAGACGGACAAAGTCTTAAAAAGATGATTGCCGTGGAAGGGGAAGTGGATATGAGGGTGACGCAGAGGGTCGACGCAAATTATTGCGCTGGAAGGGGAAGGGGATATGAGGGTGACGCGGAGGGTCGACGCAACGACACGTCGATCCGGACGATAGGCCCGACCACAACTATTGATGAGAGTACAGGACAACGGAAGAGGATTCGACAAGTGAATTTGACAAATAATTTAACAAGGCAAAATGTGAACCTTCTAGTATCACGACCAAGGTCGCGTGGCTGAATGATTAGTCAGGCAAATTTCGATGGGAATGGAACCAAATAAGGAGATTCAGTAAAGGGCAAGGTCAAGCAGATAAAGGCTCTTAATGACGTGTGGCTTGGCGAGAAGTTGAGAGAGCGTAGGGAGGGTTTGCAGTCACTGGGAGAGGAATAGGAACGTATGGGAGGAGTCGACAAGGGATAAGGGAAGGTTGAGAAGACTGCGAGATGAGTGGACTACCGTGAAAGAGTTGGTCTATGGGTGGAGTAGGGGAGACGACGTGGTGTGTGACGTAGAGGAGGGGCAAAGCCGTATGGCCGTGAGGGAGCCTGGGTGAGGGAAGGGTGGAAGGGTGGGAACGGTGTGCACCTGCGGAGGAGAGCGTCGAGTGTGAAAGGCCCAGAGGAATGGGAATGTTTGTGCGATGGGAAGGGAGTGAGGGACGTAAGGCCAAGAGTGAGGAGGGATTTATAGGTTTGTAAAAAAATTTTATTTATTTATTTTTTTTTACGTGGCGGGAATCGAGGTTGGTGAGCGAAGGCAAAGAGAGGGGGGGGTTAAAAATTCCAACTGGAATTCTTATAATTCCCTAATTTCCGGGTGATCACACAGATCTCGAAGAGCGATGGCTCGATACCACGGAGGTAAAAACTCGGTAAATTTGAATAAGTATATATTATTATTGATAAAAGATGAGATATGATTACAATGGGAATCACCAAGCTTTAAATATAGCCTTATGGTGTCCCTTGGCTTTGAGGCGTGATCTTTGATCATGCCCTTTCACTTAATAAAATCTAAGATAACTATATCTAACTAATAATTAATAAAATATACATAATAAGTCAAGCAAGGAAGAGGAGAGCCACTCAAGAACTAGAACAATCACTATCCGCAGGGGCATCCCGTACGCTCAAGATAGAAAAATTCCCAACGTGAATGTGCAAGCAAGAGAAGAAGCCGATTCCAGAGTAGCTAGGTGCATCTATGGAGGTGGTATCCCATTCAATGTTGTTCGCTCTCCTTCCCGGCAAGATATGATAATGGCAAGCACAAAGCTCCTAAAGGGTACAAGGGGCCCAACTATGAGAAAGTTAGAACTTAGCTTCTCAAAATGAGAAGGATCTTGTGGAGGATATCTTATCACCAATTCTTCTTTGGAGTAGCCGTGGGGTTACCATAGTCTCGATGGATGGAAAAATACAAGGCGTAGACCATTGATAAATATTATTGTCACTTCACCAAAAGGAGCATGTTTTAAAGGCGTATGACCGTTTCGGGAGAGGTAAAAGATGCACAATTCATTGCCGATGTTAATATAAAATCTATCGAACAAGAAGGTCTCAATGTAGGTGTTATCATGGACAATGCACCGCATGCAAAGCTACAGTTTAATTATTGGAGGGGAGGTATGACCGCATCTTTTGGACACCCCGCATTGTCCATAATCTCAATTTGATCTTAAGAGAACAATAGATAATATATATAATAACAATAAATAAATATATATTAGAGGAGATCGACAATAAAGTCCCATAGATAAAGGAACTCATAGGGGTAGCAAGGGAGATTGTTAAATTCATCATCCACCACCAATCTCAAAGCAATATTTCGGAGTACTCCAAATTGGAGTTGTTAAAAGTTGTTGAGACAAGATATGCTTCAAACTTCATAATGTTGCGCCACCTTGTTAGTGGTTAAGCAAACATTAGTTTCATGGTGGTGAGTCAAGTTTTGGGTTGAGTGGAGACAAGCGTATTTAGAGTCGGGATATAATAAAGGCATAGATTATGCCTTCGATGAGAATTGGTGGAGCAAGATAGATTTCTTGCTAATGTTCACAACCCTGCATTTGAGCTCTTCGCAATGCCGACACTGCCAACCTTTCTTAGGAGAGGTATAAGATGGCATGGATTCTGTGTTGAGAAAACTATGGAAATCATTTCACAAGAGTCTCCATAGCTTTTGTTTGTAGATGATCATTTTGCTGAATTAGTCAAGAAAATCATTGTTGATAGGTGGAACAATTTCAACACTCCATTGCACACTTTAGCACATGCCTTGAACCCCAAATTTTATGGTGAGGAGCTTATTGGTCAAAGTAATGGGAAGAGGAAGGCACCCCATAAAGATAGAGGTGGTTAATGGGGTGAAAATCTCTTATGAGAATTTTTCCAGGTCATCTACACAGGGAGGTGAAGGAAGAATTTGCCGCCTTTGCTTCGTTATGAATAGATGATTATTCATATATATCATCTTTGGAGGAGAGAGAGCACCAGTGAATCAGCTAGCTTGTGGATTTGTACGGGAGCAAATGGTGTACATTTGCAAAACCTTGCCATTCGCCTCCTTTCACAAGTGGTAAGCTCTTCATCAATTGTAAAGAATTGTTTTTCTCATGGTTTTATTCATTCCGTGAAGCACAACAGGCTGGGCCTACGTAAGGCAGAGGATCTTGTTTATGCACTCCAACCTTCGCCTTGCATCTCGTAGGTGTTGAGATTTTGAGGCAGACTCTGTGTGTGCTCAGCTCTGAAATTTTGTGGAGGGGCCAAGACACACAAGACCTCCAAAACCGTAAAGCGTTTGGAGAAATTTCATCGTGTGAGAAAATTAAAATAATTAATTTTTTTTAATGAGGACCCTAAGTCTAACTCAGGGAATTAGAAAAATTAAAGTGAATTAATTAAACACATGTGATGAAATGTTTTAAGTGACGCAGATCAAGTAGTCTTTTAATCTGAGCCATTGATAAGAGATTAGATCATGTCCGTTGATGTGTCAACGAGAAAAGTATAAAAGAAAGGCTTGGGGTCAGTTGGAGAAGACACACAGAGTCTAACAGATCGAATTTTTCTGATTTTGAAAGCGTTGCTCGAACAAAGATCGCAGCTAAGGGACTGGGAGTTGTAGTGAGGGGCAGATGGTATGATTGGCCATGAGGGCCATGGGTACAAGGTGAAAGCAAGGTAACAGACACAATGGAGACAGCTAGCCAATGAGGTGACGCAGCTCAGAGGTGACGCAGCCCACATAAGGCTTACGCAGGGCATCGTGTTGTCTCCAAGCAAAAGTCCAAAATTTTGGCTGAAGCAAGGGTTTTGAGCCAACAATGGCCGAAAACCGAGATCTAGGAGAAGCAGACCATGCAGCTAGGTGACGTGTTCTCAGTCTAGGTTACGTTGTGCCGACGCCGTAGGCCGCGTTACAGAGCCGCCTGGGGTTTCACCAGCTTGCTCATCCGGATCAGCCTAAGACTCCGGCGTAGAGTGAGGTATATCTCACATTTTTTCGATTTCCGAGGTTTTCTTTTGTGTGAGTTGAGTTTATGGCACCCCTAGATGTACTCGAAACTCGCTGTTTTAATAATAATAAACCCTTATATATGTTGCATCAAGTTTCCCGCGTGGGGATTTTCTCGGGGGACATTTGTCCAAAAAATCTGCCACTTTGTCATATGAGCGTGATATTAAGAAATGATCCGTGTGCGTCGGTCGTTAATTGTATTTACTGGCCGTTAATTTTGAATATTCAGATTAATAACTTGTATGTTTAATCAAGTAGGAGAAGTAAATCGAGATTTAATAGTAGGTTTCTAGATTCATAAATTTTTACGTAGGGGGTCCAATATGGCAATGGTCCTTCTAAAGAATGGGATGGATCGTAAAATCCTCGATTTGGAGCTCTCCTCGTCGCCATGAATATTGAGGACCAAGAGTATAGAAGTGGAACTGGCCAATCATCTTCTTCAGCTACAACATCCACTGCTAAGCATGCTTCTGTTGCTAGTTTCAATGAGGATTTTGATAATGAGTATTAGTCTTTTTGACTTCATAGTAGTTGCAGCCTCATAGTCTTTATTGTACTTGGCAAATTTCATGTATAATAAAGTACGATTTTGAGATTTTGATATATAATAAAGGCCGGTTTTGGATATTCCGATATTTTATTTTCATTATGCTGTTCGTGATCATTCATGCGTAAATGTGATGTAAATTTAGAGACTTATAGTTTATGCTTTGAATGTAAGAAATTATAATTTATCATGTATGTTTTATGATTTCACATAGCATTTCTTAAATGTCTTAAATTTAATATATATATATATATATATATATATATATATATATATATATATATATATATATCGTCTCCTTTTTTCCAAAATTTGGGAGGTCGCGCGTCATGCACTGTGACCCGTATGAAAACTCATTTCCGTTTCCCCGTTTCCGTGCAAATTAGGATTTAAGTTTTATGGAGATAAGTACGTAAGAGAGTAACCGAATAACAATCTATCTTAAATCCTTCGAAGTTATCATTTATTTTAGAGATCGATTTATGAGACTATTTGTCTGTATGTCCCTTTACATTTATTAGTTATCGTTGATCTTCGCAGTTTAAATATATATTGTTAAGTTGTGAACATTGTTTGTCACGTTTCTTCTTATGATAAACTAAAGGTTCACTTGAATATCAGAGATCATAGTTTTTTACATTTTGTCTTTCACATATTATAAATTCAACTTAACGTTTTGAATTAAAAGAACAACCCTTTCTTTAATATTCAAAGCTATCGCAAGTTTATAACACTTGCCCGTAATTTGCTCATAGCATTGGTCATCCAAAATTTCTTTAAAACAACTTAAATATTTTAGATGCTCGGCATAATTAATTAACCTGTTAATTATCTCAGAGGACAATAGAGTCCACAATATTGATTGGCGTTTTTGTCATTTTGAGGTGGTAGAGGAAAGGTAGCAAGTTGGAGCTTGCTAGCATGTTGGAGCATCTCAAATTACGTCGATAAAACCAGAGCTTTGGGGTGTCATTCCAAAGGGGGAGCTGAGAATGAATGCTTTTCTAGAGTTCTAGGAGTTGTGGGCTTTATTTTCACTGAATTGAAGATTAAAGAACTTATTAGAAAACGTTCTATGGTTTTTGAGTTGGAGTTTCTACCTGTACCCTCTCAGTGTCTATTGTCTACTATTTATTTATGGTTTTAAATATTATTTAAGATTAATTAATGCCGTAAAGATTAATAAGTCACAATTTTAAGAAAATACCGAATTACCCCCTTAGTATTTCCAACAATTGGCATAAGAGCGGTGTTCCTTCACTAGTAGTTTAACAATTGGAAGGAGGAGTGGAATATTTCGGGAATTCCAATAATAAATGGAAAAACTATGCATTTTGGGTTGGAAAGATGAAGTCATATGTTCAAGCACAAGGGGTTTGATGTTTGGAATGTCAAAGATTGACCGAATACAAGGAAGATTCAACTCAACCTCAAGATGATAACCTGAACGAAGACTTTACGAGAGCAATGCTAAAGCTAAAAAATGCCCTCATGTCTGGTGTGATAGATTCTATATATGTCAAAATAATGTGTTGCAAATCGCCAGAAAAGAAATTTGGGAGAAGCTTTAAAATAAGTATGAAGGAGACAAGAAGGTAAAAGAGGTTAAACTCCATACTCAATGAGGACAATTTGAGAAGCTGAAAATGAATGAAGAGGAGAACATTTCAACCTTCTTCCTTTGTGTTGAAGAAATAAAGAATGCTATAGACGCATTGGGAGAACCAATGGAAAACAAGGCAGAAGTTGTCTAAAGGTTCTAAGATCTTCCGCAGAGATTCGAGTGCTAAAGCATTCCGTGTTAGAAGAAAGAGATGATTTTAAAAGCCTACCATGGACCTGCCGCATGGAATACTTACGACATATGAAATGAGTGAAAGAACAAGATTCTCCATCTAATCGAGAAGCAACATTCACAACATCCAAGATAATCGTGAAAGATAAACAAGAATCAAAACCAAGCTCCAGCTTGTTAAGAAGAAGAATACTTAGGTGAAGAAATTACTAACATTGTGAGAAAGATGAACATAGGGAACAAAAATAGTGTTCAAAGGTAAAATTCCACCACATAGTTTCACCAGGTGAGATTGTTCACTTTATGTAATTAAATGTCCTTATAAGAATGAAGAAGCATCCAGGTAAGGGAAGAAGGGTCAAAGAAAATTCAACAAGCAAGGTAAAAATAAAGGCCTTAAGAAAAGCTTTTTCTCTAAAGAAGACAACTCCTCATTTGGAAGAAGAGAGGAGAGTGATGAAGAAAACAATACCGGAAGAGTACTATTCATGCACGGGGTACAACAAGAAGGAAGCACCCGAAGAAGAAGAAGAAGAAGAGATGGACGAGATTCAATTTCAAGACGAGATGGTTAGAGTTATAAAGGATCTTAAGGTTGAAAAAGAAAATGTCAAATCTCTCGAAAACCGAATTGAAGATAAAAAAAGAACATGCTAGAAGCCTCAATAAGAAAAAATGAAGAATCGCAGGAAGCCATTATCAACCTTAAAGTACAATTGGAAGAAGCCAAAAAAGTTGAATATTCTCTCTAAAGAACTTCAAGAAAGAAGCAAGGCAAGAGAAGATTTAGAAGCAAAGATAGTCTATCTACGTAAGGAAGAAGAGAAAAGAAGAATGCAAGGGCAACTATTAATTCAATTTATTCCTTAATAATTGCTTGTGAACTTTATTTATCTTTGTGTTTCTTTATTATATCTTTTCATCAAACAATTATCAAGAGCAAAACATTAAAGACAATGGACACAAAAATTAGGCTCCAAGACAAAACGGCAAGACCACCCCAAGGGGAAAACCCATAAAATCTCTTCTTCTTATAAAATCTACTTCAAATGAGACAAGCAAGACCCAAACCCTAGGCCAAGTCCTCCTCCAAGCACCAAGTCAACCCTCCAAGAAGCCCCAGGCAGATCAAATAATAAGGCTCAATCCCCGTTCAACCAACTTCCAAATTGAACTTTGACCCACAACTTCAACTTAGCAACTTCTCAAGCCCCGTAGCCGCAAAAACCCCATCTCCGGCACAAAATAGTTCTTTTAAGAGTTCTCTCTGAGAAAGGTAATCTCTTCAAGGTCAACTATACTAACTTGGAGTATCGACATTTCTGCAACTTGAATCTATAATTTCGACTTCATGCAATTTGGACAAGCAATTTTGACCTCCAAACGTTGAAACATAAACCCCAACCTTCCATCATGTGAGAGAATAAGGCCAAAAATAGATCTTCCAAACTTCCTCTTACTTCCCGATCTTCGCTATGTCCGTCCCAACTTAAGGTTGAACTTTCTTCGATAGATGAAAATTGATGAGGGAGTGTGTCAAATGAGGTCGAAGTCGCTTTTATTTATAAGATTTCCAAGGGGTCGACTCCTTCTAAGCTAACTTGTAGCTGCTGTGGATGACTTGGTACTTTGGAGGTTTTCTTAGACTTTATAGATTCAAAAATAAATTATTTTGCAAGATACATTTTTCCTAGATGGGTCTTATAATGTTAACATTGATTCACTTGACTCATGACAATAAATCTTATGACCTAACAAACCCAAGAAGCATGAAGAACATGCTTTTACCTAGAAGACTATCAAAGAAGTTAGGAAGTATGAAACTCATGTTCTAAAATAATAATTTTTCTTTCTTCTTTTGCTTGTTACATAAAGATATACATATTTAAATTAGTACAATGACAATTATGAAGACCTAAACTAGTTACATTTTCCAACAAAATGTTTAGCAGTAGACTTTATAACAACTACAAAGATAAGATGTGCCCATCAACAATCAAAAGTCAGACAATGAAAAGACAAGATTGGGATACAAGGAAATATTGGTTAAAGGATTAACATCTTCCATGATAGAAAAGGAGATAAACAAAAATCTTATGCAACAATTGCTAGAGGGTCTAGTGAGAAGGAAAGATGATTCCAAACAAAATAGAAGGTTCATGATCACCAAGAAGGATCATGGAAAGAAAGTCTCCCCCTTCAGGTATCAAAATTTATTTTTGGTGTTGGCTATTCAGGGAAATTTTGGACATAAAGTTGTAAATTATCAAGCCTATGGTAGAAGTTGGGTTCTTTCAGAATGATTATCCCTGAACATGCAGGAGGATTACATGGTAATCTACAACAGGTTTGGCTAGTTAAGCAATGAAGTAGAATGCCATAAATGCAACAAATTTTGGAAATTTGGCTAAATATTGTAGGTTAATGTTCCCACAAGGGAATCACAACAAAAATAAAATTGCTCAAGTCCGGAGAAGGAAAACCTGAAAGATGCGCTCTTGCTCTAAAGCTCAAAGCAAGAAGAGTGTGTGGTATAAGGATAATGGCTACTCAATGCATATGAATAGAGCAGGAGTAAATTTATATCTCTAAAAGAAGGAAAGGATGGAACAATGTCTTTTGGAAATGATGGATCAACAAACTTGTAGGGACAGCATACCAAGCTTGGAAGCAAGGATGCTTGCCACGGAGTATGTGCTTCTCATTGAAAATAAGGAACTATAGTCTGCCGCTTAAGTCAAATGTGTGATCGTGGACATGTCAGTTTCTTGACTCGAAGAAATGTGAAATAAGAAGAGAGAAAACCGACCAACCGGTGGCTATTGCAACTAGGACTCCAAACAACATATATACTTTGGATGAGACTACTTAAGGTTGTTTCTTGGCAAAGAAGATGAAAGTTGGCTTGGCATGTGCGAATGGGACACATAAACTTCCAACAATCTCGTGAGAATGGTAAGGAAGAGGTTGTGAGAGAAATGCCGCGATCTCAAAACCGACCAAACACTTTGTGTGCACTTGAGGTGTGTGCATGCCACAAGAATGAATCCACTTATACCATGTGGGAAAAGTCAACATAGTCAGAGCACCCGACCTCCTAAGAGGAGGGACAAGAATGAGAGCAGCTAGATGATGTGAGTAGGAGGGAGGATCTTGCTTCCTATCGTGGGGCCTAGGGTGCAAGTACACCACAACGAGCCCGAGGAGGAGGTTGGAGCAAGAGACTGAGGGGCATACAGAGCAGGAGGGAGCATGGATACACCCAAAGGTGACACATGAGCCACCCTTGTTGGAGTTTCCTGCAGCCCTAGTTACACATTGGTGGAGATAGTTGAGCATGCATCCATCGATGGTGCCAAGAGACACAGAGCTACCCACCATTGATGAGGTGCCAAGGACATGAAGTTACCCACCATCGATGAGGTGCCAGGAGACATATCCCCAGCTTGAGGAGGTGTCCTCCTGTGGAGATACAAAGGCAGTCTCCAAAGATGGGACCAAGCTGAGGATGTTAGCCGCCTACAACAATTTCATCAACTCCAAGTCGACCTTCTCGCATTGAAAAAGGCCACGACAGCCCCAGACCCGTCCCGCAACAAAAACAAGGAGCTGATGGAGCTAGAGCAAGAAAGCAAGACAACGACCAAGTCAGTTTCTGTTTTGGGGAATGATTGATTCTAAATGTACAATTAGAGAGCATACATTGGAGTCACGTGAGTAACCCTCTTCGGTGCACACATGAGTAGGGATGATAACACCGTTAGGTTACCCCGACATTGTGGAAAGAGAGGCAAAGCTACCTAGACATATCTCATGTGTTGTCTATGATTGTGAGCCAGACAACATGAGTTGCCTAAGGCACAATGTTCGTATGTCGGAGCTGTCACAAGGCGCAGGTACTGTTACGCATTTGACCTGCCCCTGTGGGTTGGATGGCAGGGGAGATTCTAATTGGTACCTAGTAAGTGGGCTAGATTTATGGAGACGATGGTAGTTGGGAGTAAACTCGTGAAGACCTTTCCAGACATTGGGGATACTCGGAGGCATCTAGGTTAGCATTGGGACGGAGGTGCTTCAAGACAGGTTTGAGATGCATAATGACAGCTTGTTGGACTTCACCACATCAAGTGGATGGCTGGTTAGGCATTAGTGGTGTGACAGATCCAATGACTGGAACATCCACAGAACACTTTCTGTTTCCATCAAGATTAGTAACGTTTGGGTTGATAGGGGAGCAAGGTGTAGACCCATAAGTTGTTTGAGCATGTTGGTTGTGCAACGAGTCACAAGATGATCAAATATACTCCGGCAAGATTTTGTTCCGAGGAGGTGGCATTGGCAAGCCGCCGTATAGTCTCTGTATGGGGTTGAGGGATTCCCCAGCTTATGTGGGGCACAATGGTCATGGAGGAGCCACACTGGGTGGTGGCATCGCCACTAATAGATAGGGGGATTCACCTCTCGTGGTTCTCAAAGAATATTTTGAGGTGAGGCCCATACATCGAGGGTGCAGGTGATGCGATAGTGGAGGTGGCAATACCTAGAGGGTGGCCGGGGCCGACGTGTACTATCCCTAGCTTTAGATCATGGCATCCAATGGCATGTAGGAGCATGCACATTGAGCAAAGTGGTTTGTGGTGTTAACGTAGATGCATGCAAGTTGGCCAGGTGCGGGATTTGCACCATGGAGTGGAGGAGCGACTTACACCACATCGATTTTGCCAGTGGAGTGGCAGACAGATTGGCACATATGGATGCCATATGGTACAGTGGTGGTAAGGTAGTGAATGGTTGTATCCAATGGTGCATTTGTGCCTCGGTCTGCTCAGAGGAGTGTGGGTGCATATTTATGTATAGCAGAGCATGATGATGCACTACAAGTTGTTGGAGTGCTGACCGTGAGAGATCTCCCCGACACGGACATCAAAGTACACCATTAGGTTTGGCACACCCAAATTTGGAGAGTGAGTTGATCACAAAGATGATCGTGAGCTTCCATTTACCACTTTCGCAACATTGCACATCGATAGAGGGACTTGCCATTGACTCGATGCCCTCATCATGAGCAAATGTGACCCAGGAGGTCCATCCGAGATAGTTGGGCAAGACCTGCATCAGGAGAGAGGCTTTCCAACCGTGGAATATGGTCAGTGGTGTGAGGCCAAGGTGCATGTGCTCTGGGGATGTCTGATCTCATTGCAGGCGACATGCTCCACCCTGGTTTCAACATTTAGGGGATTCATGGCACTGCTAAGTAAGATAGTCTGACAGTGTCCTGAGCATATACAAAGGAAAGGTGGACCTATCTCGCAAGTGGATGTTTAGATTCCATCTGTGAGGGTGGATATTGAGATAGATCCATCCGGGAAGGTAACCAATTAAATCAACTGCAAAATTCCTAGAAGAAGCATTCCCCACACATCTAGCGCATCAATCACTACTATGTCCATGGTGATGATATTTTATGGATAACCAACTAAGGAAACCAATAGATCTTTTACTACACCAAGGACTACGACTTTCTAGAAATGTTATGATAAGGTCTCGAGGATTCTAAAATTCAATTGTTCCATAACTTTCGTAGTCATAATATCTCAGATGTACCCGCAGTTGAGCATACAATCAGAAGCACACACATGTCCAATGTAAGAAAGAATTGTCGATGGTCTTAATTAGTCATTTAACAATTAATATCTTTTAACTTAATTCTTTGTCCTTAGGATTATCACATTGTCTGAGCCATACTCCAAAGCCCCAGGAAAAGATGCTCTATGAGATGGAATCTAAAACTTCAAGCATTGGGACAGACATCTTAATGGAAGCCAACTAAAGCAGAAAAGGCCTAGTTAACGATACATCCCCTTGTGTTCCAATCCACCCAAAGGCCTCCGTGCCGTAGAGACCGTGGCTCGACCACCGCAAAGTCACTTTGTTAACCACTACAGTGCCGAATCCCTCAAGCTAATCAAAGTGTTATTTCCTACTATTCTACCAACTCAGCTTATGCTAGAAGGTAAATTTCTTAATGCAAGCTAGGATCCTAGAATGCTTGTGCAAGATGGATTGAGTGAAGACTTCTTTAGTTAAGATTGTTTATGTTATTTAAGTACTTAGTGTGGATTATCTTATTAGCAAGAGACTTGACAATGATTAGATAACAATCTTAAGACAAGATAGGTGCTTAAAGATATAAGTGCCAATATTCAACAAGATTCCACAAGATGTTTAGAACAAATATCCGACTCAAGAATGATTACTTGAGATATGCCAAATGACCAATATTGAAATGCCTACTCTTAGAATGACAAAGGCCACTGACTGGGAAAAGAGGGTCGCGTAAGGAGGCCGAGGACTCTAGGCCTTACGACCAGCTCTGGGGAAGGCCTTAAACCCCCGATGCCGGGCCCACAAGGGAAGGCCTACACCTAAAAGGCCGACGCCGGCTCGAGGAGGCCCCGAAGGATGACGAGGCCGAAGAAGACTCGATGCATGCCAAGGAAAGGAGACGCTTTCCCTAGGAGGGCTAGATCTAGCCCGGAGGCCCGAAAAAATAAATCCCTCGCTACATAAATTTTTTTTCTCTTCCAGATTCGAATTTTAGTGCAAATTTTTCAATGGGTAGTCCCGAAAATTTTTCTCGAGACTAGATCTTATCCTCAAGGGCCTAGATCTAGCTATACTTCAACTTGACCAACATTGGATTCAACCTACAAAAATGAAAATAAAATACCCAACCTAAATATATACAAAATTCTAAAACCCCAAAACTCAGTTAGCAAAAATAATTTACAAATTATATTTACAAAATTATTTATAAAATTTTACAAATATATATGGGTTTTGAAAATTTTAATTTTTTGAGAAAAAATATTTTATGGCTATTTCTTCATGAATGGCTAAAAATGCTAATGCACACTATAGCCTTAGCTAAAGATTTAATCCATCACACAAATATTTGGTATCCAGAAAAAACGATTCATGCCCAAGTTTCGAACATGGAGTTCAAGGACTGGCACTTAAACACTATGTATTTATCTCAAAATGATCTCGTTAATCACATGGGTAACCAAACCACCTAGGATTAGCCCCAAAACTATCGATAAGATGATTTTATCTCCATCTAATGTAAACAGTTTACCATTATTCAACACAACATAGGAAAACCCATCGTGAGTATGTATAACAAATCAATAAGCAGGAACACCTTGAATTGCACCTTAAAGTCTTTATTATGATAGAAAAAATAGTTCCCAACTGACAATAGTGTTACAAAAGATGCTTCAACAACAATTTTATAGCCAGAGGTCACTGAAGTGCTAGAGACTCAAATGACTCTAATTTATAAATAAATCCTCCAAGTGGAAAATTAACTGCTAGTTTCTTTTGATCCTTGTCAAAATAATCTCTACGTTGATAAATACTTGAAGATCTTTTAATCTTAGCCATTGAATTTTATTTTTTAGAATTTTCGAATTATCATTTAATTCATTTTTATTAGCTCAAATTAATTACTTTATAAATTTCCTCAAAAAATTTGACTTTGACTTAACCACCAAGGTCCAAGGGTCCAAATTTTCTTGAAATATACAATATTCCTTCGTGAGGACCTTCTGCAAATCAATCTTTAAGACCCACGATTTTTTCCACTTGGAGAATTAATTTTCTTAAGACAACTTAATTTGATCCTAATTAATTAATTTTCTGGCTTAGTATTTAATTTTATTTTGCCGAAAAATTAATTAATTCTGGCTGGCATTACGAGGATTTACTATTTTCCACCCTCCAATATTTAACCATGGTGTCTAAGTATGAGGGACAATGCATTATTTTTTTTTTTTTACATAAGATTAACAATAAGCCCTCAAAGGGGGATACCCATTCGTCTTAGACCCTCAAAATACATACCCACCCGCGACACATTATGATCTAGTAGACCAAGTGATTTGTAATAAAATAATTTAGCCAACTAACTCAAACTATTTCCAAACCACTTTTACATTAGACTCCACTAAAACATTAGGACTCACCTAAGACTTTGACGAAGAATTCCGCCTCAGCTTTGGGGCATGAGGAAAAACTCACAACCATCCGTGTTTAGAAATACATATGAGTCAAAGGAGACGAAAATCCTCCTAGATGAAACTTTTCGCCAAAATAATAGGCTTACTTAGGTTGTTACATACATTCATGGTCTTAACTAGCATCATTTGCATTACATAACTTGGCCGAATGTGTTTACAAAGACCCATAAACTACTAATAGATGATTCGGACTTGTTGGAAAAATTGTACTTTCGCTTCCTTTGGAACTTTTACAAAACTGCAACCTCTCGGCTCCATATGGGGACACATTGCGTCCATGTAGTAACGTGAGAACCCCATAATCCCGCATTCCAAGAAATGTGTGAATCATCAAATATATGATCCAATAAAATTGAAATCATCATGTATACATATAAAATATCACTGAATAGAAAAATCCACTGAATAACCAAATATGAAAGACATCATATAAATGCGTGAATTAAAACTTATCTAATATATGAAATAAAAAGGGAGTAGGGTAGAAATACTATACAAACTATGCCCTATGCACGTGTCATTGATGAGTAGCAATCTCTGGCATCCGTCCGTTTAACTGTAAATCAATGTGCTTCGCTTTTCGGGATGTCCATTATTGAAACTTCACCCTCTTTGGTTGAGGTAACCGTCTCATCACTATGCCGCATATCTCTCATTAAACCAAAATCTATTTCTCTCTTTCTCATTTGAGAGCTGATGGGTGGTTGAATGAAAATGACAGGCTTGCTTCGATCAAACTTTGATTCGAAATGAGGCGGATGCCCCGTGGCACAACCCGTTCACCGTTTTCCACCCTCTTGGGACTTCCACATGATATCTCCTCACTTCCACTTCTCTGTACAATTTGACCAAGGCTAACGTTGGCTCTGAATAATAATACATAGATTCATCTCAATATAACCACCAACTACTGCAGAAACTTCCTATAAATAAGCATTCTGCTGCATTTGGCCCGTCAATCCATCAAGCATGTCCATGGGGATGATCCTCCATGGATAACTGAATCCAACGGGGAAACCCGTAGATCTTTGCCACCAAGGATTACTTAGAATCATAGAGAAAATACAAGATAAGGTCTAGGGTTTCTAAATTAGACTCAAGATGAATCTTAGTCATACATAGATGCACCAGAGTCAAGCATACAATTGTGAAGCAATCAATCATTTATGGCCAAAGTAAGAAAGAACGTTGATGGTCTTCATTAGTCATATAGCTAATATCTTCTAACTTCATTTGTTCGTCCTTAGGATTATCAATATTGCCCCGTTGAGCCATACCCAAAGCCCTAAAGAATGATGTTCTTATAGTTGACCAGTGTTCAAGTATCAGGGGACAAACATCTTAATGTTATTTATCCATGTGACCCAATACACTTTCAAACCCGATTTCTATCTTTCTGGCAGAATGTGTTTATTTTGACTTTGCCCTTTACCTTTCCTCCGGTAGAGGTGTAACCTTTAATAAGCAACAATTTCTATAATTTTTCCTCTTGAGATGGCTTCTTCTACCATATGCCCGAGTGATGGGGTCTTCTTCTTCATTGAAAGTATTGATGGAAAAAGCCGAAAATATCATATTGGAACATCGACTATCGTTGGATTTGTCTTGATTTTCTTAATTATCTCACATTCCTACTTTACTCCAAGATCCTTATAGCAAAGGCACGTGTATTCTCTTCATGAAAACTTTCACAAGCTTTGCGTAAAGGCACATGCTCATCAATCATATTAGTAGACTCGTGTGGTGTAGGGGGCCTTGATCACTCCTGGGGATTTCTTCTGGCCACGAGTTGTTGTTGCTACCCATGTTATTATTGTTGTTTCTACGTGGTAGACTTTGCATCCGGGATCTTTCCATTTGTATTAATTGATTCGCATCTCACTTATCCGTCTTGCATGTTCAATTTTGATTTCTCTAACCAATCAATAATTTTTTTATCAAGTTCTTCGATTTTTCTATTTGACTTTTCCTTTAGACTTGATTTGGACTCTTTCAAAACTAGGATTTCTCGACTTCCCTATGGCTTTTTTATCTTTTTCCAATTCCTCTACCAGGCTTTTGGGAAGCAACTAGAGTAATGGGGTGAGCACGTTTTATCTCATATTGAACTTACATGGTAGGCCTCAAGGCAATGTTCCAAGTGTTAGGAACCCCGTAATTTACAAGATCACAAGGTAACTTTGTACTTTTTTCTTTGCAAATTTTTCATACCGTACATAGATGTCAATATTCAAAATCTTTTCCCAAAGCAAGAATCAAAGGAAACAAAGGCAACAAGGAGGCAAGGAGCAACATTAGACCATTAGTGAAGACAAAGGCAACAAGAGAAGCAAGCATGCGAAATTAAAAAACAAGTAAAGGTATCGTGAACATGATTGGGTCAAGTCGTGCACTTTTGGGGTTGAGTCGTGAACACTAAAGCGGGTCAAGTAGTGAACGAGCCAAAGTATTCCACGAACAAACCAAGAAACCAACTAGCATGACCAAAGAAACAAAATCGGAAAACCGCAAAGAAAGGAGTAAGGACCGTGGATCTGAAGCTTCGATCGACGTACCTGTGAGATTGAACCACATCATCGCATTACAAACCCCCTTTTCATTTTATTTCTCTTAAAAAATCATTAAACCTTACCTTTTCCGCCTTTTCCGCTTCATTTTCCTACTTTAATTGCTTTAACCACCATTTCGCACGTTGTTACTGCTAACCATCGTTGTGCACCGCAAGGCACCCGCTTAACTTATATGGCACCACCACGTTGCCTCCGCCCCCAATTTCCAAATTTCGTTTGCAATTACATATCTTATAACATGAAACCTCATACGCTTACCAATGTAAACTTTCCGACTTGCGATCGCAACGTGGGTGGGTCCCTCCCCCGTACTTCACAAGTTTTAGTATTTAACCCCCGCGCTTATAACTAAACTTCAAGGTTTATGACGACAAGCCATGTTGTCCTACCCCATTCGCTATCACTCGCTCTCCCCACAATTCGCACTTCGCAGATTTAGAATTTACCTCCCGCCGCTTATAGCCGAACTTTAAAATGTGCGATTTGCGATGGCCGGCCCCACTTCCCCGTTCGCGTCACTTACATTCTCCCCGCACTCGCACTTCGGCATGGATGGAATAAGGTTCATAACCGAAATCTAAACATTGTGTTCGGGTAAATGGGATTTTTTACGATATTTCATGAAAGGGTTAAGTCAAAGTATATGAGGTTTGAAACTCATTTTATGAATAAATAAGGTTAAACGCGTGCAGCGTTCCTGCAGTACAAAGACACCGAGGGTCGAGCCTGCAAGGCGTTTTACCAAACTTGTTATGTTATAACGGCACAAAGGACTTCGGGGGAAATAGTTCGACAAGGCGTGCGAGCACGGGTGGTCGAGTCGGGAAAAAGGCGTTCACAATGGTAACACATCAAGATAATCACCCAAATAATGAAAAGTGGCAAGCACTACATAGATTTGATTACTCAACACCGGTTTTTTGCAAACAAGAGCGCATGTCGAGCCTCCTTGGTTGCCTCTGCGTAACCATCACAACCACCTCCAAGCTTAACAGTTTGATCTTCCGAGGAGCCATTGAAGCGTTTGATCTACGAAGAGCGTTCGTAATTAATTCCGTAGGCTGTGTTGTTGTCGAGATGTCCGATCGTGCCTTGCATGGCCACACTTGTCCATTTTTTGCTAAATTGTAATCAATGAAAGGTCGAGTAAGGAAGGGCAACCGACTTCGTTTTAGTTAAATACTGCTAGAATTTCATTATCAAGGGTTGGAAAATTGGACCCTGCTGAAGCTTGCATTGTAAGAAGTATTGGAACTCTGTAACTATTTGAGTTGGGCATCAATAATAAGAGACCGTTCACAGGATTCTTGAGCTATGTTAATGGTGATGTTCTTTCCTCTGTGCTAAGTTTTCCTTGTCTTTTCATGCTGTGCATCACTTCGTAATATCCTAAAGGGAAATAACCCGCACAAACGTAAATATGCCAAGCAAATATAACACCGAACCAAACATCACCGAATCATGACACATAGAATACTGTAAACCCGAGCCATTTTATTAATCGGAAAGTACATAGAGAGGAGTAAATCGGAATCGATTGCAGATCCTTTGCCTGAGCAAGTGATGACCCTCCCATACAAGAAAATGGTACCCAACAAGGATATCGTCTAGGCTGCTACGAAGGCGAATGAAGCTGGCGAGTACGGGGGCCGATCTCTCAAAACTCGCAAACCCTCACAAATGGAAAACGAGCGTACGCTGGTGACGGGCGCGAAGGCGGGTGAGCACAAGTCCCTCAACCCTCAGGACAAATGAACTGCTACGATTATCTTTGAGAAAACGGTCCTTGAGCTCCCCCTCTCACAATAGTCTGCTCCTCAGATCTGCGTCCCACCTGATGGATCTGAAGCCTCCAATCAAATCTGCGTCCTTCCCTTCCTGATCTGCGTCCTCCAATACCAGATCTGCTGCCAAACCCTCAGATCTATGCTAGATCTGGAACTATCTCCTCAGATCTACAGCCTCTAGGGCTAGATCTGGTGTTATCCCTTCAGATCTGGACTAGATCTATCAATATCTCCTCAGATCGGTCACTCCTCAAGCTGGATCTAGTGCTAAACCCCCAGATCTGCAACATACAAGACTAGATCTGCAACATACAAGACTAGATCTGCAAGATCTATCCTTCCCAAAGCTGGATCTAACAATAAGCCTTCGGATCTGCAACCCTTACCTTCAGAAATGGACAGCGTCCTCACTCTAGGGCTAGACAGCGTCCTTCTGCCTCCCTAAACAGCGTTTTCTCTGCCAAACCAGAACTGCGTCCTCCTTGGACAGCGTCCTTCCTCTCCTGAAAGGATCAGCGTCCTCTTTCTCTTGCTCTGCGCAGCCACAAGAGGGCTTTCTCCTCCTCAGATATGCTTCAGAAACTGCTGCTGCTGCTACTGGAACTGAAAAGTATACTCAGGACAAACCTTACTAGGGCAGGCACTCGAAGTCCCCCGAAGCTAAGGGTGAAACCAGAAAAACCTTACCAGGGCAGGCACTCGAAGTCCCCCGAGGCTAAGGGTGAGATCTCCGACCGGAGACACTCGTGCACTCAGCAGTGCTGCAGACCGATTAAACAACCGGCGTGCTGAAGCAGACAAAGTCCAGCTATCAATAAGAATATCAAATCATGAATGATCAAATGAGGTGAGAGCCTCTCCTTTTATAACATCAAACTCCCTCCAAAACTTAACTCTCCCTGGATCTGCGCAGTTTACCCTGGGTTAGCCTGATGCCTCCCCCATCATATCCACGTGGACCCCCAAGGCCCCCTCTCTAAGTTACAACGTCAATCTACTAGGAAAAAGAACACTTTATTATAAAGTGAGGTGACCCCTCTTATTTCTCACTTTATTTATTATTTCTATCTAAGGCGGCAAAATAAAGCAGAAATGCAATATTCCAATTAGCAAGGCTAATTGGGAATATTACAGTCTCCCCCGGCAAAACGTTGCTTGTCCTCAAGCAACTGAAGTGATGGATGCTGTAAAGTCTGCTCACTCTCCCCAGTGGCATCCTCATCTGGCAAAAATGGCTTGTTCTCAAGCAATGCTTGAACAAGCCTACTCTCTAGCTGATGCTCCCCGCCGATACTGCAAAATGTGCCTGGGTCCCACTGAAACCTCTCTGTCTCCTGCATCACCCTGACATGAAGGGATATCTCAATGCCAGGATCCCAAACTGGCCTCTCATGGTACCAGCCAATCAATAGTCCTCCCGGATCCCATCGCCACTGTGGCCAATAATCGTACAAGTCCCGTGACTCGAACTGCTCACTGCCTCTGGCTATGACTAGAGACCATGACCGCTGCTGTTCTGCATCTATGACTGTGTAAGCTGGCCCATCAACTGTGAACCAACTCGTCGCCTCTCTCCAATCAAGGCATGAAGTGAGGAACATCTCTCTCATGTGGATCCTCCATCCCCAAGCAATCATCCAAACCAAATGAGCCACCTCCTGACAAGGCAACTCCTGAAAATCTCCTTCCACCTCAAGCTCTAGTAATGAAGGTGGGCTGAAAGTCTGATCTT
Source organism: Pinus albicaulis (assembly GCA_034641835.2). Taxonomy (NCBI): domain Eukaryota; kingdom Viridiplantae; phylum Streptophyta; class Pinopsida; order Pinales; family Pinaceae; genus Pinus; species Pinus albicaulis. The sequence goes on from CM076583.1 coordinate 745,320,612, forward strand.
GGGCTGCAAAATCATTGCCCTTCAATGGCAAAGTGAAGAACAATCCTCCATAGAAGGTTCCTCCATCAATGAAGAACAAGCTGGCCCAAAACAAACCATAGTGCAGTCTCATCCACTGCAACCTCAGAAAATCACATGGCAAGCAATGTACAAGATCCAACACATCTACTAATGGATAGCAAATGGCTGAATATGACAACAACATAGGTCCAAACACTTGCCCATGGTTGTACAATGGATGAATATCGATCTCATGGCCCACATCAAAAGAGAACGCATATAAAGTAGTGGTGGCCATGCCTCCTCCCATGCTCCCATTAGAACATGTAGTGCAGAAATTGTGAGAATTTTTCCCACTCACGGATACATCCAGCTCATGTGTCTCCCTCATAATCAAGCCTCCCATACAAATCTGATATATATCAGCAAATGAAGACATGATCAACGGCAAAATGAAGGAAATGCCGAAGGTCTCATGTGGTGCAAGAAGATAATCCTCCTTATGCTTGGAAACCCAAGTCAAGAAGAATAGGCCATAGATGTCTCTATCATCATTACTTCTTGTAAGTGCAACAAATATGAAGTGATCCTGGGACCTATGGGTTATAGATCCACCATGTCTCTGCTGCGCATACTTCCTCCATAATGTTCTGCTCCAAGGTGACAACGCTGTGAGCTCATGCAAATGAGTTCCTGTCAGTACAAGACTCTGTTCTTTGACATGCTCCTTGTCAAAGACTCCTCTAATAATGATGCAATAAATATGGAATACCTCCCAAGGTGGAAGTGCTTCCCAATCAAAGACCATGGAGATTGTGCCATCTCCTTCTCCTGCAACATCATACAAAGTGTGAGAGCAAATCTGCCCTTGCTCTCCTAGGAACAACCCAAGCAACAAGACATTGTGTTGCCTCTCCATACCTCCATCGAACAACTCATGTGATGAAGACACAATGAATGATATGAGTAACACATCAACACCATGCATCCATACTCTATGTTGCTCCATGATGCAAGTATCCATCCATCTTTTCCCCATCCTCCTACTCTTAGGAAGAGTGTTTGCCAAGTGATGGCCAAACCTCTTCAAGAGTAACTACTGCCAGCCCAAGCCTCCCGCCGCCCGGTGTCATAGATCCGCAAGTAGCCTCCTAGCTCCTCAAGCCATCATCCCATCCACTCAATCACTTGTGGATGCCTCCTTCTCTCATCCCTAGTATTACCATCCTCCCCAAATCAAAATTCTCCGGGATGCGCTTCATGGGATTTTGGAATATAACTTCTTAAGGATCAATGAGACCCCTATCAAGACTCAAATAGGTGGTAGGCAAAACCTCCCATCATGGTGTATGGCTCAAGGGATGTCCAACACAAGCATGAGAGACGCATTCATCCGGAGATGTCCCCCATCTTCTATCTCGCTTCAGAGAAGGGAAGAAAGTCATCGGGTGACCCCATGGTGTGTCGAAGTGCATCTCCAGCCGAGATCTCTCCTTGAGACCTCTCTCTCATCCATATCCGCTCCACCGAATACCAACTCAAAATCTCGCCTATCCAATCTCAACACGTGGCCGCTGCACTTAGTAAGTAAATTTCCGATCGTCTCATACCACTATCCAAGTCAACATATGAGACTCCGACTCAAAGTGGCTCGCCTCTCTCTCCAACTAGAAGAGATGACCCAACAATATCGCTAGTTCCATCCATGCATGCCCGAAGGGGAATGATCCGACGCTCCCTCGTGCCCTCCGGTTGTACCATCGTGGAATCCAACGTTCCCCAATGTGGACCAATCTGCCGCCGACTTGGCACAAGTCACTCTCATACCCTCCAAATTCTCCGTCCCGCAACAAAATGGTCTCCCGTGAGCCGACGCGGCCTCTCCCTCAAAGCTCGAAGGTCCGTCCGAAGCCGATGATACCGCCGTCCGCGACCATCATCCGACACCTCCGTATCTCCAAGTGCCTCATCGATAGTGGATATATCTCCCGATACCCTCACCCATCTCTGCTGTGCCGCTACCACCCGAAGACTCGTACATGGTCTACCACGTCTCGGGATGGCTCTACCGGGTAGGCTCTATCTCCTCTACTACGATATCAACCGACACGGCCAAGGAGGTCTCCACACAGGAGTTCCGCGTCACACTAGGTGTAACCTCGGTGCCCCCGCAATCCCGTGTGTCTTCTTCTCCAAGTGTGGGGAGGTAAATTCATTTAATGGTTTCCCTCTCCGAGCACGGCTGCGCCGGGAAAGAGGTGTCCAACTTGTCCACCGTGCGTCGTAGGTCCCTATCACGTGAGTGCTTGTTCCCTCTCCCGAAAGTTGTGAGGTCTACTATCACGCCGGAGCCGATCATAATCTCTCGCTAGGCCGTGCGGTGGTGGTCTCCACCATGATGATGCCGTGTCCCTTGTGCTGATCATGGAGTCTAATGCCATACCGTATCCGGGTATATTCCTCGAAGGGGAGAGCATCCATGAATGCCCGTCCGAGAGCATGATAGTTTGCAAGAATGTCGCCCATCCGAGCCGGATCTACCTCTCGTTGTACCGTTATTCCCGTGTCCCTTCCGGCAAGAATGTGGGCATAGTGGGACGGTGGGTGTACATGAATCCATATGCCGAGTGGCATCATACCGAACGACCGAAAACCCCTAGAGTCTCTCTCCGACCGACCCTTACCGCCGCAAATCTCTCGGGTTACATCTTGCATGAATGTATCCATCTTCTACCCAACTTCACAATCATGTCCTCCATTGATCTACTGACCAGCCTCCCTAAATCTCCTCTTATCCACATCACTCCCGCCATCGCCCTCTTTCGCTATGTGTCTGGCTGTGCCCGAAACCGCACGGTTGCCGCAAAACCATACCGTGGCTTAACTTCGACCTCCGATTACCCACCGAAAACTACTCGTAAAATTCTAGGAATTTGGGAAAGTGATCCTCACCTTAAAACCCGTAAAAACCCGTAAAACGTTTTTCCTAATTCCAAACTTCAAAAATTTGACCCTTTATTTTGGCCCTTTTTCCAACTGCTTCGGTATTGCAACTGTTTATTGCTCGTATGATCTCCCTTTCGATGTTATGTAATTACGTGCCGAGCGTAATTATGCTCGATACCACCGTAATATCCCCAAAGGGAAATAACCGCAATAAAAATCGTAAATATGCCAAGCAAATATAACACCGAACTGCATCACCGAATCATGACACATAGAATACCGGTAAACCGAGCCATTTTATTAATCGTAAGGTACATAGAGATGAGTACAAGTAAATCGAGTAAGTGCACCTATCCTTGCCCTAGGCAAGTGGAGACCCCCAACAAACATAATGGTCGCAACAAGGACAAGCCACCCTAGTCATTTCCGACGTCGAAGATGAACCGCGCCGGTACTAGGGCCGAAGACCGATAAATAACCGATCTCCCACCGCAAAACCCTCTCCAATGAAAAACGCTCGTTCGCTAGTGACAAGCAGAACATGGAGCACTGGCCATCGAAACCTCCTCCGCTCAGACAGATAGATCGCCTCCCGAAAGCTAGAAAACGCCGGCTGGAGCCTACTCACCCAAGCCCGCTCATCGACAACTGGTCGCCTACCAAGTGGATCCGCTCCGAATGCCGGGACTGCCGGATCCGAAGCCTCCAAACCAGATCCGCGTCCTTCCCTTCCTGACCAAGGCCCTCCACGTCGATCCGTTACCAAACCTTCAGATCTAAGGCCGGATTCGACAATATCTCTTCGATCTACAAAACTCTAGCCGGATCTCGATAAGTCCCTTCCGTATCCGGACTAGATCCGTCGTCATCTCCTCAGATCCGCAACTCCCTGGGAGCCGGATCTAGGGCTAACCTCCAGACTGGCACATACAAGACTAGATCCGTGCATTCGTCGTGATCTACCCTTTCAAGGTTGGATCTAACAATGGGCCTTCGTACCCGCAACCCTTTCCTTCGTAAATAGACAGCGTCCTCACTCCAGCTAGACATCGTTCTTCTCCTCCGAACAGCGTTCTCCTTGCTAGATCCGGACCGCGTCCTTCCCGCGTCCCCCACCCTCCCGAATAGAACCGCCGTCCTCTCTCTCCCGATGAGACAGCCGTCCTCTCCTCCCCGAATCGCGCAGCCCACAAGAGGGCTTTCTCCTCCGATTTGGGTTTCAAACCGCCGCCGTTTGCTACCGGAACCGAAAAGTGTACTCGTAACAACCTTACTGTGTATGCACTCCGAAGTCCCCCGAAGCTAAGGGTGAAACTGCCAGAAGAACTCCATTGCAAGGTGCACTCGAAGTCCCCCGAGGCTAAGGGTGAGACTCCGACCGGAGACACTCGTGCACTAAATGTAAAGGCCGCGTACCGACTAAACAACCGGCGTGCCGAAGGCATGTGTACCCATTTCCAATATCAATATCAAAATATGCATGATCCAAATGAGGTGAGAACTTCCTTTTATAATGCCAAACTCCTCCAAAACTTAACTCTCCTTTGACCCGCGCAGCTATTTTGGGTCACTCGATGTCTCCCCCATCATACTCATGTGGACCCCCAAGGCCCTCTAAGTTACAACGTCAATCTACTAGGAAAAAGAACAATTTATTATAAAGTGAGGTGACTAAAGTGAGGTGACCCTCTTATTTCTCACTTTATTTATTATGTCTAGCTAAAGCGGCAAAATAAAGCAAAAATGAAATATTCCAATTAGCAAGGCTAATCGGGAATATTACAGTTACCCTCTGATTGCAAACATAAAATTTAGATTAAGGCTTGCTAGAGAGCACCTTAATTCGTCTCGTGTTTGTTATCTTAATGTTTTCCTCTGAGACCTGGATGCGTAATTCAAAGATGGTCTCGCTATACATTCACGTTGAACCTTAATCTCCTCCTCCTCTTTCCCATTTCACACTCATAAGAAGATCCAATCTGCATAGTTAGCTTGCCTTGTGAATGCCCTTGAAAAGCTGATGCACAATTAAGCCTTTTATGACTCCATAGCCCAATGGATTAGTCTCGCTCCATCTCATCCAACCACACAATCATCAAACAGACAAACCCCATCACCGTAACTAGCCTTAATATTAGCACTTAGAGTTATCAAGCTATATCATAAGAAACAGAGAGCCCTCTTCCGAGTCTAGGAAGGCTAGGTCCCGGACTCCAAAGTGGTTTGATGTTTGTCCTCCGTTGTTTGTTCTTGCCAATCTTACAATTACTAGTGACAACACCAAGGTCAGTTTCGTCGGGAGGTTTGTAGTCTTAAGTCATATCTTGTAGTAGTTTGTTGAACTTTGCTAAATTCCTTCCACCGTTTCATTTTTTCCTTTCTTGATATTGTTGAATTCTTTAACCAAACATTTCTTTTTCCCATTTTTATCTTGGAATGCATCAAGAAGGGTCTTTGAAAGAGTCAAAGGAATTATCAACTTTATCTTGAAACCAATCAAGAGCATTATCTTCTAGAGAAAGAACGAATAGCTTCATTATGACATTTTCATGATTGTAAGCCGCAAGATGAGCAAATATTTGGATGAAGCAAATGCTTGAATTTCTTTATATGTGCTTCAACGTTGATGGCATTATTCCCTTGGAAGAGCTGAACTTGCTCATGGTGGATTCAGCTAGGTAGATCATGTGGATATCCCCTCAACATTCGTGAAGTTGTAAGGCTCGTAAAAGTCATCGCCGATGTCTTGATTTATAGGATGGTTGGCGAAAAACAAAATGGAGATCAAGGAGAGCTCGTCCAAGAAAATTTAAAACGATCTCTAGAATGTAACTTGTTTAACCGAGCTCTCAGGAACCTTTTCAGATTGGGGAGGTTAACCAAGTTACCAGGATTTCTTTTGAGTACGTTCTTGTGAATGGATGAATATGTGTAGTTGTCACCCAAATAGAAGTCAACCTAAATGTCCAGGTGATAATGGTGTAAATGAATAAGATGAGAAGATTAGTGAGATAACAAGGGATAAGTTGATGAGAAGATGGAGAATGATGAAAGAAAAGGTGCCAAAAAATGTCGTGCCACTCGACTCGACTACCGAATGGAAAAAAGGATTATAAGATTATGAAGATTGTCATAAGTCCCGACAACGAGCAAACTTGTCCTCAACTAAGCTAAAAAATACAATGGGATAGTACAGAATCGTGGACAACCGCTCGTGCCGGGGCTATCACTCGATTCCGCCACTCTCCGTTCTATTGTCTCCCAACAACATGCTATGGGGGTTAGTCCCTATGGAATGAGGTGAAGGAAAACAATTTGGGAACCAACTTGTTCGGGAGACACGTATGAGTTACCTAGCTACGCCGCAATGTTATAGAATAGGGGGCATATACGAGAAGGGCATGTGGGTAATGAATAAAGGATACTATGGTTTGAGACCTTAATATTGGTTGAGGAAATTGAAATGGCTAGCATCGAGTAGATCAAGATAAAAGACGACAAATTTGTGGTTTGCTAGGCTCAAGAAGTAATCCAAGGCCTAGATCGCTGACTAGAAGGGAATTAAGGAGATCCTAATCTTGTGTAGGCTTGAGGGACAAGCCACACCCATGTGTGGATGAGCAAAGAGAGGTCGAAGACATACGAAAGGCCGCGAAGAAGCTGGGTTTCGAATGTGTTTCTCAAGTCTCGTTAATTAAAGGAGGGCATGGACAAGAGTGTTTGAAGGTCGGAATGCAAATGATCTCGAAGGAATTGATCTTCAGGAGAAATGGGCGGTTTGATGTTGGAATATGTAGTGTATTTGAAGGATTAAATGCACGTGGAGTAGTTGGTTTGAAAGACTAAAGACTAAAGATCCGAAAGGAGCCCGATCACCGTGTGGAGGAGGCAATGGATGTCCAAAAGCAATGGACATAAGTACTGTTGGGTACCAAAGACAAAGGGAATGCCTTCAGACATAAGTCAAGACATGTCTCCGTGATATTTGTTGAAAATTGTGATCCGAAGAAGCAAATATCAAGACCTAATTTTGTATAAATTAATGATACTAAATACGTACTAGTGACATGAAGGGCAATGATCCTGTACGTGAGCCCCATGATTCTTTTATTAATGGACTAATAAAAAATCGAGCTTTGGGCTTAACATATCTATGCACTTAATTGATTTCATTGTTGTAGATTTCTCATATTTAAAGTGCTTGTGTTGGGGGTTCCTAGTGTGTTTGTATGCCTCGGTTAGCCAGCGTATCCCATCTAGGGCCCAAGGAAAATTCAACAAGAAGGGGAAAGACGTTTCTCCGGGAAGATGGTTAGTGTTTGGAGAAGTTGAGAAACATTTGAGATCCACCCTTGTGTAGAGCCTAAGGAGTGAGTCGAAGCAAGGGCTTTTAAGGAACAAAGCAGCATAGAGAGGTATTGGCTTCTCTGAGCTGCCTAAGTCAGAATGATCTAATTTCTTTGGAGAGAAGAAACCAAGGCGAAAGATGTGACATCAGAGTCAGTGAAGTGGCACCAAACTCTTCTTGACAATGGGTTGTGAGCCGTACGCTACATCCGATGATGCCCAAGAAACAAGGTTTGGACCCTCCATCGTAGGTTCAATCATACTTAGGAAGTAAACTCGACCCCCAAATCTCGATCCATAGAGAATAGGGAGTTTAATAATTGCGTCCAGGTGGAGTTTGAAATTTTGTACGAGATTCTGAAACAGACTCGGAAGCACTATGTTTGATAGCGATAAGGAACCATGCCCTTTTCTAAGCTGCTATCGAGAGCTTGCTACATACCAAAACGAGGTCTCCTTCGAACTATACTCCATTATAAAGATGAGACAGATGAGCTCGATCTTTCCCAGAAGTAGAAATACATATCAGCATTTTGATTCAAAGCAGATTGAGGATCATAACTTTGGTTTTAACTAGTTGACTAACCATTGATAGCGTAGAACTTGATGAAGGCGTTTGTCTGTTCAAGAACCATCAAGAATAGATAACAACATTAATGTCGCTGATAGTGTGTTTGGCAAAAAGACACACACTAAGGAAGGAAAATGTGATAACCCATCGCCCTCATCGATGTAACGAAATATGTGGTTGGTGAGGGAACATGTCATTCTTCCAAATTCTAGTCAACCTGTATTGAGTTCGCCATAGACTTTTAGTGACTGAGAGTTTGTTAATTTGCTGGCTGATGTGAGAGAACCTGATTTTACTGAGGCGGCGTTTTCTTCTGTGACAAATAAATTTACAATAGTTAAAAATGCAGTTTGTTGTTGTTGAGATGAATGATCTATTTTATAAAGATGAGAACAATTTGACTTGGCACCTTCCAAAGTAATGATATCTGTATGTGAGACAAAATATATGTAGAGTGAATAAAAAGCAGAGCAGAGATAAATGAGAACATGAAAAGGACGAACAGCGGCGGAGGCAGAGACATCTGGCAGAGCAAGGAAAGGAAGCACACAGAGAGAGAGGAGTCTGTGACGGGCACGAGAGCAGCATAGGACAAGGAGCAGGCCACGAGACGAGCCCACACTGAACGGAGCATGAGACGAGGAGGCAGGCACCTGGCACACGAGGCGAGCCCAGTGACACAGACAGGCAGGGCAGAGGACACGAGCTGGGGAAAGCTGGCTTTCAACATTGTGACAATTCTGTACAGTGATGCAGTGAATGACAATGGTATGGTTGTAGATACAGCATGTAGATATATGGTGGCACGTGTTGTGGTTCTATTACCAGATGAACGAGCAAGTTTGTTTATATTTCAAAGATTGTATTTAACTTAGGATATAAATATATTGATAGGGAATAATTGATCAGAATGATGAATATTACAAGGAGGGTCCTTGTTATGAATACATAAGCTACCTTTTCACTAATGATGTGTCTTTTTTGATAAGATAGGACTATTCACTAACCATAATTTCATTATGTTTACCAATCTTTCTTAAATAGTTTGATGGAGGAGGCTAGGGGAGGATGGATCCAGATCTCTAGAACTTAGAACCTGAGTCTAATACAAGTTCCAAAGTTCATAATGCGAGATTGCCAACTCATCTGGTGTTGATTTCTTCATGAATGATCAATTTAAAGGCTATAGAGGTGGTTGTGTGTTGCCAACAACCAATCACACTTTGCCAGTGATGTAAGGAGCAATGGATCACATCTTGCCAGTTGTGCAAGGGGAGTGCTTTGTCCTCTAAAAATGTGAAAACTGAGAAATCCAAGGGTAGAAAGGTAGTGTCTCTCAACATAATTACTCCAGTAGGTCCCCGCCAGAGTCCTTGCTGGAAGGAACACACAACGGACTCATCTTCTGTTTACGTGAGATCCCGGAGGTAGGATTTAAACAGTGCTACTAGATGATGGAGTTACGCTGCATATGGTACCAAGATCAATCTTTTGACGAGAATGCAGAGCACATTTACATTATTTCACTAATCATTTTTTGTTTATTGCTATTTAGATTATGTTTTTTTTTTTTTTAAAATTATGATGAGGAACATAGTATGAACAGGTATGCCTAGGGTGTTCATGGTCCACGACGAATGAACAAAGAGAGCCTGCCTCTTTTATGCTGCTATCATTTTTTGTTGTATGTCCATTCTATATGCTATATGGGATATCATATTGTTCTTCTGTTCTAACATTTATTATTTTCACATATTTTTTCAGGTAGCAGAGTTCATTGTGCTTAGGCATATGGCAGATGAAGAAAATGTTTAGTTAGAACTGTAGAGAGGCGATGTTGATAGTTATTTGTATTGTATTGACTCTATCCTAGATGGTAATGTTAACTATTGTTTCATAATATAAATAGAAATAATAATGTAGACAGTGTTAAGCAACATTTGAAAGATAACTTTCTTGCTTAGAATTTTCTAGTCAACGCCATTGTTTGCATGATTTTTTGAATTATTTCATTATTGTTGCTGATGTAAAGTGAAATGAAGTTGCTTTAATTGTAGAATTGCTCTTCAAGATTTATTACACATCTTCTAGAAAATAATGTATTGTTTGAATTGATTGTGAATCAATATATCTTGTAAAAGGAGTTTGAAGTGGTGAAATTGGGTGGAAGAATATTGCGCAATGCACTTCTTTGCTTATTTGAGATTCATAGATTTTCCTTTCTCGGTTGTTATTGAATGGACTATTTGATTTGCTTGATTCAATATTCTTTTCAAGATCAATTTTGATCTATAATATTCGGGTCACCCATTTTTCGTAATCTCTTGTTGTTTATTGCATCAATTTACATAAGATAGAGTAACAAAATATAAAATGGATCAAGACTAGTACATCAACCATAGTCATTGCACAATTTGGATCAATTATCATTGTTCCATTCAATTTCACTCACTGTTAGAACACTAGCTATTGTACATTAGACATAGCTATTTCCACCTTTGGTAACATTTCTTTCTGCTATTTATATACTTGATTATCAGTCAGCTACCAATTATAACTACAGTCAACAACAATTGGTCTTATTTGTCTTTATGTGAATTACAATTTATTATAATACGCAGTTTGCAGTTGTTCCAAAATCTTAGATGTTAATCACCACAAATGCCTTTAGATTGAAGATTAATAATTATACTGGCTAATAATGTTTAGTTGTTAGTTAGTGAAGACAGTAAATTAACAATCAAGAATCATAGTTGGTACATTTTGGAACTTCTGCTCATTTCTGAAAATTTCTACTTTTTTTAATAGATGATTAAAAAGGTGATCATTGCTTGAATTCTGCTCAACTGTTCTTGTGCACCTCACTGGGATAGTCAATAAAGTGTGGATCGATGGCAACTTGAGAGTCAACACAGAAATACAATTCCAACAATGACCACAAAAGTAGGTCAATGGGACTATTGAGTACAATGATGTCAATACTAAGGAGGCTAAAGTTCGAGAAAGAAAGGAAGAAGTAAAAACATGAAGTCTATATGCACAACCATGGAAAACCCTTGGATCCAAGTGTGGATGAACATAATGGGAGGAAGATGCACAAAGGGAAAGGATCAGGGATTGGGTCATGGTCCATCAGATCTACCTCTCCAACATCCGAGGCTAAATGAAGAAAACTCAAGATAGAATGATTTTCTAAAGAAGAGTTAAAGATCCTAACTTATTGAAGCCAAGTGACGTAGTTATAATTTACACGATGTTTAAGTTATGACATTTTGTTTGGTGGTAATGGTAAGGCATTTGATTTGGTGACATAAGGGAGGTCTCTGGGAGGGGGAATGGGTCCCTCCGGTCCACACCGAACCGGAGCTAGAAGTAATGCCGCACAACTTGTCTCCTAGTGCTCCTATTTGATGGGAACACCATAAAGGAGGTAACCCGCCGAACATGATCCGACCTAGGAGAATGCTAGGTCAGGCAGGGGTATGAATACTAGGGGCCTCCCGCATAAAATGCTAGACATTCGGTTTGAGTACTAGAAGAAACTAGAAAGGGTTTTGGATCCCTTCCGAACAAGTAATGAAATCTCCCACCGATCTCATAATAAATGGAGCAACAAAAGTTGAAGTGCTTCTCCAACTCAATCTCAAAGATCACATAACCGGTAGATCCTATCTAATCGGTCTAGTTGGTGGTTTGTCTCAATATGTACCACAGAGCCAACCCAATTGTTCTAAGGGAATTTGAAGGGAAGGTAAACAATGGAGGAGTGTGTGATGTGGGAATAATGAGTCTATCCCTCATCATCATGTTGTGCTCAACATGGAAGGCCATCTTCGTACATAACCTACCTCGAGGGTTTATCCAAGTGATCTATATATCCCCAATAGATATTCTCTAGGAATGATTATATTCATCTCCATTTGGTTGGTAAGAGGTGGTTGGGTACACAAGGAATATCTAAATGGAGGAAGTTGATGCAATGTAATACTAACCGGCAAGTAGATCCTAGATCTTGCATGCCTCATTACTAATGTCAGAATGGACTCGATGAACGATAGGCCAAGTATGAATATTTGTCGTGCCCTTGCATTGTATCATGGAACTTCGAACATGATGTAGAAGTGAGATGAGACCGAATACCGCTCAAGTTGGAAGGGGCAAGCACCAAACTTTGCTAGAATACGGCTAGGAACTCGTTTATTTGCATTGAATGAAGGAAGAATGAGGATGATTTGTACTCTCTCTACCGAGGACCAATCAAAATCTAGTAAACTAGGTACCAAACCTCAAATCCATATAATATTAAATAAGCAAGAAAGTGTCCATAAGCAACATCTGTATTCCATGCCTATGAAAGTAGCAGGAAAATATCAGCAACTAAAGTGAAGACTCCATGGATTTAGAGAACATGTTAGAATGCACTATATGTCTTGAAGGAACATGTTATAGCACTATATGGCTTGAAGAAGGATTCCAAGGTCTATATAATTATAGATGACCTCAGATTATATTAGATAAGATAAGATGATTTTACAGGTTCAACAAATGACCACAAAGTAGGTCAAAGGATCAAGAGTAGACCAATATGAATACAATGTGGGAGTGCAAGCAAAACTTCTAGAAAATACCGAAAATAACATAAAGATAGAATCTTGTTGTAGTACAACCTAAAAATACACATATACAACTATGACAAAAGTATAATGATACAAAACACTAAGAAAATTTTCCCAAGATTGGAGAAGTGGATAGCCCAAGATTTGATCAGAGAGGGAAAGTGAGAGAGAGAGATTTGATGATGAAGCCAATGGATGTCAAGGCCTCTTGGGTCTAATGGTCAACGGTGAGGGTGGTGAACTAAGCACCGGCTTGTTGTTCTAGTTCCTTGGAACCATCTCGGGGTTCGGTTGTATGATCTTAAGTGTGAAGGAGTAGTGGACACTCCTAGCATTTGAGGTCAAAAGAAAGAAGTTTTAGGTCTCCGGGTTTCTCTTTCCTCGAAATGGGGGGTATTCTAATGGGCGAGAGGCACCTTGCTCTAGATCTGTTTTGAAGATGATCTCTCTTATGCTTTGAGGATGGGAGGGCTAATGTATGGTTCGAATTCTAGATATTAGTCATTCTGTCTCCTAGAGGGGGAGGTTGAGGGAGAGCACACATGTCCTAATCATTCTACTATTTGGTGCACTTTGGAACTATGCCTACTTTTGTTGCTATGATTTGATGAATCAACATGAAAGTATGAGATGATAGTTCTATTCATCCAGATGGGGCTTGATGTGCAAGGGCTGATATCTATGGTTGAATATCTCCTTGATGAAGAGGAATAAGCATCTCCGGGTCTTGGTATTGAAAGAAAGTAGAGATGAAGTCCCTTGAGTCCCTATAGAGGGTTGATGTATGGTTTGATCTCCGGATATTGGTTGGTCTCCTAGAGGGGGAGTTGAGGAGAGACTCGAGATCCTACCATTCTATTGTCCGGTGCACTTTGAACTCTTCCACCGCTTGCTGCTCCAATTTGATCGAATCAACATGAAAGTATGAGGTGATCATTCCATTCATCCCAATATGTGCAAATATTATATTTGTGGCTGAATATATCCTGGATGAAAAGGGATAAGCATCTTTGGGTCCTAGTATTGAAAGAAAGTAGAGAGGAGCCCCTTGAGTCCCTCTAGAGGCAAGATAGCATCCTCGGTTCTAATTGTATAGCTGACACCCCCAAAGTTGAGGTTCATGCCTATTTTCTTTGTCCTTTAGGTGGCACACTTGGTAGATCCTATCAAATCCTATTAGAGAAATTTCGAGGAGTATTTTGACTCATGAATCTAGAAATAATAGAATTTGAGAAGTTTTGTATGTTTAATTTTGAATGTTAATCACTGCTCAAGAAGTTGATGCTTCCAAGTACTTCATGTTGGGGCATGTACTAAATTGCTTGACTTAATAACTATTGCAACTTTTGTATTCAACTTAACCTCTTGTGGGAGCATTCATACCACTTACTAAAGGGAATTAAATCCATAAATAACTGTCTCCTATTTCATTTAAATTGCCTATATTTGTACATTAACAAAAGGTTAGTGATGTTGTCATTCATATTGTTTAAGTTGTTGATCTTATTATTGTTAGTTTACCTATTGCTTGGAGAGGACTTTGTTGTGGCACCTCATGGAGAGAGTTTCAATGAGGGTTTTTTGACTCATAGACCCCTTTCTTGTATTTTTGTCATTTACTGTAGCTTAAAAACTAAGCATAGGTTGCTGCCTAAAATATGTGGAGTGGTGGGTTGACACTTGTGGGCATTTACCTAACTAAAATTGGCACATGTAGGGCAGCTTTCCTTATAATCATGTTTGACACATGTGAGTTGCATTATTGGGAGAATATTTTCTTTAAGGGCACATGAGTTGCTGGGTTAGGTGGATCAGTCTAAGGTTTAACTCACTCTCTTCGGTTTAAAGGAAAAGATGCTTTTTTGCTTGAGGAAAAGCAGTTAGAGGCATGTCTAGCTCAATTTCTTGATATTTTGGCAACCCATTTCTGCACTTCCCTCATTTCACCTTAACAAGGGCTTCTGTCTGCTCTGAATCTGCTTGGTGCTTAATCATTGCTCTTTTGAAATTTGTTCCATGCAAAAAACCCTTGAAATTTTGTTCCCAAGATTAATGGCTTTTGAAGCCTTTAGAAAAAAACCTCGGCTCTTTGTAATATTAAATTAGTGCTCTTCAAAGTTCCAATTTTGAATATATTTACAGAAATTTTTGGCACTTTTGTAAAACTTTAACGTAGAAAGTTTTGCTGCTGTCTCCATATATATGAAGATGATTTTTGACCTCCGACTGAGATGTTACGACGAGATAGGTGTTAATTAAGAGACAGAAACGTATATCACAAATTTGAAATTTTGCATAATATTATTATATTTTTAATAATTAAAATTAAAATAAAGTTTAAAACAACATTTAGACAGACACTCTACATTGTCTACATTCATATATTGTCTGCTGGTTGGTATCCCTGAGTGGTTGAGGTGGTTTAACCAACACATCTGAATCCCAAATATTTATTGACATATTGACTTACGCCCTCGACGTAAAGTGACCATTATACTACTTATTAGAATTTTAGATTCGATTACGGTAGGTAGTGATGATCCAAATAAACTTTGAAGAATAAGTATATTGACATCTTGCTTGTATAAAGTCACTCTAGTAATATGTATATAGGAATTGAGATATATTTGAATTGAATTTTTCAAACTTCAACTCTAAGTGTTTAGTTCCTGCAATATTTTTGGGATGTATGCTGTTACAAATTGAAGGTTGCCAAATTATTTTTGATGTCTGTAGTTTTTGGATTATTAGTAGTCATGTAAATTCTAAGGGTATTGCATGTGGATTTACCCTTGCAGGCAACTGGAAGCCCACTACCTCTCTTGGTTAAGGAAGCAGCAGAATATATAACACAAATCCTTGTTATTTTTGGTAATATTCATCTTGATTGATGCTTTCAACTTTTTCCAATCTTCATGTTTGTAATTTACATGTCTATTGTCTTGTTTATTAGCTCAAATATTTTTGGCATTTGCTAAAGTGTTATTAATAATACTATATGTCTTCAGACAGTATAAAAGTACATGGTTGTACACCATTCTTTAATTGGTCAGAACTAAAACATGATCCAGACTTTTATGAATTTATAAACTGTTGCTGACGAATACTGATATGAGATTTTTCTGAGTGGTAGATTTGTATTTGTTCCAGAGATACAAATAGCCATGAAATCGTCTTCATGCAGTGGCATGAAATTTGGATCTACTGCAATGTCAAGTCAGTCAAATTTGTGTAAAGAAATATTCTGCAAAAACTAAATATGACTTTCTTAAAACTCTTCCAGTGGTAAAAAAGTTGTTACCAGTCCACCAGAACATCAGAATCGTGATTGGGAAGAATAATTGCTGCACATGCCTTAAGTGTTTTGTCTATATGCTCCAGATCTCTAATACAACCATTTTGACATTTTATGCTTCTCTAAAAGTGCCCCTAACACTGTAAAATAAATGTAACTAAGAACATCGAAAAATATGCAGGATTTTAAACTTAGGAATTAAAAGAATCAGTATATTGAGCACCATTCTGACATTTTTTTTCTTGCTAAGAAGTGGCCAATACTGTAACATGGAGCATAGAACAATATGAAATATTTTTTAACTTAGAAAATAAAGAAATATAATGAGCTGTAATATCTAAATCAGTGTTACAAAATCATACTGTCAATAACTTGGAAGTGAAAATCAGGAAAAATAACAAAAAGTGAAGAAATAATTGTTGCTGAGTAAAAAGATGCACAAAATTTGAGTTTTTTTCAACTAAATTTAAATATGAACTTAAAACATCAATTTTATTACATTTCAAATGCATGATAATAAAGATACTTTGTTATGATATATCACTATATTCCAAAGGGTTATCTAACATGTTCATAATTGTGCATCATCATATATATAAAGGATGCACAATTATGAACATCAATTATATATATATATATATATATATATATATATATAAGTTGCACGTAAACGGGTAAACGGAATCGAAGCTAAACTGTGTTGGAAAGTAACTACCTCCCCAAATTTTGGAACGGGAAATGCATATATATATATATATATATATATTATAATAATAATTTAAATTTATATTAGAATTTAGGACATTTAAGAAATGTTATGTGAAATCATATAAGTTTAAAACATACATGATACATGATAAATTCCAAAGCATAAACTATTACAAGTTACAATACATTTACTCATGAATGATAACAGACAATAGAAAATAGGAATATTGGAATATCGGATTGGTGCTCTCGATTAAATACTAGTTCCATACCCTACTACATGACAAAATACTATGAACATTGCATCACCCAATCCTAAAATCTTGAAAAACTGACATAAGTCTCATTGATTTTGGAATGAGATCTAAAATTTACTTTCTCCATATGAAATCCAATTATCTTCATTTTTCATCCTTTACTTAATAATTTAACATTACCATGAATTCGTATATAAATACTAGGGCCATAGGCTTTAAAATTCATCTAGAAGAGATCCATAAATGATTAGAAAAATATTAAAAAAGTAATCTAAAACCTAAAAAAAAAAACCAAGTAAAATCACTTTAAAGGGAAGGAAACGTCACACGCTCGAAAACGCGCTTATGCCAGATTGCACGTTTCCCGTACGGGAAATGTGCTGACACGGCCTGGAATGCGTTTCCGGCCGCATTTACGCGTCTCTCGTTTCTCGCTTTGTTTCAGTGAAAACGGCCTAGGGCTGTTTTCGCAACTTATATATATATATATATATATGATGCACAATTATGAACATCAGAGATTAACTTCACTGTATCCGGTGATAACCTCACCATGAAGCAGAGTCATCGTAGTAAAATGATGGGTTGGTGGAGGCCCATGTCAGCTTGAAGGGTTTGAAGGAGCTTGTCATTCCATCTACCAACAATCAAATTCCATCCTTATGATGTACATGTCCTTGGCCTCCACCTATGCCAATAGCGTACTATCTATCACTACAGAGCCCATGAAGGTTATTCCACCCTAAACTGGTCCTAAGAACCATTACCAAAGGTTTACTCACACCCCACACTCCTCCTCTATTATTGTTTTCTAAAGGATTTTCTTCAAAATAATTGAAGTGATAAGATGCCCCTTGGTTTCTCATTGAATGGATGAGCACACCATTGCACAGAAAACATATTTCTACTCCATTTGACAATTCATGCAACAAGTATTAAGTACATATAATAATAATAATAATAATAATAATAAAATGGTATATGTAGAAATTTGCTAATGTTTGGATGAAATCAAACTCGAAATCAAGAGATTACAAATTTCCTCTACTATTCTCGTTTTAATGGAAATCATAATTTAGAAACACATGCAATGACATGCAAACCATTAAAACCACAAGAACACAATGATTAACTCAATTGGGAAAACCCTTCCGTTGCTTTTCATTAATCAAATGAGTAGAATGGAAACACATATCAAATCTGAAGCCCGATCCCGAAGCATGTCTCCAGACCGTAAACTTGTTCTCCCCGCTGACTGTCGCTCTAGTCAACACTTAGCCAATTCAAGGCCCCATCTTGTTCTATTTCTTTCAAGAGACAATCCTAGAGGAAATTAGCTTCTAAAATATAGGATTTTTCTCCTATTTTCTTGCACAATTCCCATGAATGATTCACTTGCTTAATCGCCAAGCTCCGTACACTCAACTAGTATACAATTATACAATGTGCCTTTTCCTCTTACTCTAAAGCTAGGCAATTTGAATTCCATGCATGTCGTGGCTATCTTTTGTCGTATAGATTCAGTTTAATTGAGGAGAGCACGAGTTAATAACAATGTTCTGCTACTCAATTGACCTTCAACTGATTCAACTAGTACTTGAGCCTCGCTTAATTGAGTCAAACTCAAAATAATCGAACTAGATTGGCAATTTTAGCAATCACTACATGCACAACTCTACTTCTAGCCTATAACTCGAATTTATTGGTAAACTAGTAGACAAAGCAATGCCACACAAGTTAACTGCATCCAAGTCATGGGCCGTCGATGTGGAAAATCAAATTACTAAATTTGACTAAGGGCATGTTAAATTTTCCTTCTTTGCTAAATTTCTAACACTCTTTAGCAAGAAAGGTATTACGGCACCACCCTCTATCTTGCATCCGTGGTATCTAATTTGCCATGGGATACGTTCATCAAGATATTTGCATCCTACTCCTTAGTTGGAATGCACCGTAGCATCATAATTCTCCTCCGCACACAAGCTCGCAAGTGATGGTACTCGATATCAATAAAGCGGAATCATTGGCAAACACGATTCTCAAAGAGTTTGATACAACTCTATCACAATAACTACTATTGGATCCATCTCTGACCGAAAAGATCCACAAGTATTTTTCCTCATTCATATGGCCTACATGCCGTTTGACTTGCAACCATGTATTCAACTCCTACTCTAGCCGTAAAGCAGCCGTAATCTCTCATTTCTGGTATACTAGGAAATAGTCATATAACCAACATCAAGATAACACCTCAAGTATTTTTCCAGATGATGGTCTCCAACTAATCACAACAGAAGCTCTGGAGCTTCACTTTGTCCTTCAGACCATAACCCATAATTTGGCTAGGCCCGAGGTACCCCCAACACATGTTTTGCCGCCTTTCAATACAACTTGTTGTGGGCTTCACTCATGGCTTGATTCAACTGATGCTAATCAGATAGCATATGTCGTCTTGTGTTTTCTAGATACATAAAGGATCCCACAAGTCATTTCCATATATGGTAGCATCTACTACCTCTCTTGAAGAAGCACTCTCCTTCCTCCAAGCTTAGAAGGAGGTCTATAGCCATGTGCCTTCCATGAAATCTCTAAAGTATTTCAAAGGCGTACTTCCCCGACTCAAAAACAACTCACCACTGCCATACTTCCAACTCCAAGGAAGTAATGCATGAAGCCCATGTCTTTCATCTCAAATTCTCTTACAAGGTCCTCTTTGCGAGAGCGGATCAATTTCTCATCCCCTCGTAAGTATCCTACTATCAACATACAAACAAGATAAACAACTTGCCATCTACCACAATGTGATAGAGGTTGGCATCTCGTCACTTCTTGGTGAAGCCCAATCCACCGAGATATGTGTCAATCCGAGTGTACCATGCTCGAGGCGTCATAAGACCATACAGGCTCTCCAAGTCCGACACACGTGTGTCTCCCCCGTCATGTCCTCCAAATCCCTTTTGGATGCTCTATAATTTTTCTTCAACAACGCCATTGAGAATGGCGCTCTTCACATCCATCCGGTGGATCTTCCACCCCATCCGCGCAACTAATGCTAGAATGGTTCCGATTGAGGAATATCTTGCCACCGGGGCAACATTTCCTCATAGTCCACTCCTCTACCTAAGAGAATCCTTTGCCACAAATTTGGCCTTGTACTTCTTGATGCTCCCATCAACTACATGCTTCACTTTGTAGATCCATCCGGAAAACCAACCACCGAATTGTTCATCGTCTCGACACTACGTCCCATACAATGTTCTTCATGATGGAGTCATACATCTCCACCATGACATCAATGTGCACACCGAAGGAGAAATCTGTTTCCTCAAATGAAGAAGGCTCGTCTCAATGAGTTGTGTCATGAGAGCCATATACCAAGTGTACCGATTTGGTGATCTCCTCTACTTGCGCCGAGATGTAGGAGCTCCTATATGCTCTCGTGCATCCTATATGAATCTCTGTCAGCCTTCTTTGGTTCTCTTTCCTCTTCCGGAAGATTTTGGTTGGAGTGGGTGCCTCCACTCGGCCTCCCGTTTGCTCCTCTCGCATGTGGCTACTCCACAACCTCTTGAAGCTCGTCTCGAGGCTCCTCCTCTTGGTGGGATACCATCTTCTGACTTGCATACAACTGCCACATCAAATTTGACATATTCTCACACCATACCCCGAGTAAGGAAAATACACTCCGTACTATGTGGTGTCTTGTGGTATCATACAAAGACTCCCATCTCGCCTATAGGCTCAAGTTTCTTCCGCTATACTTGGAATGGCTTCTCCCAAAAGAGGCTCCAAAATTTCGAAATGAGATACATATGGCTTCCCGTAGAAAGCTTCCTGGGTCCGATGTATTCTATGAGGGCTCCCGGTTTCCGCAAATAAATTGCAAACTTGTTGCATCCTTCGCTTCATAGATGTAATGACAACTCCTGATCATGCAAATATGGCTCTTGTTGCTCCCACTATGCTTCGTTCTTCCTTTTAGCCATCCCATTTTGTCAGGTTATGGGTGCTATCATTTCTCTCTAATACCCTCTCTTTGGCACAATAGTCCTTGAAGGTGCTAGAAACATATTCTCCTCCATTATCACTTCTCAAGGCTTTCAATTTCGATTAGTCTCCCTTTTCAACCAATGCTTTGAATTCAACAATTTTTTTGAGAAAACTTCATCCCTTCACATGAAGAAGATCCAACATTTAATAGAAAAGTCATCAACAAAAATCACATAATAGTTATGTTTTGTCAGAGATCAGAGGAAAATGGTCCACATACATCGAGTGGACTTGGCAGCCCAACCGTTGTTGATAATACCGCCGAAATGTCGATGATCTTCGTAAATATCGCAATATTTTTCGACAGCTGTAATATCGCTAAGAAAATATCGCAATATTGTTCAAGTTCGAAAATATCGTGATATTTCAAATATCGCCGATATTTTGGCAAAATATCGCGTTTACGACCTTAAATATCGCCTAGCAAGCCGTTTCAAAGAAAAAACAATGGTCATTTCATTTGCGTATTTTGGTTTCGAGTCTTGTAGAAGAAAGTGGGGAAGAGCTTTGTGGTGGTTGTCAAGGAGGGATTGAGATCAAAACAACCATTATCACCACCAACTAAGAATTTTTTTGTGGATCAAAGATTAAAGAACAAAGGAGACAACTTCATTTGTTCCATTAACATGCATGCTCTTAAAAACCCCCATGTTAATGATATTTTTCATAGATCTAGGGTTATGCTTGCTTGCCTCTTTTCTTACCAACATTCTTGGTTCTTTGTTTTTTTTTTCCATTTGCTATGATTTTCATGCCCATGAGTCACAAGGGTTTTCACCATATTTGGACAAATCTTCATTTTTTTTAAACTTTCTTATGCACCCTCCTATTGCCACCAACTAAGAATTTTTTGCGTATCAAAGATTAAAGAACAATGAGACAAGCTTCATTGTTCCATTAACATGCATGTTCTTAAAAACCCTATGTTAATGATATTTTTCATAGATCTAGGGTTTTGCTTGCTTGCCTCTTTTGCTTCCCAACATTTTGGTTCTTTGTTTTTTTTCCATTTGCTATGATTTTCATGCCCATGAGTCAATGCAAGGGTTTTCACCTAAGTCACATGACACGAGGGCACGAGACATGGAGGACACGTAAATACGAGTATTCCACATGACACCGTGACTCGAAAACAGACACGCAGGGACACGTTTTATATATATATATATATATATATATATATATATATATATATAAATTAATAATTTATAAATTGTGGGTATTTAACAAATTAGTAAATTACAATTATACAACTTACAAGGCTACAAGCACATTAAAACCATGTTTATAACAATAGTCATTAGTCAATGAGTCAATGACTCATGAGTCATTAAAATTTAACTCAAATACCCCCAACCCCGTTCCCATGCCTAATCGTTTTTTTCACAATGGCTTCATCAGCTTCAACTTTTATCATTTCTCTCGTGAGTTGATTTCTTTTTCCACACATGAATGAGATGAAATTCAGCTCTTATCCTCGATACAAGGTAGGTGGACATTAGTCACAGCTCGAGAAAAATCATTAATCACAGTTATAGACATGAAATAATTCAACGCACCTAGAAAACGAGGAAAGGCATCACTATTTCCAAGGGAGAAGGAACAACACTTCCTAGATCGAGAGGCGTGATTGCAAATTTCTATTAAAACGGAAAAGAAGGAATTTTGAACTCCTTCTAGAGAGCAGTAATGAGTCCGTTTCCATTTATCAGCTTTGTTCTATTCATAATGGCTTCCATTTTATTTATTCCTCTTTTTAATTGATCCCTTTTCCCCCACACGAATGAGATGAAATTTAGCTTTATTCGATTCAAGGTAGGTGGTGATTATTCGTATGTTCCGTGCCATCATCAATCGAGGCTACAGGATTTGGTTCGTTTAGTTTTAGTTTATTTATTTAATTTTTTTCAAATTAATTCGACCGAAATGGTTAAAATTTGCATTAAAAAGTTTCTAAGGTTGCATCGTATAGTATGATAATACATACAAAATGGGACTTTCGAAGTCGTTGTTCCAAGAAATCCTAAAATTTCAAAAAATGGTGCCAATAAAGCCGATCCGATATTATTGTTTTGAAAATATTAACTATGAAACGTAATTATTTTGATCCTCACATTCTCGATATAAGAGCAAAACTACCTTACATAACATTAAAACCCGAGATTAATAAAAGAAGTGTTCTCCAAGAAGAACTTCGATGTCCGCCATGTACTGAACACAAATTTGAAATTTTCCATCTTCCATCTATGTGTTGATGCCGGATAGTCTCCTCATCCTTTACAATAGCGTGGACTGAGCTGCTGCTTGATAGCCAATTGATACCTTGATAACCAAAAAAACTAAAGAATTTTTTGTCATTTTTGTATTTTTTCGTGGAAAATGTGTCCTAATGCAGGGAATATGTTAGCAAGTATTCCAAACCTAGACACGGCATTCTATCCAAGGACACGAATGCCAAACAAGAGGGTACGTATTCACTCGGAGACACGACCAAAAACGTATTGACACGTTTTAGGTCGTATTTCGTGTCCGACACGTGAAATACTAGACACGTGACCCTAGAGGACGTGTCCCGTGACTTAGGTTTTCACCATTTGGACAACAATCTTCATTTTTTTTAACTTTCTTATGCACCCTCTTATTGCCATTTTTCATTCACATTGCAAATAATGTAGTAAAAAAAAATATTTTTAAAAATGAGGTGGTTATTTCTTATTATTTTTTGTGTATGGGTGTTTAATGCCAATTTTTTGTTCTTTTTGTGTCATAGGTTTGAATTAGTCTAATTACAAATATGCCAAAAGCCTTGGACGCATTTTGGGAGTATGGGAGCCTGACAGGGTCAAATCGGACATATATAATAAGTGTAAATTGTGTGGAACCAAGATGATAGGAGGGGTTACGCGATTGAACTACCATCCGGCTAAACTCCCTAAACATGATGTTGGGATTTGTACGGGCGAGGTGCAAAGCTTATACAAAAAAATCCGTTGAAGCAATTGATGAAAAAGACAAAAAGAAGGAAGAGGCAAGTAAAGAAACAAGGTTGAACGTGTAAAGCGCATCTTTCAGATATCTTCTTCTCGATTTTGAGGCCGAGGGTAGTGGGAGGGGCTCCATAGCGTCACCTACTATGCTGTGCCATCGGGAGTGGAAAGAGATCATCATTTTTGTTCCATGAACAAGACATGGAGCACAACCTTCCATAAAATCGCTTGTTAAAAAAATGAGAAGCAAGAAGTAGATAGAGTTATGGGGAGGTGTATTTTCTAGAGTGACTTACTCTCTCAACATCACCAAAACTAACCCATTTTGCGCCCAATGTGGGATGCTATTATTAATGGGCCCATGGTACAAAAGTGTTACATATGAGGAGTTATGGTGGCCAATCCTTCAAGCAAGGAAAGGTGACATTAACTCTAGATTGGCGGAGTTGAAAAGACATGAGAAGTGTCTCGGATGCACAATGATGTCTCGTATGTTTGGACAGATAGAAGGGTAGATCCTTCTAAATTTCTGGGACATTGTCCTAAAGGTACCATGTTTATTAAATCGTAGATGCATACACATATAAAAGATGTAGCAATGATATGTGAGTTGTTAGATGGGTTCATTCGAGAGATTGGTGTGCATAATTTGGTCCAAGTCATAATAGATAATGTAGCTAATTATGTGTTTACCGTAATGTGATGCTTATGAGGGGCACCGCACATTGTTTTGGATTCCATGTGCATCACATCGCATCGATTTGTCGCTTGAGGATATGGGGAAACTCTCCTTCAATAAGGAGGATTGATATGGCTAGAGCGTCCTCGCTTATATAAACTGCTGCTTTTGTTCTTAGCCTCACGAGGAGATACACTAGAACAAGGAGTTGTGGCGTCCCGCAATCACACGCTTTGCCACCAACTTTATTATCTTCGCCTTTGGCTTCGATTCTAGTTTGAGTTGAAGCAAATGTTTGTTTCTGATGAGTGATGGATTGTGAGATACAACAAGAGACAAGACGGAGAGAGCCATTGCAAAATGGTGTACACCGACACATTTTGGCGTGGAGTAGAAGAAGTGGTGTTTCACTAGTGAACCTATAGTAAAGGTTCCGAGATTGGTAGATGGGGGACAAACCCGCAATGGCTTATTTGTATGAGGCCATGGATAGGGCCAAGGCCATTCATTCTTATTATGCGTACAAGGGTTCGTAATCGGGTTTGATAGACATATGATGTTATGGGATGCATTGATAGTCACAGGATCATGGATGCTTCATCGACCCATTCATGTAGCAACACTCTTCCTCAACCTCGCATTTTCATACAAATGTGCCTTTGATTTTGATGGGGAGGTGATGGAAGGGCTCCATTCCCCGTATTCAGAGTGGGATGGTACTTGATCTTGAGCTTCTTAGAAAAATCAATCATGAGATACATTTATTGGGATTGTATACTATTTGGCTTTGATGATGCTATTAGGGAAATGACCCCTCATGCCATAAGTGACAAGTCATCACTCACTACAATTTTCAATTCTTAGAATTTACTTATTTATAATTCTAGATTTAAAAATTCAATTATGTAACTTCTATTTGAAAGTTTAATTATGTTTTAAGTTTTGACTTTTTTTATTTCTTTATTTTGTTGTAGAGATTGGTGGTGGAAGCTATGGTGCAAGTGGAACCAAATTTGCATAAATTGGCCATAAGAATCCTAAGTCAAACATGTGGGCTCTTTTCGTGTGTGACTACAATTGGAGTGTTTTTGAGAAAACACACTAAAAAAGGTGCAATAGGTATAACTTTGAGCTTCAACCTTCCGCTGAACAATTACATTTATTGTAATTTTAATTTATGACCCTCAAGTGTCAAGAGCCAAGACTCATTTGTTTTTTTGACACTCTTACAGATTGGAGTTCTCACGCCTCAATTATATAGTGTATGTGCATTACAATATCCGACTTCGAGTGAAGCTAGCCAGAAACACCAATGGATCCGTATACATTTCCTTGGACAATATTGATGCATTGTCTCAAGGAGGGTGGAGTCCGAGGTGCCCACCTTGGAGGGGTCACTTGCATGGTTAGAGCCGTGAGGGAACCATTAGAACATGGGCAACAAGAGGAGGAGGACTCGGGGGAGGAGCAACACGAGGAGGAGGAGGAGGAGGAGGAGTGACATTGTGGGAGCATCAATGTCAACACCATCTCGCTATAGATATAGGAGAGCACAACTCCATACCCAACAATCATTATTTGACACAGTGCAAGGGCAAAGGCCTTCTAATCGCTAGGGCGTGCTTGGAAAACAACCCATCATGTTTTCCCGTAAAAGGGGAGAGGGCACTAATTTTAGAGCAGATAGTCAAAGGTTTTATTTGTTTTGCAACATATAACTTTTGATGATGAGATACTTTTATATATGTGATGTTATTTTGTATTGGTTCTCCACATTTGAGTCCTTGATTGGACAATTATCGTGGATCGACAACATTTGAGATGGCCTTTGATGTATCATTTTTATTCTACATCCACTACATCATATATATCGTTGCTTTCTTCATAGTTATAAAAGCACAGTGTTTATTTCATGTTGTTATTGCTTTATATGTTTAAAATATGAAAAAAATGAATATATTATGCATTTTTTATGTTTGTTTTATATTTTCACGATATTGCCGATAATATGTTTTCAACCTCTTGCCTATATTTTTTCCAATACCGATATTTTCAACACCGGCTCAAATATTGTCTAAATTTTGCTATCTTGGCTCGAAGGTGGATTTGACATATTTCCCCAATGTGCATCTCTTGCGTACATGACACCGGTCAAGGGTACATTTCGGGAGACCTAGTGGCTAATTTGCTACATGATTTTTAAGGCTCGATGGTGTAAGTGTCCTACGGGTATGTGCCAGAGTTCACCAACATCTCGACTCGGCATTTTTTGCCTTGCTACTCTCGGCTATAGCCGCAAACTTCCACCAAGTTTGTAGATTCTTCATCAACTCCAACGCTTTTCATCACATTTTATATTAAGGAGTTACAAATTTAGTAGCACATGTTTCTTTGATAGAAAAAAGACAGAATTCTATCTTCCAATGATACTACAAAGATTAAGTTCTTCAACCTAGGTGACAATACATTTGATGCCTTCTTGCATGAAGATTAGAGCTGATTTTCTTAGAAGAAAGTCATATTTATTGTTCTTTGTATAATTAGTTTAATCCACCATCCTCCAGGTTTTTTAGGAGAAGATCTGTACATCCTGAGGTGCCACCAAGACACTGCAAGCATATGATTCATTAGTGGTGGAATGAGATAATTTGAACTTTGATTAATTACATTACTTTATCAGGTTTTTTTTTGGGATATATAATCATAGAAGTTTATCTGAATTACATATGTGCAGCCACCTTGCTCCTCCCGGGAGGCTTCTTGTTAGAATTCTTTTGCTAACACTTTGTTGCATAGCGCCCAAATTCGTGGCAAGGAAAACATTTATCTTTTTTAGGTCCTTCTTCTTCCCATTATATTTCGTGGACTTCCGGCTTGTTTTGGGCCTTCTTGTTTCACTTTCTTTTCCTTCTCTTTCCAACCATGGGAAAATACCTTCCTCCCTTGGGCTTTTGATATCTATCTCTAGTGTTCATTAATTTTTCTTGCAATTCAAATTCTGACTAAACCTTCTCCCAATTTGCGCTTGTCCCTTCCATTTGCTGCAGTCCTAGTAGTCAAGCCAGATTTTGGAAGGGCCTAGGAGAGCTAGGCTCATAAGTTTTGAAGAGGGAATATTTTCTCCAACTCCTCCAAGCTCATCTCGATGACCGAGTGAACTTGTAGAGGCAATGTGGAATGGTTTCACCTTCCCGTGTGTAGCATGTTCCCAGCTTGTCCCTCAATGCCAATTTCCCGAAGGCCACTACCATTTTCGAATAGCCTGAGGGTCTTCCACATATCAAAGGAGTCTCCTTGCCATGTAAATTCAAGACTATGTGGTCTCTCACACCCTCCGTGATGATCCTTCTCGCTTTTGCAAGATCCTTCTTCCACCGGGCTTAACCGCCGTGCATCCGCTACCGTTGGCGTTGGAATGTCGTTTTGGTGTACCGCAACACACCATTATCGAGCACCACTTCCATCCCGTCCTTCCAAGCTATGGAAATTGAGGTTCCTCATGGAAGAAAACCTTCACTAAATCTCGCAAAGTGAAATATCCGAAGGAGAAGCTCTATAGACTGGTTTCTAGTGTGATTTCTGTTTTGATACCATGTAAAAATTAATAGAAATTTGCTACACGATGAAATCGAACCGTAATCAAGAGACTACAAATTTCCCTACTATTCCTAAGTGTAATGGAAATCACAATTTAGAAACACATGCAATGACATGCAACCACAGAACCGCATGAACACAATGATTTTACAGGGGAACCTAACCGACAAAATTCGCTTCGGTTGCTTCTTTTCATTAATCGTATGAGAATGAGAAACTACAAATGTCTAGCTTCGATCTTGAAGCACACTCGCATCGTAACCTCTCGTGTTTTGCTGAGCCTTTGCCCCGTTTCGGGCCAACACTTAGCCAATTCAAGGCTCCACTTGGTTTTGCCTTCTTGTGCAATCCCGGAGGAAATTAGCTCCTAAAATATAGAATTTTCTCGTATTTGCTTTTGTAATCTCTACGTAATGATTCCACTCCGCTTAATCACAAACTCAGACACTAAACTAGTATACAATTGATAATTACAATGTGCCTTTTCCTCCACTCCAGCTAGGCAATTCGAATTCCATGCATGTTTGGGCTATTTTTTGCCAATTGGACTAGTTTAATTGAGAGATCACTGAAGTTAACGTATAGTTCTACCACTCATCCGACTCAACTAGGTAATTTGAGCTCGCTTAACCGAGTCAAACTGAAAATAACTGAATTAGATTTAAATTTTTTGCAATCACTACAGATTACCCCCTCATTTCTCCTAGCCATCACTTATAACTCGAATTTACTGAGAAACTAGTTGGCAAAGCCATGTCACACAAGTTAACTGCAATCCAAGTCATCCCGCTGATGTGGAAATGGAATTACTAAATTTGACTAAGGCACAAGTCAAATTTAGCCTTCTCTTGCTACAATTTCTAACAGTATATGTCTAAAGACATGTAAATTCATATGGGCTCATTATAATATTTAGATATTAAATGTCACATGCCATTGTAATAAAACTCACTTATTCGTTACCAATTATATATTATATCCTAGATGGATTTATAAGCTGATAAACTTTATCCTTTTTGTTGAATATTTGAGCACAAATTGCCTTTGCCCAGTTGAGAAATTCCATTGAATAAATGTCACCTGGCTACAACATCATAATAGAGAGGTAAAGAGTCATTAAACCAAGATTGCCATTATACAAAACTGATTCAGTGGGAAAATAGTATCGACATGATAGCAGCCTCCTATTAACCATATCCAATACATATACAAGTTTTCAAATATGACAGTAACAGAAAAAGAACAAAAGAATTATAAAATAGTTCTACAGGTCTGAAGTGAGGCTAGAATTGTGTGGATTGTCAAGGATCTTATAGTCAGTAAACAGCCATAGTGAAGCCATAAATGATTCAACTAACTATTTCCAGTGATAGAATAACGTTACCAAACAGAATCACAACCAAGCAGAGAGGAATAATAAGATTGGAATTATACAACCACACACACTCAAGTTCAGAGACAGGAAGCTGATAGAGGTGCTAGGGAAGTACTTTCCAAATAGAATAGGAATGAGGGCATAAGAAGCAACCAACAGAAGTAAAAGCCACCACCACCAATCTTATTTGATGGTTCAGGAAGCAGAGCAACTATAGTCCATTCCACTCAGGCTAGAGCCAAGCTGTGTTTATGTTTCAAGGGGAGGGGTCTGTTTCCATCCTCTGCATCCATCATCAGATTCAGACAACAGCCAGCAAACTGACTTCCTTGGCCTTACATATGAAAAGAGAATGACAACTGATTCAATTGCCTAGTAGATCGAATTGCTGCCAATCCATTGGTCCGCTATGAAACTGAGTTATTGAGTGCCATTATAGGGAGATGCCACCAATCCTGTGACAGCAGCTGGGACCACTCAACATGCGTATGTTGAAAGAGTAAATGTCACCCTTAAGTATATAAACGACTAAAATATAATATAGAAAGGAGCTATAAATTATGGATCTGTTTTAGAAACATGCCCCATGTGGTTCATCTGAGCAAGAGATCATGATCGTTCATGGAATAAGGGTCCTGTGTGATTTTCAGGGTGGAAAATAAAGTTTTTTCCAGAAAGATACAGTGCTTCTGGAAGGTTTGTTATGAGTGCTACTAAATTAAAGTAGCTGCAAAAGGTCATTAAAAGTTTCATTATTCATAACAAAATCCAAGGTGTTAAGTTGATAAGTGCATAAATTATTTCCAGGTTCACTACCAAAACTATATATAAAAAAGATCTCTGTTTCTTTCTCTCTATAGAAAAGGGGCCTCCTTTTTTTCAAAATGTTTGAAGAGAGTCACTTTGGTAAGGATCACCTGTCGCCTATGGTATTAGTGATAGGCAGCTATGTAACGTTTTTAGAATTGCCTAGTGTCTTTGAAATCACGGTGAAGAATTGACAAATGAGTTACAAAAGTGTAAAGGAAAAAATTAATACTTCAGTGATGAAACTTATCATTCTGGGATTACAGAGGCATACAGTGGGAGGTGTTACCTCATGTCAGCAGGGGTAAAGGACATGTTTTCACATGGCATTTATCACCATTGTAAGCCCAAGGTCACAAGTCAAAAGCCTTAAACGACTATGATTCATTGCATGTTGTCTAAACCTTGTGATGGCTGGGCCATTGCTTGTCCTTTTGGCTTAAGTCCTTGGTCTCTTTATTTTGTATAGAGAGGTGTGATTTCTGGATATATCTATGGACTGTTGTTTTAGAGGAGCTTGCTTATGTAGGGTTGATCATCGGCCAGATGGGCTATCCAACTTTGTCAAGGTGCACCTATGTTTTACCATGGTTATGAGTCATTGAGTTTGTATAAACCTTGGCTTTGGTGCAATATTCTTCAACAATTCTCAACATGGTAGTCTCACAAAATCAACACCATATTTCTGAAGTAGCTCGTGGTTCTGATGCAGTAGTCCCTGAAGAAAAAGTAAACTTCGGCCCCAAAATGCTCATCTGATGATCGGTTTGCATGTCACATTGTGTTCTTCCAAACATGATGGCATGTAGTTATAGCTGGTCAAAATTAGCTAAATGGCATAGGTGGTTTTCGGTAGCAAAATAGGGTAGACATGTTAGTTTTCGTGAACTACACCCATTTTGATATATAGAAAGAGGAACAAGACCCATTTCTGCTCCCCTCAAGTTCTCGAGGGTGTCGTAGATCCAAAAGTTGGTCAAGATGATGTGGCAACACATGCTATTATTTGACAAATGGGGCTAGACCCGTGTGAAATTAAGGCAAATCTCAGCCTAACCTGTGTGGCAAAAGTGAAAATTCATCAAGGCACAGAACTAGGCAAAGAGGCACCAAGTCAATTTGTACTAGCCATTATAACCACTTATACTTGTTGTTTGAGCTCATTGACTAACTGTTGGAGGGTCACAATGGAATGTTAGAGGCTGTGCTGACCAAAAATTATCAAGTGGACAAATTCTTAGTTGCAAAGTAAAGATTCCTTCAACCAAATTGAGTCTTCTTCCAATAAGTTGAGAAATTAATTATTTAAGAAAATAAACCATAGTAATTTAAATTAATTATTTTCTACATAATATGTTTAAATTTTATAGAAACTACTCATACCCAACTCCTTAAATTATTGGAAGACCAAGTTGAGTTTCATGTAGCTAGAGGATGTTGAGCATCCAAGGGGGTTATTGGGCATTTGGGATTGTTCTCTCATTTATTCAACTTTTCTAGTAAAATGCAAGTGAAATTGTTGTACTTGCAAAGGACTTGTGACCCAAGTCAACTTCTCTTAGTGGGAAAAAATTATTGTAATGAAGCATTTTTAATAAAAATTCCTAGTCTCGACTTGTTGATGACAATAAAATTATTTTCCTACAGAGTAATTGTTAAAAGAAAAGCTATAAAGGATAGTCTCTCCTATAGATGGAGTTGTTGTTGTTTTGTGAGATCATATTATGCCATACTAAGAGAACTCATTTTGCAACCTTTTGCATAAAAACATTGTGGGGGTTGGTTTTTTCCTATATTTTTCTTTCTTGCTTTATATTGTAACTTGGCTTAACATAAAATATTTCCACAATAAGAGTAATATTCCTTTTTTGGTGTCACCTATGACAAAGCCTAGATGGACTTTCGTAGTTAGGAGTAGACAAGTCACATGTGTCACAGGTACTGGGCCTAAGGGCTTTTTGGAGGAGTTTCAAGGAGTTTCTATGAGGTCGTGGTTTTCGCTGATATATTTCCCATCATCCGAGCAAACTTTGCCTTTTCGTCTAGCATTCCGACAACTTTCGGAAAATTGGAGTTATTTTTGGGCTTAACTCGCTAATTATGCTCAAGGTGACATTCCTGAGGGAATACACGCTAGAACACCTTAGTGTAATAGCTCGCTGGAACTGACAAGGATACCTACATGATGGGACGGTTGGACATGAGTTTCAGTGACCTAAGGGAAACATGGTAATCGATTTACTCTTTCCCGCATTAAAAAGGAATATTTTAATAAAGGGAAAAGTGCTCCATGAATGTAAAATAATAAAATAAGGTTCTAGAAGGATCTAGGAGATCTATAAAAGAGAGGGAGGAGGCCATTGAGGGACTTCTGGATTAGATCACTTTCTTGTGTGAGAGGTTTGAGAATGTGGTTCTCTACTCTATTGGTAGCCCTGTGATCTTTCGAAACCCTCGTGTGATTTGTGAGTGTTGGATCTAAACCCAACTCTCTTTGAGGAGACTTCATTCATAAGTTTCAAGCAGAGTTTCAGAGATATTGGAGGAGGATCATTCAAATCCCTCAACTAAAAGCCTGATCTGGGCAGAAGCCGCGTCTAGAGGGAGAGTGCAACAGCCTGCTTTGGAGGCCAATGCAAAGGCAAAGAAGCTCATATTGATGGCCAACTCTCCATCTCGCCGCTTTTGGGTCGTATGTATTTATAACCCTGCTTATTATTTATAATGTAAAAAATGCCGAGGATTCTTCCTATTCGACGTGTTAATGGATTGCAAGAAAGTAGATGTGTTTTATTTTACATGGCAATCTTCTCGTTTTTATTAATTCAGTAGTTTTATGGTAAAATATTAAGGCTTGATTTTCAAAATACTAGTAAAATATCCCATTTGGGGATATTACGTTGGTATCGTAGTTGGTGATCTTGCCGGCCCGAGGGTTTACCTCCGGCTAGATACCCGTAAAGCCAAGTTCGAGGGCTTTACTATAGATCACCCGTAAAAAAAAATAAAAAAAAATTGAGGGTTTAAATTGCAGATTGTCGAAGGAAGGTGTCGACACCTTCGTTGTGTAGAAAGACTTGTTCTAGGTAATAAATATCCTACAACCCGTCGAGCTCAAAATTTTATTGTCCAAAACTATTTTGATTAAAAGGAGCCGCAAGAAAAATTGAGCCGGAGAAGCCGTGTATCGCCAGAGGCCATAAAATATTATTTGAAGTCAAAGCCATCAAAAGGGGTTCGAGATAGCTTTGAAATGGCCAAATACGTGCTTCAAGACTGCATGAGGTTCCAAGCACGATGCCGGCCGTGGCCGGGTTTAGCAACGTGATTGAAATGTTATGAAGTCGTGATATCTCGAAATCGATCCAAGCGTCATCCTCTCGACCACGAGCCATAGCCAGGCGCAGTTTCATTGTAGATCGTGCGTACGAGTTTGTGTGGTCGAGTGAGCCGCCAGAGGGTTGACTTCATCATGGCGACGACGTAATGATGGTTGGTGACTGGCCAGCGTGGTGGCAAAGGAGTCAAAATACGCTGACGTCGTCAGATGTAGCCGCTTTACCTAAGGCAACATTGATGTGCATTAAAAGAGCCAAGACCGTTGATCGTCAAAGAACCGCCCGAATGAAGCAAAGCCACGAGCCAAGCAAACATTGCAAATATCAATGTGCGTGGATGCAAGCGATTATGGCAAGATTATCAATCCGTGGTCGATGGTGGAAGGCTCCCGCAAATCATCATATAAATTGGCCGAGCGATGCAAGTCATCGTGCGAGCATCAACGCATAAGCATTTTTTTTTGCCATCCGTAACGTGTACCGCATCAATCGGAGAACAAGCATAGTTGTTGCCGGGAAGTCATAAACGGATCGTGGGGGACCGATATGAGTTGTCTGAGACACATTCTAGGAGGCCGATTAATTCTGTGAGGTCCAAGGAATTCGAGGATGCGGAAGCGTATTTTTCATGCTTGCTAGGCGTGTGGTCTTACCTATAGTAGAAGCTCCACTTTCATGGAAACATAGTGATTAATTGGTCGTTCTAGCAACTACGGGTGAGGGCGTGTGACTTAGTTGCGTAGCCGCACGATGGAGATACAAACAATCGTTGAGCCTTGTGCCAAAGATTCAAGTATCGTATAAGAACCAAGCTCCCTTATTTCTAATCCTCATGCTTTGAAATTGATAATATAGTCGTTAGTGCCTATTATTTCATCATTGTTGGAATTGTATTCCATGCAAATCGTATTCAATAGTTATAAGGTGTTTTCCATATGGGGAATTGGTACCGTGGGCGAGTTTACAGTGGATTAAAATTGTGAAATAACACCTACAACAAGATGGAACCAAATTCTGTGACTAAATGCCTAGTTGAAACATTCACCGAAGACTCGAATTTTAGCGTCATTTTCGTAAATTTTAAGTCCGAATTTCCGTCTATAAGGACGGTGTCATAAGCAACAAAGAAATGAGTTTCGTGTAGCTTTCTTACTATGGTCAAGAAGTCACAAATGAGCTCATGGTTGTGTATCTTCTTTACCGAATCTATGTGAAGACTCTACATTTCCAGCTCGATGGTAATGTACACATTTATCAACAAAGAGTGCCCTTTGAAATATTGTATGGTGTAATAAGTGTTGGTTAAAGCTATTGCACGCTTATATCACCGAAAATTGCACCTACAACACTATAAATACTCGTAAAACCGGCGGGACTACATCATTGGTTGAACCGTGGAGGAATTCCTAAATAGGCTTGACAAGAATAACAATGTAAGTTGGTCTTTGAACCACCATGCATCAAAAGACTAGAAAACAAAATTGAACAAGAGATCCTTTTTAAGAGAAATTTATGCCATCTTTTCAAAAGGAACAAATACAAGATTTGCAGAGAATTGGGGATTAGTCACAAAATTCATGGGCTTGGAAACGTACGAAAACACATGAAGATGACATGGAGAGTTCGTCCAAACTTGATGAGCTTAATGAACTCCCGTCCAAAATAATCGAAGTAGAAGGGAAGAAACTGATTTGGGCTCTAAAACTTGCTATGCTTGCTCTTATACAACCCAAATTCTTGGAGGAAACTTGTGGAGGGGTCACACTTCCAATTGCGCATTTTGTCTCAACATCATGAGACTAAATCAGCCCCTACAAAATTTCACAATGATGGCATTATGAGGAGAGTTTTCGTGACCGATGGTAGGGACCTTTCAGGATTTGGACAATGCTGCAAGCTCTACCTTTGGGAAGAAGCTTGAGGTTTTAGGAGGTATGGCCACATTGAGAACATATCTCGCATCACTTTTGATCTTGAATGTGATGGCTTGACTTCAAGCAGATGTTCCAATGCTTCTTCAAAGATAGGAGACATCATGCGACATAGTCATAGCACACAAGCCGTGTTGAAAATGGCAACAAGAAATCATGAAGGAGGCCTCCCCGAAACATCTTTCCCGATCCTAGTTGGAAAATGATCACCTAAACTAGGTGGGGACCACACATGTGATTTTTGTCGAAAAATCTATTTTTTAGACTATGTCTATTTTTAGACATATGGAGCATGGTCCAGGGATTGCGTATGATATTCGGGAGTATTGGTCATGCTGGTAAAAATAGATGGACATCTATTTTTTTGGACCTATAGGGGTCGAAGTCTATTTTTAGACCGTTTATCCTAAAATAGGAAGTCGAATATTATTAGCTCTTAATGGGTTATTTGGACTCTAAACATTATCTTATTCTCTTGGAGCACTTGCTTGATGTCCGGATGTGCACATGTAAAATTACGAAGGAAATACGTTTTCCTAGGGTTTAAGTGAAGCTATTGCATGATATCAGCTAGAACTCATGTGACAGAAGTTTGGTGGAGTTGATTGAGGAAGTTAGTGGAGTTGTATTCGATGCACTAATCTAAACATAGTTGAGATTTTTGTATCCAAGTTAACTAATGATACAATTAGTGAGAGTGGTGTGAATTAATTATTAATTAATTCAATTAATTATAAACTCATAAATCAACTAAAGAATGCATCACGTTTAACTTCTGCATGGACAGCTTGCGTGGAGACTATGGAGAAATAGGTGAAAGAGCGTGTTAACTATCGCTTAGACTATACTGCTGTTATTTGCAACACACATATAGGTGGAGTAATCAATGAGTATTGCACGCTTCAACTGTGGTTTATCTATATAAAGAGACCATCCCATAGCATTGAAACACGCAATTCAGGTTGGCTATCAAGTGGCTAAAGGTTGGAGCATGAGTTTTGCTAGATCTAGCTGATAGCATGGAGGTAGTGCATGAGAGCTTGCAAAGAGCTTTGTACTATGATTGTTACATGATCTCCATGACATGTATAATATACGTATAGTTGGGGGTTTTCTAAATTTCTTTAAGCTCTCCCATGAAATACTCGTGTTCATATGTGTGAATTTTTATGGCTTTAATGTGTGCATGCAATTGATTTTATTTCCACATGATGATCAATGGTAGAAGAGATTTTGTATTATGCATGAAGCTAAAATAGTGTGTGGATCGTGAGAATCCCTGTGAATAACTCATCCATTATTCAAATTTCTACATGGTATCAGAAATGTATATTGATCATTGGAGCACCAGTAGCATTAGGTTTTATTGAGTTTGAGGATAAACTCAAGAAACATAAATATGGAGAAAGTTTCGTAAATATACATGCATATTGTATATAATTTTCTACATGGAATGAGAGCGAGAATTTTTGGGTGCGCGAGTTTGTAGGGAATATCTCAAAATTTTGTAGAAATATTTTTAGAAATAAATAGCATATTTGGATTCCTTGCGAAAAAATACCCTAAAATTGAAAACTCCAGCTTTCGAATCGAGCTCCTGGATGAGGGAGATATCATCGATTTAAAATCGCCGCTTTTGTTAGAAAATTTTGCGACTACGTGACAATTGCAATGTGCGCGAGTTAAGAATATACATGCACCGAGGTAATAAGATGCATGCAAGCTGAGGTGCAAAGCAAAGGTTAGTGACTTGGTGGTTGAGAGGGATCCTTCAACATGCGTTTGGTGGAGAAGCAAGCTCTTCGAAGGTTGTGGAGCAAAATTAATAACCGGAGATGCAGAAGAATCTTTATAGATTTGATGTAGATGGGATTTCTACTGAAAGCCTTACTATTGGGAAGTCGTAAAAGACATGCAATCAAGCTCTGAGAGGGAGCGGGTTTTGCATGCAGGTGATAGTGCGTGAACCCTGAGTGTGGAGCAAACACAAGAGGATCATGGAGTGGGAGAAACCACTCATGCAGAGAAATTCCTCATGCCGACGGCAGAGGGAGTGCAGCATGTGCCTATACCACCAGGTGTAAGGTGGGGCGACATGCATGATTAATCCCATGAGGAGATTTCTCTGCGTATTCATGAGATGGTGTGGATCTCATGGATTGAACCCGGCTACGAGGTGCCCACAAAGCAAGTGCCAGTAGCAAGATCGCTTGGAGTGGATGCAAGCAGATCAAAGTGACAGTTGTCTGGATACCGGAGCGTCGATCGAGTTGACAAAGAAGTGCAAGAGTGCATGGGTGCAAGAGTTCAAATACAAGAAGTTCCCGATGACATGTGCGCTAATAAGCAAGTCGAAGACTTTGATGATAGATGCTAGATGCATCAAGACCGATTGAGTTGTTTCGTGGAGCCTATTCAATTTCAGAGGAGTTGCATGGCACATGCATGGAGTTGCATGGTGCATGCATGAAATGCATGGCGCATGCAAAGGGTGCATGGCGAATGCATGGAGTTGCATGTCGCATGCATGGAGTTGTATGGCGCTTGTGAAGGTGGTGAATGTACGGAGTTGCATGTCGCATGGAAGACAAATTTTCTTTGTTGAGAGAGAGTGTTGAAAATGGCAACAAGAACAAGAAGGAGGCCTCCCGAAACATCTTTCCCGATCCTAGTTGGAAAATGATCACCTAAACTAGGTGGGGACCACACATGTGATTTTTGTCGAAAAATCTATTTTTAGACTATGTCTATTTTTAGACATATGGAGCATGGTCCAGGGATTGCAGATGATATTCTTTGAGATGATTATGTTGGTAAAAATAGATGGACATCTATTTTTTGGACCTATGTGTCGAAGTCTATTTTGTAACGTTTATCCTAAAAATAGGGAAGTTCAATATTATTAGCTCTTAATAATATTTGACTCTAAACATTATCTTATTCTCTTTGAGTTAATTTCATTTGATGTCCGGATGTGGCACATGCAACTACGTAAGGAAATACGCTTTTCCTAGGGTTTAAGTGAAGCTATTGTACGATGACTTCAGCTTAGAACTCATGTACAAGAGTTTGGTGGAGTTGATTGAGGAAGCAGTGGAGTTGTATCTGGCTTAACTAATCTAAACATGTTGAGATTTTTGTATCCAAGTTAACTAATGGATACAATTATATAGTGTGAATTAATTATTAATTAATTCACTAATTATAAAACTCATAAATCAACTAAAGAATGCATCGCTTAACTTCGGTACGGACACTTTCAAGGAGACCATGGAAAAATAGGTGAAAGAGCAAAGTTAACTATCGGGCCAGACTATATACTGCTATTTGCAACACACATATAGGTGGAGTAATCAATGAGTGGGCTGTACGCCTAACTGTGTGGTTTATCTATATAAAGAGACCATCCCATAGCATTGAAACACGCACCAAAGCTAATAGTCATGGCTAAAGGTTGGAGCATGAGTTTTGCTAGATCTAGCTTGATAGTGTGTAGCATGGGAGGTAGTGCATGAGAGCTTGCAAAGAGCTTTGTACTATGATTGTTACATGATCTCCATGACATGTATAATATACAGATAGTTGGGGGTTTTCAAACTTTAAGCTTTCCCATGAAATACTGTGGTTCATATGTGTGAATTTTTATGGCTTTAATGTGTGCATGCAATTGATTTTATTTCCAGACAGATGATATCAACGGTAGAAGAGATTCCCAGATATGCATGCATGAAGCTAAAATAGTGTGTGATCAGAGAATCTCTGAATAACTCATCCATTATTCAAATTTCTACAAGCCGTCCATCCCGTCATCATGTATTAGAGACTCGTGAGGCCATTTGCTAAGAGTTGCGTACTAGGGTGTTGAGCATTTGGAGGAGAGAATGTTTGGTCTCATTGCTTATGAGCTAGCCCAAGAGTTGGTTGAGGAGTATCAGCTATTCAGAGACACAATTAGGAGGAGCCGCTCCCAGCTTGGTGGATCAGCAACAAAAATGAGTTGAGGAGGAAGGGACTTTACTCATCCGCAAAGAACTCGGGGCCCTCGATCACTCATGCTTGAGTGATGCGTATGATGCGGCGAAGTGCAATAGAAGGGCATTCCTTCTCGTATGCTTAGGATGAGGACTCTTCTTCGTATGAGTCCATGGAATCGTATGAGGATGCTTTCCGGGGAGCAAGAGCAAGCCATGCGAGTTGATGGCGGGGGTGAGGGTTGGAGCCGCATTCTAGTGTGCAGAAAGGCCGGGGATCTCACGGGAGATACTCGGTGATGAGTCACTTGTGACAATTCAACCGAGCAAGATATGATGGAGCATGAGTCACAGAGGAGACTATGCACATC
Organism: Pinus albicaulis; assembly: GCA_034641835.2. Taxonomy (NCBI): domain Eukaryota; kingdom Viridiplantae; phylum Streptophyta; class Pinopsida; order Pinales; family Pinaceae; genus Pinus; species Pinus albicaulis. Next base: position 745,360,458 of record CM076583.1, read on the forward strand.
ATGCATGATAAGCCCTGGGGGGAGAGCCGATGGAGGCTCACATTGAGTCTATGATGGATATGCGGCTAACCTTGGGGTCAACCATTGAGGAGGAGCAACATGCATAGAAATTGAGTACGATGACAGAAGGTAAATCCATATCCTTTGGAGATGTTGGAGGTTGATGGGATAGTTCTCATGTGGGGCTAGTAGATATGAGCATGACATTCCCGATCAGAGAGGGAGGAGTCGTTGGAGATGGTTGAGCATCCATCTTTTGACCGACACACCGATGAGGTGCAAATAGATGCACATGCAAATGCCAGAGTCGCGCACTTTCAGGAGTAGCACTCTCCAGTACATCGATGGGGCTTGCAACATATCTTGCCCACTTTGGCCCATTATAGAGAGAGGGGCTTTCTTTGTAGGCCGATCTTGTTCAGACAGACAGAGTAACGTGAGTTGATATGGGTCGGCGACAACACTCTAGGCATGTTCCTGCATGCAGCTGTCACTACATTGGATTCTTCTTCCAGATAGATTAGCGGGAGATCATGAGTTGGTACGCTCTTGATGGTACGATCTTCTTCTTAGGGAGGACAATGTGGAGTAGGGGCCCCTAGACATGCAGGTGCTATAGATTCCACTGGCAAGGGGGCATAGGTCGTCATTTCTTCAACACTCCATTCGATTTCAGGAGAGTAGGATCAACATTGGATTGAGTCGTGACTTGGATTGGAGAGAGGTGATGAGTTGGTACGCCGTTAGTGGGGCAACTTATAAGCGCTAGAGGTACAATACAACAGAGCCATGGAACATTGATGCTTGTTGGTGGACTTCACTTCATGGGGCGTCGCCTATAGCTGCAGGGTGCCGCGCCGCTTTGAGCCGTGGGACTTGGCGATGGTTGGCCAGGGTGGTATCGGGATCCGAGAGGATTGCTCGATGACAAAAGTACAAGGAGAGATTAGTTTGGGATCCCGACATTGGAGGGGTCTATTCCGTGTGGCTTGACACAAAGCGCATAGCAACACTCAGTGGTTTATATGGGATCCAGGCTTGGGTCTCAGCTTTGCATCGAGCCAACAAAGGTGGCCCACATATTTGGATTGCCGGAGGGCAAGCAATCTTGGGGCGGAAGGTCCGTAATATTCTTTATGGTGTCACCTATGATGTGCCTAGGATGGACTTCCTGCAGTTAGGAGCAGTATTGTCAGCTGTGCATGTGTTGGTGTCATGTTGCCCATGGGATTTTTGGAGGAGTTTTGAGTTTCTATGAGGTCGAGGGCTTTCGCTTGATATATTCCATCATCCGAGCAAATTTCTGTCTGTCTGGGCATTCTCGACAACTTTCGTAAAATTGAGTTATTTTGGGCTTAACTCGCTTAATTACGCTCACGGGCATTCCGGAGGAATACATGCTAGAACACTCCAGTGCAGAGTTTGGCTGGAACCGGACGAGGATACCTACATGATGGGATGGTTGACATGAGTTTCAAGACTGTGAGTGAGACATGGTAGTTGATTTACTCTTTCCCGTATTTAAAGGAATATTTTAATAAAAGGGAAAAGTGCTCCATGAATAAAATAATAATAAAATAAGGCTCTAGAAGGATCCAGGAGGATCTATAAAAGAAAGGAGGAGGCCATTAAGGGACATGTTGATTAGGATCACTTTCTTGTGTGAGATGTTTGAGAACGTGGTTCTCTACTTATCAGAACCAGACTTTCGAAACCTAGGGCAATTTGCAGAGTGCCTGACGAAAACCCAATCCTCTTGAGGAGACTTCATTCTGAAGTTTTGCAAGAGCTTTCCGTAGCTGGAGTGAGGATCACTTAGATTCAATGGGTAAGCTAGTGATTAGTGGTAGGGCCGCGTCTGAGGAGAGTGCGCACTAATTTCGGGAGGCCTACTATGAAGGCAAGAGCCATATTGATGGCCAATCCTCCATCTCGCCCTCTTTTGGGTCGATGTATTTGTAACCCCGCTATTATTTATAATAAAAATGATGAGATTCTTCATTCGATGTTAATGGATTGCGTTGCTTATGTGTTTTATTTTACATGGCAATCTTCTCGTTTATTAATTCCGTAGTTTTATGGTAAAATGTTGGGTTAGTTTGATTTCCGCAAAAATTAGTAAAATATCCCATTTGGGGATATTACAATAAGGAAGATTACATAGCGGCCCGAGGGACAATTCGTTGAGTGGCTACATAGCCACGTTGATGAAGTGGACTAGGTGCTAGTCTACTTAATATTTTTATTGCATGTGGATTGCTTGGACAAAGGTGTGGCCAATTTTTTGAGGAGGTAGCTTCAAACTGTGAGAAGAGTAGCATTCATTGCGTATTTGATCCGAAGATCGCAGATGCCATGCTTGAGGCTTCTCTTAATTGGATTTGAAAGGTGTGGAGATTTTTAGACATAGGTGGTGGTGATATTCTTTCGAGACCAAGCCCACCTCACTATCCTAATTGCATAATTGACTTAAGGGGAATTGTGGTTCACAACTAAACAACTTGAGGTAAAGTGTTATGGTAATGATGTTCTCTTTTCTTCAACAACCACTTATTTATGAAAAATCCAAATCTTTATATTTATTTTTTATATTCATTTCATTTATTAGCTTGCAATTCAAGTTTATATCATTAATAGCACGTTTTGTGCTTTGGGATTTTAAGCAATAAAGTCATATTTTAGCCAAGGGTCAATATTCCATATTTTGGAGATTTATATCCATACATATTTCATGTTAGATTGAGTGTTCCAGTTACAGGTTTGCATTATTTTCTTGTTGACACATAACAAATGTGGTTCATTTTTCAAGGTTCCATGCACTTTCCAAGTCCAATGATGGCAACACCAAGAACAAAGCATCATCTGAAAGCATTACAAGAAAGAACAAAGTCATAATGTTTTGATGCTTTGAGGGTGAAACGTCCTGAAGGCAGAGTTAATGTAAAAAGCATAAAATACATATAATAATAATAATAATAATAATAATCAAAATTAATATTCAAAGGGGACATGTCTATTTATCTGTGTGACCATTCAAGATACATTTATAAACAAATCACATGCTATTGTAATAAACTCACTGATTCATTATTAATTATATATTTCTATCCTTCAAGGATTTCAACTATGTATCCTACTTATGTTGGATATTTACCCTTAATGAACTATTGTTCATTACAATCAATGTTGAAAATATCAACATCAGGATAAAATCAGTAAGGGTTCAAAAAACCAAAAAATGCAAAAATCGAGAAAAATATCGGAAAAAATTGGAAAACATTTCTCATAAAATTAAGATACCAACAAAATATTGGGTAAAATTTGGCAAACATCGGCTAGGCCAAAAATTGTGATTTTGCTGATTTTTTTCACAATAAAATCAGGATGTTTGCAACACTGATTACAATTGAGTATAGATTTAAGTGAAATGGATCTAGTAGCAAAAATGGGTAATGGTTGGACATACTAACTATTTGTTCACTATGGTGTCCTCATAAGGATAAGTACTAGGCATTTTCTGAATTTTTTGAATCTCTAGAGCCTCTTTAATAACATTCTTTACAAGACACACTTTTCTAATATCCTCCAAGATCAGAATTAGTGTAGTGGGCATATGGATACCAAAATAATGTTCAATGTATCTCCATTAACATTTTGTTAGTTGCCACATAATTAGCTTCATTATTTTGCTGTCAACTAGATGACATGCTTCACACATATCCCCGTAATGAAGTCATCAACAATTTACAACATAAGGGTGCTATCTATAAATGAGTATAGGATATATGAATGGATCTAACAATCTGTTCTCAAGTAAGAAATGAAAAAATTAACAAGGTTTTTCGCATCAGCCCAACCATTTAGCTGAATTTTTGGAGATGGTTTTCATCCCTTATTTGTTCAATTCAACCCAAGCATACAATTCCTTTTCTTTCCTTGAAGAATTGCCCCCTTAAATTCATGATAAGGTCTCTCTCTCTATTTCTAGGTCCAACAACAACAATATCAAACATTGGCTCATATAATTGGGACAAATAAAGCACATAACAATTGGTAGTCTTGTTGTCGACAAATATGCTCCTCTCGGCTAGGATTCCAGCACGCTCAATGAGGTAAATTGCCAACAACATTGTCACGTGGTCGTCATATGTCACTTTAGTGATATAGCCCCATGTATCATTCAAAGGAACTTTCCTTGTGATAATACCATCCCATGTATCACTTGACAAGGCATTTAAGATTTCATGTCTCCGACATGAGACCCATCTTCTTAATCCCTAGAAATAAGAAACCTTCACTCTCTTCCTCACTATCTCTCCATATATAAACACCTTATCCTCAGTGGATTGGGTGAGAAAAAAATGTAAATATGTAAATTAATGAAAATGACAAGGTAGAATAGAAGACTGTGGAATATGAATCCCAAAGGTCACACGTCCTTATGTTATACAATGTTGTTTACATTAATGAAAAAAACCAAGTTGGGAGTTACCTTCAGCTTGATATGGTATCATAGCGTTGTGTCCCAAGTTCCAAGTTTAGACATTATGCACTCCAAATGCACTGGGGCTTTTAATATGTCATGCCTAGACCCGCCTTCTACTGGCGTATGCTAATCGTCCACCTATCACTCTCAGCTAATTGGTTCCGTCGCGTGTAACTCTTACGTAATTCGTCCGTTTGCCGCTTCTCCCACGCATCACTACCATCCGATCCCTTAAACGCATCACTTGGCTGTGTCCGAAAACGTTACCCACGTTGCATCTAGCCTCCAAAACTATGCAAATCCGTGTCACAAAAAATAAATAGCTGGAATATTACTCTTAGCCGCTTCGCTTATGGGTTGATTGTCATCCTTGAATTAGTGAGATCAACAACTAAGGCTTGTTAAATGAAGTTTTCATATGATTTGTAAATGTTTCAAAAGGCCACTTCTTCCGACTTTCGTATGGCTTGCACTCTCCCATAATCGTTTCCCAAAAAAATGAACATCGCTATCGTTGATGCCGCTTGGTCATGGGGTTCATGTGAATACCGGCAACTTGTTTCCTCCGAATAATAAATGGTGTTTGACCAATAGTGTCTTATTATAGACTAAAGTTGTACCGCACGAGTCATTGCAATTGGTTTTTGACTGTGGGATATGAGGCATTGTTGCCTTGACGCCGCCATGAATCACCATTCATTGGTGACAAAGTTGTTGCTATCGTAAGCCTCGTAAACCAAAATGTGCTCATCCATTTTTCCAATGGTGTCCAGAATTTTCATCCCATTCTCATACCTAAAAAAGGCCTAAAATTATAATTAAAATTACTTTAGGTCGTAGACATGAAGGAAATAATAGAAGATGCTACAACTTATATTTTTAACTATTACCGATATAATGGGTTCAATAAAGGAATGCTACAAACAAATATTACGAGATTGCCATTGGTAACACCAACCATTTGGACCATAAGCTATATTATGTCCAAATTTCTCAAGCCCTATATATAATTTAAAATTCAAGCCATCTTGAGAGGACACAATCCGCCTAATGAACGGCCTAGATTGACTAGAAATTACTATACTTTTACAAGCAAGTAATTTTTTAAGACCGTTTTTACCACCGCCCCCCCCGAACCCCCCGTGCAAACTGCGACTACCGGCGCGTTGCCGCCCATGAAGGTACAGTGGGTCCAACGTAGTGATACAAAATAAACAAGATAACGTTCCACACCCAAATGTGAGGCCTATCATGGAGTCACCGATTGGATAGAGCAAGGTAGTGGAGGGGGAGGAGGAGGAGGAGGAGGAGGAGCAATATCGTGAGGAGTAGGAGGAGCAATATCAAAGGAGGAGTAGGAGGAGGAGGAGCAATATCGTGGAGGGAGTAGGAGGAGGAGGTGACACCCACCACCCCCACGGTAGAGGACGTGGGACCGCTCTCCTTAGCTCTTGGTGCTTTAGGTTCTCGTGCTTCGTGTTCTAGGAGCACAACAGAAACTATTGCCGCCCCCGCCAACTTCTTTCGTCTAGGGGAAAGTTGTTACATTTTCTCGCAAGAGGCGAGGAAATTAGTAGTATAGGTTATTTGGTTCATTCTCTTTGTATATAACATTATGACTCATGATATGAGATACATTATTATATTTTTTGTTGATATTTTTTGAGGTTGAGTTGAGACTCGTGACTTAGTATTCGTGACATGATCTACTATTATGTGTGATGTAGCACTAGACATGATATTACACGTCTTATATATTAGTTTTTTTTCATATTTATGTGTCAATGCATTTATTTTATGTTGTGGGTGCTCTAGATATTAAAAAAATTGAAAAAATGAATATTTTTGTATGTACGATTTTTCCTGATTTTTACGATTTTTCCCTCGCCGATTTAATCCCGATCGCGATTTTCAAAACATTGATTCAAACATAGATTTAAGATCTTAGATACTCATACATGATACACCATACATTGATACATTAATACATCATACAATTGTCAAATTGTCAATCATACATATTACAATTTACAATTTACTCGTAAAGACAAGATAGTAAGATACCGTAGTTTTCTCATTAAGTCATCGAATCAAAATGTGTTACATAAGTACATCACAATGGCAAATAGAAATAGAAAATACAAAACAACTAAGGCCGTATACAAGTCTACAAGACTACAAGCCCTCGAAGCCTCACGAGTTAGAGTCAATGAGTCATCAATCCTCATCATCATAATCAACATCACTATCCTTATCGTGATCATCATGCTCACCACCGAACAATTTCCATGAACAATTGCCTCCCTTGCCTTGTTGCTCCTGCCCCGCTCTTGTCACATATTTCCACAATGGGTATTTGGGGTCATGAGTTTGTTTTCCTCGCACATTTGAAGTTGCCGTAAGGTAACCCCACTTCCAATAGATGGAATACTTCTGCGTACCCCGATGAAACAAAGTATCAGGAGGGGCATCTCCAATGGTGAGACTCTTCCCCTTTCTTTGCCCTTTTCTTGCCGCCTAACAGCCATGAATACCGTAAAAATAAACAAAAATAGCCAAATATATAAAACATATGCACATGCAAACACTAACAACAAACTTAAGACGTGAAACATAGAGGGACATCAAGACTACCGGATGCTCGAATCGCTGAAAAAAACTCCCTTTCTCCTTGCTAACCCTTGCTCCTTGCTCACTTCACAAACAAATAGCCGTGAGAAATAATGAAGAGGAACTGACTTTTATAACTCAACATCACACTTTTTCACTCGGTCGAATCCTGATGTACCTGATTCGATTGCATCCGTACAAGATACGATCGGGATTCGACGTATTCCGTACGGATACGATCGAATCATGATTTGGTATGAATTGCATGCATTGTATCCGATACGACGGATTTGGGATTCGTGGACCCCACCCAACGAATTCGGCTTTGATGATCACTTTATCGATGATTACACCAGGCCGTGTTCGGCATAATCGTTGGAAAAGTAAATCGAAGATTTTGAAACTTTCATAAATTTTCATGCATGGGTCGAAAATGATGCACAATCACATATTGTCTCTCTTCATACCGATAATGGGAAAGAATATTTTTCTAATGAATTTGAAAACAATCTTCTTCGACATGGGATTCAACATCAAACTGCTGATCCTTATAATCCTCAACAAATGGTGTAGCTGAAAGAATGAACAACCATCTTAAATACAGCTATTAAATGATGTTCTTCAAAAATGTAAAGTCATGTTTTGTCCGATGCAGCTTCTATTTGCATTATATATCAAATATAGATGTCCACCTCATGTTCTAAAAAAACAAGACTCCTTATGAAATGTGTTATGATCACATTCCTTCGGTAAGACATCTCGTGGTTTTTGGTTCCACCTACAATGCCTCGATTCCTAAGGAACAAAGAAGCAAGCTTAATGCACGTGAGTCGGCTAAAGGTTACTGAGCTGGAGCGAAAGCCGGGAGCGAAACAAGAGGGGAGTTGTGATATTTTTCAAAAGCTCCCGGTCCGGGAGTGTTTTGAGGTGCGTTTTTTTTATAATATATATTTTTATATTTTTTATATTTTGATGCATATATGTCAACAAAAGCATGTAGCAAGGATGAATTAGCCATAAAACATAAACACATAGATTGAATCATATAACATCAATCATTCCAGCGCTTATAATCTTCATCAACCATGTCCACAAGTTAGAAACATACAACATATTGACTTGAGGTCACATGATTCATCAATCTTAAAGCTCAATCTTTCAGAATTCAATATATAACATTTATCATCATTGATTCATTGATCACCATATACAAATTTTGTAAGCTAAGTGTAACTATTACAACAAGGAATATTTAACATGAAATGAAATGTTATAAATGAAACGAAATGAAACAAATTTCAACTTTATCTATAATTCATAATGACTTATAACCATAACCGCCAACTTCAAAGTTTCAAACTTCAAACTTAAATTGTCATATATTGTTTACAAAAATATCTTCCTTTAAATATGAAATAAGTTTCAACAATTTTAAAAAGTTAAAACTACTAGAAAATAAAAAGACTAGTAAATCAGAAATTTATTTTATCTATTTCTTGGCCTCTTGCCATGAGAAATGTCTAATTTTTGAGTAGCTCATGGTAATGGTGGTCTTCCAGCCAGTTGGGTCCTTCATGTGGGAAGTACCACGACCATAACTAGAAGGCCCATGCCCTCCATGTGAGGATGTAGGTGGAGGCCGACGCTAGGCAAGAACAATAGTTGGAACTCAACACCGGGGCCACCGGTGACCGCTACCGGATGGTGGGTGTGGCGATGGCATGGTCGTTAAGGTTTCATCCTCATCTCTCAAAAGTCTGGCCTAATTCTTCCAGACAGTAGTGATGTCCTCCAAATTAGTTGTCCCTTCCGGGTTGTTGTCCCAAACTTTATATGATAGATCCTCATAAGCCCGATCACAATAATGACTCAACAACCTCAAGTTGCAGCATAACCAAGCTTTTGCTTGGTTTTCGTTGAGTCAATTTATTCTCACATTATGGATGAAGCTATAGCCTAATGTGGAAAAAGCTCTGAGTCGGGATATAATCAAGTAAGGGTCCAAAAGTTGAAAACTTGATAAAGTCGAGTTTTGAAAGCCTGCAAAAAAGTCCGGCAGTAAAACTAAAAAAAAACAAAAATATTATTTGGAAAAAAACTCCGACTTTTGGAAAAAATCAAATTTTTCAAATTTTTTTTTTAAATTATTAAAAAAACTACCTCACCACAATTTTTTGGAAAACGTTGGCAAAAAGTTGGGACTTTGAGGATAAATCACGACTTTTTCAGAATGAAAAAGTCGGCGATAAAGTCGGGCTGTGGAAAAAAATTCGGGATTTTTTCAAAAGCCGGGACTTTTGGCCGATTTTTCCACACTCCGGCTATAGTGCTCCAACACCCTTCATAAGAAGTATTTAGTATTTACAACCCGTGAGAGAACTCTTTTGCCAATTTTGGCAAAAGTCCCATGCCGCCATATGCTTCCCACCATGAGCATCAACTGGCTCTATCTCCATTGCATGCAAAGAACCAAACCAACTAGTAACCGAGGTATCCGCCTAATTCAAGGTGCAGATTAGCACACCTCCCCGTTAGGGACCAACTTGTCAAATGCTTTTATATATCCCTCTTGTACCTCTGGATTCAGATAGAGGTTTGATCCTAACCCCCACCCTAGGTGCAAAGTTAAGCACAACCAAGATGGAGAGTAGTATTTTGGCATAAGGATATACGTCAAAGCATGTAGTGGAACATTAAGCTTATTCCACCGTGCACACACACAATTATGAACACATCACAAGTTTGATCATTTTCTTAACAACATCTTTTATTTTGCCCTAACATGCTATCCTGGCCCGTCATACACCTCCCCAACACGGGTCTATCCGTATCCGCAAAGTGAATCATGCTAAATGGGCTTGGGTGAAATTCAAAATTTCCTCACATATGCCCAAACAAAGGACTGCTATGGTCTCCACTTGTTCAAAACCTGTTCAGTCAACCGATGTTGTTGCCCTGCCCTTAATACCCGCCAAGCAGGGACTTGATTCCCATGGTCGCCAATGATTCTCTTACCTTCAAAAAGGTTTCGAAGGTGAGGAAATAGCTAGCAAATCTAGTCTTTGCACTTAACCTAATCTTGAGGATCGCTGAAAAGCCCATGGGTGCATTAAGCATGATTTGTAATAAATATTATCATTTTTTTTGCCTCGTAAAAATCACTGGGGCCATCTCGTATTGAGGTTGTTTGTTTCTAATTATATCATGCATCAAATGTTCATTGTGTGAACCAAACACCCAAGCCAAAATATGCTGGGGTATTTATCCTCAATAATTGCTCCCGCTATCTTACAATTAGCAAGATATCGTTGATGACGTAGATCTACATTATTGTATGGTCCAATACGTTCAATTGTGTCAAGCAATGGTCTCCGCAATGTTGATGCCTACTGAACTTATCCGAATAATCAAGTATGCCGAAAGGTATATCAGACCACTAACGTACACAATAAGAACACTTATCAATGGTTGGTTTTACATTTGTCCATCCATCGATACAATGGACACCTGCTCATTCCAAGAACTTGTCATTCTACTCAAAGAATGAGTTATTTTGTTTTTTCATGATCAAGTCCTAAGGTTCTAGCCTGGCTATACCGGGGCTCTTTGTATCCTTTGGGGGAATCATTAATGGCGTAAACCATTCTCAGCCAATAAGGTGAGTGAAGAGCATTGAATGGTACCCCACATGAATAGAGAAATCGAAATTTTTTTGAATCCACATCACCTCTAGACCCTTCTGCCAAGGAAATTTGAATGGTTCTACACCTTAAAGAGATGTTTGGTCCAAATGTGTGCCTCCATATCCACCGCCATGGGTGGGAATTTGATGGAATTCTTTGTCCATGATGTGATGGTGTATAAGATTCAACAGAACCCTTAGATCTTTTAGATTTGTATTTGGCTTCTTCCTCTTCCCTTATGTATTTGCCTCTATCCGCGTCGACACACTTTACACAAGTTTTGATTCCTATATTTTTATCTCCATCCCATGGCCTTTTCCCACAAAGGTGCCTTTTAAGACGGTGTATGAACCCGTGTATTGTGTATTGCAATGGGGGCATAAAAATTTAGTGGTTCCATCCCCTTCCCTGCTTTCCAAGCCTAGTAACATATTTCCACAATGGTGTTTGGTCAATTTTAGTTGGTGTCATTGTGGTCTCATTATCTCCACTCTCTCCTCCTCACCGGGATTCTTCAAGATTTTCATCATATCCACTACAACCCTCTTTTTCATCCTCCTCTCTTTGGAATAGGCCTCTTTCTCTTTCTTCTACTCTCCAACACCATAATAACAAAAACGAAACCAACAAGAAGAAAAATGCTGCCATATTGCCATGATGTTTCAAACTTTCAAGTTTTTAACCCGCAAAACAATGGAGGAATGCCAAATGGAATAGGAAAAAATGCAACATAGCAAAAAAAAATCAATTTTTCATTTTTCAACAAATTAAAATGCAACATAGAAAAAAAATTCATTGTTTTCATTTTTCAACAAATTGAAATGCAACATAGAAAAAATTTAATTTTTTCATTTTTCAACAAATCAAAATGCAACATAGAAAAAAAAATTCAATTTTTCATGTTTGAACAAATTAAAAATGCACATAGAAAAAAAAATTAGATTAGACTCTCCTAACTCTTTGTCCTTCGATCCCACGCTCTACCTCCAAGCTCCTTGCTCTCTCCAACCTCTCCTTTCCCTTGGTCTCTTTGTTCTCTCCTATCCTCTCGCGTGTTTTTCCCTCTCCTCTCTTGCTCTCTCTTCAAAGTTGGAAATAATAAGAATGAGGGAGGGAGGTAGGGATTTTTTTTTCTTCCCCCCCCCCCCCCCTTCTTTCCATCCAATAAACCCCACCATTCTCCTCCTTCTCGCGTAAAGGGCATCAACATCAGACGTCAATTTGCCTAACGAGAGCGATTATTTCATTCAGTGGAGCTCTTGGGAGCGAACACTCCCCTCCTCAAAAAAATCGCCTCCCAGAAAGGTGCACATGTGTTGAGGTACTCAAATGGTACAGCTTGATATGGATTGAGATATGTCTCAAATGATGAAGTACAATTGCGTAGATATACAGATTCGGGGACAAGGTGAGAGGTAAGACATGAGGAGCACATTAGGATGTTGCTTCAGCTTTGGGTTTGACTATGATATCCTAGATGAGTGATTACGACATCTCACGACTCAACATTGCATAGTCCGAGTATGTTGTAGCTAGTCTCATTAAGTGTTGATTTTTCCCTTTGGCACTTCAGATTCGTGTCTATGTCTAAAACATGATCACAAACATACGGAATACCCACAACCTACTAGCACTTTCCACAATGGAAATCTTTAGGCAATGAAATCCCAATTTAGTGCGTAGAGATATGAGCCCAACACTCGACTATTTTATTTCTTCATTAATAAAAGAATCATGGGGCTCCTATACTAGGGATCATGGCCCTCGACATCCGATACGAGTATACATAGTATACAACTAGGGCTTGCAATTTGCAACTCAAATCTGCACCGCCCACAAAGAAATAGACAAGAACAAACACAAATTTACTTGCCGAAGTAGCCCATCTAGATCAACTTTTCTACTCTTGCTATCTTTACATTCGGTAGGTCCTTTGTCTCCCTTGATCAACCGTTTTACAAGGGTTTTGTTGTCTAAAACCTACACTCTTCAACTCCACAAATATGGCTTCTCATAGTGATGTGGCCTCTTCCAAACATCGTACAACAACCTCCACAAATTTTCCTCGTCGCTTCCAAGAGTGTCCGTACATGGGCTTCACAAGTATGCCTTCTAACAATGGACTTGCTTCTCCAATATCACTATAAGGACATAGGAAACAATATTCTAGCAACTCATAGTCCCTTTTGCTTGGTCCAGGATCACTGTGAGTCTTCATCAGCTGTGCTGTCCAACACTTTGTTGAGCCGACTTCAACCACAAAATATCGTTGACAATACTTGTCAAACCATAGTCCAAGTTCCCTTTGAGTTTCATCCCGTAGCAATCCGCTCCCATTGTGCAAGCTTGAGGGGAAGCATCTGGTCACCCTGAAAGTCACGATGAGACCAAAACCACTCCGCAATCTTCATAAGGAACTCTTTCCTCAATAGAGAGATTTCCAAGGTTATGTCTACCTCTTCTAGGGTCTCGATCGTCCTTCTTACCACGTAAACTCGTATAATTGCAATGACTCGTAGTTGTTCATGGCCTCGGACAAAGCCTTCACGCACACACCTTAGCAACCTTTTTTTCTTGGATATCAATCCTCACAACTCTTCTTGGCCTTTTCTATAGGCCTATTCCTCCTTGGCCTCCTATCCGTGGTGGGTCTCGAGGGAGCTCGACACTCCTATTTGCAACACAACTAGCCTTCAAATCTTCCTTTTCCATAGATTTAGGGCTTTGACCTCTCCCACTAGAGTAGGATAGACTCGACCTTTGTCTAGGTCTTCTTCCATAGGTTTCCTCTACGCTAAGAACAATAGAACCTTACCTTTAAGTTGAGTAGACTCGGCCTCCTTAGAACATACCACTTGCTCCTCTTCTTGTTGCAACTTCCTAAGGTTCACGAGTGCTTGGCTAGATCTCTTCTTGAGAAAGAGTTGTCGTCTTCGTATGTTGAGACCTCCTCTTCGGCCTCTCTTATTTATACTTTTCTTTTGGTCACTTATTAACCCTCTAGACTTAGGGTTTTAGCCTCTTGAACTTAAGAATAAATAATTATTTCTTCTTTGGTACTAAACCCCCGTACTTAGCCCCCAAAACCCCATTTTGGTTAAATCACCCAACAACAACTTCGATATTGTCCTCTCTCCGAAATACCTTCTCGAGGTACTCCAAATCTAACTCTCCCTCTTAGCGAGGAAGGTATTTCCTTCACGCTTCCAAACTCTCCATCATTTTCCATGCATGCTCATGATCGTCCTCACATGAGTCATGAATTTTCTTATGTAGCCATATCCGTCAACGTATGTGCCACGAATTTCTTTATACTAGACCTAGCTTTGAATTGCATGGTGCTCCGAATATTCTCACATGTGTTAATCAAGGTTGTCATTGATGGCAACATGGTTTTGATCGAGATGTCAATATTCTTGAGATGCCTAGTTCTAGATGATGATGTCTTGCCCTAAGAAGTTGCCAAATGTCGGATTAGTGATCTAGTCCCCAAGTACAAGTCCATGATGTGAAGAACTATGCTTAATGAAGCCATACTTGTGATGATGCTATACTCTTATATGACCACACTTAATGATGTTTGATGAAGATTGGAAGGCTGAGAAATGATGTGATTGATGATGGAAAGAGACTTTCCTAAATGATAATACTGCCTATAATATATCATTGCGCCATCATATAATACACTCATTGCTGATGTCCTACCATGATCCTATGATGGTGTTAAACAATGAAGAAGCCAAAACCATGAAGAAGCTAACAAGAGAAGCCTATCTGCCCTACCTCAAATTCTGCACTAACTAATGACCAGTCACATTAAAAAAATGTTTTTTACTATCTTAGAGGCAACCCTCTCAATTTGATACCAATCCCATCTTTTAGAGCATAATTTTGTCTTTCCAATGAAAGCTTTACTTGCCTCGAAACTCCCAGCGGTTTGTGAGAAAATTAATTTTTAAGTTTAAAAAGTAATATTTTTTAAGGCTAGCCGACCCACACTAAGGCATTCATGTCGGCCTCCCTCCAAGAGAGACGTGTCCCCTTATTAAAGGTCGAAGTCCTATATAAATATGACGTCCAGCACCTCATTTCAACCATGATTTCGGTCAAGATTTCAGAGAACAAGTACAGAAGGATAAAGGAGGCCGAGGAGGTTTTTGAAATCACTGTTTAACATTAAAAAGATTTATGTTTTAGGATTAAAACGTCTTGAGGACAGTTAAGGATATATTTTGGGAAAATATCTTTATGCTTTTCTTCAAAGTCAGACTTGAAGAAAACTACTGTAACTGTGGTAATACAAATCCTCAAGGTTCCAAATTTGTGACATGAAAGTGTGGTCAGATATTTATTGGAGGACTGTAATATATCACAGTTTGGACCTCTGTTTTGGATCAGCTTTGGTTGCTGATTGTCCACTGAGCATATAGTTCGAGGAGAGCTATAGTCCTAGTCACATTTGTGAGGAGTAAAGGTCTGTTTGGAGAACTAAAAACAGTCCAGAACTTAAGCACATAGGAGCAGCACTAACATGGAAGCCAATTGAAGCAGTTAGGAGGCAGTTTGGAGGATTTTAAGTATGTTGATGTGGACAGTCATCTTTCCCTAACCAGTCAACCCAATCTACAACAAAAAGACATCAAATTCGAATCTTTTAAAAGCGGTCCCTTTGACATATAGTTGGAACAATTTGGAGATATCATTAATCTCAGTGACCATTGTTTGAAGCCTTATTGAAGTAGCTCTTGAGAGCGTTGTTTGGAATTGCATTCAATCTTTTTGGAGAAGAAGTTGGAAGACCTTGTTGAGTGCTTAAAAGACTTGTTGTAGACCCTTGTTGAAACAGACTTCAGAGCAGACTTCTAGTGTTTTGGATCTGTGACACTTGGATTGGTAGTTTTGGGTATCTTTCGAGAAGCAGTTCATTGAGCATTGTTTAGAGGAACCTTAACAATCTTTTGTTTGAAAAGGATCATTGTAAAGTAGCCCTTGAACCCTTGAAGAGGTATTGAAGATTTGATCTAGGTAAAGCAACCTAGACATTCTTGAAGACATTATTATGCATTGTTGGAAGACTGAAGAAGCCCTTGTAGAGGCCTAGAGCAGGTGCAGAATTTGGGCTGCCTATTAAAGACATCTTGAAGGATACTTGAAGATATTTGGAAGACTTATAGAAGCCGATCTTGAGGATACCTTGAGTGTCATCTAGAAGCCTATTGGAGATCATGATGCATTGGTGATGTCACTGCTGAGGTAACTTGGAGAAATTGTTGTACGATGAAGAGCAGCGGTGACACTTTCACAAAGAAAAGGTTGTCATTGATGATGTGATGTGTAGATTGGCGTTGAAGAGTAAGTTAAAGATTGTCGTGCCTCGTTGAAGAAGACATTGGGAGCCGTAAGTATAACCAACATATCTTGACGAAATGAAGCAAGAGGTTGGAGCCTCATAGAGACAAGGTTGGTGCCTTGGAAGATAGGGTTGGAGCCTCAGAGGATAGAGTCCTCAAGAGACTGTGCTTGAACCTATACCGTATATAGGGTTGGAGCCCCGAGGTTTGTGCCCCCGAGATTAACGTTGGAGCCTTGGAAGTCCAAGTCGGTTCTGGCAAATAATAAAAGTTAGAGCCCGGGAGATTGAAGATTGGTGTCTTCATCTAGTGCTGGAGCCCTACATATATTGTACGATTTATTGAAAAGAAGAAATTAATAAAAGCATTTATTCTTATTGTTCATTTTGTGTTCTAAATATAGGTGATGTAATTGGTAAAATTAACAATTGAAAGAAATACTCGGTTCAATTCCCTCGTATTTGTTTCCAACAATTGGTATCAAAGCCAAGCATCTTCCACTCAAAGCCTAATAGCTTGAAGGTCGATCATTAGAACACAAATGGCAAAGTCAAGGAAGAAAGTCTCCAATCCTCCAAAGATGTGTCTTCCTTTTCAACCATTGAAATTGATGTCAATCAATTTGCGAAGTCTCCATTGTTCAATGGAAATTTTGATATATGGGAGGCAAGAATGAGGAATTTCTTGAAGACTCAAGGAATTGAAGTTTGGAAATCAGTTGAATACCGATGACATGATGGACGAAGAATCCAAGGAGTACAATACAAGATAAATGAAGGCAATTTTAAATGGGTTACCAAATTCTTATGAAGGCCAATTTGAAAAAATGTTCACAAGAAAAGTCATATGGGACAAACTTCATGATCTTCACTCAAAAGGAGCGTTGACAATGATCTCTAGTCAAGAAGATGATGGAAAACAAGAAAGAAGTGCTAGTAATCCATCAAGGAAGGTGAAGATAAGAGAGATGACAACAAGGCTAAAGAAGACCTAGAAGATGAAGAGAACAAAGAAGACTTTGAAGAAGATCTCCTCGAATAAACTTATGGCTTCCATGGAAGAGATTAACAAGCTTGAAAAAGGAAAATAAGGAACTTAAGAAGAAAGCGCAAGATGGTAACCAAGACAAGACAATGAAGGAAGTTGACTTTGTCAAGCTCGTGTACAAGAAAGAGATGAGGAGCTCGCCAAACTTAAAGAGGAATTTCATCAAAACAAAAAGAAAGCACCATGAAGAAGTCATATCTATGACAAATCAATTGGATAAGACAAAGAAAAGGAAGAAACTTTGTCAAGCGCCTTGAACAAAGACTTAAGAGCTTGAGAATCTTGGAAGCAAGAGATTGGTCAATACAAGGAAGAGGTCTCCCTCTCTTAAATCTCAACTAGAAGAAAAGGATGAAGAAATCTTCAAACTAAAATCAACATTAATCTTGTGAAGGCCGAAACATGTGAAGTACAAGAATAAAAGAAGAAATGGAGAGCAAATTTTTAGCAAAGGAGAATGAAGAAATCTTCATAATGAAATCATATATCATCTCCCTTGCAAATCGAAGGACACGAAGCAACAAGGATGATGGAAGATATGAAGAAGCAACTAGTCATGAAAGATGAAGATTGTGAAAATTGAAAGGAGAAAATTGTCTCTCTTAAAAGGAAGTTGATCATTTAATAAGAACTTGAAGAGTTCTCAAACCCAAGATGACATCCTAAGTCATCAAAGATCCCCCTTAATAAGTCAAGTCTTGGCTATGTAGGTGAACCCTCAAGCAAGAATGATAATGTTTCAACAACAAAGATGGAGGAAGTCGGGAAGAAATGATACTCCTGCCTCCAACAAAGGAAAGAGTCAAGATGTGGATTAGAAGATATCCTATCAAAAGGGGAGACTTACAGATGGTGTTAAAGAATACAAAAGGCAATGAATATCATCAAAGAACCAAGGCAAAATGACTTAAGTACTTCAAGGAACTCTTCATCTCCTAGGTACCAAAGTATATTTTGGATATTGTTATTCTTGTACAAACTTTGGGCACATGGCAAAAGATTGTAGGGCATATCACAAAGACCAATATAATGGTCCCCGTCAATCTCCCTAGAAGAAATTTTGCAAGAAGAAGTCATGATTTCTTATTCATCAACAAAATAGGAGTGCTTCAATTGCCATAACATTGGACATATGACACGTGATTGTAACTTGACTTGGGCCCCTACACAAGCTAGAACCATACCGTAGAAGAAAGTTACACAAGTATGGAGAAGGTACAAATTGGTCTGAAATATTTTGAACACCTTACCAACAACACATGTTGATATTTTGAACACCTTACCTAACAACACATGTTGTTGACTTGATGAAGTCATCCTTGATATTCCAAGTGATTGATAATGAAACTCTACGAAAATGAGACCGTGCATGCTTAGGGGGAGTCCGTGGATTCTGAGCTTTCTTGGCAGGCTATCCGTGGAATGGACCTATGAAATCTTTGATGAGTCACCCATGGACATTCATCTTTAGATAGATCATCTCTCAGGAGCAGCTCCATTGAAGAACATGATTCCACACTTCTTCCACCCGATCACAAGGCAACAATCCTTCTTGAAGCTAGAGGAGTTTATGCAGTATGGGAGCTAGTCTAATACATGAAGAGATACAAACACATCTATCATGGACCATATTGCTAGAAGAAAAAGCATCAAGACAAATGTAGAGTAACATACCTATGAAGAATTACTATTCATAAAGAAAAGAAGTAGGCTTTTTGACAAGGGGAGTACTTGGGCACCCTGTTTTCCACTAATGTCAAAGGGGTAGAGAATGTTGGAAGGGCAAGAATATTTCCATCAATGACAAAGGGGGAGATTGTTAATCAAGGTTTTCATTGATGGAAACATGGCTTTGACTAAGATGCCCGGTTCTTGAGATGCCCGGTTCTAGATGATGATGTCTTGCCCTAAGAATTTGCCAAATGTATGACTAGTGATCTAGCCCCCAAGTACAATTCCATGATGTGAAGAACTATACTTAATGAAGCCATACTTGTGATGATGCTATACTCTTATATGACCATAGTTAATGATGGTTTTTGATGAAGATTGGAAGACTGAGAAATGACGTGATTGATGCATTTGAAAGAGACCTTCCTAATGATACTGCCTATAACATATCATTGCGCCACTATATAATACACTCATTGCTGATGTCCTACCATGATCCTATGATGAAGGCGTTAAACAATGAAGAAGCCAAAACCATGAAGAAGCCTAACAAGAGAAGCCTATCTGCCCTACCTCAAATTTTGCACTAACTAATGACCAGTCACATTAAAAAATGTTTTTTACTATCTTAGAGGCAGCCTCTCAATTTGATACCAATGCCATCTTTTAGAGCATAATTTGTCTTTCCAATGAGCTTTTACTTGCCCTGAAACTCCCAGCGGCTTGTGAGAAAATGAATTTTAAGTTTAAAAGTAATATTTTTGCTACAGCCAACCCACACTCGACATTCATGTCGGCCTCCTCCAAGAGACGTGTCCCTTATTAAAGGTCAAGTCCCCCATATAAATATGACGTCCAGCACCTCATTTCAACCTTGAATTGGTCAAGATTTCAGAGAATGCTACAGTTAAGGATATATTTGGGAAAATATCTTTATGCTTTTCTTCAAAGTCGGACTTGAAGAAAACTACTGTAACTGTGGTAATACAACTGCTGTTCCAAATTTGTGACATGAAAGTGTGGTCAGATAGTTTGCTGGAGGACTGTAATATATCACAGTTTGGACCTCTGTTTTGGATCATCTGGTTGCTGATTGTCCACTGAGCATATAGTTTGAGGAGAGCTATAGTCCTAGTCACATTTGTGAGGAGGCCAAAGGTCTGCTTGGAGAACTAAAAGCAGTCCTGAACTTAAGACATAGGAGCAGCACTAACATGGAAGCCAGTTGCAGCAGTTAGGAGGCAGTTTGGAGGAGTTTAATTACGCTGATGTGGACAGTCATCTTGCCCTAACCAGTCAACCCAATCTACAACAAAAAGACATCAAATTTGACCTTTTAAAAGCAGTCCCTTTGACATAGAGTTGGAACAATTCTGAGATATCACTAATCTCAATGACCATTGCTCTGAAGCCTTATTGAAGTAGTTCTTGAGAGAGCGTTGTTTAGAATTGCATTCAATCTTTTTGGAGAAGAAGTTGGAAGACCTTGTTGTGAGGCTGGAAAGACTTGTTGTAGACCCTTGTTGAAACAGACTTAGGAGCAGACTGAAGGTTTTGGACTGTGACACTTGATTGGGAGTTTTGGGTATCTTTTGAGAAGCAGTTCATTGAGCATTGTTCAGAGGAACTCCAACAATCTTTGCACATACACTAACTATCTCCACAGTAACTATGACCTGAAGATAATTAGCAGAAGATATCCTTTTCTGTTGTAAAGGACTGAAGGACCAATCTATGAGCCTAAACCTGGCTGAGATCTTTGATTGAGCTCAGTTCTGTGCAAGTAAAGTAGGGGTCCTGAATTGATCTCGAAATCCGAAATTCATCATCTGAAGTTACAGGTTTGTCATGTGAATTAGTAGACGAAAGTTGCAGTTGAAACTACTATGATCCGAACTTAGAGTCAGTACTAGAGTGTTTTCAAGTTTCAGTTAAATATTTTAGTGATTTGGAGCCATCCAAACATTACAAAGATTCAGTTGTGTTACAAAGTTATAATCCAGTGCTCTTAAAGAAACAATCGTAGTAATATCTCAAAAGCCTGAGAGTTACAGCAAGGAAGTGGCACTTCTGTCAACTATGATGCAAGAATACAGCCTCAAGGTAACAATTGTATGGCATATGAAAAACTACAACAACACAAAGAAGCAGAAGGCACACTGACTTAGCATTCTTGAAAGGAAGTCATTTGCAAAGATTATGGCTTATCCAAAGAGAGCATGTCAAGGAATCCTTACAAGGTTTGTCAAGAAACATTCCAGGTACATCTTAGACTATATGCTTTATAAATTTCTTAATATAAGAGGTACGTTTCATTATCTTTTGAAATTTGCATTACTAACATCATTGTGTCTAGCTCTCTTGAATCATGAAGATTCTTGATTGGGTGATTCATTGTTAGATAAATCTTACTCCTCCTCATATCTTTGATTATTCTTGTTGAACCCTAAAAGGGTTCTTTGTAAAACCTCTAACTTAAGGGTATGCTGATGATAATGTGTGTAAAAGTCTAGCCATTTTAGGGTTTATTGGTGATGTCTAAGAAAATGCTATTTGGAAGTTTTGATGATGATGTGATGGTTGGGGCTCTTGGCATGATTATGGAAACCCTAACTCGTTAGGGTT
This sequence comes from Pinus albicaulis, assembly GCA_034641835.2. Classification (NCBI taxonomy): domain Eukaryota; kingdom Viridiplantae; phylum Streptophyta; class Pinopsida; order Pinales; family Pinaceae; genus Pinus; species Pinus albicaulis. Next base: position 745,381,931 of record CM076583.1, read on the forward strand.
GAATGGTGATGTCCGAAATCCCAAACCTTGAAGCATTTGTAAATTAGGTTTGCTATTGAAACCCTAGATCTTTAGGGCTTGGTAGGGTTTATGAGCAAGACTTTATGAGCTAGAATGGATCCCTAAGTATATGTTTGTTCGTCTAATCAAGTTTGTTATATGTCCTGAATTTTAATGTGTTTGTGCTGCCTGGCTGCCCTGAGATATGTTATGATATGCCTATGTATGATGATGATATTTAGATAGCATATGTGTTGATCTAATTGATGATGGTCATAAGTCCTAGGTTTCCTAGTCGAAGCATGATATCTTGTGATGATACTCGTTTTGTGAATTCTAGGTTTTGTAGCTAAACCTTAGTGGAAGTTCAGTATATGAGTATATTGTTTCAAAATGTGATAATCTCTGGGATTTATGAAAGGTCATGAAACTTGATAGTGTATTGTGATTATTTAGAAGATGAAAATCTAGGGTTTACAACAAACCCTAGTAGAAGCTAGTCATATTGTTGATTGAGTTGTGATTGGCTTTAGTCGTTGAAACTCATGGATGAAAGCTAGGTTTGTATGAAATCCTTGTGGGAAGTCTAACATGAATTTTGAAAGTTGCTAGATGTGTGCATTGTTATACTTGTCCGAATTGATTCTAAGGTTTCTATGTGAAAGAATTTGTTATATCTCTCAAGGAGATATTATGGCCCTAGATATAATAGATTGATATCTGATGGAGTCGTTGATGTGATTTAGGTTTGTAACAAAATCAGGCAAGAAGTTGAAGTATTGAAGTAAAGTCTCACAATCATGTTTGTAAAGTCTAAATGCTCCCATTATTGTATGATTTTGATATGGTTAACTTCATGGTTCTTATAGATTTGGCTCTTACTTTCTATCTGTTGTGTAGGTACATCATCTTCAAGATGGTGAAGATGTTCGTTGCATGATGAAGGAAGATATATGAAATGATGATGGTCAAGATGACTTTGATAAGAATATGGAAGCCATGAAAGATTCTCCAATGTGTCATAAAAGAAAGTTGATCTCCCTAAGTTAAGAGGGAGCCCGGATAGAAGAAATCTCCCTAGTTAAAAGGGAGGGCATATAATAGTCATGATGGCTACCTTGAAAGAAATTGGAGAATGCATTTGAGGTGTTGGGTTTAAAGAAGGAAAGCAGGATTTGGTCGCAGAATATGTCGATGCATATGAAGTAGGAAAGAAAGCTATATGGTTGAGGAATCTCTGTCTCTAAGTCCTATCGTGTTGGGTGACAAGCAACCTCAAGATGTCCGAAAGACCCCGCAGGTTTGTGTTTGCTTATGTACATTTGAAAGTTTGTTACTCTGACAGGCAGTTTGTACCGTGTTTTAAAAACGGCCGGCCACCCCGACTGTGCCCGGTCGACCGAGCCGTTAGGTCAAGCCGGTCCGACCCGTGCAAGAGAACTCAGCAAAGTTGGCCGGCTTGTTACCGAGCCGGTTTCCGTTTGTAATGACTCTACGTTCTAACAAGCTCTGGCAGGAACTGTGCCGAGCTCCGAGTCAACTGTGCCGAGCCAAAACAGCCCCGATCAGCTCCAAAAAATGCGATTTCAGGACTTCAAATTGGATTTTAATCGAATGTTAGGTTTGTTTTAGGTTGTCTAAGCCCTCCAATGCTATTTAACTAACCTAACCTCTATTGAGCTCACATCTTTCTCATTCAATTTGCTTCGAGCATTTGTGAGTTTTCCGAAGATTGTGGAGTTGGTTTTGGAGCAACAGTTGACGAGCTTATTGGGCAAGTTTTGGAGCAAAGAAGAGGAGCTTATTGGGCAAGCTTTGGAGCAACATTGAGCTAGAGGAAGCTAGAGGCTAGAGGTATTTATTTTTTTCTCTTCTAAATCTCATTTCTTTGTTTGTTTTATTTATTTAGCAAATCTAGCATTTGCCATTTGCATTTGCATATTTTTGGCATTTGCCATTTGGTGAAAGAAATGAACATAGAATGAATATTTTTTTTGTTTTCATGTTCAGATTTAAACATTTATTTCAAGTCAAAACTCACCAAAAATAGCCCCTAGAGCAAAAGACTCGCTTGGGCATTAAGGCCGGGAAATGGTTGGGGATCAAATGTTTTGCAAATTTTGCAGAAAAATTAAGGATGGTGCAAAATTATGAATTCAAACTTACATTTGGCCGGTATTAAAGGCCACCACGTATGTGAAGCATAAACATTGGGAAATTAGGTTGTATGAGCACAATTGACAAGTTTGAGCAGGAGAAAAATAGGCAAAGAAATAGAGGTCAACTTGGGAGGAAGAGGAGACAGCATATGATGGCCGCCAACTCAAGTTTTGAATCTTTTAATTATGAGGACTCTCATCTATCCCTTCCACCGATGCATCAAAAACCCCTTCGTTATGTTCCTCCCTCTAGGGAGTCTATTTCGACAAGGGTAAGGGTGCAATGAGAAATAAGGGTACCATTAAAAGTTTTTTTGTGCCCTCATCTCCTCCCGATAGTGCAACCGCATATGGTCCTAGTCCTCCAAATCGGTGTGCAGCCCACTTTAGATGCTCATTGGAAAAAAAGAATTGAGAGATGTTGCTTGTGAGTACATTTGCTAGATGGTGGTATGATGTCGATATTCCCTTCAATGCTACCTGCTCATATTATGAACCTATTTTTGATGCCATATATAAGCCGCCGGAAAGGGCTTCAAACCTCTACTCGTATGAAGCAAGAGGATCTTTTCCGCAAAGAGAGATTTCAAACATTGATGCTTATTCAGCATTCAAAAACTCATGGGCACATACAGGATGTACCATCATAGTCGATGGATGGACCGATCGGTGAGGAACCTATCATCATAAACTTTCTTTGTATTTTGCCCACGGGGAACCATGTTTCTAAGATCATGGATGCATCTGATAGGGTGAAAGATGCACAAACTTGTTGTTGATGTACTTTTGGATGAGGTTTTTGAAGAGGTGGGGGTGGCAAATGTTGTTCAAATCATCACGGCATTGCAATGCCTCTAACTATGTTCTTGCCGGTAAATTGTTGTGAGGAAAACACCCAACCATCTTTTGGACCCCATGTGCTGCACATTGCATAGACCTCATGCTCGAGGATATTGGCAAAATGGGGACCGATCAAGAACACCGTAGAGCATGCCAAATGCATCACAAAATATATTTACAATCACTCATGGATTCTCGAGCCGATGAGGAAATACACAGTGGGGCAAGGAACTTATTAGGCCCGCCCACGTTTTTGTAACCGAACCTATGGACCGACCGAGGCCTACTGAACCGGGTTTCTAACCGAACCTATTTAACCGGAGCGGCCGATGCCACGAACCGGTTTCTTAAAAAAATACATTAAATAATTATTTTTTTACTAAAAAAAACTATTTTTAAGATTTGCAAACTATACCTAAGCCAATAGAGACAAAATATGCAAAGTTTGCTCATTTATATACCATGCAAAGGTGAATATATCAAAATGGCACCGAGTGCAATACATATCATCGAAAAAATACATAAGAAATGAGGCTCCAAATGTACCATAAAAAGTCCAAAAACAATGCTACAAGCTATGAGGCCATTGGCCTAATACAAGACTACACATGAATGATGATCAATCATCAAATCCATCACCGCTACTAGACACAGGATCAACACGGCCGGGCCGGGCGCTCGCATAGACATCATCTCGGATCGGGAACTGAGGATGCCTCTCCCTCAGCTCATCCGTGCAGAATCCCCGCACTCGCCACCAATAACAATAGAAGTGGACTCATTCCTAATGGAAGCAAGGAGTCGCCGAGGTGCACGACAAGAGGACCACTGGTTGTTTGCCTTTTTCTGATGCGCCTACCAATCCCGGGACCAAGGCTCGATGGTGCCACCAACCCGTCTAAATTCACCCCCGCCGTTGCATCAAAATCAAAATCAGCCTCAAACACCGGATCTCTCAATCTCTCCTCCACCCATTCCGATGTTGGATCAATAGTCACCAACACAATGGGATCTAGATCAGTGTTTGTTCATCAACATTGGTTCCGCCTCAAGCGAAAGGTTGTATTGCACAAACACAAGATCATTTAACCGTTTCGTTCCAAACTATTTCTCTTCTTTGTGTGTATGCTACCAAAAACGTACCAATTAAGCGCTCACAACCCGTAGCGCCGCAAGTTTACTGAGGGATTCTAATTTGCAAACCTTGCATTGAGGACAAAGGTCACAATGACGCCCACCAATGTGCCGTAAATAAAAAGACATTCATTAGTAACATAGTTCATTTCATTACTTATTTACAAACAATTTAACATGGAAAGAAAACAAATTGGAATTGCTTACCTCGGTTGATCCACATCTCTTGCCATTTTTGCCAAGTTCTTTCCAAAGGTACCAAACTCTCCCATACCGAAAAGAGTAATTTGTCTATGTGTTTTGGGGTAAGGTCCGCACCTAAGCAGGGACCATGCGCTCCAAGCAATCAATCAATCCAGACTGAATCTCCCCATCCCGCCGATCTCCTAGCCGAGATCTATAATGATACTTTGGGTTCAAAAAAATTCGAATTTCGCATGTATGTGATCGATGGAGTTGATTGTTCCATCCGTTATCAATGATCTCCCATATCCGGCCATATTTAGCTAACTGTCCTTGTAAGCCGCCCGTATTCAAGCCCTTTTTGGCCTCGATCCATAGCCTCATAAATGTATCCCATTGCCATCCTTTCCCCCATCCACCATCCTTAGCACCTTAACAAGGGGCTCAAACCACTTTACCAAACAAGACCTTTTTCCAAAAATAATTGTCAAAGACTTTCTTTGGTGTCTTTTCCATCTTGTCTACGAGCCCACCTAGATTCACCAATCATCGAAGAAAGAGGAACATTTTCGAGAAGATTCGTTGAGAATTGAGACATTGCAACGTGAGGGAAGTGAGTTGCACCGTAATGGCAAGTGCCTAACAAGCTCTTTGCCCTCGTGTTTTCCTCATTAGGTTCAATACCCATGAGTGGTTGTAAATGTATTTTGTAATGCACTTGCCATGCTCTACGCGTTTTTACCCATTCCAGTTTGCCTTATGTCCTCAAGCATAGAGGTCTGGGAATGTGGCAAAAGACATGGAGTCCAAAATATGCAGACCATACTTGGACTCAAGCATCTTTCCGGGAAGAAGAACATAGTTTGAGGCATTATCCGTGATGACTTGCACAACGTTCTCGCTCTCCCACTTCCCGAATAATCTCATCCAAAGCTCAAATAGAAGGGTTGCATCCTTCACCTTATCGCATGCATCAGAATCGATTTCAAAACATTGTTCCTCGAGGGCAAGCAACAAGGAAGTTAATGATAGTGAAGGTTCCTTCCATCACTCCATCCATCCTCGACATGATGGAACAACTGCTTTGAGCCATGACTCTTTATATTCACCAAATACTATCAATACTAGAAATCTCTTGTTGCAAAAGAGCTCCTTAAATCATGTGCGTAGGGCCTTTGAAGCCCTTTCCGCAACAAAAACAGTCCCACATAGCTTGGTAATAAGGTGAGTTAGCAAACATTAAATGGGATATCCGAATCATACCACCATCTAGCAATGCAATCGAATAGAGAAGCTTCTTTGCATTGCTTTTTCCAATGTTGATCCAAAGTGGGTTGACGACTTGGAGTTGGTTTGGGACATGGAGAAGAAGTACACTACAGGGGCTGTGGGATTAGCATTGGACGAGAAATAACTCATGAGGTTGGGTCTCTTTGTTGGGTTTGATCTTTTGCCAACAGAGGAACATACTCGAAAGGGGTTATTGGTGGAAGGGATAGAAGAGGAGTCTTGAATATCATACTCCTCATCTTCATACCCACTCTCTCTCATCATTTCTACTATTTGCTCTTCCTTGCAATTTCATCTTGGATGGCCTTCTCCCTAGCCTTAGTCTCCCAAACTTTTCAAGCTTGGCAGTATTCTCGCCCTTAACCGGACCTAACACTTCATTAGGTGCATCACATGGTGTTACATTGCCTCTTATCTCACTAAGTGATGTTTCACCTAAGAATACCCCCACTTCCAATACATTTGACAAAATCTGCATACCATCTTTCCATCAATCACATCACAATGGACCCATGCACCGTCCTTGGCTTTTGGAGCCATCTTGACTTGAAATAATTGAAATTTGGATTTCGGGAAATAAATCTGCCATTTAAAAATTGCACTTAGAGCTAAATTTACAAAAAAAAAATGCACATTCAAATTTCAAACATCCAAAATTTGATAGCATAGATGATAGGACTAGCGATTTTAGAGCAATAAAATAGGCCTATTTGTTTGCATCCCAACCTCTTGTTTCCTCAATCGTTTCTCTCATGAAGAAGATAATCATTTCATTAACAAATCTGCTAAAATATTCATAAAAGTGCACTCAACTAACTCATAAGTTTCCCAAGACACTAATAAGTTAATTGCATTTCTAATGGGCATGCATTGTTTGGCATATTTCATGAAGTTTTGAGGATCGTCATAAGCATCAACAAGTCTGATCTATACCGTTGATGTTAGCATCATAAGAAGACCTAACTCATTTATGAATTTGGTGTTTGCAAAGTGGTTTTGTAGAGATTGTTTCACTTACATTTTGACATCTCATTTTGCATCTAGATTCTAAACTTTAAAGTGCTCTAGCCTCTAACTCACCGCTCGTCATGACTCATAAAAGCACTTGACATTGGCAATATATTTTTTGCATCAAAAAAGTTGCCTACATTTCACTACTACATAAATTTGCTTAGTTACTTTTACTTTTAAGTCTTATTGACTCAAGATTCCTATTGTTCTTTTGGTAACTAGGCCTTCAGATATGTGAGTCTTTTGCCTATGTTGGCAAGAAAAACAAAATGGAATGGTTTTTACAAACTTAATCAAAGTTATTCAAAACTACTGATAGTCTCGTTAGCGCTAGCCAATTTTCAACCAATTCTGGGGATGAAATTAGAAGGGTCTGAGATGAGCTCTATATTTCTCTATTTGAATTTTATTGTGAGAGAAGCACCTTGTAGATGAAGGTATGCTAAAGAAATTCAACATCAACTCCAAATCTTAGATGACTATAATGTTATACTATCTAACAATAACCAAAACTCATAGTTCACTAATGAATATGATATCTCAAGGGGTATCTAACAATAACCAAAACTCATAGTTCACTAATGATATGTCCGAAGGGGGATACATATAGAAAAGAGATGCATTTCTCTTAAATGGGTCTCCATTGTTTTATTTGGTGAACTCGAAGTGTGCCAAACATCGAAGTTGTCATCTATGTTGCCAGTTTATCGATAAGTACCAAATTTCAAATGAGAGTGGCGATTAGTCTACTTTCACACTTCGTTGCTTGACTACCAAGACATTATCCGACTTTCCTATCTATGATGGATTATTGAGCCTTCAATTACCGTGTACAATTAAAGCATTCACACTTTCCTTAAGGATCTTTGTATCTCACAAAAATAGCATATATGTGTCATGTACTACTTGTTCCCCGGACATTTCACTTCATGACTAACTAGAATATGAAATGATGAGAATATAGTATATACACAAGGCACACAATATAGCGTATATGCAATTTAGATTAAAGGATAATGACATTAACATCTTGTTACATGTTTGAACTTTGAAATTTAGATGATAGGATTAGAGTCAGACTAGATTTTAGAGCAATAAATTTTAAATAGCTGGCTACTACATGAGAACTCGTAAATAAATACATGAAGTTTGAAGTTTGAACAAATTTTACTCCGGCAATGCAAACAGCCCAAAGTCTCCAAACTGTCTCCAAGATAACTCATCGGCAAAGAATGCCAAACACTCAACACTCTCCAAGGCTCAAGCTCTTAATCAAACTCAAGTCTCAACAAAGAAATGACTCAATGAGTTGCAGAGACAAAGGAGAGGTCGCTTCCTCCTTATAAAAGATTGGGGAGGGTGTTTTGAGGAAACAACTCCTCCCCTTGCCTCCAACTCAAATTCTTAACACTTCATAAAAATCAAAAAACGGGTGGGTCCGTCAACTCCAATGCCGCCCATTTAATGCCCGCGTAGATTTTGGCACCTAACCGGCCTAGGAACTAAGGAATCGGCCGGTTTATGCATAAACCGGCTCTAAGCTCGTCTTCCTAACCGCCCGTTATGGCCGGTTTTTCCCAAAAAAAAGGCGAAGAGGGTGTTATGTCGGGTTTTGGCCTAAGCCAACCGCCGAGGAGTCTAACCTACGATGGCCGAGCCTGGCTCAAACCGGCCGGTTTTTAAAACATCATTCCGCTATCACTAGATTTGCAACACATTTTTTGACATTGCAATCTATGGGTGCCCAACATAGAAACTTGCAAAAGATGTTTTAGTGATGAATGGAATGAAATGCTTCTTCACATAGTTCAGGATAAAAGACATGAAAAGGAAAGTCGTTGAAGAAATATTTTGGAAAAAAGGTAGCAACTATTGTGAAACTTGGCTGAGCCATTGGTGAAGGTGTTGCGCTTGGTGGATGGGGAAAGATTGGCTATGGGCTTCATTTATGAGGCTATGGATCAAGCAAAGGAGCGTATAAGGGCGCGATGCAAGGACAAAGAAAGTGGCTAAGTATGGGCCCATTTGGGAAATCATCTGATCGTAGATGGAACAATCAAGTCCATCGCCTCGACATGCAAACTGGTATTTTCAACCTGTTGTATCATTATAAAGCTCGTGAGTCAGAGCTTGATCGGGGAGGTTAGAGATGGATTGATTGACCGCATTGATTGCATGATCCCACAGAGAGTGAGCATTGAAGATACGCGCATCACTATGTTCGCCCATGCCACTGCACTTCTCCCTTATAAGAACCTGCAAGGATTGCAAGGGAATCGCATGAGCCGTGTAAACAAAGAATTTCAATTTTCAAATTTATATTTTATAATTTATTATTTTGTATAATTGTTTATAAAATTATAATTTCAATTTCAAAGTTGGATATAAATTGTTGAGCTAATCAAACTCATTTTTTGCAAGACAATGCCGGGAGGCATTTGGTAGCCACTATCCCGAATTGCAGAGGTTTGCAATCCGCATTTTGAGTCAAACTTGGTAGCATTTCCCGGGGTGTGAGCGCAATTGGTCTCGTCTCCCTGAGGGATTCACACACAAGAGAAACCGTTTGGAGCAAAATGGTTAAATGATCCAAGGTTTGTCCATTACAACCTCCGACTAAGACGAAACCAATTGCCGAACAAAGACTGGGATTCGCATCCCATTGTAGTTGGAGGAGGATCCAACATCGATTGGGTAGTGGGAGTCTTGCTTTCCCACCGTAGCTTGACAGGAGAGTTCACTTGACTTCGATTTAGAGATGGAGGCGACTATGCTCAATGTAGATCCACTAGTAGCGTACCCAAATTCCAGCCATCTAGTTGCAGTGTGCACTTCCTCTGGGGCCTCTACCTACGATGAGACGCATAGCTCGTCTATCCGATTCTGCAAGGGCAAGGTATAGTTCCGCTGAGGATGTTGATCTCGCAGGAGGAGGCGGAGGCGAGTGTCTTCCTCTCGGTTCCGAGTCGGGGAAGAGGACATCGTTTGTCACAGTTTTCGATGACTAGCAAGAGTTACTAGTGACTATTCATGTTTTGTTGTAGAGGCCATTTAGAGCCTCCTTAGTTATGTTTTTTGTTTTGATCTCTAGTATATCATCATCATGTATTGGTCCTTGGACAAGGTAATCAAGTAATTTTGATATAATGGATATATCAGTGAGTCACTTTGATCATATGTTGTCTTTTGTCTATATATTGTAATGCTATGTGTTTGGAAACATGAATAAAAATCTTTAAATTTATGTTTTTTGTACAAAAATTAATATTTAATGTATTTTTTAAGAAAACCGAGTCATCAAACTGAAGTCGACCGAGTCATTACCGATTCGAGTCATTACCGAGTCATTACCTCTACTGTAGCCGACGGATTCCCGTTTAAAACATTGGTTTGTACAGAATCTCTCGAAAGTTTGAAAGCATGTTTTACATGGTTATTAAGTATCGATCGCCTTGACGGGGAGGTTTTTTGTTACCGATCCGTTTGACGGGGAGGATTTACGATGATTGGAATAATCGAGAGTGTTGAGGCTTTGTGAGTGACACGTTGCCTTGGAGGACATCAGTTTTGACACTCATGTGTTGATGTCTAGATCCCGCAGTAGGAGGGTGGCATTGGTCATAGAGCCTCGACGTTGGATACGCACCCGGATCCTTAGGTTGATAGTTAGCAAGTAAGCCCGATGGTACCTAGAGAGGCTGAAAGCTTTAGTCCATCTTATTCCCACCCATAGATTGCCCCGGTCGAATCTAGTCCGTGGCATTGCGTTGCCTAAACTCTTTGTAGATCATGTGTTTTGAGATGTTCCATGTAAATTTATAGATGTATATAAGAATGAATACCTCCCTAGTTAAAAGGGAGTGTTGTAGAATGTAACTAGGTTCAATTTTCATAATTGTACTTGAGTCATAATGAAATATATTATATATATATATAAAAAAATTGTTAATTAAATTGAGTTGTTAAAGCATGGGTTTCATGCTTGGGTCAAGTGTCATAGGGCAAGCTTCCATTGTAGGCTTTAGGATTTTTTATTTAAGTCAAAGTCTAATTTACTCACAAAAGAACTCCTCCATCAAATCACCTTGCAAGGTCGACCTTCAAACTGATCCTCAAAAGTCGGTTTTAAACAAGTTCATGTCAGCTATTTTACAATGGGAAACCACTATATATAGGTGTGTGTAACTTTGCTAATCACAAAGATACAATTTAAAATTTCGCAGATTGAAGTTCAGATTTTTAGAGATAAGAGTTCGGAACAATTGTAGTGACAGTTCGATTAGTGATAGAGGATAAAGTTCAGTCACAGAGATGAGACACAAGTTCGGTACAATATGATGGGAGAAAGTTCGGTATCACGTTGCGTATAAAAGGACCGAGGCATGTCTACCACCATCTACAATCAAAGTAGAATGTCACCACATGACCTAATCTTGGGCTATCACCACAGAACAAGGCATGACTATATTACACAAGGGTCAAATATCCTTACAGACCGAGGGTTGTGTTTGCTAAAGGACCGTGTGACACCACTGGCGATCGAAGCATATGGTCATCATATGAATGTTGCCACCACAAGATCGAAGTACATCCGGAATATCTCGTATCAAAGTATGATTAGGATCAAGCATCAAGAAGGTTGTTACATGTGAACAAAGTATGATTGGACCACCATAGAACTAAAGGATGACAAGGTTGACTTAATGGATGGAGGAAGTATTTGGTCAGGAGAGTTCGTCATTCGTTTTGTTTTGGAATTACAAAAGGAAGAATTACTTTGATCGAAGTTTTTTCCCACGTAGGGGTGTTGCCTTGGTTGCGTGCCTACATCTCTCTTGCCCTTTTCTATTTTGTTGTTTGGCATTAGTCTTGACGATAAGAATAAGATAAATTGAAAGAAGAAAAACTAATAATGAAACATCACAAGATAATGTCATAATAAGAGAAATCAATTAACTTGCCATCCTATTGGATTTCTCAACACTTCGCCTCCTTCAATCAATCGCTCACAATGGTTCTGGCTTTCGCACTAAAGACTCCTCTTCTCGCCCTACAAATTTGGCTTCATAGTGAAGTGGACTCTTCCAAACACCGTACATCAACCTCCACAATTCGCCTTCACACAATGATCTGCCGCTCCAAGAGTCACCGTTCATGGGCTTCATAAGTCTTCCTCTAATAGTGGATTTGCTTCTCCAATATCATTGTACGTAGGGCAACAATATTCCAACAACTCACAAAATGATTCCTTTGTCATTTTAAGATGACTGCATAGCCTTCAACACAGCTTTCCAACACTTTTTTGTTGATAAACTCAACCACAAAATCTTGCTGACAAACTTGTTGGAACCATAATCCAAATGCTCTTGAATTTCATCTTGCAAAGAATTCGCTTCCCACTCTGCATGCTTGAGGCTAATTCGACCTCCCTTGAGGTCACTATGAGACTACATATCCCCTTTGCAATCTTCCCGTAGAACTCGATCCTCAACAAGAGAGGTTTCTAAGGCTGGTGTCCGCCTCTTCCAGTTGTCTTAGCCCTCCCTTACGTATACAAACTCAAATTATTGCAATGTATCTTTGTAGTCGTCTTCAGGGCTTGGATAGAACCTTCATACACACACTTTAACAACCATTTTTTCTTGATATCAACCCTAGAACCCTTGTTGGCCTTCTACATGCATAATCCTCCTGGCCTCCTATCCGACCACCTATGGCCCTACAAACTTGGCCTACGGTCCTCCCATTAGACGGTGACCCTTCAAAACTACCAAGGCCCTTCTAACATTTAAGTGGGTTCTAAAAGAGCTTGACGCTCTTATCTCAAACACAACTACCCTTCACCTTCCTTTCCACAGATTTAGGGCTTCGACCCTCCCACGTAACAAAATAGACTCCGACCTTCTTCTAGGGCTTCCTCAACAAGTTTCGCTGTTTAACAACATAACCTTGCCTTCAAGTTGAGCAAGGTGCTCAACCCCAAAACATACCACAATTGCTCCTCTTCTCTTGTTGTGGCTTTCTCTATGGTTCACGAGTTCTTCTTGGCTTGACTTTTGAAAAAGAGTTGTGGTATTGGGGTGTGTTGAAACCAACTCTTAGGTCTTTCTTATTTTATAGTTTTATTTATCACCGTTATGAAATATTTTATTAATTATTAGTTAGATATAGTTATATTAGGTTTTATTAACTGAAAGGGCATGATCAAAGATCATGCCTCTTCGCCAAGGGACACCTTGAGGCTATATTTAAAGCCTAGGCGATCCCTCATTGTAATCATCTCTTATCTTCATCATTAATAATATATATTTATCAAGTTTACCAGAGTTTTTACACTCCATTGGTATCGGAGCCATCGCTCTTCGGGATTTGTGTGATCACCCAGGAATTACAGAATTCCAGAATTGCAATTTCAGAATTGCAGATTTTTTCAAGGCTTGTGGACAGTATTAGTTTTAAAAGGAAATTTGTAGCCATCTCCTCTCTTCCCTCATATCCGACCTGTCCCTCACTCCCGCTCTGCGTTTACCCAATCCCCTCACATAATTTTTTTTTTTATAGAACAGTCAACGCATTACACCCTCCCCCTCACATATCTCACTACACAGCCGCTTACAATTGAGTGTCAGTAACAGTTTTGCCTTTCGTTTTAACACTGCAATAGAGCCACTGCCCCAGGTTGTCCACACTGCCACCGTCTCTGTCTGCGCTACCCTTCGCATCCACACCTTGTTCATTCCGCTGCCCCACGTCCAAACAGCCGCCATCCATACTCAACGACGTCACTGCACGTCCACGCGGAAGATTCAAATCAAAATCGATTTATTTAACTCATAAGAAAATAGTGTGACACGGGCACATTATCAACGGAACTTTAGCTGCTCTGTCACCGCCGCTAACACGTCCGCCAACATTTCGGCCGTCCGGCTCTAAATCGTATGATAAATAATTGCAAAAAAGTTATATAACATAAAATACACCAAGGTTATATACGAGAAGAAAAAATTATAACAAAAAATCGATTAAAAAAAAAAATAACACTCACCTCCGGTCGTTCAGCCACCTACTCAGCCGCTTTTGTAGCCTGTCGCTCAACCACTGACAGTCATAACAACAGACTCGGTTCTCAGATCGTCGTGTTGCAAGTGTTTTCAACACCATCTGCCACAATTCCAACCAACACCGATAACTTACCGCTAGACTGAGCACTCGTGTTAACCACCGTCTGTGCAAAATTGTCCCGATCTTGGTCTGCTGCCACACTCTCCGCAAACTGTGCAGATCTTGGTCTGCTGCCACGCTCTCCGCAATCATCCCACGCCATCGCTTTACATTAACTTATCGCTCTTCTACCTGCGGCTTCCGCCTTCCGATTCAGGCCCTCGGCCCTTCCAACACATTACACACCCGTTACAGTCACGTTAAACATAACTTCCGACACCCCTTCCGCCTGTCCCACCCTTCCGCCGTTTTCTGCACACTCCGCCTAACAAAACAAATTCTAATTCGTGTCTGCAATAAAAAAATAACGAAACAGGTTATCACGGAACGGTGTGTTCTTTGAACGGAACGGTGCTGTGCCACTCATTGGTAGAAGGGTCTCGTTTTGTTTTTAAGCGGACGGATATATTTTATGTGACGGGTTCATTGATATTCACATATATATGATTATAACTTAATATTTATATAAACTTTAATTCAAAATTAAATTTATATAAAAATTAGTTATAAAAAATAAAAATAATTATTATTGTTATATAATAATTATATAATTTATTTATATATTATATAATTTTCAAATAAATAATTATATAAATATAATAATTATATAATTTATTTAAAAACAATAATTATTATTATTAATTTAATTAATTAATTAATTAAAAAAAAATTAATTAATTAAATATTAATTAATTAATTTTAAAGAAAAAAGAAGAGAAACTGGCAGAAAATATCTCCCACCTCATACATGTTCAGTATGTCCTTATCAATGATGACGGTTGATCAGATAAAAAGGCAAATATGGCTTAAACAAATGGAGACTAAGGACACTGAGAACAAAATATTGCAGAAATTTAATGCCATCATTGACAAGTTAGATCTAATGCAAAAATCAATAGTTCCTAACATGGAACAAAATCAACAAAACAATTCCGCAGATTCAGGGAACTCAGAAGAGCATCAGGAAAAAACCGATTCCCCACATCACCATGAAGATACAGATGTTTATCAACAACAAAATGTTCCATCCCCAGACTTGAACGAAACATGTGAAGTGACAAACACATCCGAAGCCACTGATATAACGACAGAAGCTGTTGAGGCCTTCGGTGATGAAGCAGATATGGTTGTTAAGAATGAAGCATTTGATGATGAGAAGACGTTGCATCGAATGATAATTGTTGGTAACTTACCTCTAAATCTAAAATGGAATCACAAAAAATCGCCAGAAGAACAAGGAATAGTTGGGAAACATGAAAAAGTATTCCAAGATCTACCCATAAAAGTGCCTTTCGATAGGAAAATCAGACATCCAATAGAAGTCAAGACAGTATCCAACTCTGTCGATATCAAATCTTTTCACTATCCACATCACCAACAGATGGAGCTCGAGAAGATGCTTCACGATCTTTTTAAAATGTGGGAAGCAAGAGCTCATCGCTTGAGAAAACCAGACATTCGTCAACATTGTCCATCATTACGTATGCTTTGAGGACAAAGCATCTTTAAGAGAGGGGCAATGTTATGAATATTTTATTAATTATTAGTTAGATATAGTTATATTAGGTTTTATTAACTGAAAGGGCATGATCAAAGATCATGCCTCTTCGCCAAGGGACACCTTGAGGCTATATTTAAAGCCTAGGCCATCCCTCATTGTAATTATCTCTTATCTTCATCATTAATAATATATATTTATCAAGTTTACCAGAGTTTTTACAGTCCAGA